>JAUIMM010000063.1:7080833-8287500 GCA_031769625.1 Taudactylus pleione
ATTTTTATATCATTCTAAAATTGCACTGCAGTGCTACACATGGATTTTGGCTCTGTTTGAAGACAGAGCAATCTAATATTGATGCAATGCAAAACAATGGCAAGTCAAAGGAGATGTAAGGTGACTTACCCAAGATACTAGAGATAACATGTTTGTGAAGCTTGATGTTTTTATTATGTTAGTCACAGAACTCAAGTGATTAGAACTGATTAGATCTTAGACGTCTGTCAGTGTTCTAGGTAACCCATCCTCAAGTAGTTACCATTCCCTGCAGGCTCTAGACACTCTATAGTCAGATAAACTAAGGGGTATATTTACTAAAGTGAGAGTTTTTAGAAATGGAGATGTTGCCCATAGCAATCAATCAGATTATACTTAACATTTAACTAGCATCTTCTAGAAGATAATAGCTAGAATCTGATTGGTTGCTATGGACAACATCTCCACTTCTAAAAACTCTCACTTTAGTAAATATACCCCTAAATGTCTACATGCTTAGTATGTTTTTACAAAACATTAGAACCATTTAGTTCTAGTGGCTGATTTTCTTATAGCAGAACATGTGACCCTGCAGCCACTATGGAACCACAAGTACCAGACCCATACCCTAACATTCTGATAGCTGCTAGGGTATGCTTGGACTTGTAGTTGCAGAGCAACCGAAGAGCCATAGGTTGTCTACATTTATAGAGGACACAAATAATTAAGCAATCATTTGTAAGATACAATATATTATTTCTGTATGTTCATGTGCTTCAGGAAGGTTATTAGTGGTAAATGACTTTAGGTCACGTTTGCTTTTACATATTTGCATTAATGTTAATTAATTTTAAGATAAGGAATGAATAACTTTGGCATACTACTGCTGTGTTGCCTCTACTGGCAGCTAGGGGGTTAAACAATAAACTGCCATCTAGCTCATTCTTGTTAGGAGATTTGAACGTATTTAGGCCCCCTAAGGTTGAAGCTGGTTAGATCTTGAAGAAGCAGAATATGACCAATGCAAAAGTGGAGAGACACAGGACACAAGTCTTTAGCCTCTTTGTTCTGTGTTTTCGGAGGAAGGCTGGAATAGCAAAGACCACAGTGGCTATGGCAGACTGACTGATGAATTTTCAGATGCATGCCTGCTAAGTCACTGCCTGACAGGAGCGGGATTTCGTATGCCTCCACTCAAACCCTTTCCTTTTGCAAATGCATGGCTTGAGGATTCAGAGCAGGCAAGCTGGAGTCTTCTCTCCGGTCATTGCTGTTGGAAAATCTCCTATTATAGCCACTGAATTCAAACTCCAGTTGTTATTCCTTTTTCCCTCCCCACCTGGTACAGAAACCAAATTGCCCACAAAACAGCAAGTGATGCGATCGAATATGTAAGAAGAATGATAACAACGTGTTAGCAGGAGGCAGCAGACAATTTCCAAGATCAATAGAACCTATTATTTTAGGGATTATATTTCATGCAAGTACTATTAAACTTTCATTCTTTTACAGAAATGTGTCTTCAGAAGCATTGGGGCAGAGAAGAGCACCAAAATAATTTGGCCCCAAATCAGTGTAAAATATAGACTCTATATTTGTATAACTGATCCATGACTCCATTGAGATTGCCTTATTTGGATTCATAAATCTTGTTTTGTTCCCAGAAACTTCAAAGTTGTTGACTTTATGTGAGATACACTATATCCTGCCAGTACTGTATATAGTACAGTATAGCCACCTTCATGTCATAGTGCCTCAATCACTGAATTGCACTATTGCACCTTGGAAGTTAAGCTGGACAGTTACTGCAAAATAAAAGTGGAGCACCAGGTAGACTTAACCTTTTCTAGCCCCTAATCAGAATTTGGAGTCAAAGTACAAGTATGTAGAAGGAAAATTGCAACATGTTGGAAACTCATGGTCCATATAAAGTTTATTTATGGTGTGTGCCATTTGCTAGGTAGAACCCCAATTTTAGGATATAGGTGTCTGGTAATCCTTCCACTATTCCTGAGCTGCAAATATCAGAATTACATTGTCCCAGCTGTAGGAAAGCAGCAGATTTATAACTTTACATCTATGTATTGTAGCATAGGGGGTCTATATGTCTTATATGTATACCATGTGTAAGATACACAATAGCAAATTACACTCTCTGGGCAAACTGTTTGATAATGACCTCTTGCTCTGTTTGCTCATGAACAGAATGGGTTAACTAACAATTTATTGGGCAGAGTTACAGTGACACCTATTACCACCAGGGTGCACACTAAAACAAGAGAAGCCAGCACCCAGGTAAATGTATACAAAGTAAATTCCCTTATTCTCTTCTGTTTATTTCGTTGTCAGTGTTTGTACTTGCTGTCGGGATATTAGAGGCAATGCATGCAAAATCGCTATGAACATTTGAGCATGTAGCTGTTTGGGAGAGCAGTTTGCTGTATTATGTTCTCTTAATTCACAGCCCTAAAAGTGATAGCGAAAATGCATCAAAACAAGCTGCAGTGTGATGTATAAAAGCACAGCAGGATGATATGCTTTCAGGAAAGAGACCTGGTGATTGGATAGAGACTGGCTTGACTGACAAGAGCTTAGTTTAGTGGAGAGAAGACACGCAAACCTTCACAGCTTGATTTCTTTTCTAAAATATATCACACTATCCTTTGAAAAGTGCCGCATGATACAAGAAAATAATGTTCAACTGCTTGCTTTATCAATTGGAGACGTCTCAGTAAATGCAGCCAAAATTAGGCAAAAAAAAAAAAAAAGAATGTGGCTTATTTTCAGAAAATAACACTAATTAGGTTTTTCTGACCAATTAATCTTTTTTAGACTAAAGTAACATAGGGGGATAAGATGATACTACGACACACATATTGCAAACATTTATTTCAGTGTAACTTTTGAAGCCTTCTTTAGTGCAATGATTCTTCTTGTTGAGTAATCCGTAGTCTTAATGTTGTGAAGAAATGTGTTATGCTTTCTTTAAGACGGAAAGTGTGGCTTCAATTATTACATTTTGTATCACTACTATATTTCATTTTTGTGTCAAAAACATATGTGCAATGTATAGCCTTGCTTGAAAGGAACACATACTGTAGGTACAGAGGCCCATGCTGATGTTCCATATTCCTTCTGTATCGGATCAAATTGAGTTGGCTGTCATGTGACTCATGAATACATTTTCTATGTCAAGAAAGAAATATGTTCGATGTTCAGTCTTTTACATTCCGTAGGCATAAGTTCCTATGTACATATACTTTGCATACAAATTTTATTAAAACAAGACAGCAAAAATATCTGTTATTGTGCAGGCAGTTCCATTTTTGCTCACAGATGAAAACTAGCCAATTAAATGGCAAGAATGCCTGGAAAAAAAAAACTAGCACAAAGAAACGTTAGATGTACCATGATAGTTTCCAATATATCGCCCTATCTCTTTAAAGGGTTCAACAGGTCAAGGCGAAGGTCAGAGTGTCTTAGGTGTTGAAAGGAAATAGGTTTTATGATCTGGGCTACATTTAAACAACATAATAACGGGACTAACAGGATTAAAGTCAGACAAATACTAATTGACCAGTGTTGTCATTGTGAGTTGTGACTAATTAGAGCCTTTCTACTTCAGCATTTAGTAAGAATTTGTTTATTGTCATCTAAAATTAAAATTAGAAATTAGTTAATTTTAAACAAGAATCAGGAAACAATGCAGATGTTTTTCTCACTTTATTTCATGTTCTGTTGCAAAATATGCATGATATCATACCCACAATAAAATGTAATATGTATATTGGATGTGTGCTAATGACAAACAGAGATTTAATTAAAATGTGAGACAATTTTACAAGTTAAAAGGTATCTTTCATGGTAGATAAACATATGCTAATGACTTAACTAAACTTGTTCTCATCAAGTCACCCACAGTCAAAAGGTGAATTGTTCGTTTTCGAATGGTTAAATAGGTACACAATCTACTAGCAAGGTAGATTAATTTATATGCAGTGGATCGGAGGCTACCTGCTGCTATCCACTTTGCTGCTTTTCCTTTTGTTGTGATTTACAAGGGGGCAAAAGGTGTCAGTCAAATAGTGTAAAAAAAAAGAAAAGGTTTGCACAATTTTTTTTTCAAAGTGGAGACACCATGAACTTTTTTATTTTTCACTTAATCATATGATTGATGTAATATGTGTTATTGGCATGTTATGGTATGTTGTATGTAAAATAACTTAAAAAAATATTTGTAAAATTTAAAATAATATTTCTGTTTGTGTTACAGAGTTATAGTCAACATATTCAGTTCTTGAATGGATATTATTTTTTTCACTAGTAAAATTCTCTGACAATATATTTATCCATTTTTCTTGGCCAAAGATGCATATTTGTCCGATAGGTACACATGAATGTTTTTTTCACTAGGTGTAGCATGAAAAAAAATCTGCATACCTATAATAATTTTGAATGGAGCATGGAATTTATATCTTTCTATGACACTTGCTCAAAAAAAAGTTGACAGAAATGGGAGCATCATGGCAAAATTATACAGTTTTGGTTACCCTAAAAAGAAGCAACGAAATAAATAAAAACATATTATATATGTTAGTGTACAAATGTATTTTATGCAAATTGTTTTTCTCCAGTTTGCACTTAAACTATTTTTAAAACAAACAAAACATTCAATATAACTTTTGGTAATATTTTATTTTTTACATTTTGGATTTATTTATATTATTCATTCGGTAATAATTTCTATTAATATTGTGGACTAAAACACAAGTGAATAGGAGTCATATTTTCTTTACCATATTATGCAAATTTTTTTAAATTTTTTAATGAAAACATATGGAAAGATTGTGCTGCCCCTGCCATAACAAAGTTTGCTAGCAAGTATTAAACAGCAAACTAAATGCAGATTAAGTTGGCTACTGACTGCCTTAAAAGTTTTTGAACACAAATAAGTTTTTTAACTGACAATGGACCTAGGGGATCTCCACATCCATGAAAGAGCAGTGACGGTTTGACTAGCACAAAAGCCAAGACTCTGGCACAAGTCTTGTACTTCTCTTGATGGAGAGACTTAGCCTGTTTTCCTGAGGGATTTCAACCTTTCATGCGCACAATCAGGCGGCTTACCACATGGTCCAAAGGAGACCTCAATTGCTCATGGGACCCGCAAGATTGCCTATGTAGGAGACTGTGTAATTTTCTACCATAAACCTGCTTGCTTATATGGAGGGGATATGATTTACAACAGTGGAAAATGATGATCTGACTTGACATATTTTGGTTAGAAAGCATCACTCTGTTTAACAAACATACCATATTTTTAATTGTTTATCCCGAGTCAAAAACTTTGTGACAGCACATAAAAAAACAGCAAACTCAATGTCCAATTATAGAAAGCTCAAAACAGCCTGAAACATTAGTTGAGAAAATAAATAGAATAGAAATGGTGGAGATATAGCAATTGTTCCTTTTATAAAATATAATTTCTTGCCATTTTTTAATTTAAAGTAATACACTCCTTACTAAAATACTTAATTAGGTTAACACTAGTCCAATTCACGCATTCCTTTTAAAAGTTAACACTGGAAGTGAATGGATGTTGTTAATGAATGGTAAACATTACCACTAATTAACAAGTTCAACCATATATTTCTATGTTAAAAAATATTAACAAGAACAAGTTGGGATTGTTTAAGAAGGACTGTGTCCTTATAGCTTCAATGAAATCATTACCTTAACTAATGGAGCAGAAGTAGGTGATGCGTATATGAACATTTTGCATCGTATATGCCTCATTTACTATTTCCAGCCTTTGGTTACAAAGTTAAGTGATTGAAAGCATGCATCGATTTATACACCTACATATAATATTGAAGTGTAAGTGCGCCAAAGCCGATTTTAATACTTTAAATGCCTGCCAGTGCAATGGTTAATTAACCTTAACTGCTAACAATGACCAGAAAAAAAATGGCACAAAACAAAACTTTTGATATTGTCATGTAAACAGTATAAACCTTTATTGTTATTATTATTATTATTATTATTATTATTATTATTATTATTATTATAGTTATAATTTATAATAGTAATAATAATCATAACAACGGTATTTATTATAATGGTGTGGCATTTTATGCAGGAGTATGTTTGTTATGGTTATACTAGCTTAAAAGAACAAACAAAATTTTACTAGTTTGATAGCAAACTGATAAAAATAGACTTATTCTTTTTATTATAGCTTATACATACCTGGCAATCTTCTACACAAACTTTTATGAATGATGACTATTGGCTCATCTTAATTGCTTTCCCGATTATAGAGTAGCTCTATAAGTCATCAAAAAGCTTAAGATTCTTTGTTTAAGAAAAAGACTTGAATAGTTTCCCAATACCTAGATACGGTTATATATAAAATAGTGAAATGTAAGTAATACATTTATCTTTCTGAGATATGTTCTACATCCTGTAAGTAGAATATACCCATCACAAGGTTCCTTATCTTTTTTTTTTTTTAGATTGTAAGCTCTTTGAACAAAGTATTTTGTGATGTATTTTTCTAAGCAGCCTTCTACATCATATTGGCAACTACAGTATGATAGCAATATATATGATAATATCTATAATATTTTATGTCCAATTTCCCTTTACTGTGTTGCAGTTCTAATATATCATAAAATGTGTTAGGGTGAGGATTAGCCATTTAGAATAAATTAATAAAGTTGCTTTATTTTTATTTGTTATATGAATATTGCTACATTCTTCATAGAATTAATAAATACCTTTTTTTAACTTGTTTCGCCTTTTATATTCCTATGAGTTTACATAACGAAACACATTCATTGGCGTTTGCTTAATAAGAAAAGTTAAAACACAAACCAAGATGAAAGCAAGTGCTAGTACAAGGAAGTTTTTCATGTTACAAATAATATAGTGCTCCACATACGTACCTGTTTGTATATCTGACTTATGAACTATTTAGACTGCAATTCAGAACCATGACGTGACTTTTGCATGACTTACGTTATTCATGACTTGCTTCCTTTTACAAGATACAGCACCAAATTATGTGGTGCTATAATTATAGTTAAAAGGTGTAGTTCTTTGTTTTCCACAAATACATGAGCCTTACCAAATATGCTTCAGAGAGGGCTGTCTACACGCGCACACACACACGCACACATACACACACACACATATATATATATATATATATATATATACAATCCACCGCTCTGGGCACTCCTCCACACAATATATATACATATATGTATATATATTTATATATATACAATCCACTGCTCTGGCACTACTCCACACAGTGTAAGTGGGCACGCAGGCCCAACTTGCTCTGGTGCCTCCCAGGAGGACAGCACCCCCAAATCCTCGATGTTCAAACAATGCCAGGCGGCACTCGGAGACTGGTACAGACAAAACCCTTTCCAGAGGGATTTTATTCAGTGGTCAACGTTTCAGGGTATTGTACCCCTTCCTCAGGACAACATGTGAAAAAGCGCACACACGCACACATACATGCACTCACACACACACATATATATATATATATATATATATATAAAATGTACATGTAACTGGACATTTAGGAACACACTTCTTTACCATATTCATTTATTCATTATATTACAGTGACGCTTTATGGCAAAATCAATGCTACAGACCAAAAATGTATCCGTAATGAAATCTATGTGGAAATAGGGAGCCAGAAAGGCTTACGTTTAACCGCAAACACTGCAATGCACAATTCTGTCTCAGTTAACAATGAAAAGAAAACCAACAAACATCTATTTTGTAAAAGATGCTGATAATATGAAGTTTAGTTGATAGCAAATAATATAGTACTTTGTGGCAGTCTGACAAGGTATGTAAATTTCATTTATGGTTTTTGACTGGGCTATTCTGTGCATAATTCATAGTTGTAGATATGCCCCTCTATGGTTAAAGTATTTAAATCATAAAGTTTGCGTGATCTATCTATCTATCTATCTATCTATCTATCTATCTATCTATCTATCTATCTTATTTATTATCAGTTACGTATATAGCACCAGAATACTCCATTGAGCTTTACAATCTATCTATCTATCTATCTATCTATCTATCTATCTATCTATCTATCTATCTACTCGCACAAACACTTGTATTATAATAATAATCATAGTAATAATATATTGTAGGAGATGGTGAGCAAAATCCAACATAGACCATTGGTATGAATATTACAGTAAGACAGATGATAATGTTGGTATATGAAGACGGAGGACTCAGCTCTTATGTCTACATGTAGCTTGGTGTTTGTGGTTTCCCCTCAGGGGAAAGTTACACTGAAAGGGTCAATAAACTGTGTGTCCCCCTCAAAAGAAGGAGCACAATAAAAAGCAACCTCCAGGTCACAGGTCACCTCATCACTGATTGAGATATTCTCAACTTTCTTTTACTCGTCAGCTAAAGTTACCACACACACAAGCAACAACTAAGCAAGAGCGAACAAGCCTTTGGAGCTTGGTGTTTACGAGGAGAAGTGCCTGTGGAAGTCACGTCAGTTCCAGAACAAGAATACAGTAACCAGCAGGTTACATTGGCAAAAATGTAGTTTTCTTACATCTACAAATTCCGTTTTCTGTTTAACAAGGGAAAATAAATTGTCTGTGCTCATGGCACTCCAAGTGTAGCTTATAGGTAACAGAGAACACTGATACTCTCCCAAGCTGAGAGTCTGAATTGTCTACCTAAAAGACAAAGCACATTAGATGGATTTAAGATGTTTAGCACAGAAGCGTAAGCCTTTAATATTCAAGATAATATGTCAGGGACACTGCTATTTAGACTAAAAATATCTATGATAATTGTTAGCTTCACATGCAGAAAATAAATGCAAATTTAGATTCTAGATCTTATTTTAGGTACAGTTCCATTATTGCTAGCCACAAATGCATGTTCTACACATTTTAAAAGCATATATAATGTTTCAAAATATCCACTCAAACACAACAGATGTTAGTCATGGGGTGGACGTAATGCAATTTAGTATCAATGGGAGACATTATGATTGAAGATTTTTCTTAATCGGACAGATTCATTCCCTACCTCAAGGGAAGAGTCAATATTGTTGAATTAACTGCACATTTTTCTCGCCAATTCAGTGTTTTCCTTTATAACTACAGATTGAACATAAGATAACAGGTTTAAATAATTTAAAAAAAATATATATATATTTTTTTCTTTTGATAAATTTATATCGCAGAAGGCTTATACTGTTTAGCTTTAATATCAAGAGAAGCCATATTATAAAAGAACTAGTCCCAAGCTATGAGGCTGACATACTGTATTTGTCATTGATATTCATTTTATTTGGAAGAACTTAATCTTAACGTGGTGATTTCACAACCTTTCCTTGTTGCTAGAAGCTTATCTTGTGGTTGACTAATACCTCTCATTTGTCCCTCTCTCTTGCTATAGTTAGACTGGCCCAAAGACAGTGAATGAGCGTTAACTATTGAGTAAGTGTCTACATTCTGTGAGGAAGTCCTGATTTCTTTGTAAGATGAAGTTTCTTCAACAGAGTCATTCCGCTCCCTTTCTCTTCCAACCCAATGCCCTGTTTACTTCAATACATCCCTTCGAAGTTCAAGTGTACATGTGATTATACTGAATTGATTGACACTAACAATGAAAATGTCTCATTTACCCCTAGTTTGGCTTTAATTATTCCAAAACCACAATATGTTTACAAATGAACAGGCCATATACAATCCATACAAGGAATTCCAACACCCCCCCCAACACCAAAAGGTAAAATGTAAAAAATGTACCCTGGTTCATACAAATACATGAATCATAGAATGAATTACAGTAGGCCTGGTAACGGGTGTGTTTATATCCATTGTAAGGTATGGTTAGCTTATTTATATATATATATATATATATATATATATATATATATATATATATATATATATATGAAATACAATATTTGTCTGTTCAAATATTCTGTTGCTTAGAATTCACAAATGCATTTGTCTTGTTTAGAAAAAAGAGATTAATGAGCACAAATAACAATACAACTTTAAAAACAAAGTGCCAATGTTAGGGGTTAATGTCATCCTTACATATCTTTTCCTTTTGACAATATCAGCATTAAATGATAATCCAAATGATATTTAGAAAGTATCTTTACTGTGTAAATATTATTTGTAATACTGTCACGATGATTCATTTAGTGTGTACATAGAACACAAGGACGCATACAGAAAATGGTATTAAATCTGCCAAGGTACTTGTTTAGTGATTTATTATGAGAATGCATTTTCAAAGCAATATAATACACAGCAATAATCAATATATAATAAAACTAATGATATATAATAAAATGAGCTGTACATACAGGAGATAGGTGATTAAATGCATATGTTATATAAGTATTGTGCTTGATTAAGTGTTCTTTGATTTAATGTACAATAATTCTACTAAGACTGATATTGCCCTTGCATGTGATGTTCATTTAGCTCTAAACACCAATTCATATTATTTAAAAAAAAAAAAAAAATATGTAACAATATTTTATTAGACATTTTAACTCAATGTGGGTGCATTGAAAGATGCACTGTACATTCCTAGAGGTCTGGCAAAAGGTTAAACAGAACAGCATACATTTTATATTCAAACGAGTGTTTATTTTCACTGTAAAGACTTTCACACATCTGGATAGATTTACTTCTCAAAAAAAAACCAGGGAAGACACACGGCAGCTTAAAAGGAAGTGTCACAAAACACCACTATCTTCAGCTATAGGTCTTTTCTTCCACTTTAAACTTAAAAGTAAAATGTAGTATTAGAAAGTGTCAAAGAAGAGGGGTAAAGAAAAACACACATCCAGAGGAGGACTACTGCTGAGGCCTCTGAAACTGTAAAGGTCATTTAACCATGGTGGCTACAAGTCGGCAACTTCACAGACACTACCCAATGTATTCTCACTTGATGGTCTAATTAAATTATGTCCTTTTTTTTGTCACTGAAACAAGACAACATATGCCTGAGCTAATGAATTATCTTATTGGAACAATGTCCAGCGTGTACACAGCCACATAAACAGGTAACAAAAATCAGCAATTTGCTTTGGAACAGGCCAATAAACCACTGAAAGGGGATATGTTTGAAAAACTTTGCTGACACCTATGAAAGAATAAGAGAATCACCATAAACCTTTGCAGCCTTCTATAAGAGCCTCTGTGACTAGGAGGGCATTTGAAATGTACTGCATTCACCAAAGGAACATCAAAGCCTAGTACTGCATTGGGATAAGCTTTGCATCCATCAAATAACCAGCCTAAGTTCCCAGGCATACCAGCTACAAATGCAGGCACTCGTGCAGCCCAAAACACAAGCCAGATCCCTGATCTCCACGCAACTTTGCCATATTCTCCTGGAGATGCTGTACCACGGTCAGGTCCAACAAACATACAGTAAACTAGGTTTAAGCTCGACAGTTTAAGATGCAATGATTTAAGACAAGAGGGACTCACCTTTCAACTTTTAGTGTGTTCTTGTTGGACGTGTAGCATGAATTTTGATTGGTTTTGATGGGACATGGCATTACTAGTGAAGCAGATTTTTATAGGGGTGGAGTTTTTTTTTTTTTTGCAAAACTCTAAAATAAAGAATGTGAACTCTTTCCTGGGGCTGATTGGGGGGAAGGATGTGAAAAGACTGCAGTTATAAAGCACTGCTTGAAGCAGTCTCTCAATGCGTCTCTGAACTTGATCAGATTTTATGTTTCCTGCAGAGAGACAGCGACAATCCTGTGAAAGTGGCTCAATAGACAGACTTTTGGGCTCAGCAAATCTCAGGATATTACAATTACGGCCATCTTTCTCTCCCTCTTTTATTCCCAATCTTACTCCCTATAGTTCTTTGCAAATGCTTTCCCATACAAAAAAGAACGGAATTTATAGAGCTGTCTAAAGCTTATAATCATCGCTAGACAAATGCAGTATTTTTTTAAACCCTTTTCTCTGTGTCTTAGTGCAGCCTATATGATGAAGGTATTGTGTGATCATATTCATTTTCTTCATAAAACTGCCCTGTGAAGTTTTAAAATCCTAACTCAGAAAACAAACACAACAGGGATTCTCCCTTACAGTCTCTCTCTCTCTCTCTTCTTTTGTTTTCATCCAGGCAATTTAACTGTTTATTCATCTTTGTCCCTTAGTAAGAAATAAGAGAAACCAAGAATTGCAAAATTACTGAAATGTCATAAAAAGCCAATTGAAAAAGTAAGACCACAAAAAAATACTATAAATAAATATATACACGCACCCATATATATATATATATATATATATATATATATATATATATACATATATATATATACATACACGTGTGTTTGTACTGTCTCAATTTATGACTTTACTGGGTCTATAGAACTATGTAGCAAGGTTTGCAATATATATAGTTATGGTGTCAGTTAAGTAATATATGACCAAACTAAGTATAATACAATAAAAGAGCAGGTGCTAGATCTCAACACTGCGGCTCATGAGAAATTTTTCAACACCCATATTATTTCCTTAAGGATAAGACTATGCTTTTTAAAGAGACAACATGTAAACACAAACCAAAATGCAGAGTGCATCTAAACAGAGAGCTACTGTACATATGAAATAAAACCTTAAACAAAACATGCAGAGATAAATGCTGAAATGTGTTTCCCTTTCACTTGTGCTGCTGAAATCACTGTATTTTCTTAGTGGATGGTTTCAGTGTCTTAAACAGGAACACTGGAAGATACCAGTTTAAAGAATGATCACAGGTTTATGATGTTTTGAAAGGCGGTTAGAAGCATCCTTAAATTAGGGATCTTTCAGACAAATATTTGGGCTCTATTTAATCAATTAACACATGCAGTGCTGGAAGAGACGGCCACATATATCGTTTGCTATATATCTCAGTCAATTGCAGCACCTAAAGCGTTAATCTTACCTGCAAATACTAAACCTGTGTAGACCAATCAGGGAACAGATATTAGTGAAGCTGCCATATTCAATGCTAAACTCTGTCAATCAAGAGTTCACAGGCAAATGGGTGCCTGGGGCTGGGCTCGTATGACACTCCCACAGCTGAGTTTCTATTGGTGCAATTCAGACTGCCTCCTGAGTTGGTTTATGTGTGAGGAGTGAGTGATTGACTTTATCAGTCCAAGGACATTACTCTGTTGGAGAGGGTGAACTGTTTCCTGGATTTCCACAAGCAAAAGGAATAAAAGCAAAACTTGTTTTTGTTATCATTGCTTCTGCATGAACTGTATCCTGTGCTGACCATTCAATAGGTCTGACTGCTCAGGTTCATTCATGACGATGTTGCTGGATGGAGGACCTCAGTATCCCACCCTGGGAGTTGGTGGGTTTGGGACAACTCGCCATCATGAAATGTCCAACCGAGATGCTGGCATGGGGCTTAATCCGTTTGTTGAACCTTCACATGCTGCAGCGTTTAAGCTGAGTCCAGCCAGTCATGATCTCTCATCAAGCCAGAGCTCAGCTTTTACCCCACAGGCATCCGGATATGCCAATGCGCTTGGGCACCATGCTGGGCAGGTGCCATCTTATGGCGGCGCTGCCTTTAACTCCACAAGAGATTTTCTTTTCCGAAATCGTAATTCTGGACTTGGAGATGCTGCCTCTCCAGGTGGTCAGCATGGACTTTTTACCAGCCATGGCCCCCCTGGAATCGCTGAACCCCAAGGACACCTGATCTTCCCAGGGCTTCATGAACAAAGCTCCAGTCACACTTCACCCAACGGACATGTGGTCAATGGGCAAATGCATTTAGGTCTCAGAGGCGATATTTTTGGACGTCCAGACCCTTACAGAGCTGTGCCCAGCCCCAGGACAGATCATTATGCTGCTGCCCAGTTCCACAACTACAATCACATGAATATGAGTATGAATGTGGCCGCT
The DNA here is from genome assembly GCA_031769625.1 of Taudactylus pleione. Classification (NCBI taxonomy): domain Eukaryota; kingdom Metazoa; phylum Chordata; class Amphibia; order Anura; family Myobatrachidae; genus Taudactylus; species Taudactylus pleione. The sequence goes on from JAUIMM010000063.1 coordinate 7,094,786, forward strand.
CACCATGGCCCAGGGGCATTTTTTAGATATATGAGGCAACCTATCAAACAAGAATTATCATGCAAGTGGCTAGAGGAATCACAGATGAACCGCCCGCAGAAAGCTTGCGACAGGACATTTAGCAGCATGCATGAGCTGGTTACACATATGACAATGGAACATGTTGGAGGACCAGAGCAAACTAATCACATTTGTTACTGGGAGGAATGTCCCAGGGGAGGTAAATCTTTTAAAGCAAAATACAAACTGGTTAATCATATAAGGGTGCATACAGGAGAAAAACCATTTCCTTGTCCTTTCCCTGGATGTGGGAAAATCTTTGCACGCTCAGAAAATCTAAAAATTCACAAAAGGACTCATACAGGTAAGAGATTAAGCGGGCTAATAAATATGTGAAATAAGTGGCAAATATATCTCGTTTTAGTGGGCCTGTATATGTACTGTATAAGTTACTATAACTTCTTAGTTTTCATAATTTTTTAAACTGAGATTATCTAATTTTATTATATTGCAGCTTAAAGTCATATCAGGACAATAGCAGCGGATTTGTCTAAGACATTATTATTTGCTGTTTTTTGTTGTCTTGTCTCTGGCTTGCAGTGAACAAATAAGAATCTGTTGAGTGATGATTCACTTCCAAGCAGTTTAGTTCCTTGCATACTGTTAAGTAAACTATAGAAATGCTAATTAAATCTCATTTTCACTCACTTCCGTTCTTTTTCTTACTCTTGATTGGCACATCTCCTAATTAAAGCAGTGATACTTTTGTCAAAGTATTTTTATTTGGAATCCTGTGTTTAATTAAACTCTTTGCAAGCAAAGTGAGTTAAGAAAAGACAGGGTAACAGCTAATCTAGTTTCTTCTATAACACTTCTTTAAAAAAAGAAAGCCTTGATATTTTACATTGATATGCTTTGCTAATATTGTACTTTGATAAAGTACTTTGGGTACAGTGATTTTAACACTTCTGGCAAGAACCATTGTTATTTAAAAGCCACAATAATCAAATTTAATTTAGCTGTAGGACAACAATTATCAGACTGTTTGACCCAGTTTACAAGATTTGTTTAGGTGTTTCTTTGTTTTTTATTAAGTGTCAAATTGGCTGGTTAAATAGTAGAACATGATATGCAGGTAACGTATGGGAATATTTAGGAAGGAAATCGTTCAGTCTGGGCCAACAATGTGAATTTCATTAAGTAAAATCAGTGGGGCGAAACTGTAAAATCTATCCCAGCGATGACTGGATAAATAAATAAATAAATATATATAATGTATTCTGCAGCTCCAGCTACATAACATTCTATATACCCTTCCATCAGGTGAGAAGCCGTTTAAGTGTGAGTTTGAAGGATGCGATCGACGGTTTGCAAACAGTAGTGACAGAAAGAAGCATATGCATGTGCATACATCAGACAAACCATACATCTGCAAAGTGTGTGACAAGTCCTACACTCACCCTAGCTCTCTACGGAAACATATGAAGGTAATATTTACTGCTTTTTTTATTACTATTATTCTGCTGAACTTATTTTGTAAATTGTGCATCATTTTTACATTTGAAGATGTATTACACTACAATGTGAACATTTTTGCATCCTGTGTTGTATACAATTGTTGCTTGTTTTAGGCATGTTTAATATAGTTGCCATTTAAACATTGTATGTTTTTTTAATGATAAAAACATATCTAAAAAGATTGTTAATTGTGCACAGAGAGTAAGCAGGAAGAGATTTTTATGAACTTAATGTAGCAAATTGGCATATAAAACAATACTTATAAGTATTGCTAAACAGAGTTGCTACTCTGTACTTTTATTTTGTGATATTGCACTCTGCAAAATATTTGGACAGGAATAAAGGATTTTGGAGTGTAATACTTTTTTTTTTTATAGGTACATGAATCTCAAGGGTCTGATTCATCCCCAGCTGCCAGCTCAGGTTATGAATCTGCCACCCCCCCTGCAATGGTTTCTGCCAGTAGTGAAGAATCTTCTAAAACTACTTCAGCAGTAATTCAGACTAACAGCAACACTCACAACCCAGGATTACTTCCACCCAATTTTAACGAGTGGTACGTCTGAAAAAATAGAAAACAAAATGTAGAAAGGCACAATCACGCTCAAGTAAGGACCAAATGAAACACAGTGACCAAGATGGTTGTTCTACCAAGGTGGAAATGGAGTTTATTATACAAACAACAGTATAGGGCTTTGTTTTGTTACTCTGGATTTTTTTTCTTTTTTTTAAAGAAGGCTGTGGACTTTTGTGTCCCTTTCTCAGGATCAGAAAACATATTTTGGCATTTTCTTTCTTTATCCTTGCTTCTACAATTTTCATTTTAACAATGCTACCTTTTTTTTTTTTTTTTTTTACAAAACAAATTATAGAAGGTTCTGAAATGATGTATTTAACATATAAAATTCCCTTCACCTCTATGGTGATTGTTAAACTCTCATGTTCTTAAACCGTGCCAAAGTCTTGTTATGTCTTGAACTTTCTCAAAGCATTACACTTGTGAATGTATTCCTTGTCCTATAGGGTCAAAAACTGTTGTTCAGTAAATTTTCAGGATGGGAGTGTGTGTTAATTCACAGATTGTGACCGTTTAGTATACAGTTGCCTTTTGTAAGAACTTTTGTAAATATACCCATGATGCCATATTTATCGTTTGTAATTTAATTATTGATACAAGTGCCGGGAACTGAACAATATTTATGAAAAAAAAGTTTTCTAACAAAACTCTGTATAGCTTTTGGTTATAACTGCTTTAGCATTAAAATTTATTGTTTTGAAAGAATTCAAATTTTAAATTGTCTAACAAATGAGTTATTTTACTTTAAATGGTGCAGAATCTTGTTTTCAAAAATGATACATTATTCAATGATTTTTTTAATGTTGTAATAGTCTATTGCTGCTGTTAAGGCAACACAGATAAATATCAAAGACATTTCAAACTAGTTGATATATATTTTAAGCGGTAACTATCAGAAATTTGCCTTTCAACATCTTTCAGGCAAACAAATAGTTCACAATTAAATTGGGTACCATGACATCTCTATCTAATGCTTCAAAGAAGAAATAGGTGCATACTGCTGTTCTCCAGTAAATATCAAACGCTTTCATAAGTTAAACTTTATCGTGTTCACAAAACATAGAATATAACTCCTCTATATGGAAAGCAAATAATGAGAAGTTTAGATTCTTGTGTTCAAAAAAATCTAATTCAATGACAATTGCATGTCATGTTTATTACACATCTTAAATATATCAGTATTTACATTTTGTATTTAAAATATCATTATTATCAAAATGATAATCAAAAATACTTTGTTGAGCGGCTCCAGACAAAATACCAACATTTAAATCATTACTTCACCAACTACATTTTGCTGTCTATAAACACTAAACAGCATTTTAATATATGAAGAAAAAATGGTCAAAAACATCCTACATATGTCTTATAGTTGAACCATATTCATTATGTTATGTTATAAACATTATTTTCAAAAGGTGCTTATAAGCTACTGCATATTTATTTGTTTACAATCTGTTTTATTAGTGAGCATAGCAGATTCTGTATTTTTGTTGCAGTATTCAATGGTTTTCTGAAAACCTCCCAGTTTATTATAGAAAATATATATGAACCTTGTTTTAGTGAACAAATTTAATAACAGTTGTAGTAATATTTTTACTATCATACTAAGGCAGCCATTCCTTGGCTCCTCCTCCTTTACTCCTATCTATCAGCAGCTGGAGATTATACATAAACAATCAGTATAAATGTATATATTTTTTTCCTGATACCAAGACATAGCGAAACAGAAATTTAGTAAATAGCAGAATATTTTTTTCAAAGAAATTGTATAATTATATGATGTTGGCTATGTGGCATCATTTTGTATTGTAAACATTATTGAAATAATGCTGTAATAGATACAAAGTAACTAAAATGATGCCTGTAATGTTCACTAGTAAATAGACATGAGCGACTGGAGAAGGTGAGGATAATCAAATATAGCACCTTTAATTAACTGGCCTTTCTGACACATAAGTAACAGGGTACTATCACTGAATATATATAGCTAAGCTACCCTATTGCTGAAGTCACAAGTTACAAATTACAGTTTAACAAGTATAAATATAATATAATTATTTTTAGGGATAAACTGGGAGTTGTTGGCTTGCAAAATAATGATAAACAGTCATCTTTCAGAATAAAACAAAAGAACGCATTGCATTTGGGTCCTTGTAGCACCAAGTGCATTCTTTCCTCAAGGATGAATGTTACTATACATAGTTATAGAGAGTGTATTTTTATTAGCAGAAATACCTTGCTTTCAATTTCTTTAAAACAAAACATTCCTTAGTTTGGCATCTATATAGGCACATTTGAACAGGTTTTTCTGTTTTAGGAATCTACTGCAAAAAACCACATCTACAAAAACATTTAGGTACTAAGTGTAAAGGTTCGAGAATTTAAAATAAAACATTTCTCTTACAACAAATAAAATTGCGATAAAATAGAACAAAATGTGTCTCTCACATTTTTCTTTTCAATCGCCAATTTTTCACAGATTGTTGCAAAATCTAAATGATTAGCTCATTAACATATAAGACTGTAGTTGTTCCAAAGAACAGCAGGGTTCTAACGGTGAAAAGATTGAAATGGCTGCATACCTTTGATGTTTTAGGGAAGTATAGAGGTTCTTGTTGTTACCTTCAGAAGGATTCGTTGTCAGGTTTCATTAGCTTATGCCCTGAAAACTACATATTAAGAAGAAAATAATGTGTATGGTGACATTTAAAAATACATTCACTAAGCCATGTTGTTAGATGGAGGGTCTGAGCAATGAAGGATTTGCTTATGTGTACAATCGAAATATTAAATCAAACTGGCTTTTTTCAGAACACAATACTGTTCAGGAAAAGTGCATTAGCTTCTTCTTGTATCATTTTACTTTGGAATCTTCATTTAAATCTCAATTTTAATGAATTTGTATTACTAAAGATATGTGCAGGTGGAAGAGGGCTACTGATGAACATTCAAAAAGCAGTAATTTACATGTAAATATACAGAAACTGGGCCCTTGCTTGAAATACATATGGCCAGCAATGCATCTTTTTTACACAGGGGTAGACATCCAATATATAAATAAATGTATGCGTGTGTACACACACACACATATATATATATATATATATATATATATATATATATGTCATAAAAGATGCTTGGATATACAACATAGTCGAAAATATCTGCTTAAACCTGCTGTCATTCAAAAGCTTCACTCACGCCCTGTTGCTGTGTATAGTGAAGATTCATAGGAGGACTGAGTCTTTCTCCTCCTATCTTCTGAATATGCTTAAATTGTGCAGGATCCTTTCATTCCAGAGCACCGGAAGGGATACACGATTGGCTCTTTTTTGCTTTAAAGATTTTGGTACTGTTTCCAAAGTTGCATATGATTTCCTTTTCCTTTTGAAATATACGACTCCTACTAAGCTGATTTTTTTCCTTTTTGCAAAATGAACATGTTCAACTGCTAAGGACTTCTATGTATAAAATAGAAAAAGGTCTCTCCTCCTGCAGATGTTTATAGCCATTGGGAAATATGTTATTTCGACAATCCTGTAGTTAGTTTTGATAATCTGAATTAGCTCTGTACAATATTTATCTAAAGTATTAATTATGGAATTTTTTATTCATTTAACTCAGTGTTGATGTTATACCTTTAATCACTGTAGCAAAAATCAGTTAATTCATTAATTTCTTAGAGAAACTAAACTATGTACTCACAATTCTATTCTTTTGTAGATTATTTGTCAAATATTTTGATACAGTTAAAGTACATTTTGTTTCCTAATTGTAAATTCATGAAAATAACAATATTGAATTCCCTAACACATAGGTCCCAGGTTCAGTTGTCCTTTCAAAATAGTAGCCCATGGTAGGATAATTTAAAAAAACCTGAGAGTTGTTCTTCTAAATGCCAAAGCGGTGGCAAAAATAAAACATATTGCTCAATACCCAAACAGATGGTGCTTTCATATTAATTATTTTTTATTATGACTGCCATAAGGTCAAAAACACAAATTTTACACTTATTTTGTAATATATTTTTAACGCTCAGTTCATGTTGGCATACCACCTACTGTGAGGATTAATCGCTAGTTCAAAAAAGGGGTCTAGTACGACTTGGGTACCTTCTGCTAAAACTCTTATCACAGACCAGAAATATTTTAGAATTTTTTTACTACAATGTAGGCATAATAATAGTTATTGTTAGTATAAAAGTTAAGAAAATGTACCCTGAAAACTAACACTAAAATTACACTTGATCATATAATATTTATTTTACTTTAATTTTGTATCAACAGTGTTCAATATTTGAGCAAAGCGGAAGAGTCTTCCCACTTGATGGGGGAAATCTACATCATTTTTGTAAATATATATATTTTATATATATATATATATATATATATATACATATTTTATTTATTTTTTGCTTTTTTTGAGAATGTAAAGTACTTTTAGTCTATAGACAAGTAGACAAGATGTTTATAATTCACCTACAGATTACAAATCTGTGTTTGCTGACACTGTTCTCCAAAGCATTGTAATGTATATTGAAGTTGATGTTGGTATTTTTTGGAGTTTGATGTATTGATAGAAATCACTGTATAGCATCGTCATGGACATAAAAGCCACATATAGCTAGCAGATAGCATTGTGGAGGTATGTTTGAGGCAGCTGAAAATAATGGACAGGTGATAGGACTTAGCTAAAAAACAAAATAATATCCAAGTTAAAACATGGTTTGTATAAATAGCCATATTAAATCTGGATTATAACCCTGGCACCCCATACCACTGTATGCTGAATATCAAGTACATTCAATCCACTGCACCCGTGGCTTACCTGCATATGTTCTGAACCTGACTTTGTTTACGTATCTCAGTATTTGGTTATTTAGGTAGTTGTATCAGTATACAGAAAAGATTAGTAAAAAACAGCAAATATTATCCATTTGGCTTTATAAGATCTAATCAAAGGTAATTTAATAAGGGTGTTCTCATTGCCTCAGTATGTATGCATATTTGCATGTGTGCTTTTGCTCATAAATGAAAGTTCTTAGCCTATTTACTTTAAATAATTTCTTAATTTCTGCATTCAATGACTGAGAATACATTTGAAAATGAGAAAATATCAATGACTTATTGAATCAAAATGTCATGGACAGTGACGATCTAGGTAAAGCCACAATCCTATTCCATTATTATTTTTATAATAATATGTTTGATGAGGCCAATCTAGATTTTGCAATTCTAAGTATAAAATTCTTTGATATCCTAATATTGATTTATGGCAAAACTTCTTATATAAATCAATATCTCCATAACGACAGCATCCAATCATGGGCTGTGGGTTCCTATTAAATATATTTATATTTATTACATTATTTTAGGACATACTCAAAAAACAAAAGGTCACTTTTAGTGTCTTTCATCCCAGTACAATACTTTTCAAATGAATAAATAAAATAATAAAATTCAATAAAGAGACTTTAGATGTATCTATTACGTGTAAATTTTTTTGGAAAGTATCCCATCTACACATGTTTTCTAGCTTTAAGATTATCCTTAAAAGGGCAGCAAAGCCAGTTTTATTATTTCATTATTTAATATGCTTTGCATATTCAGTTGAGTTCAACTTTGCAATTGTATTCCAACAAAATAAATATAAAAAAAATAAAAAATGAATGATGCTTATATATTCACACCCTTGTCTCAACAATATTCTCCCTCATGCCCATTTGCAGATTGACTGATCAATCTCATTAGAGTAGCAGAATGGATACTCTGAGAGAGTGTAGCCGATCCTGGAAAGATAGGTGTGTCTTGTAGCTTTTTTTAATTTAATTTTTTTCACTGAAATTGCACCCCATGCAGTGGCTTAGCTGAATGACTGCAGTGTCATACTCAGGGCTAAAAGAAGCTCTTGAATCTGTTCTTTAAGTTCAGTTTGCCTGTGTCTTCAGGACTAGCTGACTAGGATGGACAGAGGGCCACTCATTTAGCTCAGCAGGGAGAGAGAAAAAAAGTATGATTTGCTTTTAGTTCCCCTTCAAGTAACCTAATGTAAAGCAACTGCACGGAGAGAAGATATTCTGAGATAAGTTTCTCTCTTTGTTTTATTACATTGGAATTGTTGTCTGCAGGTTCACTGTGCCTCTACAAGAGCCGAGTGCAACAGCTAGGTCTCACTTCATGCTATCTCTTGCTACATTCAGTTAGATGTTGCAGCTAGCGCTGACTGGATATAGGCAACACATTCAAGAATTTGATCACAAGCCAGGTAAAAAATGTTTGTAATATAATACAAAGTGATTACATATCAAAATAGGGATATAGGTTAAATTAAACCACATACTATGCATGTGTACCCAGAACCAGACTCACCATCATTTCATGTTCCAATGACCTGCTGCTAAACTTCCTATGTCATTAATTATTGCAGATATCTGAAATAAAATAATGGTGTTTAGAAAAATATATAATATTAATAGTATTCACTAGGTACCCCTTCCCTTAGCTGTAGCAATGGGGGCTTGTCCGTACAACTTTTGTTTTCTGGGTTCCTCCATTTCTCTGGACAGAATCTGGTGTTGAGCAAGAGGATCATTTTGAAGCCCTGATCAAGAGATCATTGCTTGTGGTTGGTCTTCTGATGCAAGCACTTCCTCCTTTCCTCTGCCATTTAAATTTGGTTAGCTAAACTTTTGCAAGTTTTGTGTCACAGAAACAACAGAGCCCCAGGACGAAAAGATACATGTAACATGTAGGTCTGCGATTACGGCGAGGGGCATATTGACTCAAATCTTTTAGCTAAGCACTAGTTCAGCTTTTAAAACACCACATGCTATTTTAATTTTCTGTTATTCTTTACAAACTTGAGAATTTTCCAAAATATTTTATATAAATCAAATTGCTATTTATATTTAATTTCTGGATTGTTCTTCTTTTAAATTAGGCTAAAAATAAAACTCTGCCAAGTTGAAGCTTTTGCAGACTCCAACTGACTACAAATTTCTACTAGACCATTGGTTACCAAGTTTGGTACACTTGCTGGGCAGAAAAAAAACATTCTGGTTTAGGATTAGAAAAACTATTTCAATAGTTTGTTACAACCATTTAAATGGCAGATGTTACTTTTAGTTAAAACAAATTCATTTAAAGTGTAATTTTCATATCTCCCTCACAGGTTGCAGTTTTGCTTGCAGTAGATAAACAACCAACCTGAAATATCTTAAACAACAATGACAATGATAACTGCAGTAAATTGGGCTTTAGATCGTGATTGTTCCTTTACACAAAACAAGAGTAACTGCGTAGTATACCCTGCAGGCACAATCACTTTCATTGAGTTCTTGCTAATGATGCGACTATTGAATGACTACCTGAGAATTTATCAATGGTTTTAAACATTTGAAGAAAAAATTGTGCCATTTACCAAATAATAACAACTTTACTGTTATTTTTTTATTTGTATTCAAATAAAAATAGCTGTATTTGGTAATATCATTTGTAATATCATGTTTATTTAGTGACTCTGGGACTGATGGACAGATTTGCGTATCTTTACACAGCACGTTTCAGAACTGAGAATATATAATTGCAAGTGAAGCAGAGTCATACGCATTTCAGGTGCATCTCCACTTGCGATTGAGGAGTTGTAATTGGAATATAATAGGGTGTTTTTATGTACACAAAGTTCAGTGAGGACATGCTGGCGCATCTGCTGGATATGCACAGTAGGGCGTAAGCATAAATATATTAGGGATGTGCTGGTCTGGTTCTCAGAGAACCAACAACAGCTGAATTTAGGGGTTCTGAGTCAAACCGAGTCAGAGCTCAGAATCACTTTGGGGTACTGAGTCAAAACGAGTCACAGTTCGGATCTTCCTGCAGTTCAGAAATTGGATTTAAAAAACAAATTCGGGTTTTGGATTGCATACTAACAGGTCAATATTATGTAATTTTAGCTGTTATTATTTTGCTTTTGTTTAAATACAGATCCAAAACCAAAACCAAAACACGTGAGGGTGGTTTTGCAAAACTAAAACCAAAACACAAAGATGAATCCAGATCCAAAACCAAAACACGGGGGTCGATGCACATCTCTAATATATATATATATATATATGTATTTCAAGGCGTATCATTTGCAGTACAGTAGGCTGATGCATGTCTGCACTGATGAGATGACGATTAGAAAACCAAGAGTACGGACAAGGGGTGAGCGCATCGCAAAGATGCATTCAATTCTGCATATGGGAGAATATAAGCATTTATTTCAATGTATGCAACGCTGGAGCATCTACGGGCAATTGACATTCACTAAGCATAAGGCCAATTAAGTATAAGATAATATAGATATATAACCAGCTAGATAAAAATTTTCCCTAGCTGGTTAACGAAAGCATTTAGTCCAAAAAAAATAAATATGTACTTTGATCAAACTAATGACAGCTGGCAAAACAATCAACAATTTAATCAGGTAATAATAGTAATAGTAATCCTCTCCAAAAGTTAGATTTTAAAGGTACCTTATTAGCTTTAAATATCTTTTTTTAAATGTACAAAATTACTGTATTCTCTAATTTATTTTATGGACATAGCACCCTCTATATTTAAGCAATGAAAAATAATTATGCAAACCGTTATCTATTACAGCCTATCAGGGCCCCCATGACTTTGGGGCAGACAAGGTAGCTGGGGGGTGACTACTCCTACAGAGAAAAGGGCTTGGGTAATCGGTGATAATAGTTGCTGCTCCTCTCAGTAATCAGACAGGTAGCAGCACCATTGCAAAAAGTAACATGTATCTGCCACTAAGTGCAGGAAAGTTAAGTATTGTTTTGATTGTTATATTTGTACTTTACAACATACAGTATGCTTATTTGAAATATATCAGTGGTTCTCAACTGCAGTCCTCATGTAACCCCAATAAGTCATGTTTTCAAGATTTCATCTGTGGAAACAGGTGGCATAGTTACTGAAGCTCAAAACAGATCAACTTATCTGTGTGTGATTAATGAAATCCAGAAAACATTACCTGTTGGGAGTGCTTGAGGATTGGAGCTGAGAACCATTGAAATTAGAGATGTGCGTTGACCCTTGTGTTTTGGTTTTGGATCCAGATTCATCTTTGTGTTTTGGGTTTGGTTTTGCAAAACCACCCTCAAGTGCTTTGGTTTTGGATTTGGATCTGTATGTTTTTGTTTTTTTTTAATAAAAAATACAGCTAAATGACATAATTTTGACCTGTTAGCATGCAATCCAAGTTCAGAACAGCGGGAAGATCCGAACTGAGACTCGGTTCGACATGGTACCCCTAAATACAGTTGTTGTCAGTTCTGAGAATCGGACCCATGCATCTATAATTGAAATAAATTATTGATCTGCATGTCATTACAGGGGATGGCTCCTTTTGGACATCTAACCCTCTTTCTGTACTGATGCATCCCATGTTGTAAATAGGTATTATGCCTTCTCATGGATTCATTCTTACCTGAGCTAAGAGGTCTACATTAGATACGGGCAATCAGCCTAAAGCTGTGTATACACCTGAATGATGGTGTGACCCAGCAATGCGGCGATGTGATGCAAAGATATATTGCATCGCCGTACACACTACACAATCCACCATACAATACAATATATCATTGCATGCTTCATGTAATATCACCACATCGTCCATGGCATCATCCCATCTGACGTGCAGCACAAACAATGAATTGGGTGGAATTGCTTGTACACACTATACAATGGTCATTGCAATACATCGCGGATCGATATATATTTTATAATGTGTACCCGCTGTCAGTGGTCTGTCAGTGAAATCACAGACACTTACACTGTCAGGTACAAGAGTATGGCAGGTTATTCTGATGTATCACCAGGGGCGCCGAGAGGGGTGGGGGCGGGTACTAATTACTTGGGCCTGGGCTTGCTGGAGGGAGCCGGTGGGGGGCCCGAACCCTGCACCGCCCCCCCTGGCTGTGTGCTGGGCTGTAGTGGGAGACTGCTTGTGGCAGTCTCCTATGCCTGTGGGGGGAGCGATCACACTGATCATGCTCCCCAATGGCTATGCACCGGGCTGAGGGGCTCACATAGCACCCATCCCCAGCACGCAGCTTTTGCTCCTAAGGTGATGTGGCCACGCCTTCCATGATTAGGCAGCGTCCCCTTTACCCGGGCTTGGCGCAGCTATCGGCGCGCCTGTGTATCACACTCATTTTCAGGCCTCATACGTAATGTGTATACCTTGACATTTTGACCTACATATAACAATATAAATATCTGCAAATATAATATATACTATTGTAATATGTATTATAATAAACATTCTTTGAATGCAAATAATACATTGTACAAAATATGGTTCTAGATTCAGCACATATATTATAAATATACATATTAGTAAGAAACAGTTTGGTTTACCTAAACCATTAAATTATGATTGAACCATAGAATTAAAACATATTTAAACTTTCATTCCTACCACATTTTGTAAAAAAAAAATCTAATAACAATGACATCATATACTACACGTAACAAATTGTGCCTTTTATGTTTTTCGAAAAACAATTTGATTTTGATTTTGAGAACTGTTTTGTGGTATCATGAGTGTGCGGTTTTACTTTTGTAAGTAAATAAAATGAAACCATTATTAAATGTCTGCTTTTCATTAGATAGGTTTATTATTTGCATGCACTCATAGCTTCAAAACAGCACTATGGTATATAAAAAAGGCATATTTAGCTAAAAGTAAAATGTAATAAGGCTTTTGATGTATTTTTTTTTCAAATTAGTTTTTAATTTGATTATTTTTTTGTGGGTTATTTGTCATTAAATATTAGACAAAAGTTTGGCAATGTTCAGCATTCTATTTGGTTCTAAAGTATATCACCCATGGTAATCACCAAGTCATTTAGGTAAATATTGTAAACATTTGAATGCTAAGGGTCACTCTTATAGCTAATATACTTGTTTAGTTTTGCAGTGGGCAGCTGGTGGATTCCAATAGCAAGAGAAAATGCACATTGAGAAACATGATTTCTCTGTATAGAAGAGTGGTAGAAGCTTAAAGAGAATCATCAGGGGATAAGAGTCGGAAGAGTAGTTGTCTAAAGCCGAAACATTTAAGAGTCATAGCAGTACTTATCCACAGCCAAAAGGGTCAAAAGCCAGAAGTGCATTTGTACAAATCATACCTATACTGATGAAATAGAAAAGTTTGAAGTGGTTGTCAACTAGGGAGGTCAATCCTGCCCCATTTTTGTAATACCGGGATTCGGGATCCAAAAAATCTCAATCTTGAATTGTACTTCCAATCAGAGACAGTATATGGAGGGGGCCACACTGAGAAGGCTTATCCATTTGGGCTGTTACTAAGGGAAGTTGTGGGGGTCCCCGAGAAGTTCAGGGCCTGCCAAACTGCCATGGGCCAGAATTACCATCAATAGCATGTGAGTACAGGAGACAGCAAATGTTCAGCTACTGGACCCAGCAGGAAGGTGTAGGCTGTAGAAGTTTGCAGCTGAGAAGCCCCTCTCCGTGTGCAGCAGCTGACTGGACCCACAAGAATACAGTGGAGTATCATTGGGCCGGCAAGGCAGTGCTTTCTCTGGTGGTCTGCCGGTGCAGGAGGTCAGGCCCAAAAGGACTCAGCGGTCTGGCACTGCTCGAGGAAAAATTCAGCGACCAGTCACAGCAGGAGCTCCTCTAAGAAGCCAGCTGCCAGAGAAACCCAGGAAATTGTGTCAGACATAAGCCACAGGCACCTGCCTCTCACCGCCGTGGCTTCCATCTCAGACATTTTTTTTAGATTTTAGTAATCCCAAAATCCCAGAATTGCTGCCTCCATCTCTTTTTGAGGCTAAATTCTGGGATCCTGGGATTGGCTTGTCTATTGTCGAAAGAATATGTGGCTCAATGAGTAGAAGTTGCAACCCAGAAGTAATGATTTCTTCCAAGCATTGGAATAAAATAACCTTTTCAGCAAGAAAGTGATAGCAACATTTTGCCACTTCAATCTGTGGTTCTTGCATGCATGGTGTTTGGACTTAGGAAAGCTCTTCCTTTGACAAAGTGGACATACTCCATGAAACGCGTTAGTGGTTGCATGCTCACTTCTAAGAGGATTGCCTATCAGTGTTTGCTCCAGAGCTTTACACTCCAATGTGCTAGACCTCTCCTGAGTGCAGGGAATACAACATAATTACACTAATTAAGCTGATGACAGGACTCTTTTTTTCCCTGTCTTTAACATACTGAGCTTATTCTAAGTCTGGATCCATATACCACAGTAACTGACCCCCAATGCCTCACTATTCTGGGACCTCATAACCAGCATAACCCTAATCAAGTTAGCAAGAGCATGCTAAAGGAAGCCATTTTTATATGTCTGCAAGACGTTTGCTTTATTTTGCCCGGCCCTGTACAGCCACACATACAATATTCCATATATAGATAGTACTAGAAGTTCAGACTGCAGTAATAACACTAACCTAGGAGTATATTTACTAAAGTGGAGGTTTCTAGAAGTGGAGATGTTGCCCTTAGCAATCAATCAGATTCTAGCTACTATATTCTAGAAGGTACTAGATAAATGATAAGTAGAATCTGATTGGTTGATATAGTATCTGGTTCACCATTATCTGAAATAGAGTATATTATTGACATATGCACTCTGTTGATATTACATGTTTAGCCCTGGAGAGTTATACTTTCAAAGTAAATAAATAAAAACTGATTAAAACATTTGAAAAACAATGTAAAACTGGTTAAAATCAGTTAGAACAATGGAAACTTTTATAACACTTGTTTCTCAATATGGATGGTTTTTTGATACCTCATATTTGAAATTGAATTTAGATACTGGCATAACTAAGTCCAAGAAAGCGGGAAGTACACCAGCCAAATGCATAACAGTTTTAGGCAATATTTCCACATGTCAGATACAAGTTGATGTATTCCTGTTTACTACTGTGATATCAGGACCATTTGTCCATACTTGTGATGAACTTTTAATAAATTTGCAGCCATTTCAAGTAAGTGGTACTGACTTTGACTTAGTAGGACCTGCGCCATAAGGGGCTCTCCATTTCTGAATATACCAAGAGAGGTTCTGGATTGCTCTTTTTCCTTTAAACTGCAGCAAATTCTACCATCTGATATATAAGTTCCTTATGTGGGTGGGTGGGTATTGCTTTCTTTCAAGTCAAAAGCTTTATCTTCATTATTTTCGAAATAATGTAAAATTCTGTCACTACATGTAATCTTACAATGAATATAATGTGCCAGTGCTAGTTAAAAAAGGAGACCTGATGTGAGCTACCCTGTAGAGATGTTCAACATTTTCAAATTTAAGTTTGAAGGTCACAGAAATTCGCAGTACAATCTTTAATATGCACTAGTTGGGTTTTATGGTTTGAAACTTCAAGCTCGCAGGAATGATTGACATTTGCTGCCCATGTTAAAATTTATATTTTAAAATATTTTTATTAAAAAAAAAGCTATTTAAATACTAAAATGTATTTTAGGAATTTTTTCATTTGAATAGCAAATATTACATTGCTCACTGTTTGAATTGGAAAACAGTTAATATGTATAATTTTAAGATCGAACATGGTTATATTGGCTTGATCATGTGCATACTGGCTCGGACCTCTGTGACATGGTTAGAACATGGTCTGAAATATGGCTTGCTTGAATTTAGCTCGATTTATATAATAATTTTGACTTGCTTGAATTTAGCTCGATTTATAGAATTGTTCTAAAGTTTTAGAACCAATTGATGAACTGGTTTAATCACTTAGCTGATAATTTTTTTTAAACAAATGTTACTTGTCCATAGGCCCCCCCATTGTAAAATTACCTCCAACCCCCCATTGTCAATAGACTTCCACAATCTTCATAGATCCCATTAACATTACCCCCACCTCCTTACTGCTAAAGGATACTCTGTTGCTGAACCCCCCCACCCCGGAGTAATATGTCCCTGTTTTTTTCACCCCCTCCTATCTGTGACCAGTGTAATTATTTTCAATATTTTAGCCCCCAGCCCCAGAGACAAATGATTTTAATGGGACATTGCCTCCCATCCATCACGCACAGTGCAAGTAAAGCCCCCAGGGGTATTACTCCCCACCACTATAGAAAAATACCGCTCCCCCACATGTATAGTGCAGCTAAGCTTGTGTCAAGGGAGGCTAATGATCATTCCTCTCTGCTACAGCTGATCTCTGCACTTGCAGAGATCAACCAAATAGTGGGCCTGATTCAGAGATGTATGTTCATCCGACGATGAACGTACATCTCCAATAGTTAGAGGTCTTTGCAGCAGAACAGGTCCTCCGATCTCCCTCACAGACCCTCCTAGCCGCAGCATGATTGACATGCTATGGCATTTGGGGGGTGGAGCAAGGGCGTGCCTGGTCACCATTCCTGGAAACGGGGGGTGTCAACACCATTTTCCGGGAGGGACAAGGCCAGTATCTGATTTGTTGGATGCAGATTCCTGACCTTTTACATGGCCAGCACCCGGTCAGGCTGCGGGACGCTTCAGCTCTCGCAGCCTGACCAAAGAAGCAACAATCGCAACCATTGGTTGCAATGGTGATCCCTGCCTGGCAGTGATGTTGGCGGTCATGGACCACTACATCACTGCCATGAGCAGAATGGACTACCTTATTAAAAGCTGGGGGATGCAGCGGGGCAGCACGGTTAAGAAAGGGTTTTAGATTATTTTGGACATTTCTGTTACTCTGGTTAAAGTATAACAAATTACAATTTTTTAAAAAAAAGTCAAAACAATGTTTACAAAAGTGAAAATCTAGTTTTGCTTCTAAGCCCTATATCTTCGTCACACCTTACTGTACACGTTTGGTGTTATTTTAATTAGGAGAACATGCAAATTAATTTTCTTGTGTTGCACTAACTGGGTAAAAGTAACTGAAACTAAAGAAAGCTCTATCAATATTAATCAAAATAATACAGTCGAAAATTCACAGAAAGTAATTAAAATGATCCTTTATTTAAATAATACTTAACAAAACTGTAAAATGTTATCATAAAATGATAAAATGGTCCTAGTCATGAAAGAGTTAAAATAACAAAGTCTTTTTTTTCATCAGTTTGCATTTCTTAATGTACTGTTCAAACCACAAACTTGCCAATGTACTTTAACTTAAGAGGATGTACTACATGTACAATATTTACAGTTCTCCATTATTATGAGCTAATGAACAGGCAAATGCCATGACCTCATATTACACAATACAAAGTGACAAGATTTGTTAGACAAGAAGGAACTTACATCAAATACACTTATAAAAGTAACCGGGCTCACTTAAGGAAGACAGTGAATAAAACAAAATTAAATAAATAGGAAGTGCATGCTTTCATTGTAGGTGACAGGGAAAATAAAAATGACAGCGAAGTATAACGTATAAAATAAAAGCAAAATAACTATGGTAAGTTTCTCTGTGAAGCCAGAAGACAAAACCATCAAATACGTTTACCACATGTATATGTAAATAGTCACAAATTTTGACAGAACAACATTTACATATTTATTAAATCCATTGGTTTCACTGTAGCAAATCTGGTTAAGAAGCATGTTTACTTTTATTGGAATTAGCTCCCAAGGGACCAGTATAAATATATATGTATAGTATTAGCAGAAAGCACAACCTTCACACAACTTGGGAATGAGATCTCCCTAATGAATATGTAATTTATTTTTATGTAACCTCCTGGTTCAATGGCTGTGCTTTGAAAAAAGCTGAATGATGACCTTTTCTGAGCATGCGTTATGAGCGAAAGCACCCACTACGCATGTGGCATCTCGGAACAAGACTCTGGTATGTTCAGCTGTGGGAGAGTGGCTTGTGGCCAGGCAGTTTGGGCCTCAGCTAACCTCATGGGTCCCAGCTGTTCTACTCACACCAATTGTAGCACTATCACTAACATTCATACAGTGGTGTACTGTATCTATAATGGGTGAATGGTATGCCGTGCACATGGGCTTCTTGGTCCAGCAAGGGTCACACAGCACATCATGCACCCATGTTTAATACTTACCCCTTTGTAGAGGCAGTAGGGGCAATACTTAAGAAATTACAGCTAGAGATGCTAGAGAGGAGGGGGTCCTGTCCTCACATAATACGCCACTGTATTCATGTGTGTTCTGCTCCGTCTGATTGTCCTCTTAATCCCACCAAACTGTTAATGAGCCAAAGTGCAGGCAAATCAGTGATTGCCCATTATCCTTGACTTTGTAAATGGCTCTTCCCTTCACACGATCTCTAAGGGACTGTCTCAACATCCAGACTGTCAGGACTTTTGTCTCAACTGCGGAAATTGTTGAAATGTTTGTCCAGCTCAGGGAACAGCTATGCAGGGGTGCTATGAGGAGATGGGGGAATTAGGTGCTTCAGAAGTACCAGGCATGCCCCAAATGTGACCCTGCCATGCCCAATTCCCAAGTATAGTATGTTGGGAAGTGTGGTAGATAGAACTTTACTGCATTTGTTGGCTTGTGCAGACCAATAATGGACACCAATCCTGCATATAGTCACACAATAGTGTCTGCCTAAAAGTAGAATTTTTACGTAACCCTCTGTACACACATGGCAGCCCAGTAAGCAGGTGTCCTTGCACAGTCATGGTATGAAAAGTCGGCATTTAGACTGTCGACACCATAATATCAACATGTTCTAAATGTTGACATGGATGTTAGATCGACACAAAAAATTTCAACATTCACCAATGTTCACATGGTCAAAATTGACGTATCATTTTTGCATATTTTAGCTTAACTCTAACCCCTAAACATAACCATAAAAATAGCACTAAAATGTACTGTCGACATACTGGTGTTATATGTTGACATTATGAACATGACAAAATTGTGACCATGTCGACATTTGTGATCACTGTGTATATGTCGACCTAATGTCAACATTCTGACCGGATACCGACCTGCACATGATGATTGTGTATCCACCTCTTCTGCAATTTGTTAGCGACCCATAATGCACTCTACTACTAATGTGTCCTTATGTGCTTTTGAACTGTTTTCCATCCATTAAAAAAAAATAAATAAAAAATTGTAAAAAAAAGTGAATGCATGTGAGCAATATTTTATTGTTTTATTTTATTATTTTCGTTCAAAAATTTGAGCTTTCCAAACAAACTAATTTTGTTTAATTCTTTAATTCCTGGCATAAAAAAGTGACCAAAGTAGACTATGTGCAATGTATACATTTGGCAACAGTTTCTCTGCTTGCTGTTCTAAGCGGTAAGATGTTTACTCTATATAACAGTAGTAACATTGAGACTATGTAAAGGCACAGGTCATGTTCAAGGTGAGAATTCCGCCAGCTCATCAAACAAACAGATGGCAGGGTCTGGAGCCTTGAACATACATTCAACGCCTCTCTGGTTCTCTACTCTTCTTCCAGGTGAAATAGGGTTCTTTCCACATCCTCAATTATCCTCAGACTCTCTGGGACAAAATTAAAAGCATAATAGGAGCTTGATGTGGTCACTGGAACTTGTAGTATAATTGGACAGTCTGAAAGGAGTGCTGAAAGACAGCATTAAACATACAGTAGCAAGAAAATAAAGGACACTTCCTAGCTGTATCCATTTGAAAACATTTGATAAAAAGACAGACCTGAGCTAGGTCTACAAGCCTAAGATGTGTGAGATTCCAACACAAAACTCTATCTGAGCTGTAATGCACTATGAGCCTGATTCAGCAAGGATCTCATTTGCAAAGCTGCACGCAGGCTATAGATATATGATGTATGCATGCAGGCAGCTTTGCAATTGCGGTCCTTGCTATTATGCAAATGCAGCAGGAGGTGTGTGACACCCCCTGCTGCATTTGCGACCCTAGCACTGCGATGGAGGTCGCAGGCTGCGATCACCTTCGCGACCATCAGTAGTCGATGGTCACGATGGTGGATGGCACTGGGCATCAGGCCAACTGAGTAAACCTCAGCTTACTCAGTCTGGCCGGCTTGCGAGCCCAGGACACTGCATTATTATTATCATTTATTTATATCAACGGAGATCCTGGGCTGGCCTAGACATGCCCTCATTTCCAAGAACGCTGGCCGGCCCCGTCCCCGCATCGCCCCTTAAATGCCTTGGCCTATTAATCAGGCAGAGGTATTCAAGGGTCGCGTGACCACGCAGAACCTATTCTGCACACTCACAGAATGGGTCCTGCGCACGTGCATATTCCCATTAATCGGGAATCTGTGATCAGAAGAGCACTTGCGTGCACTGCTGGATCAAACCCTATATGTCTGAAACCGAATTACAAAATAGATTTTCACAATGAGGATTTCTCTTGCTGCCATAATTGAAGAATTTATGGTTCTTCAAGTCATCTCCTATGTTTTCTATCATGACAGTTATTTATCTTTCCACTAAACAATAGTTGAAAAGCAACTGGAAGCAATGTACAGTAATGTTGTTCCAGTTCAGTGTATATAAATCATATATATCTATGTATATAATCATCATATGAATTAATGTATGTGTAGTGGCAGCATCTTGATACGCGATATTGCTTTACAGATGGGTTGTATTTTAACTGTCATGTTGTAAAGTTGACAGTCGCCATCTGATAGGTTGCTAACAGTTACAGAACATTTGCTAACCTTTCACCATGTTATCAAGTTCTATTGTTTGATAATATTGATGTATGAGTACTCTGAATATACTTTTAAGCGTTACTAGTACCACCACATACATTTGTACAATCAAATGTATTAATCGGCTAAACTATAACTAATATCCCATATCGAACGAGACAGAGACTTATTGGAAATGCTATAGGTTACAGTTCTATAGTATTTGACTGATTATACACAACAAATTATCACCAGCTGTCCTAAAACTGTCAACTCAGCGTCTCATTTCTGAATGTGTTTAAAACCCTAATAAAACATAGCAGAGGACATTAATAGGCCACTGATGTACAGGAGAGAGATTTTTCCATGCACATTCATGAGTACATATTTCAAAATGCTACTACCCAGTGGAGCACTTTGAAGAGTATTACGAGAAAGCCACGATAACCTGGCAGTTGGTTGATCTGTCTACTTATCTATATGTCTACAAGTAGCAAATAGAAAGCTCACTTGTCTGTTTGGCTGCCTGCTGTGAGACCTATGACCCCAATTCTTCCCAGGCTTTTCTAAATAGGATATGTTTGTATATAGGTCTGTGTATGCAAGTAAACTAAAGTTAACCATTTGCAAACTCTATCAGAGCTGGTCACGGAAATGAAATTCAAGTCTAGGCCTTATAGGCTTTGTTTTTACTTAGAGCAGACTAAGTTCAAACTTGCTATAGAACTTAATTGCAGATAATAATAGAATAGGTGCACTTCAGCAGAGCCAGTAATCTAAGGCTGCTCATGTAATTGAGCTTGCTTCCTTTATTTTTTTTCGTAATAAACCTACTAATAAAAACAGTTTATCATGACTGAAAGAATAAGACAAAAAGAAAAAACATCCAGATAAATGTATTCATCCTTTTCAAAGAAACTAGAAAACAGACATGATGCCTTGAAACATCACAGGAAGATGAGAATGGCAGAACCATGAAAAATGGTAGAACACTAGAATAGACAGATGGATGCTGCAAGTAATTAGGAAAGGGCATTCTGAAGAATGTCATCCTGTTTCCAATCAGACAAAATGTATTACAGTTTACATTATGTGGAGAGAAATTCTAGAAGTACATTTATGTAGCTTCCAACCAACGATTGAGAACCAATGAGAAATAATAAAAATAGACACAAAATACAATATGATCTCATGTTGTTTCTAGGTACACATTTGGAAAAGCTATTAGAGCTTAATTTACTAATTGACCCATGCTTGTACTGTATATGACACCGCCTGTATGGTTGGTATTATATTCCTCTTTTTAACTCTTTTCATTTACCTAATAGACAAAGGGGTATATGTAAATGCCTGAGAATTGCCGCAAAATGTTAATGATTTCGATGCTAGATTTAAAGTGGACTTTTACAAAATTGCCGCTCTAAATCTAGCAGCTATTGCTATACCCCATAGGCTACAAAGAGGAGTAGGAGATAAGTCTTGACTGTCTATTGAGCTTTAGGGGCTGCTTAAATCTGGCACCACAAGTGGACTTTTTGTTCACATTAAATTAGCACACTACTTACTATGGCAATGTTTCACTCAATTCTGTGGAAGTGTCTGCATGAAAAGAGTATGGTTAGCAAGCAGGAAAGTTGGGCCTCTCAGCAGAGCTTGACTCCTTACCTAATTTTGTGTAATCTATTGAAGTACAGGTTCAGGTTCCAGAATGCACTGCAATTACCAGAAAGGGCATGTTCATAGAACTACAAGCTCCAGCATACCTTTCTAGTCAACACACAATATCAAATACAAAACAGAAAAACATTTTAATATTAACTATAATTGAAAAACACAGTCACAGAAACTCCTATTTTACTGCGGCAGTACAAAATATTTGCTTTTTGTACTTGGAAGTAATCTGATGGAAAAGTCCTTTGTGAGTCAATCACTGTGTGTTTATTATCTTGCTTGAGCCTGTTGAGGATCAGGGTGGGAGCAGAATCCCTTTATTAAATACAGTGGCGTCACTACGGAGGTGGGAGGGGTTGGAACCTCACCGGGTGTCACCCTCCGAGGGGATGACACCAAAATGTCAACTCCTCCTCAGTGACAGGGAGCTGGGAGCTGCGCTGTGACGTTAGTGTGCAGTGCCCGGCTCCCAGTCACTAAAGAGGAGCTGGCAGTGCAGGAAGAGTCTCTGGGGGCAACCCAGCATATCTGGGAGTGCTAGGCACCCCCCCCCACCAGAGTGATAAACCCAGGGAGGGGTGTCATGAGGTCACATCCTTCCTGAGAAGTCATGGCTGTTTGTGGTTGCGTGCACCAAAGCGGTATTACTGCCTACACTGCGTGTCACAGACCCCAGTGACAACACTGTTTAAATGTACTATTGATTTAGCAGATCTTCTACCATTCATTTCAATAGCCCAATTACTGAAAATCCCATTGAAATGAATTGGTTGTTAAAATAAATTGGAAAGCTCTGTGTTAAATGCATCCATTGAATATCAACCACATATGAACTGCGTATAAAACACATGAGCAAATGCTATATGTTTATAACCGTTTTCATATGCAGCTTACACTTATAGTTTTTTTTATGAAAGCAGCAGTGAGTAGCCAACAAGAGACCTGCATAGAAAATATCATTTTTTTTTTTTGGTCTTCTCTTGGTAATACCAACCTGAGATGGTACTTTCACTGCTGCAATGTTTGACACTTCTAAGTCTCATTTCTCTACCCCATGTAAAAGTGAGAGATGGCAATAGCATGATAAGCTGAAGCATTCAATGACATCTTTCTGAGGAAACTGCCAGTTCAATGAGGCAGAAAAACGCGTCAAGGACTCCAATTTTGTGATCATCTTAATACCTACAGAGATACTCCGCAGGAATATTGGAAACTGGCTGCTACTTACACTGCTAATCGGCACATCTCTATACCGGGAACGGTTTGAATGAATACCTATATAGTATTACCCTGAGTATCGCCTCTGTGATAGCGGTGTCCACTTCTAACTAACTCAAAGCGTACACACAGATGTCACTTGATCTAGGGATACCACACACCTTGCCCAATACTCTGTAAAGCATTATACCTACCGACGGACGCTGATACACAGTGGTAACCGTACTCCAGTGGCAGCAGATAAACAGCCTTAATTACAAGGAAAAAATTGGTTCACGGCCCACAAAGTGTGGAAAGATACTGACATCAGGATCCGATACCAAATAGACTGTCAGTATATGGGTGAGATCATGAGATCACCCTTTTAATATTGAACACTGTTGCACTCTCTTTTTATCCTGGGGTACACCTGGTTTTTATAAAACGATTGGGCATTCCTATGAGAAATAATTCCACCTGCTGATATATATGTTCGGAGGACTCCATCCATAACAAACATTTGGATCAATTATATTTAACTAGATCACAGTGGATAGATTCATAATTACTCTATACAATTTTTGTATTCGATACAATTTATATATCATCCATATTAGATACATTGTTATAAGTTTAATAGAAGTGTACTTTCTGTGTTTTATTATATATCAGTATATTAAAAAGTTATTCATTCAATCGTTATTTTTCATATGTTCCATATATCAAAATGTTCATATATTAACACAGAACACCCCCTTTTTCTGGTCCTCTTGTCTCCTTCTAGACTGTAAGCTCTCACAAACATGGCCCTCCGAAACTTCTATCTCATGATTGTCCCCAAGAGTCTACCCATTCGCACACTGTCCATCCTTGGTGTTATCTCTAACTGTTTGAGCATTACAGGATTTATATAATTTTCACAAGCTCTGAACTGTATGATTATACCTGCTCTGATAATTTACACGTCCTCTCTTGATGCATAACAGTTGACTCATACATTCAAGTAATTTTTGTTTTAATTAATTGTATCACTGCCTGTCCAGTACTGCAGTACTTGTGAGTCTTTATAACTATACTTTGGTGATGTTGATGAGCAAGGAGTTTATTTTCATGGACTAACCAATTTTGCAAGAGAGAGATTTATTACAAGCTTTGCTTTAGGATTATGATTCTGGGATGTCTCATGGTTCTTTTCTACAGTATATAGTGGTACAATAATAATGCTAAAATAGAAATGTAACTTATATAAAAATGACATAACGTGGCATACAAATTGGAACACAAGTCTACTGATTTGATTTTTTTTCTCCAGAGAAACTGAAACTATCTGGGTAAAGTAGCATAGAGATCACTGGTCGAATTGCAGTAGTATTGACTAGCACTTTAAAAATGTCCTTAGCAACCAATAAGAGTTCTGTGATGGGGTGGGGCTTCCTCTCATCTCTACTGAGCAACTGGTAGAATGACATTTAGTATGGTTATATTAAATATATTAATGAACAAGGTATAAATGTCTGTGCTTATAACCACTATTAAAAAACAATAATCCTTCAGAGCTGTTGATCACGATTTATTAGCAACATACAAAATAACATAAACACATTAGAACTGCAGTTCCTGGGGTAATGGATGCAATATAGAGTCATCTGTCAAAATGTAACAATCAGTGCACTGAATAATATGTAAGTATCCAAAAATAGTCCCAACTGATAAAAGTATCTGAAAAAGTAACTCAGACACAATAATAAAATGTCGTGTTGATCCAAATAAGTGAGTACAAAGCCTTTCTCAATAAATGTGTAAGTACAAACCATATATACAATGGTGTATTAGTAATCTCTCCCCATGTCCAGGGGATAATCTCCGACAGATGTAACTGAGTAGCAATGTCACTCACCACTCCTTAAAGAGAAGTAGCACAGATATCCAGAAATCCAGGATTGCAATTAACCCTTGGCTGGTAATGCGGTGCAACACAACTCCTGTGGTGTTTGGAGTGGACAATGGTGCAGCGTGATGAGCCTCCAGCAATTTCTATCTTGTTGATGAATCCACGCGCTAAGTAGGCAGAGTGAACACCAACAGAGGGTGGTCAGCCTCCAGCAGTGTGCAGCCCATCAATGGCTCCCCGCCGTTGATATGACCTTTTGATAAAATCCCTGAGAGAGGGGAGAAACGCATCAAGAGAGCATTACTAATCTCTGCAGTACCCCTGAGATTCACCAAGCCTTTCCATTGGACTATAACACTCAGCCGCTGCAATCTATTACCAGCTTATTCACCTTGGATCTGTCTGACTGGCCGATGGCGCTGCTGTCCGGGCCCTCCCTCAGTCATTGTGCCGGGCGGTGGCTGGGAGCATGGAGGTGACGGCTGGGAGCAATTGACGGCCCACACACTGCTGGAGGCTGACCACCCTCTGTTGGTGTACACTCTGCCTACTTTCCACGTGGATTCATCAGCAGGCTAGAAATTGCTGGAGGCTCATCACGCTGCACCATTGTCCACTCCAAACACCACAGGAGTTGTGTTGCACCGCATTACCAGCCAAGGGTTAATTGCAAGCAAGGATTTCTCAATAACTGTGCTACTACTCTTTAAGGAGTGGTGAGTGACATTGCTACTCAGTTACATCTGTCGGAGATTATCCCCTGGACACGGGGAGAGGTTTGTACTTACACATTTATTTAGAAAGGCTTTGTACTTGGAAGCGGTATGAAATATCGCCGGCCGCATGGCCGGGTGTTCGAATCCCGGCAGCGTCAGGCAGACAAATGAAGAGATTGCGGCAGCGGGAGCCCGACAGCGCTGGAAATCCCGATCGTCCGTAGGTGAGTACTTACTAACCTAACCCCCCTAACCCTAACCCTCCTAAGGGGTGCCTAACCCTAACCTCCCCCCCACTGTGCCTAACCCTAATCCCCGCTTTAAGTGCCTAAACCTAACCCCCCCTTCCCCCCTGCATAAACTTAAGTCCCCCGGGGGTGCCTAACCTTAACCTCCCCCCGGGAGTGCCTAACCCTAACCCTCCCTCCCCCTAACCAAACCCTAACCCTCCCGGGGGGCTGCCTAACCCTAAGTCCTCCCCATGAGCCCCTAACCTAACCCTCCCTCCGCGGCTGTCTGCTAGTGGTGCCCGGCATCCCTTCGATCGGGATGCCGGGCGCCGGTCTCCTGGCGTCGGAAAAATGACAGGCGTCTAGATTTAGATGACTGTCATTTAACCCTCGTCGGGATAAAGCAGTTGGGAAGCCAGCTGTTGGGCTTACGTCAGCCGGCTTCCCGATTGCATCCCTTGTACTCACTTATTTGGATCAACAGGACATTTATTATTGTGTCTGAGTTACTTTTTCAGATACTTTTATCAGTTGGGACTATTTTTGGATACTTACTTACATATTATTCAGTGCGCTGATTGTTACATTTTGTCAGTTGACTCTATATTGTATTTTTAAGGGGTTTAATATCAGCTGCTATTAATTCACTTATGATCCATGGTCAAGGAGCGCACCACTGCACTATGGTTTTTTAAATATATTAATAATCACAGAAGAACAGCAGAAAAAGATCAAATACAAGGAAGTGATCTGACACCTCAATCAAACGCACATTAAATTAAATTACAATTTGTAACATGACAAGTAAGCTATATGTATGTACACACACACACACATATATATATATATATATATATATATATATATATATATATATCTATATATATATAAAAGAGTGAACAGACTTTTCTATTTGCGGAAAATTTTTTTGTAAGTTCATTGAAATAAATCACAGGAACGTGCCTGGGGAAAGTTAAGATTAATGTTGGAAAATATTATTTTAGTGAAAGAGTAGTGGATTCTTAGAACAAGATTCCAGCAGTTATGGTAAGAAAAAAACAGCTCTAAATGAACTTGAATATGCCTGTGATATGCACAGGTCTCCGTGTTTATTAATATGTAACAGTTCATGTGTAATCTATTATTTTTTTAAAATCAGTTTTAATCTCTCCTCTATTTTCCCATCTTTCAATTCTCTACCAATACACTCCCGTGGGAGATTTGTGGTTTGAAGATACATGAAAAGACTGTAGTTAGGTCTTAGAAGATGTTTTTTTTACAATAGCGAGTTGATCTCTGTCCTAAAAACACATATTAGACTTCACATAACAGAGTTCTCTGAGTAGTACTGTTAACACATTTTCCAATATATATCGACATATGCAGACAGTTAAAATTCTGTACTTTAAAATGTGTTTGATAAGACATGTGTTTCTCCTTACATGTTCAGCACTAGAGCAGCCTCCTGATGCCGTAAGTCATACTCTAGCTGTCACTGATTACTAGATTACATTAAAATACCAAATTTTTATCCCAGGAAATTCTGATAGCAACATTTAAACATATATCTCGATTTAAAAATATGTATTTATGAAGTATATCTGCTGCTGTCACTGTAAAGAATATCAAGGTGATGTTCAATTTGCCTACCAATCTGGAAGTGATAAATATACTGATATTGGAGAAGTCTAAATTTGTCTTAGCGACATAAGTATTTGCTATCAAACAGTAAAGGGACAATTTCATTTCAGATGATGTGCCACTAGAAAATTTCACCGCAATATTCGGCTCCACACATTTTTCGCCTTTTACTGTAGCTCAACAGCACTAGATTTCCTGTGCACATCTATTGGGTGCGAGTAAAAATTAGCGGTGTAGTTGCCCTAACACATAATGGCCATTGCTGCTAATTGAGTGGCCCCCTAAGCCCCTGAAAATATTGAATATATCTTAAGGCTATACGTTAATTTAGTCTTGAAAAAAAATAACAAAGATAATAAAAATAGAGATGAGCTGTTCGGTTTTACTGAAAACTGAACATACTCAAACTTTTGGTGTTTCAAGTTGAACAAAGTCCTCATTTGGAATAACTTTGGGGTTGCGAGTAGAGAGGAGTCCTGGTTCTGGTCTTCTCACAATCCCAGCAGTGGTGTATCTATAATGGGTGCAGGGTGTGCGTGCACACGGGTCCAGGCACACTCTAGTGCCCAGAGTCTACGGATGTTGCGGTGGCCAGCCAGCCACATTAGTCAGCTGCCGGCCACTGGGGAAAGAGGAGGTGCCTGAGCTGGGAATGCACATGAGCCCCCTCCTATCTTAAGACGCCCCTGAATCCCAGATCTCAAAAATGGATCTTGCATGTTTTGATTTGGATATTTCATGTGCCATTTCACACAGGAGAGTGTATGGGGAGGGTGTGGGCTGTAGTTCATGCTGCAATACTACACACTAGCCGACTTTAGTGAGGTTGTAGATGGATGGAGTGGGTGGAAAGCGTGTAATCTACCGCAGGCATCTTCTGTACAGATGTGTACTTGAACATCATTTCTGCAGTCTCGCCTAACAGACAGCTTGGCGTGACAGGTTTTGTGCGACTCTGCTAGCGCCTGAGTCTTTTTTGCCAAAAATGCATCTTAGTCACATTGCGATAAGACCAGGACACACCAGGAGGCTGCTCTAATTCACTTGATATCCGAAATTTGTACATCTGTGTGCAACTGAGTCTTTGAATCTATATGATATCCGACATTTGTACATCTGTGTGCAACTGAGTCCCTGAATATATATATGAAGTGCTGCGATGCAGTGGCTGCAGCTTTTTCCCACGCCAAGTTCCGTTGTGCTTTGTATACAGACTCAGCCACACACAGATGATATACAAATGTTGCATATTAAGTGAATCAGCACAGTCTCCTGGAGTGTCCTAGTATTTTCCATTGCGACTAAGACACTTTTTCGGGAACAAAGGGCCAAATTCATATCCAGGCGGCATTTCACAACATCAAGGAAGCGGCTGTGGAAGTAGACGCCTTCTGACAGAAATATTGATCTGAGTGCAGCATTCGTAGACGCTGCCTTGGATGGCAGCAGCACCCACCAACGCAAAACCTGGCCTCGGCGCTCCTGAATATTGCGGTGAAATTTTCTAGTGGCACATCATCTGAAATGAAATTGTCCCTTTACTGTTTGATAGCAAATACTTATGTCGCTAAGACAAATTTAGACTTCTCCAATATCAGTTACCATCCATCAATACCATCCAGCATATATTAAAATACTGCAGGAAGCGTCTATAGGAAGTAGACGCCTTCTGACAGAAATATTGATCTGAGTGCAGCATTCGTAGACGCTGCCTTGGATGGCAGCAGCACCCACCAACGCAAAACCTGGCCTTGGCGCTCCCGGCGACATGCCCCCATTTCCGGGAACACTGCCCAGACATGGCCCTGCTCCGCCCCTCAAATACCGCAGCATGTCAATTACGATCCAGTTTGGGAGGTCTGTGTAGGAGATTGCAGGACTCGTTCAGCACATGAGCTGAATGGGTCCTGTGCATACACAATTTTCCGATAATTGAAAACTGCGTGAGGCCTCACATTAGTGTCTGGACCTGAATCAGGCCCATAAAGACCTAAGAAAGATGCCCGGCACTACCAGAGTTGCATGGGACATGGCGGCTCACTTGCGCCAGGAATCTTGCACCATGTGGCGTATTGAGGCTGGATGTATGAAGATACATCTGTATGCTTGTTTCTCAGACATTATTTAGCACCTGCAATCCAGTGCAAACAGGATCTTGTGTATGTTTGTTAGAAGTAGAGTTGTGAAGTTCGGTTCTCCAGAAATCCAAATCCACCTGAATTTCGTGAATCCGGACAGATCCGAGTCGCAGTTCTAATCACTTGAGGAGATCTGGATAAATCCAAGTCGTGGCTCTGATTTTACAGCAGTTCAGAATTTGGATTTTAAATCTAAATTTCGGGTTTTGGATTCCAAAAATGACGTGATTTTAGTGTTTTTAAAAACTCTTTTTTTTTTTTGAAATTCAGATCAAAAACCAAAACACTTGAGGATGGTTTAGTAAAACCAAACCCAAAACACGAACATAAATCCAAAACCAAAACACAAGGTCAGCACACATCTCCAGTTAGAAGTGAACTTGAAGTGAGCTGCACTTACAATTGTTTTTTAAATAGGTGCTTTGACTTTGTACCGCTGCTTTGTCACTTAATTTAGCCAGCCACATTGCTACAGCCTTCGGCCAATATGGGTGAAACCAATATTGTGAGCTGTGAGGTGGTCAAAACTGACTGGAAATGATTAGAAATTAATGTTATTGATGTGAATAATACTGTAGGAACAATAACAGGTCCAAATTACATGATTTTAGCTGTTTTTACACACTTTTAAAGAAATCCAGTTCCAAAACCAAAACTGAAACCAAAACACTTCAGGGTGGTTTTGCCAAAATCCAAAACCAAAACACAGCAACGATTTAGGGGTCTATTTACTAAGCAGTGTTAGGAAAAGTGAAGAGTAAAAAGTTATAAGGTGCCAGCCAATCCGCTCCCAACTGTCATTTTTCAAAACACAGCCTGTGAGATGGCAGTTAGGAGCTGATTGGCTGGCACCTTATTACTTTTCACTCTTCACTTTTCACATCTCCTAACACAGCTTAGTAAATAGACCCCTTAGATCCAAAACCAAAATCAAATTACGGAGGTCTCCGCATATCTCTAATTAAAAATATTAATTTCTTGTCCCACTTTGTGTCTTATCTATGACGTGTTTGATGAATACTACAAAATGCCTGAATGTCAACTCAAAAGTACAACTTGCTACTACTTCTGAAACAAACTCCTACTACATTATGATTATTTTAGTTCCACTTATCGTCCCTGCAAGATTAATTTAAGCCATGAGACTGCCTTTATTCGATGTGATGCTTTTGTGTTTGAACTAGGGGTGTGCACCAGCCACTTTTCGTGTTTTGTGTTTTGGTTTTGGATCTGGATCTTTCTTCGTGTTTTGGATCTGGATTGGTTTTGCCAAAACCACCCTTCGGTGTTTTGGGTTCTGGGTTTTGTGTTTTGGATCTGTATTTATTTTTAAAAAAGCATAAAAACAGCTAAAATCAAAGAATGTGTTGATTTTTCTGCTCCTATGCTATTATTAAACTCAAAACCTTAATTTCCAGTCATCTCCAGTTTATTCTGAACAACTCACACCTCACAATAGTGTTTTTATGTCCAAAAGGTTGCACCGAGGCAGATGGATGACTATGCTAAGCGACACGAGTGGGTGGCACAAACACGTGGCCCATCTAGGAGTGACACTGCAGTAGCAGACAGGATGGCAGTTTGAAAAACTAGGCCCCAAACAGTACATAATGCAAAGAAAAAAAAAGAGGTGCAAGATGGAATTGTCCTTGGGCCCTCCCACCCACCCACCCTTATGTTGTATAAACAGCACATGCACACTTTAACAAACCAATCATTTCAGCGCCAGGGTCTGCCACACGACTGCGGCTGAAATGACTGGTTCGTTTGGGCCCCCACAAAACAAGCTGGCAATTAATCTGGCCCTGCACAAACTGGCTCTACGGAGGCAAGATGTCGTCCTCATCCTCCTCATTCACTGATTCCTCACCCTCTTCAGTGTTGTGTACATCCTCATCCTCACAGAGTAATAATTCGTCCCCGCTGGAATCCACCACCACAGGTCCCTCTGTACGTTCTGGAGGCTGGTCTCCCTGGAAAAGTTGATAATTAATTCTTATGAACATCATCTTCTTCACATTTTGTGGAAGCAACCTCCTACGCCTTTTGCTGACAAGGTTCCCGGCTGCACTAAACACTCTTTCGGAGTGCACACTGGAGGGGGGGCAACTCAGGTAAAATAGAGCCAGTTTGTACAGGGGCCTCCAAATTGCCTCTTTTTCCTGCCAGTAAATGTACGGACTGTCTGACATGCCTACTTGGATGCTGTCACCGATGTAATCCTTTAACAGACAGACACACGCTTGTTGCTGCTGCTTTGAGGATGCAGGTGCGGCTACAGCCCACACAATTCACAAAGACAGGAAAAAAAAGAAGAATTTTTTTATTGTTTGTGGAGCGCACTTTGAGGGTTACACCACCCTTTAACACACAGACGCATGCTTGTCGCTGTTGCTTTAAGGATGCAGGTGCGGCTACTGCCCACACATTTCACAAAGACAGAAAAAAAATAAGAATTTTTTTATTGTTTGTGGAGCGTACTTTGAGGGTTACACCACCCTTTA
Organism: Taudactylus pleione; assembly: GCA_031769625.1. Classification (NCBI taxonomy): domain Eukaryota; kingdom Metazoa; phylum Chordata; class Amphibia; order Anura; family Myobatrachidae; genus Taudactylus; species Taudactylus pleione. The sequence goes on from JAUIMM010000063.1 coordinate 7,127,497, forward strand.
ACAGACAGACGCACGCTTGTCGCTGCTGCTTTGAGGACAGTATCATATGCAGTGACAGTAGACTTGTCAGAAATTGTTGGCACGTCCTTCAGTCCGGACCAGATGTCCAAACCGGCCCTTGACTTATGACACAGGCGCACGCTTGGCGCTGCTACTGTGTTGATGCATGTGCGGCTACATCGCACACAAGTCACAAACACATAAAAAAAATAGTTTTTTATTTTTTGGAGCACTTTGAGGGTTACACCACCCTTTAACAGACAGACGCACGCTTGTTGCTGCTGCTTTGAGGATGCAAGTGCGGCTACAGCCCACACAATTCACAAAGACAGAAAAAAAAAGAAGAATTTTTTTATTGTTTGTGGAGCGCACTTTGAGGGTTACACCACCCTTTAACAGACAGACGCACGCTTGTCGCTGCTGCTTTAAGGATGCAGGTGCGGCTACAGCCCACACATTTCACAAACACAGAAAATATTTTTTTATTTGGTTTGGAGTGTACTTTGGGGGTTACAGCACCCTTTAACGGTCAAGCCAGCCGGCCCTTTACTTATGACACAGGCGCACGCTTGGCACTACTTTGTTGATGCACGTGCGGCTACTGTGCAAACAATTCACAAGCACAGAAAATATTTTTTTATTTGGTTTGGAGTGTACTTTGGGGGTTACAGCACCCTTTAATGGTCAAGCCAGCTGGCCCTTTACTTATGACACAGGCGCACGCTTGGCACTACTTTGTTGATGCACGTGCGGCTACTGCGCACACAATTCACAAACACAGAAAATATTTTTTTATTTGGTTTGGAGTGTACTTTGGGGGTTACAGCACCCTTTAACGGTCAAGCCTGCCGGCCCTTTACTTATGGCACAGGCGCACGCTTGGCCCTACTTTGTTGATGCACGTGCGGCTACTGCGCACACAATTCACAAACACAGAAAAAATATATATTTTTTTAGCACTTGGGGGGAGCACCCCTAATGGACAGAGCACCCCCTGGACAACACTACAGCACCCCTTTAGGACTGGGACACTGCACAGGACTTTGGAGTGGACACAGCCCCTATGGACAACTGACTGCACAACACAGTCCAGCCAGCCCCTATGGACTTTGAAGTAGTGGACACAGCCCCTATGGACAACAGCAGCACAGCGCAGCACAGCACAGCCCAACACTACTCTGCACTACACTACACTACACTACACAGCCAGCCCTAACTCCCACCCTCCCTCTTCACTGTCCACAGCCGAGTGAGAAAGTGGCGCCGACGCGGGTACCTTATATAGGATCCAAAACCCGCGAGACCCGGAAGGCGGGATGATGACGTTTTGCCTCGATTTCAGATCCGAGTCAAGCGGGAAAAGTCGAGCCTGACTCGGATCGGCCTCGGATCGGGGGGGCTCGGGGGTGTTCGGATTTCAGAAATCCGAACCCGCTCACCCCTAGTTTGAACCTTTGTTTAATTTTAATTTGTCTCATTTCAATAACCTCTTATTTAACACTGTTCCACCTATTGTGGCTACACCATACTCTGCAAGGAACACCTTCAATGTTCCCATATCCGCCTTTCTCCTGTCCCTCTACAAAAGCTGCTATTTTGTCCTGTAAATGAATATGTATTGGTAGAAATTTAGATGCACCAAGGTTTTAAGTATCAAAGAGTTTAATAATTTTAATGGAGAAATTATTTAAATTGTAGTCTCCATTAAGTGCGAGTTGGCTCGTGCGATGTGTTTTCACTGCAAATTTGCATCTGAAATTGCATTTGTAATCCAATTCCAAACTCGCAATCCTTTCTCCCTGCAAATACGTTTTTTTTGTGCGCACCCCCCTGTGACAATATAGGGAAAATCTTCATTTAAAGGTAAAAAATGTTGGTACATAAGAGCTCATTCAGACCCGCTCGCTAGATGCGTACACTCACACCCGGCGTATGCAAATCCGGCACACACACAGCAAGGCAGACGATCGCACGGCAAGGCATTAGCACGCCCACTATGTCTTGGTGTGCCATCACTTTGTGTATGCAGGCGCCCACCAGCCTGTCTTAAAACGCCCACTTACGTATGTCATCTCCAGGAAGTGTATGCAACTATCAGTACATCAGGTACCATTGGATGCGATCGCAGCGCTTGAGGCAGACCATACCCTACCGCAAGCACTGCGATTACTTCAGTGTGAAATTCAACCAGGTGATGTGTACTATGACTCTGCCTGCTAATTATGCGCGCCACTGAAACGATATAAAGACGCTCAGGTTCACCTGCGTTCGCACCACTACTCCACAGTTTATAATGTCCAGCCCCTGTCACCACCCACAAACAGCTTCTCCTGTCACTCACTCTTCTGGGCTGTATATGCGCAGCGAGCGATCGCTTCCCGATCTCCAGCACTGGTTCGTGCATGGGCATTGTGATGCATACGCATGCGCAGAATGTGAGAATCGGCCAGCTACGAGCAAACGCTTCTTAGCGACCGGGTCTGAATCGAGCCCATAGTGCAGAACCTCTGGTACACTCCTCCCAGTGAATAATGATGCACTTGGAGGGGTTTAAAAGGTATAATGTGGATAATAAAGACGTCATATTTACGGTGAATTTCTCTAAAAACCTTAAAAATGGGTTAAATGATGAGAGACATGTAAGTTGAGGTCTTGTATTGATGGGAAATCGGTTGTTGAGCATACAGATGGGAACTAAAACTGTTTTTTCTATCATTTTTCAAACTTGTATAAAAACACTGGAAAATCACTTTACAGACATTTTTCACACCCAAAATACTGTAAAGACTTTAATTTGCCGAAAGACACTTGTTATCTATTATTATTCTACTATGTAAAATCAACCATTTGACACCTTCTTAGACCCTCCAGTACTTTGCTTATGGCCAATAAGAGCCTTCTATATGGCCCTGCTATCTTAGTTTTGGAGTTTGGAATTATTTACTCACTTTTTCAAGCCCTGCTCCCAGGTCACATTTTGAAGAAAAGTCACGTGACCCTGCTGCAAGTGCTGTGAATTGGCGTTACTGATTGGATCTTGCATTTCTCAGGTGCGCGCGTTTGGCAGTGTATGTGAGTTTAATGATGTGAGATCACTTTTGCATACTTTCACCTCATTGGATTGACCCCTTATCAAACCTTCTAAAGAAGACAAATGGAGAAGTTACCCATAGCAACCAATCCGGTACATGTTATCATTTTATAGAATGTACTAGATAGATAATAGCTAGAGGCTGATTGGATGCTATGCCTCCACTTGTCCTCTTTCCAAGGTTTGATACATCTCCCCTAAGCAACAATTGAGACCAGGATTGAATACTAGCAGTGGGAATGTATTTCTTCTTTTCTAGGGGTAGATCTATCTTGTTACCATTATCACATTACAGGTTATTGTGCCCTATACAAACAATGCTCTTATTTATCAAACATAGGGTCCCATTTAACGAGATATACGTCCTCCTTTGCTTAGCATACTGCTGTTGTCACTGTACCGCTTACACCATCTATAGATGGTGATAGCTATATGGTCCCCATTGCCGGCAATGGGGACCCAGCAACAGCCTTCCGGCTTCAGCGAAGCCTTCCAGGTATTGATTAGAGATGAGCGGGTTCGGATCTCAGAGATCCGAACCCACCCGAATTTCGGGGATCCAGGGGTGATCCGAGAGCAGCTCGGATCTCCCTGCCTGCCCCGGATACCTCCCCCTAGGCAAAACCTCTCCTGACACCGCCAGCACTCCCTCTGCTGACACCGCTGGCACCCCCACTGGCAGCATCCCCCGCTGCCGACACCACAGCTGCCGACACTCCCGCACTGCTGCCCCATGTACTGAGGACACCGTCAGCGACCCCCACTCTGCTGACACTCCCACACCGAGGACACCACCATCACCTCTGCACTGCTGACACTCAGGGGCGTATCTTCCTATTGGCCAGGATGGCACTTGCCAGGGGCGCCGTCCGGTGGGGGGCGCCGGTGGGCCCCCCCACCGGCCGGTGCCCCTGGCAAATGCCACCCGCAGCTAAACCCCCCCTACCCCGATGAGTCCAATAATTTATTTATTTTTTAGATGGACACAGCTGTGTCTCCATTTCAACAGAAACGGCAAAGGCTGCCGCGATCTCAGCTACAGAGAATTCATAAGGTCAGAGGGAGCTGGGGAGCTGCTGCGCATGCTCAGCCACAGCTGCTCCCTCTCCCTCCTCACAGTATGTGTTGCCGTGGCTGCCCATCTCCTCCTCTCAGCCCCAGGTATGTGTTTGTGTGTGTGTGGTGTACCATGTGTGCTATGTATATGTAGGTGCAGTGCTAGGTATGTTTGTGCACTGTACGTGTGTGTGTGGTGTGCTATGTATATGTATGTACAGTGCCAGGTATGCATGTACAATCTGTGTGTGTGGTGTGCCATGTACAGTATGTGTGTGCTATGTATGTGCAGTGCTAGGTATGTGTGTACACTGTATGTGTGTGGTGTGCCATGTACAGTATGTGTGCTATGTATATGTATGTGCAGTGACAGGTATGTGTGCACAATGTGTGTGTGTGCTATGTATATGTATGTGCAGTGCCAGGTATGTGTGCACAATGTGTGTGTGTGCTATGTATATGTATGTGCAGTGCTAGGTATGTGAGTGCACTGTATGTGTGTACAATGTGTGTGTGGTGTGCCATGTACAGTATGTGTGCTATGTATATGTATGTGCAGTGCTAGGTACAGTATATCTACATCTGTTTACTAACTGACAAAAAAAGGGGGGGGCACCAGTCCCTTACTTGCCAGGGGCGCTCGGACCCCTAGATACACCCCTGCCGACACTGTCAGCACACATGCACTAAGGACACCGCTGGCACCCCCGCTCTACTGACATCGCTGGCACCCTGCATTGACAACACCCCTGCACTGCCGACACAGTCAGCAAACCTGCACTGAGCACACAGCTGGCACCCCCGCTCTGCAAACACAACCAGTATACCTGCACTAAAGACACCGCTGGCACCCCGGCTCTGCCAACACAGCCAGAAAACCTGCACTAAAGACACCACTGGCACCCCCACACTGCTGACACAGCCAGCAAACCTGCAATAAAGACACCGCTGGCACCCCCGTACTGTCAACACAGCCAGCAAACCTGCACTAAAGACACCGCTGGCACCCCCGCACTGCCAACACAGCCAGCAAACATGCAGTAATGACACCGCTGGCACACCCGCACTGCCAACACAGCCAGCAAACCTGCACTAATGACACCGCTGGCACCCCCGCACTGCCGACACAGCCAGCAAACCTGCACTAAAGACACCGCTGGCACCCCTGCACTGCCGACACAGCCAGCAAACCTGCACTAAAAACACTGCTTGCACCCCCGCACTGCTGACATCACCGGTACCTTTCACTGAGGACACTGCCAGCACTGCAGCACTGCCATTCCGTGTACTGAGGAGGCCATCAGCAACCCCGCTCTGCTGACACTGCTGTCACAGTAAGTGCACTATTGGTGTATCCAACCCACACTGTATAACACACTGTATCCGTATTGGAAATTAAAAGCTGAACTGCCACATGTTAGCACCGCCCACTGTGTCACTTAGCTTAGTCAGCCAGCTAGCTGGATGCAATCTTTTGGCCTTAACTAGATGAAGCAAATAATATTGTGAGGTGGTCAAAATTGATTGGAAATGACTGGAAATAAATGTTATTGAGGTGAATAATGCTGTAGGAACAAAAACAGGCCCATTTTATGTGATTTTAGCTGTTTTTATGTTTTTTTAAGAAAAAAATCCAGATCCAAAACGAAAACACGAAAACAAAACACCAAGGAAAAAAATCCAATACCAGATTCTGATCCAAAACCAGGGGAGATCCAAAACCAAAACCAAAACCAAAGCACGAGGGTCAGCGCACATCTCTAGTATTGATGAGTCCCAACCGGGTGAAAGTGTAACGCCCATGCGCAGACTGGCTGCTGCGCATGGACATGACAGAACAGCCCATCGCTGGCAGTGATGGGCTGCTAGCAAAAGTGTGGAGGATGCTGATGAGGAGGGGGGCGTCGCTGGACCTCACCGGTAGGTAGGAGGTAATGTTAAATACCAAGGCATATTCTTTAGTATTACTGCCATACTAAATGAAATATGCTGTTGGCAATAAGGGTCATTGTTAAATGGGACCCATAGTGATGCCACCAAAGTACACACAGCTATTGGAAAACTTAAAGCATGCTGATTTTAATTTAGAAAAGGTACATTCTCTAAGGGCCGAATTTGATGAGCCGCGAAAAGCCGAGCCGCAATGTTTTCGCCGCATTCGCCTGTTTTTAGGCAATACAAAATTTTTTAAAGTTTTTTGGACTGAGTAGTCATTAGTGTCCAAAGGGTTCTGTACCAAATCTCGACATTTGCACCCCAAATAAGTGAATTTGCACTTCCAATTCGCCTGCCTATACATAGAGAAAACTTTTCTCCTGTTTTTAGGCAACAACTCCTGCAATTGAATAAGGAGATAAGTTGAAAACAGGCGAAAAGTCCAATTCAGCGAAAACCTTTTACAAACGTCACTTTTGTGGCTAATTGAATATGGCCCTAAGGGAGAGGCAGAGTTCTTTATTTGCTGAGGGTACTCTGTAACTGGTTCATAAATATGATAGTCTGGGTCAGTTATAAAGATATTTGTTCTATGATTTTAAGTCTTGACCAATTGACTTTAGAAACTATGTTACATTGCAGCTGTTCTATTCATATTAAATGAAACCTAAATCAATAGAGCAAACATAACAGTTTGGTCACACACTTGCCAGTATGACCAATCATATATGCATTTCAGGATAATTACAGACGTTATATGGAAAATACAAAGTGCCCACTCTCTTTGCTCTCTGTACACAGCAGGGGTCCCTGCAGAAATCAAATCAAGCTATACATGCAACAAAGGGGGTTGAAGTAAGAGTAGGCCGAAAGCACTATGGACCTCATTCAGAGGCAGTCACAAGAAGCGATCGCTCTCTCTGAATGAGGGCAGGTGCTTCTTGTTTTTTGGTGCGGCCTCCTGGTCGCAAGCTAAGCTGTGGGTTACCAGCTTAGCTTGCACCATGGTGATGGTCACCATCGCGACCATCGGGGCTTGCGACCAGACCCTAAGGTTGGGTCTGGGCACTCGCAAGCCCCAGCGAGCTTCCTGCTCTGATCAAGCAGGAAGCTCCCCACTGACATCACTGATGATGTCAGTGCGGCCGCCCACAAAACGGTAGGCGTTCCGCCTCTGTTTTGGAAACCAACCCCCCCGGCCCGCCTACAAAAAGGGGCAAGCTGTTGATCAACATCGACAGCCTCCCCTTTAGTAGTGAGCTCCGGAGCGAGAGAGTTTCTCTCTCGCTCCGGGGATTGCGCACGCACACGCAGTGTGGCCGCTGCGTATGCGCATTGCCACCCATCGACCCGGTTGCGAGCACATCGGTGCTTGCGACCGGGTCTGAATGACCCCCTATGTCCTCCCATCTTGCAGCTTTGGGCCTCCAATGCAATGATTCAAGCTTGATAATGATTGGCCACAGCGATTGTTGGCAGAAACAGAAGATGGAGCTGACATAAGGCATTGCTAGTGGCCTTTTCCATCTAAGGCCAGCCTTCGTAGTGGTTCAATTTCTTCTGGAACCTCTACATTGTACATAATAGGTATCCCCACAGCTAATATAAGGGGATGAAGGGTGGCTGGGAGGATAGTTTGTAAAGTTGGAATTAATCTTTAACCTGCTATTATAAGAGTTACAATTTAGTGCCTGCAATGATGTATATACAATATCTAAAGGTTCTGTATATATGTAATATGGGGTCATTTTAAGTGTCTAAGGATAACATATGAGCCCCTTTAAACCATCATGCTGCCAATCACTTGTTTTTAATCAATAACTAGACGCATTTATTCCTGGATTCACCCACAGATCAGGGACATGCAGTCAGGGTAAGCAAGGGAGGCGGAGCCTCCCTGTCATACTCCTGAGATTTGATATAAAAATACAAAGAAGATATTTATAACTTAGAAACATATTCTTTGTTTATTATAATCATTTTTAAAGTTACCACTCATCAGCTTTGTAGAGCTCCCTGGGACTGCAGGGGGAAGCCTCGCTTCTGTATAGTCAGACACTGGTTGCAGAGTTGGGGGCGTGGGCACACCGCGGACAGTAAGCTGCACAGAAAGAGAGATAATAGAGGCATGCCTCTGAGTAAGGTGGGCATGCCCTGAGCACTGATGGACACCTTGGATGTGTCATGTGACCAAAAAGTGCACTGCAGTGTTTAGAGATTGGAGCTCAGCTCAGTCAGCAGCAGCAAGAGAAGACACAGTGATGTAGGTAGGAAAATCAATGGACACTGAAGCTTAGTGTAGTGAGTAGAGCTTTACAGTGAGTAGGGACTGAGACAGACTCCCAGCACTGAGACCCATCTATATGTGTGCCTCCCCAGCCATTGACCTCACCGCACAAAACTACCACAGATACCACAACATACTGATCTGCTGCTACAAATCGACAGAATATGGAGAAATCTGTGGCAATGGAATCCTGCAACATTGGTTATTCTAGTGCAATGGTTCCCAAACTGGGTGCTTTGGCCCATGGTGCCACAAGACATTTGCATGGGTGCCACAGGTTGGTGGCTCAGGACCAAATAAAATTATTTATTTAGCACTGGCTTTTCCTATCAATATGATAGGAAAAGCCAGTGCTGATGGTTGCCAATAAAAATATATGGACAAAGAGATATGCAACTCTATCCACCACCACATGACTGAACCTAAAAATGATAGGTAAACACAACCTAATTATATTAATATTGCTTTTTCAGAATTTCTCAACAAAAAAGTTATAGTCAAGGGGTGCCGTGAAAAAAAATGCTGATACTCTAGGAAGCTGTGAGTCAAGAAAGTTTGGGAACTACTGGTCTAGTGACTGCTTCTCAACAAGTCATGCCTATCATTTCTAAGGTGAGCAATATGAGAAGGTGCCCAAAATAGAAGACATATTCTGACAGGAGATCATGTCTACCTTCTAACTAATCAGGTACTTTCGTCAAAATTACAGTATTACGTGTATATTCTCCCATATCCAAAATGCTTGGGACCAGGGGTATTTTGGATAACAGAATATTCCATATTTTGGAATATTTGCATATCATAATGAAATATCTTGGTAATGGGACCCAAATATACACATAGAATACCTTTATGTGTTACACAGGTATACACCTTATACAAACAGCCTGCAGGTAATTTTATACAATATTTTCAATAATTTTTTGGCTCCAGCAACGTTTGTGTACAGAAATGAAATTAATTTATGTTTCATATACACCTTATACACAGCCTGAAGGTAATTTTATACAATATTTTTATAATTTGTGCCTTAGACAAAGTTTGTGTACATTGAACCATCAAAAATCAAAGGTTTCATTAGCTCAGTCATACCAAAAAATAATTCCGTATTCGGAATATTTGGATATGGGAGACTCAACCTGTAATATAATAATAATAATAATAATAATAATAATAATAATAATAATAATAAGAATAAGAATAAGAATAAGAATAAGAATAATAATAGTTTTTCAGCATAATTAATTGGATCAGACCCAAATATCTTTGAGACCAAAATCTAATCACTCAAAAACACAACATGATTTAACATGTGTATTAATATACCCCAAAAAAAGATATTGGGTGGGATGCACTATGCTTAAAATGCGGTCAAACATCCAAAAATGTCTCTGGGCTTTTTTTCTGAGTTTTCCTGAGAGAGATCCATTTGGATCCCTCCCAGTGCCCCCCGCACCGGTATGCATGTGATCATTGGCGTGATGCATCACAACCAAAATGTGATGCTTAATACACCCCACCCAAAGCAAGGAATATTTCTTCTATGGAAGATTTAATGATTCCTGTATCTCACATGGTACTCATTTCAGCAACGTTAACTACATCAAAAAAAATGAATGAACCTCATTTAAGCATTCGATACATACATCAGCTTTGGAAGCCATCATTACTTTTTCAACAGCTACTTCTCAACTTGCAACTACAAGGCAGAGAACACATCAAGTACACATTGCAACATCTCCTGGCCAAGTATGAATAGCGATATGACTCATGTAACTAATTATAGCATAAATATCGACAAGATATTTAGTCCTTTTGTCTTATCTGAATCTTGACTGTTGCCCTTAGAACTTTTTGGGACTATGTATGCTAATTTACATTTATGTTCACTATTACTCATCTGCTGTGTTCCTTTGGAGTTACTTCTACTGCAACATCTATGAGGCCATGAGCTCACACAGCTACTGAGGCTTTACCCGATTATGGGAAGTGGTGCTGATTTTACATTCCCACAAGGAGACAGATAAGTCGACTTCCTCCAAACCCAGGTTATAGTTAAAGAGTCTGATGGATCTCTTTGCATGGATGCAAATAGCGTATAGCCTCATTTTTACGTATCTCCGTCCTACTATTCCATGAAATTGGCATTTTGTGGAGGGAACTAGTTGGTGACAATGTCAATGCACAGAGCTGTTCTTTCTTTTGGGAGTGTCATGGGAGTGTAGCTAGGGATACATGCTATTCTGAGTTATGTGTATGGAGAAGGAAATCCTGTTTCAGAAGAATCTTTTGCACCTACAATGGGGCTGATGCAAGTGACAATACTAATGATGACGGTTGTCGGCAGTGGATGGGAAAAGGGAGCCGCTTCCTACTTGAAGCTGCACAAATCCTCGCATTAACCCTATGGAAACTCACATTTACATAAGGGAGTAAATCAAGCTTCTGTGGCATCATGCAAACACAGAACCAGTCACTAAGCAGGGTATCCAATTAGCCACGTGATTTACCCTGCGCGTTAAACTACAGAGGTGGACTTCAGGAACTGTGAGGAAAAAGTCAGTGAGAAAAGGAACCAGTTATTTAGTGCGCATTAACCCCTGGTTTACTGCGCGGGGACTTCAGCTAATGAAATTGCCCCCTATATGTGGTCCAGGGCCATAATAGAGCACAAATGCGCCCTGTGCCGGACACGCCCCCTGAGCGTGCAACATCATGACATTGTGCAAAACAGGCGGGGCCAGCAGCAATGCTAAGTGCAGCGCTGATCGGGCATCCTGAGGCCACCTGGTCAGGCTGCATAGATCACAATGTGCCTGTTTGGTGCATCCACGGGACGCTCCAAACGACACTGCACAAGAGATCCTGGCTGCAGGGTGCCATGCTAGCCAGAAGCAAGGGCCGTGGGGAGGCGACCGCTCTGCCCATAGAGCCATTGCACTCTGTGAGGAGGCACCAGTCACACAACCCAAGTTAGGGCCCTGATGGGGACTTTTCCTATGAATTCAATCTTTTCCCTCTCTTACTCCTATTACTCCTATTAATCTGTATACTTAATAAGATTATGTAGTTACAATGATAGTACAGACAGGTAGATTATTTCTAGAGATGAGCGGGTTCGGATCTCAGAGATACAAACCCACCCGAATTTTGCAGCCAAGTCGGATCGAGTTTTCCTGCCTGACTCGGATCTCAAAGCGAGGCAAAAAGTCATCATGCCGATGTCAGATTCTCATGGGTTTTGGATTGTATAAAAGGTTCGACGCTCGCCACCATTTTTATTCTGGCTGTGGAGAGTGAAGAGGAAGCAAGAGAAGGGCTGTGCTCTTGTTGTCCATAGCGGCTGTGCTGTGCTGTTGCTGACTTGCTGTGCATAGGGACTGGCTGCTGTTGTCACTTGTCATAGGGGCTGGCTGTTGTCCATAGGGGCTGGCTGTATTCCGTAGGGGCTGGCTGACTGATGTCCAGGGCTGTGCTGTGCTGTTGTCCATAAGGTCTGTGTTGTTGTCCACTCTATACTCTATAGAAGCTGTGCTGCAGAAAGAAGATGGGGCTTCAGTGGCTCCTGTGTCACTGCAGTCCATAAAGGGGTGCTGCTGTGTTTTCCAGGTGGTGCTCTGTCCATCAGGGGTGCTCTCCCCCCAGGGGAAAAAAAAAAAGAAATGAATCGAAGCGTTTATTTTCTGTGTGTGTGCGTTAGTCACACATACAGGCAACGTAGCTATGCAGGGGTAGCTTTGTCGTTTATCAAGGAGCTACTGCCTCGTTCAGGGGTGCTCTCCCCCCAGTGTAAAAAAAAAGAATAAATTAATAAAAGTGGGTATTTTTTTTGTGTGTGTGTGAGCGCGTTAGCCACACTTATCAGCAACATAGCTGTGCAGGGGTCCTGCCTGTGTCGTTTATCAAGGGGCTGCTGTGTACCTCCAGGGGTTGCTGTGTACATCCAGGGGCTGCTGTGTACATCCAGGGGTTGTTGTGTTCATCTAGGGCAGGGGCTGCTGTGTCCATCCAGGGAAGGGGTGTATTCGTAAAAAATATTGTCACACTGTAAGTGCAAAACGCAGTGTATTCGTATACAATATTGTCCTACTGTAAATGGTAGTGCAGTGTGTTTTTCTTTTCTTATTCATAAAAAAATCTTGTGACACTGGAAACTTTACAATTATACAATTTAATAACACACAGTTAGCAATAAAAAAATGCAGCTTTTCACTTCTTTCTTAAATCATGAATAAATGATTAGTCTACTCTACACTCCAACTACAAGACCACAAAAAAGTGCTAAATTACGTGCATTATATATTAAACATAATGCTGAGATTCACATACACATTTTCAAAAGGTGAAAATATAGGATATGGTTTAAAAAATAGAATAACTGCGTTCTCTGATTATAGTGTCCCTACTCCTTACCCATGGCCCCTCTACCTGAATTTCAGTGAGTTAGAGGGGCAACTCCATGCAACCGTATTCCAGTGTGCAGCTGCTCCTCCTGTAGCCCAGGTCAGAAGATGTGTAGGGGGTGTGGTGATATGGACATAAATGGAGCTCACATCCACTAAAGTGGACAATGAATCCCCAATCTAACAGGGAGCGCAGCTGTAATTTATACACAACATAGGATGGGATGACAATATATTCCTAGGGTGATGTTATAATCTGGGGTGATGTATATATCAACTTCTTCGCACAATATTAATTTGTCCCCACTGGAATCCACCATTACAGGTGCCTCTGTAATTGTTGCCCATAATTGATGGTAAAGGTCTTTCTCGTAGAATTTGTAGTTCATTTTGATGGACATCATATTTTACACATTTTGGGGATGTAGTTTCAGGCCGATCACTGACAAGGTTCCTGGCTGTGCTGAAAACTCTTTCTGAGTACACACTGGATGGTGGGCAGCTCAAGTAAAGCAAAGCCAGTTTGTGTAAGGGCCTCTAATTGCCTCTTTTTAATGCCAGTAGTTCTTTACAGCTCTTCAGATCTGTGTCCATTGGGAAGATGAAACAATGTCTTCATCCCTTCTGGGATGAAAATCCACTCCCAGCAGCAGGCATGGCACTCAAGAATTCTCAAGAAAGACACAATGTAAGACATTGTGGCTTGTCCACATATCTGTCACAGATTCTGTGCTGGTTAAATGGACAGTGGGTTCAACGGCAGTTTGAAGACCACTAACTAACTAACTATGTTTTTATTAATTTCCCTGTGCAGCTTGGGAAAATTTTTCAAGTGGAATCTTTGCAAAGGATTATTTAACAATTGTTTTGGAAAATACTCTTCCTGGTCCCCTTCTGAGATGAAAATCCATTCCTAGCAGCAGAAGCAGGTGCAAGATTCTCAAGAAAGACACAGCATAAGACGTTTAATCTTAAATCTTGCATTTGCTCTGTTCCACTTGTCCACATATCTGTGCTGGTTAAGTGGCAGATTGGAGGCCAATAACTATGTTTTTTTTAATGTCCCTGTACAGGTTGGGAAATGCTTTTCATCTGGAAGCTTTGCAAAGGATTATTTAATATTTAACAGTCAATTGTTTTGGAAAGCACTACTAGCAGTCTTCCTGGTCCCCTTCTGGAATGAAAAAAAAATCCACTCCCAGCAGCAGAAGCGGGCATGGCGCTCAAGGATTCTTCTGGGGCAAGGACTGATGTGAATATGAATGAGTAACATTTTTTTTTGTAAATGCCTCCCCACCACCCCTCCCCTTCTCCCTCATAAATTTACTTCGGAATCAAAAAATTTAATTAAATTTACTACCAATCAACCCTTCCTGTCCCTGCCTTCAACTACATACATACACCAACTCCCTCAGGCCTCTCTTGAATAATATAAACATTTGTTTCCTGATGCGCCATGTTGGAAGTTGAACTGCCACGTGTTTGTGCTGCCCACTGCTGCCACTTAGCTTAGTCAGCCAGCTAGCTTGGTGCAAATTTTGGGCCTAAACTGGATGAAACAATATTGTGAGCTGTGAGGTTGTCAAAATGGACTGGAAATGAGTGGAAATAAATGTTATTGAGGTTAATAATACTGTAAAAACAAAAACAGGCCCATTTTTTGTGATTGTAGCTGTTTTTATGATTTTTATAATTTTTTATGTTTTTTTTTTAGAAAAAATACAGATCCAAAACCAAAACCAAAACCAAAAAATAAAACACGGAAGGGAGGTTTTGGCAAAACCAATCCAGATCCAAAACCAAAACACGGGGTCTGCGCATATCTCTAATTATAACATCTTATTTAACTCATTGCTTAGAGACAAAAGTCAAACAACATTCAGGTCAGTAGCTATATTATTGTTGATGGTGAAATATAATATCTGACTGAATCTCATGAATGCTGGATTTCCACCAGTTATTTCATTCATTATTTATATGTAATTGATTTATCAAGTTTCTAAACTGAGAGAAAGTTGTACAGTTGGAGAAAACCAATCATGCTTGTGGATGTATAGTCTCAGTGGCATAAGTTCATCCCAGACACCTGGAGGCAAGTTATAATTTGGTGCCCCCCGTCACAGCCACTGACACTGTAATTTAGCAATTCACATGCAAACAGGCTAGAGATAGAAAAAGGCAACAGCTGATGGTCTGACATGGAGCTCTCCACTAGTGTATGGTGGCTTCTCAGGTGCCGGGAAGAGGTGCCATGTATTGGGCGGCCGTGACGGTACACTCTGGGTACATAGTTACAGCCCTAAGTGGGATGAATGTGTTGTGGACAATGGAGGAGGTGCCCCTTCAGAGCTGGAGCCTGGTGGCAGGGCGCCTCCATTGTCTCCCATTGTTCTGCCCCTGTATAGTCTGCATACAATGAGTCAAGCGCTGCTGCTGCTTTAGCGTCTGTTGCCATAGTCACATGCTAATGCTAGTGTCAGCCCTACCCCTGGTGTACAACCGTGCATCTGACTGTGCAAGGACTGGGACGACCACTATGAGCGTAATTTAGACACTGAAATCCTGCTTGGTGTGTCCAGGGACGTATCTATAATGGGTGCAGGGTGTGCGGGGCACACAGGCCCCTGGGTCCAATGGGGCCCACACCACACATCCTGCACCCATACTTCCAAATACTTACCTCTCCGAAGTCCCACGTCAGCTGGAGAGGCGCTGCACAGAACGCCTGGAAAGTGGCCACAGTGGCCACTTTTCGGTGTTCTGCGCATGAGCAATAGGAAAATCGCTGGGAAAATGGCTGTCGCGCCATTTTCAAAGTGTACTGCACATGCGCAGTAGACTCCTGGCACAGACTAGTGCCCGGAGTCTGCTGAATGTGTCAGTACACCGCAGCCTCCAGAAAGAGAGGAGGGGGCCCCTGATGGTGAGTGAACACGGGCCCCCTCCTCTCTAAATACGTCCCTGGGTGCATCTTTAGACATTCAGATTACTCAGAGATGGACGCGGTGTTGAAGCCACAGGCAGTTGGTCGATGTTTTAAGTCTGAGCATGCATCCGAGTCACACTGCACATGCATTCGGATGGTTACTGCTGGACATGCAGAACGGATGTAGATGCACGAGCCGTGGATTTCAGTGGGTGTTCCTGGAAGGTAACAGGGGGTGGTTAGGCAGATGCGGGCGCGTCACTGACAGCAGTTGCGCTAACACAGGGCACTATGTTCAGACAAAGAAACAGGACCTGCAGAGGGCTGGACCAAATTCCATTGGTGCAACCAATGATATTAGCGCCACTGTCTATGGGCATTTCAGTAGGATGAATATCGGTCGCGACATTAGTATAAAGACGTAGACGCGGCTGAGGCACCTCTGAATCTGAATCAGTGTCAATGACTCTGTGACATCTCTGCAGCTAGACCAGCTAAGCCTTCTTATAACTGTTTACTCGGTATGGTAAAAGGTTTAAATAACAGCTTTGAGTATTTCTTGTGGCCCAAATGTACATCTAACAGCACCATTCCAGCACCATTAGTGTGAGCTCTACAGTTAGTGATCATATCAGCTAACAATAAAAAATAGGAAAAAACAAGGTAATTGAAAACACACATGACAACAGCAACACATGTTTTTTGTTAAAATAGGTATAAAGGAGTGTTGTGTTACAGCATGTTTCTCGCGAACAACTACATGGCCAATAAAAATGTAAGCAGTACTTAAATGTAAAACTGCATATTTCATGGGGTGCTGAGTAGAGATGGACTTTCCAGGCAAAGTAAAGATCACACTAACACAGGAGGAAAATATGGTGACCTTGACAAAAAATATCCAATTAGTCTATAGGGTAAAATAAGAATGACCTGAAAAGTGTGCAAATTTAGAGCTTCCATATGACTCAGTAGCTCAGATTTAGAAGCACTTTGGGACTGCTGTGAATTTGCTTCTACACATTTTGCCTGTAGAGGTTATGCTGGTGATTGCCAGATGGGAAATGCGTAGACACTGGGCCTGATTCATTACTGATTGCAACTGCAATTACGCACGCAATTGGTCGATTGTTGTGTACTGCACTTGTATATGCATTGCAGTGTGCGTACGCGAACCGGCCACTGCGATCGCAGTGACTACGCAGACCCATTGCAGAGGGATTGACAGGAAGTGCCGTTTGTGGGTGGTGACAAGGGGATGATCGAGGAAACGTAGGCGTGTCAGTGCGTTTGAACGCCGTTGCAGGGGCGTGCATAAATATCCACTGCGATGCCCTATGCAGCCTGAGGTCTCATAACGTGCGTGGAAGTTAGTAATGCCTGAGTAAGATCAGAGCTTTTGCAAGTGTACGTGAGGCTGTGATGGTACTCGATTGTACCGATGGTTTCGCAATCTTACTAAACATTACGGATGTGCGTAAGGTAATGTGGGTGTCCTTATGTTGTGCTGCGGCGGCATAGCGATCGCAATGGATTTAGCATACTATCAAAGTAGAACTGCGTGCGTAATCACTATTGCATTCGCAGTTGCTATCCGTAATGAATCAGGCCCAGTGTACGATTCACCAAATATGTCGTTCAAATTTACTTGGATATTAGATATCGTGCAGATATCGTCCTAGTGTGTACCCACCCTAAAGGTGGCCATACACGGTGAGATTCAAAAGTTGGTCAGATCAGTTGTACGATTTCCCTTGAAAATTCTTCCCTTCAGATACAGGACGATTTGTATTTAAAATGCAACTATTTCACATAAGACCATATGATTTGATCAATCACATCACATAATGTGTGTCAATTCCTACACAATCAGTTGAGATCTCTCTGCAAAACCATCTGATCTGCGACGGCGGGGATGCGCATCGGGGTCGCAGAAGACTCAAAATACAACTATCTTCAAATGATTGGTCTGTCCAACCTGTAGAAACTGCCCAAATCGTGTGATCAATCGTCCTGTGTATTGCCAGAATTAGTCTGAGGCAGCCAAAAAACACACTAAAGTGATTGAAGTGCTCATGTAACTTCCTCCACATATTACTTATGTGATTGAATGGTTTCAGTTTAGAGCAATCAGGTGTTGTGTTTTTAATGTGACTTTTAAAGCACCTACACAACAACACACTGCAAAAATGAAAGCTCATGGCTGATGTAGACTGAGGGCCTGATTCAGAGCCGCTCGTAAGCGGCCGCTCGTTCGCTCCGAGTGTTGTTCGCACAACTGCGCATGCATATGGGTCGTAATGCGCATGCGCCAACCAGTCAGTGCGGTCGGAAATCGGGCGCTCGCAAAATAGCGAGTGCCTGCTAATTTGAGTGACAGGATGAGGCGTTTGTGGGTGGTAATAGGGGAAGGTGCTTGAAAACGGGGAGTGGAGATCCGAACGCAGGCGTGCCAAATGGTCAAAACGGGCGTTTTAAGGGTGTGCATAAATAACAAAGCAGCGTCATCGACCACGTCACTTGGTTGTTTCTTAGCCTGAACTGTTCGCATGATTGCGGTAGGAAAATCCTACCACAAGCACTGCGAGCAGTTCAGACTCCTTTCGATGTACTCGATTAATCAAATAAATAGCGGAGATGACGTAGTATGCGAGCGGCCAGGGGGCGTCTTTACAAAATAGCGAGCGCATGTTTCGTTCGCTCGCTCAGACATAGAGGCGTCAACAGACCGCAAAGAGCGAGCACTCAATTTAAACAGCCGGCCCCTTTTTCTGAGCGAGCGAGCGCAAATAGCTTCCGGCTCTGAATCAGGCCCTGTGTATCTTGTGAGAAAATTCTGGAACTCTGCACTGTTTTTGTGTGCACTATTTTTTTAGAGTAGTTTACACCCATTCTGCACAAGTTACAAGTATAGTTGGAAGGTGCAATTTTGCAAAACCAAGTTGCTATTAGCAGAGTGATAGCACTAGTGACCTGGGGCTCAGAACCTATTCGCAGGGGGCTGGGATTCTGGGCAGGATGCGCAGTGGATGTGCAAGTAGCAGTTAGTCCACACAACAAGTAACTTAACCAGATGGAAGGTTTATCAACCAAGTAGAAATAGGTTACATTAGGCACAGGGTTTATCACAGGTACAGGTTGCGGATACGGTGCCAGATACAGCCTGGAGCATATAGGGTACACTGCGTGTTGTAGTGCGCTGGCTAGTATTAGCACGTAAGCCCTGGTGGTGTGTAGCAGTATGCTCCCTATGGTAAGAGGTGGTGGCACAGAATATTGGGGCACACTGTAGGGCCTTCTATCGCTCTGTGGAGTGAAGAGGATCAGGGACACGTCCATACTTTATGGATGCCAGTGGAGAAAGACGTGTGGTAAAGGCACACAGTAGCTCATGTTGGAGGTCAGACCTCTGGGAAAGAGCCATGGCTGGTCCTAGTGCCCGCCATCTCTTGTCCATGAACAGAAGTAGCATTGAGCGCTCCTCACCTAACAATTGCACTGCAGGAGAGCTCCTTTAAAATATTTATGTGCCTTCCACATTGCTCTGAATCAAATCCAAGCTTGAGCCTATAATAGTTAAACATCTCCCTATGCTAAAGCATTCACATACATAGGTACATTGTTTCCATAGTAATCAGTTGACTAACAAAAGTTTGTATTCCTTGATGAATGCTCAGTGTTTGAACCTGATCTTCACAACGAACAATTCAACATCGGACTCAACGCAATATCTAGTTTTTGAGGGATTTCACCCTTTTGCACTACTTTCAGAGTTATTTGCTCTCTGAGATCATCTGTCACTCCATAACTCACTTTTTCCATTTTTTTCAACTTAGACACTGATATATAACTCTGCACACACAAGGTATAACCAATACCCAGGCTTCCCAAATAGAATCACCATGTCGCATCAAGGTGTCTACCAAGGGTTTTGTCTATATATTACTTCCTTATCACATGGTCAAATCTAATGAAATGCAATGAACTGAATTTGAAAAAGGACCTGGTGGGAGATCTTGGCTTCGGAGGAATGGGGCCAAATTAGATTCAATGTAACTAAAAGTTCCTTATGGACAGGTACTGTATTAAGGAAAACACATACAAAGTCTTCTACAGATGGTACATATCATTTTAGGCCTGAGGTGGACGAAAACACCGAGGCGATTGTGACTTTCTATGCAGGGCGGCTTTATGTGATTAAAAGTGACAGTAGTACTTAAACACAAGCGGGTCTAATTTATATAGAAAATATAGTTAACACATTTATAAACAGGTATGTATCTTTGTTTGCCTACTAATCAAACCTCTTCCCCAGGGGCGGATTAAGAGAGGATTGGGCCTGTGTGCATACTACTCCGTGAAGGCTCTGTCCTCTTTTTGGTGCAGTAGACGGCTCTGAAATTGTGCCAGAACAGGGCTGACTCCAGGTCTACTAGCACCCTGTGCAAGAAGTTTTGAAGCCCCACCCCCATACAGTTGTATCCATTATTAATACTTTTACATACCTCCCAACATTCGTCCCTGCTGACTCGGGACTCGTGAGCGCCAGAGGCTTCCCCCCCTGCACTGTGAATAGATGCGGTGCGCATGCGCACAGCATCTATTCTCTCTCTGCTTACCCGCTGCTCTTTTATGCAGAGCAGCGGTGTGTGCCCCTCAAACTTCCTCCCCACCACAGGGACACTGCGGCCTGCGGGTGGTACAGTCCCAGAAAAACAGTCCTGTCCCGCTGAATGCAGGACAGTTGGTAGGTATGCTTTTATTATTGTTATTATTATTATTGTTATTATTAAAAACAAATAAAAAATATAGTGGTCGCTCACATCAGCTTAATGATATTGCACAGGTGCTTGAAAAGGGCGGGGTTTACTTTGAACCACAGAAGAAAAAGGTTTCCCTCCAGCACACTGCAACAATATCAGCAATAAATACTTGAACTCTATATGATAATAGAAATTCAGAGGTATTAGTTGCATACATTTGCAAATATATGATTAAGCGACGGGCCAGCGTCAAGGCTTCTCAATGTATGCAACTAATACCTCTGAATTTCTATTACCATGTATGGTTCAAGTATTTTTTGCTGATATTGTTGCAGTGTGTCCTAGAGGGAAACTTGTCAAGCACCTGTGCAATATCATTAAGCTGATGTGAGCGACCACTATATTTTTTATTTGCAGTTCTGAGAGGCATGAAGGGAGCCAGCATTGGGAGGATGTGCTGGTCCGAATAGTGCCATTTGGAGGTTTCTGGGGTACCTCCTATGTGACTCAGCTCTCGGCTTATATATTTATACATGTGCTGTTATTATGCAGCACATTAATATGAAATTATATGACCCAGAGTGGGTGCTACTATTAGGTAGCATTAATTAGTTTGGGGTGAGCGTTTGGGCGTGGGGCCCCCGGAGTTGCTCTGGCTGGGCCTTTTTCAGGGCATCACCACTTAATTCACATAGATACTTTTTCATCACCTTTCTATTTGTTTGTTTATTATTTATGTAATTTTAATTATTTTTCATTATATTAACACTTATTGATTATCTTTACACATCTATACTTTACACTTCACTATCACCTTTTTTCCCTTTTTCATGTAATGCCTTGGGGATGGTCCTTGGCTGGATTCTTTTTGGGTGCCCTGCGCCTCGGACGTGAACCCCTTAATGTTAGGGACACTGGTATAGAGGAGGCTTGATGCTGGCCCGGCGTTTAATCATATATTTGTAAATGTATGCAACTGAATTTCTATTATCATGTAGGATTCAAGTATTTTTTGCTGATATTATTAAAAACACACACATTATCCCTGATGGGAAAAAAAAACAAACACAGTACAAATACAATGGGCACCCCCAGGAAAAAAGCAAACACATTGACCCCAATAGAAAGAAAAACAAACACATTGTGCCCCACATGAAGAAACACAAAAACAAACACACACACACATTGACCCCCATAGGAATAAACAAACACATTGGCCCTCATCGAAAAAAATAAAACAATATAGATTGTAAGTTTGCGAGCAGGGCCTTCCTACCCATATATCGTCTGTTATTACCCAGTTTTGTTCTATTAATGTTTACAATTGTAAAGCGCAACGGAATATGCTGCGCTATATAAGAAACTGTTAACAAATAAAAATGGCCCATGACAGGAAAAACACAAACACATTGGGCTGATAGTAAAACAAAACAAAAACATTGGCCTTGATAGGAAAAAAAACAAACACTGGCCCCAGCAGGAAAGAAAACAAACACATTGGCCCCAACAGGGAAATAAATGAAACACATTGATTCAAATTAATTGCACTGCAGTCCCACAATCATCAATGTAGCATGGTTGCCGACTTTCTGGCTGCCCCTTCCGGGATAGAGCAGCCAGATCAGTAGGGCAGGGGGCGTGACCGGCACAAGGGCGTATGGCCAGAGAGATTACGCCCATTTGTGGGTGGGGCTGGGGGCGGGGCCATGTGGTCACGTCATTTTGGCCCCGCCTCCGCTACACAATGCTGATATTACAGGCACTGGGAAGTAGGGGGCAGGGCCAAAATGACGCGACTCAGCATGAATCGCATCACCACCACCCCCGTTGCGTGGGTTTCACAGGTAATTGTGGGGGGGTGGAGGCTGCCGGGAGGCTTGCCTGCCTTTCCGGGGGTCCGGGAGCAGCACCTGATTTTCGGGAGGCTCCCAGCCGAATCAGGAGGGTAGGCAAGCCTTCTCTGCTGTGCCACTGCATCAGTGTCTCGGAGTGGCATGCAGCTACATGACCTACACGTCGCCACATTACCGTCTATGGTTCACACCAGCCCCGGGCTGTGTCTAAGCCACCTGGAAAAGTCCAGTGCTGCCAGGCAGGATGCAGCACGGTGGGTGCAGGTAGGGCTGAATCAAAATTTGTGGGGCCCAGTATAAATTAAACAAGTAGGGCCCCCCAATCAGAGACACACAGATAGGAGGAAGCAGACAGATGCTAACAAAGGCTGGGTGGGATATGCATATATGGGGAGGGTGGGCAGAGGGACAAATGGGGGGCAGGCAGAAGCACATATAAAGGGGTGGGCAGAGGCACACATGGGGGATGGGCAGAGGCACACATGGAGTGCAGGCAAAGACACACATGGGGTTGGGGCAGATGCACACATGGATGTTGGTGCAGAGGCACACATGTGGGATGGGCAGAGGCATACATGGAAGGCATATATATAGAGAGACAAGTGGATATATAAAAAAAACTGTAGCCTGGAGAGGGGAGGGGGGTCATAGAGCTGCAGACATAGATTTTGTACACAAACAGCAGGATGGGGGTATCTACAGCTCTACATACAGTACTCACCAGGGCCCGGCAGCAGTGACATCAGATTGGCTGCCTGTCATTACATTGAACCAGCCACGAGGAGCTATCAGTCAGCTCTGCAGTACTTTGTACATCAGTGTGGTTAGCAGTCTCGGGAGATTATCCTGATCTTGCGAGACTGAGAGCTTCCCTGCTCACCACATTGAGCTCCGTGCTTCCTTGGTACAGACACTAGCGGGCCCCCCAAACACTCCGGGTCCTGGTGGTGGCCGCACTGCGCCTAATATGTAGTGGCGCCCTTGTGCAGCCACTCTGCTGGAATGGGCCTCGAGCCGGCCCTGTGCCAGAGTCGACTGCGCATGTGCAGGTCTCTGGTAACATGGTGCCCGCACCATGGCACCACAGACATCTCTACTATGCATGTGCAGGTCTCTAGTAACACGGCGCCCGCATCATGGTACTAAGGAACTCTCTACTGCACATGACCAAGTCTCAGGTAACGTGGCGCGTGCGACTTGGTACTGAGGACACCATATACTGCGCATGCGTAAATCGCCGCCGAGCCATTCTCCTGGTGATTTGCACTGCTGCAGCAGCTCTGATGTGGGACTATGGAAAGGTAAGTATTAAACAT
The DNA here is from genome assembly GCA_031769625.1 of Taudactylus pleione. NCBI lineage: Eukaryota > Metazoa > Chordata > Amphibia > Anura > Myobatrachidae > Taudactylus > Taudactylus pleione. The sequence continues at coordinate 7,151,124 of JAUIMM010000063.1, forward strand.
TGGGTGCAAGGTGTGTGTTGTGTGCCCCCCAGGACTCAGGGGCCCATGTGAACCACACACCCTGCACCCATTATAGATACACCAAAGCCTCTTCTCTAGATAAACCTTCCTGTGTATGACAACGTGCAATTACTGTAAAAAAAACAGAGCTACGTGGAATATGTTGTCACTTTATAAAGGACTATATTAATATCAAGACTTACTTAATACACAAATGAGACTCAAACAAGCACCAGACTTTTTCACCTTTAAAATCTTGTGCACAGGCCTCAAGGCCATAGGTGTATTTATAATGGGTGTGGGGTGTCCAGGGGGACCCACACCGCACACGCTTCACCCAAAGTATACTTACCTCGCTCTGGCAAGCGGGTCACTCTTCTTCCGCGGCGCCATCTTCCCAGTGACATCTTTGGGAAGACTGTGCTGCGCAGTGACAACAAAGGCAGCATTCTGTCTGGCGTGCATTCGCAATCTCCCCCATTGTCAATGGGAAGATGATACCGTGGAGTAGGAGGAGGGACCTGCTTCCCAGAGCAAGGTAAGATGCCTGCTGCTCAGATGAGGGGTCAGCTGTACATTGGCCCCCTTGCGCATTAATACGCTGCTACTCAAGGCACTGTGCATAAAACTACCTAAGCATACAGGATAATATAATATCCACCGTTTAGTAATCTAATAGGGTAATCACACACAATTAGACAAAATGGTACTGCGCCATGCTATTCATTTGCTTAAAAATCCCCATTGTGCATAAGTGATCTCTAAAACATACTTAATTTAAATACCATATATACCAACATTTCTAATGTTTCTCTAATATAATTCCCCACAGAGCCACTTCTCTTTTTTTCCCCTCACAATATTATTTGATACCAAAGCCTGCTTAGCATTTGGAGAGATTGTTATAATGTACAATATTTCCCACTTCCACGTGTTAACTTCAGAAGTTCAATCTCCACTTGGTTTCCGTTATGATTTTCAGATAAAACATTTAGCCCCTCTAATAAATATCATAAAATGTATCTATATTGTTAGACCGACTGATTCAAATTGATGCTGAGACTTGGCGTCTCTTAATATTAACTTGTTGTTTGCAGTGTAGAATTTTAAATGGTTTGATTTTAAAATATTGTATGTTCATGATAACTAGATACACAAACATAATATATTTAATGTTGAATGCACCATTCAGTACCATAGGGTGGGGTATGCGAGCTGTGACAATGCCCATGGCACAGGGCTCTTAGGAAAAGCCCCTGCTTCTGGCTAGCAAGGTGCCTGGAACAGCATCCTATGACTAGCAGCGCTACTTCAGTGCAACCCAAGGTGTCCAAAAGATGTGCTGGGCATGCACCCAAAGCATCCAGGCAGCTCTCCACTTTCTACTGCCAGTGCCCTTACCCCCTCACGTGATGTCACAGGTTTTGGGGGTGTGGCCAGAGCAAGGTTTAAGTGCAACCTAGTCCGCCACTGGAACCATTTAACAAATACAAAACAATATTGTTATACAGTATAATACAATGGTTGCTCATTACACTTTACAAAGAAAATCCAAGTGCATCAGGTAGTTTTTATGGTAGAAGTGTGATAAAATTTCTATTAACAATGATCACTAACAATGTCTCTTGTAATTTGCGAAATGCGTGAACAGTTATGGTGATGTGACATTATGTGACCATGAAAAAAATTGTGAATTTTTCTGGGAAATCTGTTTATATTTATGTTTAGGTTCCGCTTGTCCAGCACGATCAATTTATTTACCAATTTATTTAGTAGTGATCCCACTACAATTTATCATGACTAGCTTCAGCTTATCAGGGAATTGACCTATAGAAGGGAATGGTGGAATAGCGAGTTAGGTACTATTTTTCCTGAGAATATCAATGACGACATGGAACAAACTCAAGGCTGGTAGGAAGAGCTCTCACAATTGAAACGGAGCCTGTTTAAACAAACTAGGATCTGGTGGGAGATGACCACTTTTGAAAATTATATTAAGGACAAAATCAGCCCAAGGGGTTTGAGACCGAAGGTGTTTTCCTCATTTAAGCTTGCTACAGACAATTTTATGGTAGAGTGGGAGAAAGTTCTACAGAAATGTACTCAGGATTTGATGTTGGTATTAATAAAACATGACAACCTATTATTAGATCAATATCCCAAAGAAATAGAACAACTCAACAATTGAAGGTTCATGAATAAGAGAGTAAATTCCAACAAACGTTCGATAAATATAAGAAAGAGTTGTCGGATTATGAAATTGAAATAACCGAATGCAAAAGGAATACATTTATCCGAGATAAGAGGGATTATTCCCAGAATCAGGTTTTTAGATGGAATTCTAAGAGAACTAATAATGGAGGAGGGACTATGAGAGGTCCGACACAGACATATACCTCCACAGATCAGGATTCATCAGGAACAGAGGGATCAGACCACTCATTCCAATTGAGGGATAAGATCAAGAAGGGGAAGAAACATCAGAAATTGCGACAGATGGGAAGTACAGGAAACCCCCAAATATCTATGATGCACACAGAGGAGGAAGTGACATCAATGAGGGATGATAGTGATAAACTGAGGATTATCAATTTAATTGATAATAAATTTAGTGATATGCATATTAGTATCTTGAGTAGGGGTTTGACATTTTCCCCTGAAACCCAACTTGACCGTTTTGGATGAGAGAGATATCTCCACCCTTTTGGGAGGAAGCTGCTTCTGGCTAAATTTTACTCCACAACATCATCAACTGAGAATGATCAGGTTGAATCAAATATAGGGTTTCCAACTAACCCCCTTATGAATGAATTTTCCACTTCTGACTTAGAAGCAATAGTAATTTTGGAAGATTTTGCTGATGAATTAGATACTACACAAACTTCATCCAGATCTATCTGTAAAAATAAAGGAACATTTTTCCCACAAATTAATGTATGCCCTGTAGTTGGCATTTATATGGAACTAGTATCCAGGGATCTGGATATTTTGTGGAACAATAAGAATAAACAAAACAGATCCAGTACCAACCTAAGTAGAGAGAAACATCTAGCTCTAAAAGAGATCCAATTGTGGTATGAATAGTGGTAAAACCCTCTGATAAAGGGGGAAATGTCATGCTCTGGGCTAAAGATTAATACATAATGGTAGCAATGAGACAGTTGAAACATACAAACTGTTACAAGAGCATGACATTCAATCCGCAAGAAGACTACAAGAGACAATACAATAGTATCATTGATTTGAATCTAGAAGAAGGAGTGATCACTAAGACTGAACATCAATTTTTGAGGGTGGAGGACCCGTGGTAGTGGCATTAAGAGCTTGACTGACAAAGCAAGCAAGTTTCTAGATACCCGCCTTAGAAAATTTGTTACAAATCTGCCCATCTATACACAAGACACTCTAGATGTGTTACAAAAACTAGATGAAGAACATATTGATAAAGGTGACTTATTGGCAACATGCAATGTTGAGTTGCTATACATGAGTGTTCAACATCAGAAGGGCATTCAATGAGTTCAGTATTTCTTAGAAAAAGAAGGAACATCAAATTTAGGTCACTTCTTGGTGAAACTATTATTTTTTGTATTGACAAGAAACTTCTTGGTCTTCAATGATAGATTCTATTTGCAGGTGAGGGGCAGGGCAATGGGGACAACCTGTGCCCCTACCTATGCCAACATATACTTGGGTTGGTGTGAGGAGACAATGGTCTTCAATGAGGAACATGAAGATTACACTAAACGTACTCATTTGGAATAGATACATTCATGACCTGCTGATACTGTGGGATGGTCCTCAAGACAAGTTTATGAAATTCATTGATCTTCTTAATGAGAATGATATGAACTTGAAGCTTATATAAGAGATCAGTGACCCTGAGGTCACTTTCTTGGAATTGAAAATAAGTAGAATGGAGGATGGTTGGATATAGATGGATCTACATAGAAAACATACTGCGACTAACAGTGTGTTACACAGGTCAAGTGCACATTTTCCATCGGTTGTGAGAGGAATTCCCAAAGGTGAATTTTTACGCCTTAATAGGAACTGCTCTGATCCTGCAGAATTTGTGGTCAGATCTGAGGAATAGACTGAATGGCTATTAAAAAGAGGATACAGCAAGAGGGTATGATATGAGGCCAGTCAGAGAGACAGGAATTCTCTTTTATACTCTAACAAGGTTAAAACTAAGAAATCAGAAACTATTAGATTTATAGGAGATTTCTGCTCGGAGTGGCAACTTATACAGAGTGTAATACAAAAGCACTGGTCGTTACTGACATTAGATAATGATTTGGCCATGATCTTAAGACCAAGGGCCTCAGTTACCTGGAGATGTTCTATGAATCTAAGAGATAGATTGGTTCATAGTCATTTCACGAATATTAGAAGGCGAACACCAGTAGTCACAAGATCATTCAAATGTGGAGGTCGTAAGGCCTATAATTATTTGGTCTGCATTACAGAGTTCCGAGATAAATTTAATAACAAATGTGAGATACGTGATTTTGTAAACTGCAACACATCTGGTGCCATCTACTGTATCACATGTCAGTGTGAACAGAGATACATTGGTATGACGACACGACCCCTTAAACAAAGGGTAGAACACGTCGGTAACATTAGGAACTCTTGCATAGATTTGGAGAAATTCAAACAATTGAAGTCTGTAGCAAGACACTTTTATGACCACTGGCATCAAGGTGACCCTAGAAGTTTGAGAGTTTTTGGTGTACAGAGAGCACATCTAGGCATTAGAGGTGGAGATCTAACTCAGAAGCTGCTTAGGAGAGAAAGTTATTGGATATTCACAATGGGAGGGTTACAATCCACTGGTCTCAAAGAGAATATTAATTTTGGGGCATTTGTAGGATAAATGAGTTGATAGGAATTTCTATGAGTAAACTTTTTCTTTCACAGGATAAGAATTAATATCAGACTAATTATTAGTCAAAATATTGTTATAATAATTAATATAATTATAGTATATATGGTTTTTGCTATATAGATTCAGCACTAGTGGACTGATGTAACATAGATCCTAGTTTTAGAAATTAGAATATTTGATATTTTATTTGTATTTATTTAGGTCATTTTAAGGGTAATAATAATTGATTTTTTTAATTTTGATATATAACAATGATTTCTGATTGGTGGCATTATTATGGAATATTATTATACATTATTTTTAAGTGCTCTGGTAAATATATTTAGTATCAGGAGGAGATCATAATACTATAAAATACCAGAATAATAATATTCAATGTGAACAGATGATCTTTCACTTGTGGATGATAATTCTTATATCTAAATTGCAGAACTGATAAACTGATAGCCTTATTTTAGCATCATGATTGTAATTTAATTAATATATGCAGCTGCCAAATTTGGCCATTTTTTTATACTATCTTTGTATGTGTTCCGATTCTCATGGTCTCTTCAATGGAAGTGAGATAACCAATGAGCAATCTAACAATGCAAGCTCAGTGGTTTAGAAACCTGACAGTCATAGTCTTAATAGCTGACTGGTCAGGAAATAGGAAAAGTATCATACAACCCGGCAGTCGGGTTGAACCTATGACTAAGCTTCATTAGCGAAAGACTCGTAAGGAGACAGCAGGACACGTGGTGTTTGCTATGACCTGTGTGTCTTTTAATAATGTGTTGTCCACCTAACATATACTGATACTGAAGTGAAATAACATATGAATGCCTCAGAGAAATGAGTGGGACACGCCGCTATACCAGACCAGAATTTAAGGCTAGACTAGAGTGACATGCGGTGTGATCCTGCTACACATACGGTGAAACACCACCGGACGCATGGTTCAAATCCTGACGGCGGAAGACCGGCAGTGAAGATCCTGACAGGTAAGTTTTAAATTATTACTAACCTACCCCCCCTAACACTAAACCTCCCATAGGGGTGCCTAACCCTAACCTCCCCCACAAGTGCTTAACCCTAACACCCCCCTGTAAGTGCCTAAATTTAACTCCCCCTTCCCCGCAACCTAAACCTAAGTCTCCAGGGGGGGGGGGGGTGCCTGACCCTGTCCCCCCCTGGAGCCCCTAACCTAACCCTCCCCCCACGGCTGTCCATGCTCTGTGCCCGGCTTGCCTTCGTTCGGTTTGCTGGGCGTCGGGCTCCTGGTGTAGGTATAATGACAGGCGTCGAGATTTCAACGCCTGTCTTTAGATCCCTGCCGGGATGACACAGTTGGGAAGCTGACGGTCGACATAAAGACCATTGGCTTCCTGACTGCATCCCACATATACCGCCTAATGTGATATACTTGCTAGGAGGCGATGCCACTATATAAGAACCATATTTCTAGTTAGATTAGAGTGATAGATGGTGTGATCCTGCAATACATATTGCCTATTGTGAGATATTAACCAAGTAAATATTACCTGTGTTAATAACTACTGCAGTTTACCAGTGTTATGAATCCAGTCTGGCAACATGCTAGTATGTACCTGATATGAATAGATGTGAGAACATGTTTAGATACAATTGTATCATCTTTGCAGCTGAACACGAGATTCCTTGTGTAATTATAGAATCACACTGAGGTCCTCATTCAGACTCTCTTGCTAGATGCCTGCCCCCAGCGTATGCAAATTTGTGAAAGTGACGCCACGGGAAGCGATCGCTCACCAAGGCATAAGCACACCCACCATGCCTTAGCGAGCAACCAGCATACGCCCAATCGCACAGGCAGAGCCGCCCACCAGCACACGTTATCTCCAGGAAGTGTATTAAAACATTGGTACATCAAGGGCAATTGGAAGCGATCGCAGCGCTTGTGGTTGCCTTACCCTACCGCAAGCACTGTGAGTACTTCAGTGTAAAAAACATGCATGTGACGTGTACTATGATCCTGCTTCTTAATTATGCACGCCTCTAAAACAGCGTTGAAACACTCAGACACGCCTGCGTTCGCACCTCCACTCCCCCGTTTTAGTGTCCTGCCCATGTTACTGCCCACAAACGGTCTCTCCTGCCACTCATTTCACTGGGCTGTCTTTGCTTGGTGAGCGAGTGGCCTGCGATTGCACAGAGTAGTTCGCGCATGTGCAGCACGTAGCATGCGCGTACGCAAACCATCGGACCACTTGCGAGCGCAAAGCGCTAGCCAGAGACTCTGAATGAGGTCCTGAGTCTCTTGTTAAGATAAAGGATATAGGAACAACTTATCTGTATCAATAAGGGATCTTGTGGATTTAGGGCCTGATTCAGACCCACTCGTGAGCGGCTGTCCGCTCGCAAGTGGGTCGATGTTATGCACTGAGCATGCGCACGACGGAGGGAGCTCCGTCGTGCGCATGCGCCAGACGCGACGAGCGAAGGAAAGTCCTTCGCTCGTTGTGTCCGATCAAAGGGGGCGTGCTGTCAATGTTGATTGACAGCACGCCCCCTTTGGTGGGCATGCCGGGGGCGTGCCTCCCTGACGGGGGCGTTCCCACGGGAACGCCTCCCGTCAGAAGCCGGCCCACTGACATCACTAGTGATGTCAGTGGGAGTGATTTTGGCTCTGATAGAGCCAAAATCACTCCGGTGCTTGCGGTTGAAAACCTCAACCGTAGGCTCCGGCTCGCAATTTCGATGGTCGCGATGGTCTCGACCATCGCGGCCATCAGAAAGCACGCTCGTATAGCCTGTGGGTGGTGACCCACAGCTATATGAGCGTCCAGGAGGACGCTCCATGCAAATGGAGCCCGGCCCTCATTCAGAGCGTGCGCTCTGCTCAGAGCGTACGGCTCTGAATGAGGGCCTTAATCTACTAAGGAGTATTTAATATATGTTATTTCCTGTAGTTAATAATTCAGTGTGGCCATATTATATGTGTGTGCTATACAATACACATATGTAACCAGCGAATACATCACAGAATAATCATTCTGTGACAAACAATAATTACTCACATCATAGAATTAAACAATTATATCAGAATTTAAAAGTCTATTTAATATTAACTAACAACACAGGATCATATTTATTATTATTTTTCACCAAATGATCAATGAGGCTTACAGATAATTTAGCATATGTTTATTAATAATAATAATTGACAATCCAGATATTCTGACTTTATTATATACGATTACAATCAAATCATCGGTAAATGTGACATAATCTAGAAGTGAATATCAATTATATGTGTGTGACAACACTGGTTTTAAATCACATTGTACACTATTTTACTAATAACAATAAAATTATAAAATTATAATAATATTTAGCTGAACTGATCTTAAGAATTACATAAAAGTTATGTTTTATAATTAGTGGGGGTCACTCCTTTTAAAATGAGGATATTTAAATTTCAGTCCATGAGTGCCCCTTATGGGGAATACTTGTTTCTTTTTTGTTAATCAAAATCTGTTTATGTTTAAATATTTTTTTCTACATATTTCAAACAAATCATAAATGTTCTAAACAGTATAACAGTATTTCATATAGAGCAATTCAAGTATTTAGCAAATGACCACAATTCCCCTATCCAAGTGACCAACATAATCAATGCCAGCAAATTAATGGTACCACTATTTTCATTATCAGAAAATAGTCACAATTATCATACTGAGTAAGTATTTTTCTCTGCACATGCTAGAATACTCATAAGCCTAGGTATATAGCTCTACCTACAGTAGGATATGTATATAGCGATATATGCATGCTATAAAACTACATTAAATAGGAATATGAGGATTCGTCCTCAAATTGACATGCCGGAGAACATACCAGCCCATGCTAATCATGCACTGAACATTAATAGTTACCATTGCCAGGTGTGAATTGCACTGTAATGCTTCCCATAGTCAGCATTAAATTACAGATACATACATTGCCAACTACATATTACACAGAGATAGTCAGAACTGTCAGCTTTATACTGCTCAGAGATTCTCCCTTTGCTATTCATATACTGCCTAGAGATACACACTTTGTCAGTCCGCCCAACCACTCAAGCCACAGTTTAAAGAATGTTTTTTTTTTCCTTTGGGGGGGGGGGGGGGTTATCGCATATCTAGGCATCCAAATACATAATTAAGTCTGATAAGCACACATTTTTTTGTGTAATCATTCTGTTAGTTTTGGTAAGGGTTAAAATTGTAGCTTAGGTCAAGTCAGTTACTTTGGTTGGCCTATTAATAAGGGGTGGGGTTCAGCATCCCATATAAATGGCTTGGAAGAGGAACCAGTTTTCTCTATTCAGTTTTTGATCTTCTGGACCAGGCTGGCCAAGTGTCATTTTAAGTAATATTATTTGAGATTTCTGTGTGCCTCCATATGCATATCTCTGTTTCTTTCTAACCCCTTCTTCTATTCTTTCCTTAACCCCCTTGTCGCCCCCACCTCAGCCCTCCACATTTGTGCTATCTACCCAGCTCAGCTTCCAGCCCCTGCAGCCTGCCATGATGCTCTCCCCCGACTGCAATTCTCCGAACCCTTGTTGTTTGATGGTGGTGGCTAGCTGCTCACTACAGCCTCTGTCCGTGGCACAAGGTGTGGCATACAGTCTGCAGTGGGTCGCAACACTGCATTCACCCTCTCTGTAGCTGGGGTGGCCAGTGTCCACAGTCGACTAGCGACCACTCCCTTATGTCTGTAAGCCATACTCGCCTACCCTCCCGATTCGGACGGGAGCCTCCCGAAAATCGGGTGCCGCTCCCGGCCCCCAAGAAAGGCAGGCAAGCCTCCCGACGGATGCCAACCCCTTCACCCCCCCTTCCCCCAAGGGTCAAGAGAAACCCCAATGGCCAATGGGTGGCAAACTCTCAATTGTGTAGCGGGGACAGGGCCAAATTGATGCAAACATGTGGCCACGCCCCGCTCCACCCACAAATGCAGTGTAAGCTCCCCACCCCCTATGATGGCCATGCCCCCCTGCTATGCCGATCTGGCCACTCCCTCCCGGAAGGGGCAGACAGAATATCAGCAAGCATGCTGTAAGCGTGGATCGCAGGGGAGGACAGGAGTAGTGCTGGCACCCTCTGACCAATGACAGTGTTGCGGGCAGCTTGATCAGTCTGTGTTCTGCAGTGGCAGCTGACCTCAACCACCAGGAAGCAGCCGCAATTTTAGATAATGCAGTTAATGACATCCCCAACTTACCACCTGCGCTTTTTATTATGCTGGGGCTGTCCTCCTCCCGGCAGCCTAGTGTCCCCCTCTGGTCTCCCCCAGAGCCTCCCCCAGTACTTCAAGTGTGCTTTATAATGCCACACCTGCAGGGCATCTTCATGCCCAGCTTGTGGCGCAACCAGGGCCGAATTAAGCCTTGTGAGGGCCCAGGGACAACTAAATTGTGGGGGCCCTATCCAATAAAATTGACACTGCCACCACTATGCCCCTTACCTTGTCCCACATTACCCCCCTTTTATATGCCACACAGTGCTCACCTCAATATGCCCCACAGTGTCTCCCTGTTTGCTACACAGTGCCACAATATTTTGCAGTGTAACAAAGAGGTGCGGTGTCGATACCGCCATGTCTGCGTGTTCTGTAGAAGCTGCCATCCTGCTAAAGATTGCAGGATGTGGCGAGCAGCGGGGAAGTGCAGAGTAAAGCTACCGCCCCTGTGAATTGTGACATATTACAGCAGTGATTAAGTCATTATCCTCTAAGGGAGAAGGCAGCCTTTTTGTTATAGGTTTTTCTGGAGGTTATTCGGTTGCCATTGTCTTGTTAGGTTTGCATTGTAACTACCCATTATCTTATTTTGATGTGATTTTACTGAGAATGATAAGGGTAGAGTGAAGGCAAAAATATGGCTCGGGTGCATGTGTGGTGTGTATGGAAAATAATGATAGTGATTAAAAATTACTATGCATCATAAAACTGCTATGACCACCAGGGATTCGGTTTTATGGAAGATTTTTGTTAAGCTTATACAGTGTATAGTGATATATGTTGCTTTAATTCATATGAACGTTATGTAGATAGGTTCAGTATTTATGAGGTATAATAATAATTATAGGGTAGAATTCCACTGTTAGTGTATCTTTGTATATTAAGGATGAATAGTAGTTCTGTGTCGTATGGCCAAATTCAAGTAGTATTAATTAGCTAGCACTCAAAATTTATAGTAGGTTTACTAGAACAAAATTTAATAATGCAATACAGCAACTATAAAATATCAAATGTAGCTTCTCTTACATACCTATAAAAATATACACAAATTATATATATTACAAATCAAATTTGGGTGTGGTGGCACCAGCCTTGTATATACCCAGTAAAGAATTGAATCATATAAATAAATAACAGTCAAAAGCTATTTCTCATGTATCCCATTAGTTGGTTTTTCCAGCAAATCTGAGAGATAAGTATAGTAGGCAGGGGCGGTTTAAGAGAGGAGGGGGCCCCTGTGCAGACTACTCCGTGCAGGCTTCCTCCTCTCTGTGGTGCAGTATACTCTGGCATTGTGCTCCGGAGAGGTAAGTATTAAACACGGATGCAGGGTGTGTGGTGTGTGCCACCCTGGGCCCACGGGCATGTTGGCACCACACACCCTGCATCCATTATAGATACACCAAAGATAGTAGGGGTTATCTTTTTATTCTTTATCTTCATCTTAAAGGCACTCTAAGCCTATATTTACATTATATTTTGTATTTATCTAATGTAGATATTGGGGGAATATTATTATTATTATTATTATTATTATTATTATTATTAGTTACTTATACAATGCAGCATATTTCGTTGAGTTTTTCAACTGGGAACAAACAGTAATAACACAAGACTGGGTAATAATAGATAGACATAGAGGTAAGAGGTTGTTGCTTGCAAGCTTACAATCTGTATGGAATTAGGCAATGATACACAAGGATAGGTGCTACCTATTGCATAATGGTCCAGGAGAGGTTCTTGGTGGGCTATATGACCCAATCACACAGTTATATTGTGCTTGGGTCAGGAGGATGTGAAAGTGAAGAAAAGAAAATATGTAAAGTTATGTGTGGATTGTATAGTGGGGATGTAATTGAGTAGGATAGCTTATGAAGGTTATGTAGATTACATATAGGAGTTATCTAGTTTCTGTGATGGTGCTAGTAGGGCTACTTGATGAGCTCATGATTCAGAACAGTTCCATTATTTGATTTCTCTTCTACAGAATCTCGTTACTTCCTCTCTGACTTCTGTTAAACCTTATGAGGTGTGATAATCCTCTTAGAATACAATAGTTTTGTGGTTGGTCTAATCGTAAGGGCTATGTGTGAATTTATTACACTACTGTGGGCATGTCTAGGTCTGATAAGGCCATAAATATGACAGAAAGCTGGCAAAAGGCAGCTGACAAAGCCCACACATTTTCTTGCACAGACTGATAATCTAAAACTATGCTTAGCATATATATTGAGGTTAGTGTCCCTTTAAAGTCTTCATCTGGATTTAAAAAATAAATACTAAGTAGTGTGGTGGGGAGTGTTTGAAATTTGATCAATATTTAGGTTTTGGCAGATCAAGATAAGTACAGAATACATCACATATTTGTTTGTTGTGCATTTTATTCCATGAAATATTTATTATAAATCTTTTGTATCTTCTAAACTTTCACTTTCTTATGTAAACTGTAAATATGTCTTATATGTCCTTTGTCTATCACACAAACTCTGTAAAGGATGGCTTTAAAAGCCCCATCTGGGGCCCAGCTTATCATAACCATCTAGATACCCACAGCCAAAGAAGACTAGAAGTAGGAATACTGTATGGAAGAATATGACCTTGGGTCTCCCATCATTTTCTGTCCATTCTGTTAACCTGGGGGTAAGCCCACACAAATGATTAGAAGTAACATTACACGAAAGGCGTTAGCAAGGATGATAACTGATGCTTATTAAAGCATAGTACAGGGTTTAAATTGAATGTCCATTGCCAAACATTCCATTTTTGTAAACTGCTTTGCTGCAAGGTGAGCAGTAGTACTGTACAAACAGTGGTGCTTGAAAGTTTGTGAACCCTTCAGAATTTTCTATATTTCTGCTGAAATTTGGCCTAAAACTACATCAGATTTTCACACAAGTCCTAAAAGTAGATAAAGAGAACCAAATCAAACAAATGAAACAAAAAAATTAGACATGCTAAGTTTTTGGAGGAAAATTATTCAATATCACTTATCTGTGAGTGACAAAAGTATGTGAACCTTTAGGCTTAGCAGATATTTTGAAGTTGCAATTAGTCAGGTATTTTCAATCTATGGAATGAAATTCAGGTGTGAGTGGACAACAGGTCTTTTAAAAAGAACAGAGACCTACCAAAGTCTGATGTTCTCAACACGTTTGTGGAAGTGTGTCATGCCACAAACAAAGGAAATATCTGAGGACCTCAGAAGAAGAGTTGTTGATGCTCATCAGGCTGTAAAAGTTTTCAAAACCATCTCTAAAGAGTTTGGACTCCACCTATCAACAGTCAGACAGATTGTGTACAAATGGAGGAAATTCCAGACCATTATTACCCTCCCCAGGAGTGGTCGATCAACAAAGATCATGCCAAGAGCAAGGCGTCTAATAGTTTGCAAGGTCACAAAGGAACCCGAGGTAACATCCAAGCAACTAAAGGCCTTTCTCACATTAGCTAATGTTAATGTTCATGAATCTACCATTAGGTGGACACTGAACAACAATGGTGTGCATGGCAGGATTGGAAGGAGAAAGGCACTGCTCTCCAAAAAGAACATTGCTGCCCATCTGCAGTTTGCTAAAGATCACCTGGAAGACTATTGGAACAATGTTTTGTGGACAGATGAGTCCAAAATAAAGCTTTTTGGTTTAAATGAGAAGCGTTATGTTTGGATAAAGGAGAACACTGCATTCCAGCATAAAAACCTCATACCATATGTGAAACACGGTGGTGGTGGTATCATGGTTTGAGCTTGTTTTGCTGCATCTTGTCAGGACAACTTGCCATCAGTAATGGGACAATGAATTCTGAATAATACCAGAATATTCTAAAGGAAAATGTCAGGAAATCTGTCCATGAGCTGCATCTCAAGATTACGTGGGTCATGCAGCAAGACAACGACCCAAAGCACACAAGTCATTCGGACAAAGAATGGTTAAAGAAGAATAAATTAAAATTTTGGAATGGAAAGTCAAAGGGCCTGATTCAGACCCACTCGCAAGCGGCTGTCTGCTCGCAAGTGGGTCGATGGTGTGCACTGCGCATGCGCACGACGGAGGGAGCTCCGTCGTGCGCATGCGCCAGACGCGACGAGCGAAGGAATTTCCTTCGCTCGTTGTGTCTGATCAAAGGGGGCGTGCTGTCGATGTTGATTGACAGCACGCCCCCTTTGGTGGGCGTGCCGGGGGCGTGCCTCCCAGACGGGGGCGTTCCCAAGGGAACGCCTACCGTCAGAAGCCGGCCCACTGACATCACTAGTGATGTCAGTGGGAGTGATTTTGGCTCTGATAGAGCCAAAATCACTCCGGGCCTTGCGGTTGAGAAACTCAACCGCAGGCTCCGGCTCGCAGTGGTGATGGTCGCGATGGTCAAGACCATCGCGGCCATCAACCTGCACGCTCGTATAGGCTGTGGATGGTGACCCACAGCTATACAAGCGTCCAGGAGGACGCTCCATAATTATGGAGGACGGCCCTCATCTGCTCAGAGCGTCCGGCTCTGAATGAGGGCCAAAGTCCTGACCTTAATCCAACTGTTTTGTATGGAGGAATGGTGTAAAATTCCTCCAAGCCGATGTTCAGGACTAATCAACAATTACTGGAAACATTTAGAAGCAGTTATTGCTGCACAAGGGGATCATACCAGATACTTAAAGCAAAGGTTCACATACTTTTGCCACTCACAGATAAGTGATATTGGATAATTTTCCTTAATAAAAAATGAGCACGTCTATTTTTTTTGTCTCATTTGTTTGATTTGGTCCTCTTTATCGTCTTTTAGGACTTGTGTGAAAATCTGAGGTAGTTTTAGGCCAAATTTCAGCAGAAATATAGAAAATTCTGAAGAGTTCACAAACTAAATTCAAAGACTTTTGTAGATTATCAATGAAAAGACACAGAAATGTATGAGACTACGATTGATTGGCTTATTGTTATCAGCTGGTCAGAATGAAGAACCATTACCTAACAGCAGCAAAGGTGATGCCATAAAGACCAATTGCACGCTCTCTCCCACACACTTTCTGTCAGGCTTTGCATCAATTTCAACATTGCCTGCAGCATTCACAAGTGTTAAAGCTCAATATAATATAACAGAGCTCATTTACTAAATAGAACACTAAGGTCCAGGGAAGCTTTTAATTCTCTCTAAAAAGATAAGACAAAGAAAAAGGATTTGACTACGTTTAAAAATGTGTTATCTTTCATTGCCCATCTGTTCAAGTTACTTAACTCGGGGTAAAAGTCATGCAACATGTAATAATACAGACTTAAAAGTGACTCAAATTCAGTGATATAAAAAAATAACATGGTGTCGGGTGCATGCCAGGATGGTGCATGCTAACAGGCAGATGTAAGGGATGTGGGAAGGTTACTAGTCTAAAGGCGGGTATCCACTAGCCGATTTGATCAGAGCAATTGAATGATAATGACATCGTTATCGTTCAATCGTTTGTTAATAGGGCACAAATTGGGCAGTTTAATGTAGAAAACGACCAGCGATGCACGCTCCCGCTGGTCGTTTTTTACATATATCATCGCCCGAACAGGCTGGTTAATCTGCCAATAATGACAGATTGGCCATGTTCGGGGATGAGGGAGGGTGCCTACACTGAACACAGCACAGCACAAACTGTGAAACGACTGCATGATTACAATGTCGTAATCATTCAATCGTTTCACAGTCTGCTAGTGGATACCCACCTTAAGTCTTAATGCTACTTGACCCAAGGCTGACTTGTCACCAGTGAACACTAGGGTTATTTTCTAAAAAGTGCAAATGTATTTTATTTATTTATTAATAGTCATTTATATAGAGCACATGTATTATGCAGCGATGTTACAGATAAAATGTAATTCACACCATTTCCTGCACCGGTGGAGCTTGCAATCTATATTCACACACACTAGGGTAAATTTTTGTCAGAACTAGAAGACAAATTGATTACCAGCATGTTTTTGTATTTTGGGAGGAAACCAAAGTACCCGATGAAACCCTGCAAACATGAGTAGAACACACAAACTCCAGACAGATCCCAGCGTTGTGAGCTAGTGGTGGCTAATGATAAAGCCACCATGCTCCCCAAACATGCTGTAACACCATTGGGTACAAGTAGCGCCCTAACTGGTACATGCCAAGGTGGGCGGGGCCACCAGTGCCCAGAAGAATTGCAATGTCCAGAGCATCCTCAGCATGCTCCGGTGGGCTGTATAGACTGCGGTGTCAATGTCTGGAGCCCCCAGAGGATGTTCCAGGCTCCCTGCTGGCCAGAAACAAGGACAATGGGGCAGTGAAGGAGCCGACAACAGGACCCTGGGCTCTGTGAGGTGGCACAGCTTGCACACTCCTAGTTACGGTCCGAAGTACTAGCAATTGAGGCATCCTAGTTGGTACTCCCTCTGTCGACTAGAAACAGTGTGCTTACACCTCTCTTGGAACCTAAACTCCTGCTGCTTCTTTGTGCCACCCAATATGAGCCTCGCCCACAAACATGTGACATCATGATGACACAATGAGTGGCTGGGGCCACCAGCTCCAGCAAGTAGAGCACTGCTCGGAGCATCGGCAGGACACTCCAATCAACTCTTTAGGCTGCAGGGTGCATGCTCGGACATCCAAAGAATGCTCTGGGCCGCTCTGCAAAAACATTATTAGTACCCTGCAAGCCAAATTTAGGTGCCTTGGGGTAGCAACGGTGTTACTCCTGGTGCCCTGCACTGCTTGCATACGCCTAATTATGGCCCTGTTGGCAAGATTTCTGTTTTGGTGACATTTTTGGCTCCTCATTCTGGGAGTGTGACAGATTGTGTCCACAGCGCCGCACAGCCAATGTCACTCCCCTTCCATCTGCTAATCTCACTTATTATGAAAACGAGGTGCAATAAATAGAAAATGGCAAAAAAAACAAATAATAATAATTAACACATATTCTGCCTGGTATTGATATGTAAATAGTTAGCAGCTGGTGTGGTTTTATAGTGAACATCATACCAAACTTACTACAGCATACTAGATGGACTATTCCAGATGCTAATATCAGCATCAAAAATAGTTGAGTATCCAACTTGCTGCGAGTAGCAGCTGTGGATACAAAATCACAGGAGCAATTCAATATTGCTCCTGTGTGGGGACAGCTGATCCGAAGATCAGCAGTCCCTGCGATGTCTGGTCCTGATTCATCACGGATCGCTACTGCAACACCGTACACAGATCAGTCGATGGAGCGTACTGCGCATGTGTGAGTTATCATTGTGATCGCTCTGCGATCACTCACGCAGAAACAATGCCATCGCAGAGTGAGTGAAGGGAGGTCAGTGTTTGGGGGTGGTGATGGTGAGCGGTCGGAGAAACGCAGGTGTGCCTGTCTTTTTAACGCCTTTACTTGGCCGTGCATAAATTAGCCTCTGCAATGACATACTCACTGCGTGCAACGAAGTTAGCAATTTCTGGTCAGACCTGCTGTAATTGTGCGTAAGGGGCCGATGGTACTCAGTGTTACTGATGTATACACAGGACTGCAAGGTATTACGGATGTGAGATAGTGGTAGTGGGCGTCTCTAGCCGGCTGTGCGACGGCTTTGGAATTGCATTCAGTAGCATATTTTCGCAGCAGACCACTGTACATAATCGTAGCTGCGATCGCAATAGCGATCCATAGTGAATCAGGCCCTCTATCACCACTACTATTGTAACAGTGAAACTTTACACTGCCAAATTGGGTTTGAGATCCCTCTTCGCAACCCAGGACTCCTTATAAATGTATATATGATATATATCTCACTATATATATATATATATATATATATATATATATATGTATGTTAGGGGTGTGCACCGGCCACTTTTCATGTTTTTTGTTTTGGTTTTGGATCTGGATTGCTTTTGCCAAAATCACCCTTCCGTGTTTTGGGTTCTGGGTTTTGTGTTTTGGATCTGTTTTTTTTTAAAAAAAGCATAAAAACAGCTAAAATCACAGAATTTGTGGGTTTCTCTGCTCCTATGTTATTATTAACCTCAATAACATTAATTTCCACTCATTTCCAGTCTATTCTGTATACCTCACACCTCACAATAGTGTTTTTATGTCCAAAAGGTTGCACCGAGGTAGCTGGATGACTATGCTAAGAGATACGAGTGGGCGGCACAAACACGTGGCCCATCTAGGAGTGACACTGCAGTGGCAGACAGGATGGCAGTTTGAAAAACTAGGCCCCAAACAGTACATAATGCAAAGAAAAAAGAGAGGTGCAAGATGGAATTGTCCTTGGGCCCTCCCACCCACCCTTATGTTGTATAAACAGGACATGCACACTTTAACAAACCAAACATTTCAGCGCCAGGGTCTGCCACATGACTGTGGCTGAAATGATTGGTTCGTTTGGGCCCCCACAAAACAAGCTGGCAATTAATCTGTCCCTGCACAAACTGGCTCTACGGAGGCAAGATGTCATCCTCATCCTCCTCATCCACCGATTCCTCACCCTCTTCAGTGTTGTGTACATCCTCATCCTCACAGAGTATTAATTCTTCCCCGCTGGAATCCACAACCACAGGTCCCTCTGTACGTTCTGGAGGCTGGTCTCCCTGGAAGAGTTGATAATTCATTTTATGAACATCATCTTCTCCACATTTTGTGGAAGCAACCTCCTACGCCTTTCGCTGACAAGGTTCCCGGCTGCACTAAACACTCTTTCGGAGTACACACTGGAGGGGGGGCAACTCAGGTAAAATAGAGCCAGTTTGTACAGGGACCTCCAAATTGCCTCTTTTCCTGCCAGTACAGGTACGAACTGTCTGACATGCCAACTTGGATGCTGTCACCGATGTAATCCTTTAACAGACAGACGCATGCTTGTCGCTGCTGTTTTGAGGATGCAGGTGCGGCTACAGCCCACACAATTCACAAAGACAGAGAAAAAATAAGAATTTTTTATTTTTTGTGGAGCGCACTTTGAGGGTTACACCACCCTTTAATAGACAGACGCACGCTTGTCGCTGCTGCTTTGAGGATGCAGGTGCGGCTACTGCGCATACATTTCACACACAAACACAGAAAAAAGAAGATTATTTTATTTTGTTGGCGCGCACTTTGGGGGTAACACCACCCTTTAACAGACAGACGCACGCTTGTCGCTGCTGCTTTGAGGACAGTATCATATGCAGTGACAGTAGACTTGTCAGAAATTGATGGCACGTCCTTCAGTCCGGACCAGATGTCCAAACTGGCCCTTGACTTATGACACAGGTGCACACTTGGCACTGCTACTGTGTTGATGCACGTGCGGCTACATCGCACACAAGTCACAAACAGAGAAAAAAAAATGTTGGTTTTTTTGGAGCACTTTGGGGGTTACACCACCCTTTAACAGACTTATGGGACACAGGCGCACGCTTGGAGCTGCTCCTTTGTTGATGCACGTGCAGCTACAGTGCACACAATTCACAAAGACAGAAAAAAATTATAATTTTTTATTGTTTGTGGAGCGCACTTTGAGGGTTACAACACCCTTTAACAGACAGATGCACGCTTGTCGCTGGTGCTTTAAGGATGCAGGTGCGGCTACAGCCCATACATTTCACAAAGAGAGAAAAAAAAAGAATAATTTTTTTATTGTTTGTTTAGTGCACTTTGAGGGTTACACCACCCTTTAACAGACAGACGCACGCTTGTCGCTGCTGCTTTAAGGATGCAGGTGCGGCTACAGCCCACACATTTCACAAAGACAGAAAAAAAAGAAGAATTTTTTTATTGTTTGTTGAGCGCATTTTGAGGGTTACACCACCCTTTAACAGACAGACGCATGCTTGCTGCTGCTGCTCTGAGGATGCAGGTGGAATCTAGACGGGATTTGGAACTGGGGACACACTACCTCCATCAATTGTCTAAATCCCACTGCACTAATGGCGGATACCGGACGCACGTCTAACACCAACATAGCAGTCAAGGTCTCAGTTATACGTTTTGCTTCAGGATGACTGCTGTCGTACTTCATCCTCCTCGCTAGGGACTGTTGGAGGGTCAACTGTTTAGTAAAAGTAGTGGTGTTCCTACTTCCTCTCTGGGATGATGAACAACTCCCAGCAGCAGCAACAGCACTAGGAGGAAGTGGTTCTTGATCTTTCCCTATTTTTTTTTTATCGGAGAAAGTTTGGTCCTCCATTTATGTTATATTGATATATACGTGCGGCTAAGGCGCACACAAACGCAGAAAATATTTTTTTATTTTTGCTGGAGAGTAGTGCACTTTGTGGGTTACACCACCCTTTAAGAAATGAGCCAGCCGGCCCTTTACTTATGGGACACAGGCACACGCTTGGCGCTGCTCCTTTGTTGATGCACGTGCAGCCACAGTGCACACAATTCACAAACACAGAAACATTTTTTAAAATTTGTTTGGAGGGCCCTTTGGGGGTTACAGCTCCCTTTAGCGGTCAATCCAGCCAACCCTTTATTTATGGGACACAGGCACACGCTTGGCACTACTTTGTTGATGCACGTGCGGCTACTGCGCACACAATTCTCAAACACAGAAAATATTTTTTTATTTTGTTTGGAGTGTACTTTGGGGGTTACAGCACCCTTTAACGGTCAAGCCAGGCGGCCCTTTACTTATGACACAGGCGCACGCTTGGCACTACTTTGTTGATGCACGTGCGGCTACTGCACACACAATTCACAAACACAAAAAAAAAATTATTTTTATTTTGTTTGGAGTGTACTTTGGGGGTTACAGCACCCTTTAACGGTCAAGCCAGCCGGCCCTTTACTTATGACATAGGCGCACGCTTGGCACTACTTTGTTGATGCACGTGCGGCTACTGCGCACACAATTCACAAACACAGAAAATATTATTTTTTTTTGCATTTGGGGGTGCACCCCTGATGGACAGAGCACCACCTGGACAACACTACAGCACCCCTTTAGGACAGGGACTCTGCACTGGACTTTGGAGTGGACACAGACCCTATGGACAACTGACTGCACAACACAGTCCAGCCAGCCCCTATGGACTTTGGAGGAGTGGACACAGCCCCTATGGACAACAGCATCACAGCACAACACAGCCAGCCCCTATGGACTTTGGAGGAGTGGACACAGCCCTTATGGACAACAGCAGCACAGCACAGCACAACACTACTCTGCACTACACTACACTACACAGCCCAGCCAGCTCTAACTCCCACCCTCCCTCTTCACTGTCCACTGCCGAGTGAGAAAATGGCGCCGACGCGGGTACCTTATATAGGATCCAAAAACCGCGACACCCGGAAGGCGGGATGATGACGTTTTGCCTCGATTTCAGATCCGAGTCAGGCGGAAAAGTCGAGCCTGACTCGGATCGGCCTCGGATCGGGGGGGCTCGGGGGGGTCGGATTTCAGAAATCCGAACCCGCTCACCCCTAATATATATATATATATATTACTAGATTATCATGTCATTTTACTGATTGTCACTGCTGTGTGAAGCACTCAGAAGTGCCAGCCTCCCCTTACCTTCAGTCTGTGTTGCTGGCTGCTGGACAGAGGCTGGAGCCATGAAGACTATCTCATGAGCTCCACAAAGGCTCATGGGAGGGGCTACTGCCGCTGGACATGCACAACAGCTTCCCCTTGGCCATTGTACTCTTACTTCACAATTATCTTCTGCATATACACAGAAGCTTTGGATGCTGCTCGGCTAGAGCTGAGCAGCCGGCCCGGCAGCCAATATGAATCAACTTGGCAGGAGGGAGAACCACGGGCTGTGGCAAGCCACTGAAAGGAGTACAGGGCAGGACCAGCAGGTCCAATCTGCGTCTACCTACTTGACAACTTGGGTCCCTGTAAGGTCCCGAGGCAAGTACTTTGTCACTTCTTCACAAGCTCTTGGCACCACTGAATGTTATATAGTCTATGTTCACATAATAAAACCAATTAATCATGATGTCAAATATAGTCATATTTCTATAACTACATCTTTGCATCACCTGAGAATCTGAAGGTTCTGTTTACTACAAGAATTTATCTGTGGATATGCCAGATCATACTACTAATTGTTACCATCTTAATCAAACTCCTAGTGCTTCGGGGCACTATATTATGTTTTCTGGTTTGTATTGTGGTACTTAGTGTGCCTGGATAGTGTCACTTTGTAAGCGCAGGGTGTGGAGTTTTTTTTGTCATATCTATGCTCATCTAAAACCAATTATTCATTAATAATTTTTCTAGGTATATCAATCCAGAGCCCAAATTATGTATCCAAGTCTCTCTCTATCTTACTACATAGCTAGATGTCTTTACTTTCCCAGCAAACAGTGCCAGAGAACAATAAGAGAAAATAGTGTCAGTTGACCTCTAGGCCCTGATTCAGACCCGCTCGCTGCCACAGGGTCTTGTGGGCTTTTTTTTTTGTTTCCAGGCCGCTCTCAAAGCTCTGGGTGTCCACCCACAGCTTGTGCGAGCGGGCTGGAGACCATCGGGCTTGCGATGAGACCCTGGGGTAGGTTCTCGGCTGCCGCAAGCCCGAGTGGACTCCCTGCTCTAATAGAGCAGGAAGTCCACTACTGACATCACTAGTGATGTCAGTAGGTTCTCCCACAAACGCCCTACCCGCTTACAAAAAGGGGCGAGCTGTCACTCACCATCAACAGCAGCCCCGTCTTGTAGAGAGCTCCTTAGCGACTGAAGTTCAGTCACTCGGTGGAGCTCGCGCATGCCCACGCCAGACGTGGCGCATGCGTAGTGGCCTAACATCGAGCCGCTTGCGAGCACTGTGTGCTCGCGAGCGGCTCTGAATCAGGCCCCTAATACCAATTGGGAAAACCGATTCATGACTACAATCGCCAAAGAGCTTTCTGATCTCTCCTGTGACTGTAAACCTCTTCTCTAAAATAAGTGGAAATAATGCAGCCAACAGATAAATGATTATCATATGTAGAAAATAAATGGTTCATTTACAAAACATTGCAAACAATGCTGTGCAAAGCGCAGAGAGTCATCTATGAACTAATTGCCATCTGAGGTCCGCGGCTATGTGGCCTGTCCACAAACCTGGGCCTGATGAATTTTACAAGACAGACAACTTTCTCCATACAAAGTCTCGCATTCCCTGCTGAAAACAGTGGTTTTAAAATTTATATAATGTACAATAAGATGCCCATTAAGTAGATAGGAGAAAAGCCATGGATCTAGCTTTAAGATAACAATCTATAGTGTATTGAGACAAAAATACAGCAACAGTCACTGACAATAGTTTAGATTATTTTACACTTAATGCAGTGATACAATGTCCAGGTTCCTACTTGGGTTACTGTATGTACTAAATATGGGCAGTATTGAGGGGTTAGCCACCTGCTGGAGCACTTGGGCATAAGTATGAAATCAGAATTGCAAAACTGTAACAGTAAAGAAGCAAAAGTGAGTAAATATTCTTAGAAAACATTTGGTTCTGTGTTAATCTGATGCACAATTTGAGTGCAGCTGTTTAGCTGATATTTATTTCAGAAACTTCATGCTCCAAGTCATTACAGAATCACTGACGGTTCACACATACCCACGGTCCTTTGCTTATTGCAGATAAATGTGACTATAAAACATATCTCTGGTATCTTTGTTGTAAGCGGTGTCAGTTCTTGGCAGCAACAGCAAATTGTGCCATGATTTACACAAAATTGATCGCTGCGCTAACTCGGTTTGTTTGGAGCTGGAATGGGTTTATTGTGTCTGATTGCACCTAAATGGAACAGCTATTATTTTTCTTCTTTACATTTTCTTCTTTCGTTACTATTTTTCTGTGAGATACAAGAGGAATAGAATGTATTGCTTGGCTTCACTTGCTCCCGTGTATATTAGACATCAAATTAAACATTGCTTTCTATCTTCAAGCATATAATTAGAACATAAGTTATAGACCCCTATAATTGGCAGCAAGGAATCTGCTATTGCAGGTATGTGAAACTTTTATGGTACTGCTGGTTGAATTCCATTGGTAAAGTTCATTGGGGGCCACAAAAGGGGGTCTATTTACTGAGCAGTGTTAGGAGACAGAGTGAAAAGTGATAAGAAAGTGATAAGGTGCCAGCCAATCTGCTCCCAACTGTCATTTTTCAAATACAGCCTGTGAGATGGCAGTTGGGAGCTGATTGGCTGGCACCTTATCACTGAGTTATCACTTTTCACTCTGTCTCCTAACACTGCTTAGTAAATAGACCCCTAGGTCTTGATGGGGAGGCTGCATGCGTACCATAAGAAGAAAGGCCACATTCAGATTACTTCTTATTTCTACTACAATTTTATCTTTAAATATTGCATTTGTAATTTACAATACGCTGCAACTGTAGGTTAATATGTAACTCCTGCTATCCCTTATGGGCTCGAGATACAGGTACTTGCTGCATACATCTATGCAGCTCCAAACGAACTTGAGATGATTCATGGGCTGCTGAGGAAAGACTACGTTACGTATCCCACCAGCCATAGGGCTGCTTGCAGAGTGTACAAAAGACCCAATAGGAACATTAATTTTCTTCTTATTGACCTGTGAGGAATGAGAAAGGCATTGGAGCACGTTATAGATATATCTGCAGGCGTAGCCACTGCTGGCAGTACCAGAATGAAGAAGTGAATGGCTGTAAGAGCTTAAAATTGCCAGAACTGTTTTGTGAGAGACAAGCAATAAAAGTCACTCTCTTGCAGTAACCTGATGCCTTATGGAGCTTATAACACCCATAGGGTTACATGGGCAAATACCTCCCAGATCACTTTATAAGGTTCATTAAATACAGACTGATGGCTTTTAATGTAAATAGCTATATACTCCCTGATGCTACCAATTGATCCACTGGGAAGTGAGAACTGAGTATTGGCTCTGTGATGCCTTGCATAACTTTAAGTGACCAACAATATGGTTACCTTGGCCATCAGTTTAAAGGTGGCTTTTTAAATAACACAATTATATGTGTACTGACACATGACTGTGGTGGATTTTATCAGTGTAAATGTATATGGGTAATTGCATCCTCATTACCCTCCAAGGTGAGCAAAGTACATACAGTAACATTTCAGTGACCACACTGCACCCTTTGCCAGATGCGTAATAGTATTAAACAGGACCCTCTCTTGTACTGACGTGTGCATCTTGTTTGTGTTTGTTCCTGTTGTTCTGCAGACTTCTGGGTGGAGGAATAATCTGCAGTTTTGCACCATATAACAAGAGCAGCGTACTTGCAGGTTTCATGACCTACGTCAGTGTTGGCTAACCTTGACACTCCAGCTGTTATGGAACTACATAACCCAGCATGCACTGCTACAGTTTTGCTATTAGGGCATGCTAAAACTGTGGCAGGGCATGCTGGGATATATAGTTTCACAACAGCTGGAGTGTCAAGGTTAGCCAACACTGACCTATGTCATTGCATCCTTTCCACTTTCAGCAAGCTTATGTAATAGCTGTTTTTATTATAACAATTATGTTAATTAGTACCTGTACAAATACTTTCTACGAGAAATTAAATACCTGTATTAGCTACATATGTTCATATGCCGATAGTTATTACAATTTAGCCAAAGGTATTTGCCATTATCCTGTGTGCATCACTGATTGATTATTAAACTTTAAGATTACCCTGCTCTAATATCAACTTTCACCCTTTCCCATTCTTTAACTGGCCACTATCCTCTTATCCAACCCTAATAAACAGAATGTCATGATTTCATCCCAAACAACCAGTATTGTTGTTCTGTATATTAGTTGAGACAGAAAACAGTTATTCCAGATAGACAAACACATATCTGTGCTCTATGGAGAATAACTGCAAGACAGATCCGAGTGATCTCTGCTCATGTGTAGAGTAAGTCTACAGTCACCATATTACACCCCTGGGACCACCTGATTAGAAACAGAATAACAATGGGGCAAATGGGACTACAGTTCCAGGCGTCCACATAAAAAAAGTCCATCATCGTGACAACATGGTGATGATCAGCCGACCAGTTGACCACACGATTGGCCTGAAGTATTACAATTGTATTTCCATTTTCCTCACAAATTCATGTAATGTATCTACTTCTACTGTACATATTGAGGAACATTGTGATTTATAGTGTAGGGGGTACACCTCCATATGGACACACCCACATGGCACTGACCACACCAACCCAACACTAGCTGAAGCTCCTTTGCTTCTAACAATAGGTCCTCGATCACTTTGAGCTCAAGACCCATGTAGCCCTTAATCAGGCCAAGCACATGATCAAGGGTTACATACATAAAAATAATAAGAAAAGTTGTAGCAGGGGTAACTAACTATGCGGGAAAGCATCCTTTAAAATGGGTTGGGTACGTGTTGGGTACGGCATTCGGAATCCCGGCGGTCAAATCCTGATGCCGGCATCCTGACTAGGTTACCATCCCAATGGCTCGAGGTAAGTATACCTAACCTAACCCCTAACCCTACCCTCGCCCTCCCCGGTGCCTAACCCTGACCCTCCTCCTAGTGCCGAACACTAACCCTCCCCCCAACCCCGCTACTTACCTTTGGGATCCGGCGGTCGGGATGGCGGCACCGATATTCAGATAAGTGTTGGGAATCTGGCATCGGCATTCTGATTGTCGGAATCCCCGATGTTGGGATATTAAACATATTGCCTTTAAAATCTAACCCTCCCACCTTAGTGCCTAATTATTTTTATATAGTCTGTACTTGAAAAATTCTTCTTCAAGCTGATTAGTTGCTATGGACAACTTCTCCACTGGTCCACTTCTCCACACTTGTCACTGCTTGATAACTAGACCCCTAAGATACTTCTGCTTTGTGACTGTGTTTTATATTTAAGTCCTCTCAGTTTTGTGGTGACTCGCTCCATTTGGGCTGGCCCTGGGACCTCTCCAAGTCTTTACCTTGTTGTGGTCACCAAGCATGTCTATCCAGTGGGATGCACATGGGAAGTAAAGAGAAGCAAATCCTGAAGAACAGAGGAACTTTGCTATAGCAGTGTGAGTGAGCCCACATGTTGACATTTAAGAAAATATAGAATGTACTGTGTTCAATGAACAATATGTTACAATCAGTGTCGGCTCCAGAGGTGAGGCTGCAGCGCAGTCCAATATTCAAATAGGGGAACCACACCAACTGCCAGTGAGTATCAGCCAGTGATGTTTGGCAGCAGTTGGGAGTGACAGTTGGTGTGGCTCCCCTATTTGAATATTGGACTGCGCTGCAGCCTCACCTCTGGAGCCACCACTGGTTACAATATATCAAATAGACACATACTGTAGACTTTGGCATAGTAGCATTAACGGTACACACATTACCACATAATCTTGTGAGATGGGGATGCTCAGTGGCCTAAACCTTTATTCTTAATGTCTGACACTCCAGTTATTCCTTAAAATTAAAACAGTACATTTAATTGAACTGCCACTTTTGTCTCATCAATCTAGGTCTGCTTATTACAGACAGAAAAGTGATTATTTCATTGGTTGTATTACTGCTTCCTACTAGCACACCTATTACTTTGTAAAGTCTAATGACATTTTAAATTATGACAAATGTCAAAAATATAAATTGACAGTAATAATAACAGCAGCATAAAGCTCCTTGTTAATTATAAGTAAAAAATATATATTTTAAGGGGTTTTATCAGCTATATTAGTCTTATACGGACGTAGTATAAATAAGCCCATATTTTCCATTAAAATATGAGCTGTCTTCTCCACTGAGACAAGGCTCTTTTAACATCTTGCAGTAATTTATCATTATTTAGCTCTGTGCATAAAGATTAACCTCACTCAATACAATGTTACAGCTGTAGAGCCCCCGGAGCCATACGTCATAAATTATCTGGGTATTTAAGCAGGTTATAAACTCTGTATATGTGATCTTTAGCTTCCAGCATAATATGTGATCATTACTACTGTATTTGTTTAACAGTATAATAGATCTCCATTAGATTTGTCATTCAATCTCTACAACATCTGATGCAATGCTTACAAACAATCAACAGTTACTCTGTGACATTCCTGTAACAAGTTTGGGATGTTTAACAGACTATGTTGTGGCACAATATTGTGTATCTTGTTTGATTTCCAGGAAAAGAATCCATGACATCATTATGAACTTTACCCTGTTCTACATTTTGGAAGGGGGGGGGGGCTTTTTGTCAATTGAAAAATAAAGATGACTTAACATTTGCATTCTCTTACCACGTGAATACATGACTTTGCAAGTGAAAAGGCACTTTGCACCTTTTGTAATGTGGGACCATAGAAATCCCATTATACATCATGCACTGCCTGGAGGAATGTACACACACATATTAGATCAATGACAAGCCTTTGTAGCTTCTTTTATTTGTACCACTTTAAACTGAATATTCAAATGCTCATTTATATTTAAGATATTTGTCAAGCGTGCCACATTTGTATCTTTAGTGCTTCTTTGCATATTGATTTTTAGTTTCACATTATAGTATTGACTTACTAGCCTTTGAGCAGTTTCCAGAGTAGTAGGATACCAAATGTTTGGACTTTTTGTTAAATATGTTATATCTATATATAGAGATGTGTGGGTGAGGATAGTATTTTATTTTTGTTATTTTAAATGGTTAAAGTGAATAGACTGCAATGGGGAATACTGGGAAACCACATCATACCCACATCCAATCATATTCTGTCTGCCCTATGAAGGCCCATTGCCTCAGTGCCTCCCAGCCAATGGCACTACATGATTAAACTTTAATTAGCTATGGTTAGTAGTGCAAGCGTTTTAAATGGAGTTGATGGAAATGTTGGTCCATATGGTGTTTAGTAAATGAGAGACATGCACACAAGACATTTTACAGGCATAGAAAAGCAAAGTCCTAAGATAGCACAGGTTAATGAAGCAGGAGAGGATATTGGTGAATATAGCAGATACATTTTTGATGTAGTATGTTAACCATACATTTTCAGCCTTGTACATTCAAGTTCATGATTTCATTTTTGATGACAGTAATTTGCACAAGGTCACAAGTAAACGACACTGGTAGGTATCAAATCAACTTATACAGTTAGCACCTTTAACTGCTACACTGTCTGACCAAGTCACAAAGTTATCCTGTTAAAAGCAACAAGCGCTAGGTAGTGCAGCATACGATTGAGGGGTACACTCCATAAGTAGGAATTTTTGGGCACAGCAACATAAAAATGAGGGGTACACTGCATAGGTACAGATTGATGGCTAATGCAGCATAAGAATGAGGAGTACACTACATAGGAAGGGACTGCTGGGCAGTGCAGCATAACAATGAGGGGTACATTGTATAGTTACAGATTGTTAGGCAGTGCATCATGATAATGAGGGTACACTCCAAAAATAGAAATTGATGGGCAGTACAGCATTAGAATTATGGTTACATTGCATAGGTAGGGATTGCTGAGTAGTGCAGCATAGGAATGAGGGGTATATTGTTTAGTTATGGATTGCAAGGCAATGCAGCTTAATAATGAAGGGTACTATGAATAGGTAGGGATTGCTAGGCAGTGCAGCATAAGAATGAGGGGTACATTATAGGATTGCAGGGCAGAGCAGCATAAAAATGAGCCGTACTCTGCATAGGTAGGGATTGCTAGGCAGTGGAGTATAAATGAGGGGTACTCTACATAGGTAGGGATTGCTGGGCAGTGCAGCATGAGAATAAAGGGTACACTGCATAGGTAGGGATTGCTGGGCAGTGCAGCATGAGAATGAGGGGTACTCTGCATAGGTAGGGATTACTAGGCAGTGGAGTATAAAAATGAGGGGTCCTCTGCATAGGTATCGATTGCTGGGCAGTGCAGCATGAGAATAAAGGGTACACTGCGTAGGTAGGGATTGCTGGGCAGTGCAGCATGAGAATGAAGGGTACACTGCATAGGTAGGGAGTGCTAGGCAGTGGAGTATAAGAAAGAGGGGTACACTACATAGGTACAGATTACTGTAAAGTGCAGAATAAGAAAGAGGGGTACGCTGCATAGGAATGGATTACTGGGAAGTGCAGCATAAGAAGGAGGGGTACACTGCACAGGTAGGGATTCCTGGGCAGTGCAGAATACAAATGATGGGTACACTGCATAGGAACGGATTACTGGGCAGTGGAACATAAGAATGAGGGTTACATTGCATAGGTATAGATTCCTGGGTAGTACAACATAAGAATGAGGGATACATTTTGTAGTTATGGGCTGCTAAGCAATACAGAATAAAAATGTGGGGTACACTGCATAGGTTCAGATTGATGGACAGTGCAGAATAAAAATGAGGGGTAGATATTACTGGATACTGCAGCACAAAAATGAGGGTTACATTGCATAGGTAGGGTTTGACAATCCCTACTCTACCTGAGGGGTACACTATGGACAGTAGATAGGGATTGCTGCATAGTGACGCCTAAGAATGAGGGGTAGACTGCATAAATAGGGACTGCTATAAGAATGCTATAAGAGTGCAGTATAAGAATGTAGGTTACAATGCATAGGTATGGATTACTAGATAGTACAACATATGAATGTTGGGTATATTGTTTAGTTACGGATTGCTAGGCAGTACAGCATAAGAATGAGGAGTACTCTGCATATGTAGGGATTGCTGGGCAGTGCAGCATGAGAGTGAAGGGTACTCTCTGTAGGAAGGGAGTGCTAGACAGTACAGCATAAGAAAGAGGGGTACTCTCTGTAGGTAGGGAGTGCTAGGCAGTACAGCATAAGAATGAGGAGTACTCTGCATATGTAGGGATTGCTGGGCAGTGCAGCATGAGAGTGAAGGGTACTCTCTGTAGGAAGGGAGTGCTAGACAGTACAGCATAAGAAAGAGGGGTACTCTCTGTAGGTAGGGAGTGCTAGGCAGTACAACATAAGAATGAGGAGTACTCTGCATAGGTAGGGATTGCTGGGCAGTGCAGCATGAGAGTAAAGGGTACTCTCTGTAGGAAGGGAGTGCTAGACAGTACAGCATAAGAAAGAGGGGTACTCTCTGTAGGTAGGGAGTGCTAGGCAGTACAGCATAAGAATGAGGAGTACTTTGCATATGTAGGGATTGCTGGGCAGTGCAGCATGAGAGTGAAGGGTACTCTCTGTAGGAAGGGAGTGCTAGACAGTACAGCATAAGAAAGAGGGGTACTCTCTGTAGGTAGGGAGTGCTAGGCAGTACAACATAAGAATGAGGAGTACTCTGCATAGGTAGGGATTGCTGGGCAGTGCAGCATGAGAGTAAAGGGTACTCTCTGTAGGAAGGGAGTGCTAGACAGTACAGCATAAGAAAGAGGGGTACTCTCTGTAGGTAGGGAGTGCTAGGCAGTACAACATAAGAATGAGGAGTACTCTGCATAGGTAGGGATTGCTGGGCAGTGCAGCATGAGAGTAAAGGGTACTCTCTGTAGGAAGGGAGTGCTAGACAGTACAGCATAAGAAAGAGGGGTACTCTCTGTAGGTAGGGAGTGCTAGGCAGTACAGCATAAGAATGAGGAGTACTTTGCATATGTAGGGATTGCTGGGCAGTGCAGCATGAGAGTGAAGGGTACTCTCTGTAGGAAGGGAGTACTAGACAGTACAGCATAAGAATGAGGGGTACTCTGCATAGGCAGGGAGTGCTGGGCAGTGCAGCATAAGAGTGAGGGGTACTCTCTGTAGGTAGGGAGTGCTAGGCAGTACAGCATAAGAATGAGGGGTACTCTCTGTAGGTAGGGAGTGCTAAGTAGTACAGAATAAGAATGAGGGGTACTCTGCATAGGCAGGGAGTGCTGGGCAGTGCAGCATAAGAGTGAGGAGTACTCTCTGTAGTTAGGGAGTGCTAGGCAGTAAAGCATAAGAATCAGGGTACTCTCTGTAGGAAACGAGTACTAGGGAGTACAGCATAAGAATGAGGGTTACTCTCTATAGGTAGGGAGTGCTAGGCAGTACAGCGTAAGAATGAGGAGTACTCTGCATAGTGCTAGGCAGTACAGCATAAAAATGAGGAGTACTCTGAGTAGGCAGGGAGTGCTGGGCAGTGCAGCATAAGAATGAGGGTTACTCTCTATAGGTAGGGAGTGCTAGGCAATACAGCATAACAGTAAAGAGTACAGCATAAAAATGAGGAGCACTCTGAGTAGGCAGGGAGTGCTAGGCAGTACAGCATGAGAATGAGGAGTACTCTCTGTAGGTAGGGAGTGCTAGGCAGTACAGCATGAGAATGAGGAGTACTCTCTGTAGGTAGGGAGTGCTAGGCAGTACAGCATAAGAATGAGGGTTACTTTCTATAGATAGGGAGTGCTAGACAGTACAGCATAAGAATGAGGAGTACTCTGCGGGGTGCTAGGCAGTACAGCATAAAAATGAGGAGTACTCTGAGTAGGTAGGGAGTGCTAGGCAGTACAGCATAACAATGAGGAGCACTCTGAGTAGGCAAGGAGTGCTGGGCAGTGAAGCATGAGAATGACAGGGACACTCTGTGAGTAAAGAGTGCTGGGCAGTTTACTGTAACATAAAAATGAAGTACCCATTCATAAAAGGAATGTTTATTGAAAGTAATTTAAGTTTGTACAGACTGTAAATATGTCATATCAAAATGCAATGAATGCCCAGATATTTCTTTGCTTAGTAACGCTGACGTATTACATAGATTTTCGTGTATTAGTAAAACTACTTCTTACATTTTCTCTCTAGATCTATGATGCAATTGCATATATACACCAAATGCTACAAACAATATTATGTAAAAGATTATATATAACAGCTGCATATTAATCTGCTGGTACAGTTTGTTGGTATACAGCTAAATAAAAATAGAAAGTTTTGACCTGCTATTGCGCAACAAATAAGCTGCCTATATGGCAACAATGTAGAGTTTTCACCACACTCACAGTATACAATGTAACAATAAAGGAAGCTGTCCTACATGGCGCTTATTTCATAACAAAACATAACTGTGAGACAGAAGGTGAGTACATACACCAGGGAAAAAAATGTTACAAGGTGTGAGGTTCAAACACCTAAATAATCACGAGTCCTTACTTAAAAGTAAGAAAATGCAGTCCGTTTTCTCTATTTATTTGATATTCACTATACATATGTATATATATATATATATACATATATATATATATATATATATATATATATAGTTTTATTCTTCCATGGTATGGAACACAAAAAGTGAAAGGAAAAAATTATTGTTCAGCTTTTTAAATAAAACTTTTAAGTGTATCTATACAATGCACTCTCGTTTTCCATAATGATAAAAGCATGTAACCAATTTTGGTGGTAAACCATATGTAACCGTCTCTTTATACCGCTCAGATGTTAGATGGAAACAATGGTGAATCCTGAGTCACGGATACTAATACACACAGCCCCCAGGTACAATCTTTGCGGTCAGCTTCCAGTGGTTCCTCCGATATTAGCGGTCACCAGCTCAACTTCGTCAGAGCTCCTGGCGAAGGATATACTCTGAAACGCATTCAGATTTCACTGACATGCCCATGATGGTATGCAGTCAGGAAGCCGATGGTCGAAATGCTGACCACCGGCTTCTCGACTCTCTTTTCCCGGCAAGGTACTAATGATAGGTGTTGAAATCCCGATGCCTACCATTAGCCCTACGCTGCGACACCGACGCCCGGCTACCGAATGAAGGTAAGCTGGGCAGTGCCACCAGACAGCCGTGGGGGGGAGGGTTAGGGGCTCCTGGGGGCGACTTAGGGTTAAGCATCCCCCCGGGAGGGTTAGGGTTAGGCACCCATGGGGGAGGTTAGGTTTAGGCACCCCCTTAGGGTGCGAGGAGGAGGATTTAGGTTTAGGCACCCATGGGGGGAGGTTAGGGTTAGGCACCCCTATAGGAGGGTTAGGGGAGGTAAAGGTTAGAGATAGTTTAGATACTTACCTTGTTGGGATTTAGTCCTGTCGAGCTTCCGGTGTTGGTATTACATCCGCTGGGCTGACGTCCAATGGGATATCATACCGATCCCCCCATGACACCCCCATAATAAGTCCACGCAACAGATTTTTTTGTGTTCTCTTCAGGCTACTTCCTAGTCACCACCCAGGAACACTTATGGTTTCCCCTCACCAGTTCTGATACCAGCGATCCCCTACGGAACAGCGCATTTGTGCAATGCACTCAGGGCAACGCATGTGCCGTAGGGGATCTCAGAATATTTTGCGCATGCGCAGTAGAAAATAGTCGCTCAGCTTTGTGGACATCAGTATTGCGAGCAGTTAGTGTGCACCTTTGAATCAGGCCCTGTCTCTCCTCCCGCAAAACTAAATCTTGTTTTTGTATGTTGGGGCAATGCAGCTGCGCTCATGTTCCTAAGCCGTGCTTAGTAAGAAATGCATTTAATCTGCAAAGCTTTTCCCATCAGCCAGTGCATAGATCCATGCACTTACTGGTAACACTGCACAAAAGTAGGTGCTTAGTATCACAAAACAGCATTTGCTCTTCAGAACTGCATGGTTGTAAATGACACTTGAAACATTTTATTGAAGAACATAGCGGAGCCAAACAAAGACTTGAATGTTTGTAAGACAAAAACACTCAAACTAAGGGGTATATTTACTAAAATGCAGGTTTTTAGAAGTGGAGAAGTTGCCCATAGTCAGATTCTACTTATCATTTATCTAGCACTTTATAGAAGATAATAGCCAGAATTTGATTGGCTGCTATGAGCAAAATCTCCACTTCTAAAAATCGCCACTTTGGTAAATATACCCCTTAAGCTGGGTACACACTGATCAATCGATCGGCCAATATATCTGGTGCCCTTCGGCCAATGTGTACCAGCAATATGTCTGTGAACAACTTTGTTCACAGACATATCATGTCGGCTGTGCTGCACAGCTGATGGCAGATATATCTGTCCATCAGCAAGTGTGTACGGGCGTTCAGCCGATCACCCGCACACATGCAGCAGGACCCGCGGCTGCCTAGAAGATGATGGTCATTCAGTGTATATGAACGACCATCATCTATTTGATCTGCAGATATACCTTTGCAGTGTGTACCCACCTTTATGGATAAGGTTTTGGTTTATGTTGTATCAATTTGTTATATACTATAGCTTTAAGGCATTTATTTATTTTTTATTAACAGTTATTTATATAGTGCACACATAGGCCCTTCTTCAGAGCCGGACGCTCTGACAGAGCGCTCGCTCTGAATCAGGGCCGTCCTTCTTAATTTTAGAGCGGTCTCCTGGCCGCTCATATAGCTGTGGGTGACCACCCACAGCTATAGCGAGCGGCCCGGAAGATGGTCACGATGGTCAAGACCATCGCGACCATTGGGCTTGCGACGAGACCCTTGTGGTAGGGTCTTGTTGCCACAAGCCCTGGAGTGCTTTTGGCTCTATCAGAGCCGAGAGCACGCCCACTGACATCACTTGTGATGTCAGTGGGGCCGGCCCCCAGACGGTAGGCGTTCCCATGGGAATGCCTCCGTCTGGGCAGCCAAGCCCCAGCACGCCCACCAAAGGGGGCGTGCTGTCACTCACCATCGACAGCATGCCCCCTTTGTAGCGAGACCCCATAGCGATGTCTTGCCCGTTGCTATCTGGGTCTTGCGCATGCGCACCACAGAGCTGCCTCCGTCGTGCGCATGCGCACTGGGCTAACTTCAACCCGCTTGCGAGCATTCAGCGCTCGCGAGCGGGTCTGAATTAGGCCCATATTCCGCAGCACTTTACAGAGAATATCTTACCATTCACATCAGTCCCTGCCCCAGTGGAGCTTACAATCTATATTCCCTACCACATGCTCACACACACACACTAGGGGTAATTTTGTTAGGATCCAGTTAACCTACCCGTATATTTTTAGAGTGTGGGAGTAAACCGGAGTACATGGAGTAAACCCAAGCAAGCACAGGGAGAATATACAAACTTCACACAGTTAGGGCCATAGTAACAACGGTTCTTGTACTCATACAGTATGTGTTAAACTAGATAATTTCATGAATTGGCCCAAGTTTTTATGATATTCATTTATTTCACACCAATAGTAGGAAATGCAAGTCATCAGCAAACAAGCCCTCATTTGCAGATGTTGATTGATAACAATGTAGATAAACAAACAAGATTAAATTAAATGAAATGCAGTCTCCATTTAAAATGAGCTTTAAGACCATCTAATTCATTATGATCTAAATGTACGACATTGATGTTCAACAAACATAATGTAATTTAGGAATAATTCTTTATTTTATAAAAAAAAAAAGATTAATTGTTCCCATACAGTTGTTGCAACAGTTGCATTGCTTTACACCCTGCTATAATAACTCAAACAAAACAGTTACCTACAGTAGAACACAAACTCTCTACCTCTTGCTGGGGTACCGCAGACTGGTCCAAGGGGAGCTTTCATTACATTAAATTCAAAATAATAGCTAAATGTATCTACAAAAATAAAAAACATAAATAATAAGGGGCATAACTAAAATCTATGGAGACACAGTATATATATATATATATTAGGGGACTGAGGATAAAAGTGAATATAATGGGGCTGCTTGGTACATACCATCATATTTATGGTTTTGACTGTATCAGTTTATGAAGTTCATGTTTTATTTATGTTATGTCCCTCTCTATATGTACAGTCTAGAAAATATTGTTCCCACTCTGAAATCAATCACATCCTCATGTGCTTTGTGCTATAAATGACATTCCGGATTATGTTTCTTAAGTCATTTAAATTAGACACCTCTTTGTTCCTAAAATATTCACTTAGTTCCTACTTATTCCGGTGATGGACATCCATTTCTCCTTCTTTATGTCATGTTAATATTTAACAAAAGAATGCAGTTAGCCTCCTGCCAGGAGAGACCCAACCTCCTTTGTTTTTGGAGGCTCTTTCTTAGCCTGTACTTTACAGGAGAATTTAATTTCCTGTCTCCCATCCTCCACTCAAGAACCCGATTTTTGCATAAGCTAAAAAGTCCTTGGAGATGCCTTTAACCCCCAAGTGAGGAAGGTGGTACTAAGCTGTCAAGCGCCTTTTGTTATGTACTCAAATGGAATTATGAATTTTTCTTTTTCTTTGTGGGGCAAAGTAAATTTATGCCAAGGGAATGTAAATCTTCTAGGTGTGCCCAGGTAATTTAAAATGTTCATGCTGACAGATTTTCTGCTTGATTAGATGTAATTAATTGGCTTCTCTGCACCTGTAGAATACTTTATACTAATCCCCAATTCCAAAAAAGTTTCAATCTATTACTCCCAAAA
Organism: Taudactylus pleione; assembly: GCA_031769625.1. NCBI lineage: Eukaryota > Metazoa > Chordata > Amphibia > Anura > Myobatrachidae > Taudactylus > Taudactylus pleione. The sequence goes on from JAUIMM010000063.1 coordinate 7,188,450, forward strand.
ATACTCGCTGTAGCACTGCATCAAATGTTAGATATCATTATTAAATCACTATACATAAATATTTTGTGTTAAAATAAAGCATTTGTCTATACTGAAGAGAATATAAAGTTTTGTTATTTTTACTATATTAATGAAAACATGTACCTGATCAATGGTCCTTTATTACCCGTGTGAGACCAAAAAATCACAAGACCCATCATGAGTTAGTATGGGGTACAGAAAATAATACATTTCTGTTAATGCGCGTGTTTGTTCTGATAGATTTATCCATATTAAATTATTCATTATAATTCACTTAAAATTTGTTTTTAGAGGCCAGTATATTGTAATAATTGCATAGAACATTAAAGAGTGTAAGTGGTCCATTAAGAAAGCAAAAACATATACTTTGTAACAGCTTGTTCCCATATATGTGTATGTAGATCTGTTTGAAGTTCATATCCCAGTATGGTGATCACCAGGAGACCAACTGGATCACACAGCAGCTTGCAGTATCGGTCACCCACACAACTTGGGCAAAGTAACACGGTTGTCTGTGTAACCACCCATAAGTACCTGCCCTATAATTGACTGTTTTTTTTAATGATGACAAAATACTGTTATTGATAACATCAAATTTAATGTGTGAAAAGTCATGCAGTGAATCTCATTAGCATCAAGGTAAGACATGTACAGATTTTGTTTTCCAACTTGGAAATTTTTTACCAAGTTGTCAGACAAATGGTTCTTGATCATCCTTTGGGATCTGAACAAAACTGATTTGTCAAAAAGCCTGGATGCCAACAACCACGTTCATCTGTGTGAGATCACAGGTCAATAGGTAAGATGGACAGCTAAGGTCCATTTGTTTGGACTGCTAATTCCAGCCAAAAGTTATATTTTATCAGATATCTCCCCCTTCTGTCTTCCTAACCAGTGGCAAAATCATGGGAATCCCGTGCCTCGATATTGCCAAGGAGAGACAAAGGTAAAAAGAAGCAGGAAATCCATCATTGTGTGGAAAGGTTTTGATCAAGAAAACTTTACATTTAGCCAGGTTATTCTCTACATATTTATAGGAATTATTTTCCTTCCAGTCTTCAAGACGACAACTATTTATGGACTGTGACTGATGATGGAGACTTCATCTACAAAATGTATTTTAGTTTCTCTTCATCAGTCCTAGTCCACAATAAAGTGAATTTCTATTTTGCATAACAAGGAATGTGGCAGAAAAATTGTATGGGTGCATAGACTTTGTAATTACCTATAGGTTGGACATTCAGAACAATGTGCCTTTTCATAGTCATTTCGCAAATGTGTAATGTGTACTTGAGACACAGCTGAAACAAATCAACATCTATACTCAAATATACACAGCTTGCCCCGGTATGCAAGTCTGGTTATCTAACAACCTAATCAACATATTATTTCATGTAGTTTTAAATACTTTTTATTAGTTAAGTTTGTACGTCAGTAAGGGGTCTATTTACTAAGCAGTGTTAGGAGACAGAGTGAAAAGTGATAAGGAAGGTGCCAGCCAATCAGCTCCCAACTGTCATTTTTCAAACACAGCCTGTGAGATGGCAGTTAGGAGCTGATTGGCTGGCACCTTATCACTTTTCACTCTTCACTATTCACCTCCTAACACTGCTTAGTAAATAGACCCCTAATAAGAGTTCTATGACCTTGTTATTAAATCAGAATAAAGAATGGAGGATGAAGCAAAGTGGCACAGCAGTTCGTATTGCTGTCTCACAGCACTCAGGTTCTGAGTTTGATTCTGAAACGGAAACCTACCTTTGTGGACTTTGAATCTTCTTCTAGATTTTGGGGTCAATCCGATTAGCCGTGTAGGGGGCTAGTTGCCATCGCCACTGCGTTAAAACACCCGCTCTCAGCCCAAATTCACTCAATTTTGCTTGCATCGAGTACGGGCTGCCGTAAAGTGCGGCCGTTGCCACGATGACTCCCATCCGTAAATACATCGTGGCTAATTGAATTGACCCGAATATTTGTGGGTAACCTCTGGATGCTCTGGTTTCTTCCTACACTCTGAAAATATAATCGACTATGCACTTAGACGGTATTCTAATGTGTGTGCGTGTGTTTTGTGTAATTATTGGTGCTATATAAACAACAATAAAAAGATATACAGAACTATGTGTTACTAACAATAGCAGTCATGTGACAGCTAACATATACAAAGTAATATACAATGTGATACTAATACCACTTTCAGACAGAAAAATCCCAAAAACCTGGGTTTTTCCCGTATCGTTCAACCCGGGAAGGACCCGGGAATTTGCTCCTAACCCCCTTTCACACAGCACATAATTCCCGAGAAATTCCTGGGTCGACCCCTTTCACACAAAACCCAGATTATCCCTGCAATATACAGTGTGTCATAATAAATGGACTGCTTTATGGCACACAGAGATGGGGTCATGAAAAGTGCAGCCCGTGCACCGCCATCTCAGCCAATAAGCGTTGCTTACTATGCCGGGAGTAGAAAAACCCGGGTCGGCACCTTTCAGACAGCCGCCTACCCGTGTAAGACCCGGGAAAATCCCTGGTAAATACCTGGGTCGAATTACCGGGAATCAGGTCCCGTGTTGACCCTTTCCGACAGAAAAAAAACCCGGGTCGACCCGGCAAGAGCCGGAAAATTACCGGGTTTTTTTCTCTGTCTGAAAAGGGTATAAATAGTACCTGGTACTGCAATGTATACAATACAAAATAAAAAGTAACATTAAAAGAGCAGTATTCTTTAGTTTGTCAAAATACGTACATAAATAGTGTAGACTCCTGGCATTTTTGAGCAACACAATAATCTTTCACTCACCGGCTGACTGTAAGTCTCATACTTTCGATGTCAGCAGAGTATTTAAGTGCTAAGATGGCTGATTAGTCATAACTGAGCACTATCAGGTAGTTACCATGATATTCTGGATTTTCAGTTATCTTTAATAGTTCATTGCCAACATGTCTGGGCCATTGAGACTACAGTTGACTCCATGTACTTTTTGGACAACTGAACTTTTCATTTAAAAAAAATATATATATATATGTTAGTGGATACATTAGACTATAGAATACACAAATGACACTAATGCTGGGATACCCTACAACAGATTATATTACAGCAAACAATTCAGATTACTAAATGTAGCCCTGTCAACATCCTCAATATGGTGAGTGCCTTTCATTTTCTCCTTTCTTGCCTATCATCAGTACCTTAACTAAAAGCAGAGGGCATTACTGCGATTCCAATGTGCTTTTCCAGCAATCTAGCCTAATGTGATCTAGATCAATGGGGAATTGCATTAAAACTGTCTAATCAATGTCACATAAAACTTCTCAGAAGCTCTTGCTTTATTTCTTATAACATTTAAACATATTTTTTGTTGGAGAGATCACGGTAGCATGAAAGTACCAACATTTACACATGGCTGCTAACAGCACTAATCTGTTTTTCTTTTGAATGTGTACTTGATGACTTTAGACTGGAATGCCATGCAAGCATCAGCACCTAGGTGTGAAGTACAACAGCAAGGGAGAAGTGTAAAAGGAGTCACTTTATCTCTGTGCATCAGTACTTAGTGCAGCTGCAAAATAAATAGATTATGCTAAGCTCCTGACTCATGATTCCCATGTGTCCGACATAAACAAACTGCAGCCAGCTACATGATGCGCACTTGTAAAGAAATCTCTCCCTTGTCTAGAACACTGCCAGGTATAAGATCCATTAATGTCCTAATTATTTTGCAAATTATAACTTTGTTATCATAGCATGGTGGCTTTCTTTGATTTAAAGTTTCAATTTAAAGTAATATAACAAAGCTTAGGTTTCCAATTAGAATAACAGCACATTGAAGAAAGTTTATAAAACTATAACAAAAACAAAACAAAAAAAGCATGTATTGCATATTGTAACTTTAACTGCATTTTCTTGTCCAATTTAGAAAAACTATGAGAACGGTTGGTTGATTGCTACGGACAACATCACCTTTTTCCTGAATGTGTCCAGTTAGGTATACGTTTATGATGCCGGTGGACGGAATGCCGACCGCCGGCTTCTAGACTACTAAATCCCCGTGATGGTTAAAAGACAGGCGTCCATTTTGACCGGTGCCCGGCATCCTGATCGAAGGGTGCTGGGCGCGGACAGCTGCGGGGGGGGGGGGGGGGGGGGGGCGGGTAGAGGGGAGGGTTAGGTTTAGGGCTCCCAGGGGACTTAGGGTTAGGCACCCCCCCGGCAAGCTTATGGTTAGGCTAGGGGGAGGGAGGGTTAGGGTTAGGCACCCCTGGGGGTAGGTTAGGGTTAGGTACCACCCAGGGGACTTAGGTTTAGGCGGCGGGGAAGGGGGGGGATAGGTTTAGGCACTTAGAGGGGGGGAGGTTAGGGTTAGGCACCCCTAAGGGAGGGTTAGGGGGTAAAATTAGGTTAGTTTATACTTACCTGGGGACGATCGGGATTTCCTCCTCCGTCGGGCTGCCGCTGCCGGGATTTGAACCGCCGGCCATGCGGCCAGTGGTGAATCATACCGATTCCATCCAGTTAATACTTATAGATTGTAATCTATCACAAGCAGGGCTCTCTTCCATCACTTATACGATAATCTCCTCCCCACTGCCAACAGCAGCACCAAACCATTGGGTTCAGCCGCCCTGCTGCTTACTTGTGGATTATGACTGCTGATGTAGCAATGTTTATAAACCTTGTAGTCCATGTTCTTCAATGATTTGTGCTGTAAGTCCATTTTTTTTAGTTTTGTTCATACTGCAATCTGTTTACATACTTTGTAAGACGCTGCTGAACCCTTGTGGTGCCATAAAAATAAAGAATAATAATATCATCAAAATTTTATTTAATATTGTTTGCATAAATATCTGATATACTACAGGCATCATTTGAAGGTTGTAAGAAACAGGTACCTTGAAGTGACTGCTCTTTATATTCACTTTGGTGATTGCAGCATCAGGCCGAAAGGTTCCACCCCATCCAAAAACTCATATAGATAAATGGAAACAATTAAATTAAATTAAGGACAATACATGGAAACTGGTACCTACGTTTGTATTTTAGTTGAGCTGTGAAAGTAAAAATAAAGAGGTTAGCATAAAATTGCATTAGCAAGGAGATTGGAAACAATATGCATACAATATTAGGGTAGAGATAAACCAGAAAAATTTGATTTCAGTAGGTTGTGTACTGTCTTCTAGTTTAGAACTGCTCTATTTGCTCAGAAAATCATTGCTCACTGCATGTAGCCATATCTTTATAATAGTCTGCTCCTCATCCCATTGCATAAAACATATTATTCCCTAAACTGAGAAGCTGTTATGGCAACTGAAGACCTTTGTTACTTGCAGTAGCCTGTCTGTAATAAGGTGAGCTGAGAAGAACCTTGTCTCCATTGACAGACTGTCATGTACAACAGAGTGTGTGAATTTTATATATATATTCTTAAAAGGGTGAAGATTGGGTGATAGAAATAAACATAATATTCATGAAAATATGTTAAAAACAATAAAACAAAATGTCAATGTTTATAGTCTTTTTGAGACTAAGGGGTATGATTACTAAAGGTCGATTTCAATCGATTTAAAATTTATTTAAAATTGATCAACATCGATGTTTTGTTTTTGGGGCTAAATCACACATTTACTAATACTTAAAACACTAATTCAAAAGTTGACTGTTAGTAAATGTGTATGTGATTTAGCCCCAGAAACACAGCATTGATTTTAATCGATTTTTAATAGATTAAAATCGACCTTTAGTAAATATACCCCTAACTGTAAAAGCAGTGGCAGCAGCAATGTCACAGTCCAGATGTAAAGCCGCAGGGGGACTCAGTCCGTGATGCGATGTTATGGCTAACTTTTCCGTACCTTACCACCAGTGGTGTTGTTTCTCTGGTGGACAGTTCTTCCAATGCGTCCTGGTGGGTCTTGAAAGGCGCGGCGCTAAGTAATGACGCCAGACGCTGGCCACTTTCATGGAGCTGATAGTGAATATCCCGTTCGGCTTGGTCTGCTGGCAGTCCACGCTTTTCCTTTCTCCAGTGCGTTTCGAACTACTCAGGGTCCTTTGTCCTTTATACTCTTAAAAGACTATAAACATTGAAATTTTGATTTATTGTGTTTAACATATTTGTATTAGGGGTGAGCGGGTTCGGATTTCTGAAATCCGAACCCCCCCGAGCCCCCACGATCCGAGGCCGATCCGAGTCAGGCTCGACTTTTCCCGCCTGACTCGGATCTGAAATCGAGGCAAAACGTCATCATCCCGCCTTCCGAGTCTCGCGGGTTTTGGATCCTATATAAGGTACCCGCGTCGGCGCCATTTTCTCACTCGGCTGTGGACAGTGAAGAGGGAGGGTGGGAGTTAGGGCTGTGTAGTGTAGTGTAGTGTAGTGCTGCTGTTGTCCACTACTTCAAAGTCCATAGGGGCTGGCTGTGTTGTGCTGTGCTGCTGTTGTTAATAGGGGCTGTGCCCACTACTTCAAAGTCCATAGGGGCTGGCTGGACTGTGTTGTGCAGTCAGTTCTCCATAGGGGCTGTGTCCACTCCAAAGTCCTGTGCAGTGTCCCAGTCCTAAAGGGTTGCTGTAGTGTTGTCCAGGGGGTGCTCTGTCCATCAGGGGTGCTCCCCCCAAGTGCTAAAAAAATAATATATTTTCTGTGTTTGTGAATTGTGTGCGCAGAAGCCGCACGTGCATCAACAAAGTAGTGCCAAGCGTGCGGCTGTGTCATAAGTAAAGGGCCGGCTGGCTTGACCGTTAAGGGTGCTGTAACCCCCGAAAGTACACTCCAGTCCAAACCAAAAAAAAAATTATTTTCTGTGTTTGTGAATTGCGTGCGCAGTAGCCGCACGTGCATCAACAAAGTAGTGCCAAGCGTGCGCCTGTGTCATAAGTAAAGGGCCGGCTGGCTTGACCGTTAAAGGGTGCTGTAACCCTCGAAAGTACACTCCAGTCCAAACCAAAAAAAAATTATTTTCTGTGTTTGTGAATTGTGTGCGCAGTAGCCGCACGTGCATCAACAAAGTAGTGCCAAGCGTGCGCCTGTGTCATAAGTAAAGGGCCGGCTGGCTTGACCGTTAAAGGTGCTGTAACCCCCGAAAGTACACTCCAGTCCAAACCAAAAAAAAAATTATTTTCTGTGTTTGTGAATTGTGTGCGCAGTAGCCGCACGTGCATCAACAAAGTAGTGCCAAGCGTGCGCCTGTGTCATAAGTAAAGGGCCGGCTGGCTTGACCGTTAAGGGTGCTGTAACCCCCGAAAATACACTCCAGTCCAAACCAAAGAAAAAATTATTTTCTGTGTTTGTGAATTGTGTGCGCAGTAGCCGCACGTGCATCAACAAAGTAGTGCCAAGCGTGCGCCTGTGTCATAAGTAAAGGGTCGGCTGGCTTGACCGTTAAAGGGTGCTGTAACCCCCAAAGTACACTCCAGTCCAAACCAAAAAAAAAATTATTTTCTGTGTTTGTGAATTGTGTGCGCAGTAGCTGCACGTGCATCAACAAAGTAGTGCCAAGCGTGCGCCTGTGTCATAAGTAAAGGGCCGGCTGGCTTTACCATTAAAGGGTGCTGTAACCCTCAAAAGTACACTCCAGTCCAAACCAAAAAAAAATTATTTTCTGTGTTTGTGAATTGTGTGCGCAGTAGCCGCACGTGCATCAACAAAGTAGTGCCAAGCGTGCGCCTGTGTCATAAGTAAAGGGCCGGCTGGCTTGACCGCTAAAGGTGCTGTAACCCCCGAAAGTACACTCCAGTCCAAACCAAAAAAAAAATTATTTTCTGTGTTTGTGAATTGTGTGCGCAGTAGCCGCACGTGCATCAACAAAGTAGTGCCAAGCGTGCGCCTGTGTCATAAGTAAAGGGCCGGCTGGCTTGACCGTTAAGGGTGCTGTAACCCCCGAAAATACACTCTAGTCCAAACCAAAAAAAAAAATTATTTTCTGTGTTTGTGAATTGTGTGCGCAGTAGCCGCACGTGCATCAACAAAGTAGTGCCAAGCGTGCGCCTGTGTCATAAGTAAAGGGCCGGCTGGCTTGACCGTTAAAGGGTGCTGTAACCCCCAAAGTACACTCCAGTCCAAACCAAAAAAAAAATTATTTTCTGTGTTTGTGAATTGTGTGCGCAGTAGCCGCACGTGCATCAACAAAGTAGTGCCAAGCGTGCGCCTGTGTCAAAAGTAAAGGGCCGGCTGGCTTGACCGTTAAAGGGTGCTGTAACCCCCAAAGTACACTCCAGTCCAAACCAAAAAAAAAATTATTTTCTGTGTTTGTGAATTGTGTGCGCAGTAGCCGCACGTGCATCAACAAAGTAGTGCCAAGCGTGCGCCTGTGTCAAAAGTAAAGGGCCGGCTGGCTTGACCGTTAAAGGGTGCTGTAACCCCCAAAGTACACTCCAGTCCTAACCAAGAAAAAAATTATTTTCTGTGTTTGTGAATTGTGTGCGCAGTAGCCGCACGTGCATCAACAAAGTAGTGCCAAGCGTGCGCCTGTGTCATAAGTAAAGGGCCGGCTGGCTTGACCGTTAAAGGGTGCTGTAACCCCCGAAAGTACACTCCAGTCCAAACCAAAAAAAAATTATTTTCTGTGTTTGTGAATTGTGTGCGCAGTAGCCGCACGTGCATCAACAAAGTAGTGCCAAGCGTGCGCCTGTGTCATAAGTAAAGGGCCGGCTGGCTTGACCGTTAAAGGGTGCTGTAACCCCCGAAAGTACACTGCAGTCCAAACCAAAAAAAAATTATTTTCTGTGTTTGTGAATTGTGTGCGCAGTAGCCGCACGTGCATAAACAAAGTAGCGCCAAGCGTGCGCCTGTGTCATAAGTAAAGGGCCGGCTGGCTTGACCATTAAGGGTGCTGTAACCCCCGAAAGTACACTCCAGTCCAAACCAAAAAAAAAATTATTTTCTGTGTTTGTGAATTGTGTGCGCAGTAGCCAAACGTGCATCAACAAAGTAGTGCCAAGCGTGCGCCTGTGTCATAAGTAAAGGGCCGGCTGGCTTGACCGTTAAAGGGTGCTGTAACCCCCGAAAGTACACTCCAGTCCAAACCAAAAAAAAATTATTTTCTGTGTTTGTGAATTGTGTGCGCAGTAGCCGCACGTGCATCAACAAAGTAGTGCCAAGCGTGCGCCTGTGTCATAAGTAAAGGGCCGGCTGGCTTGACCGTTAAAGGGTGCTGTAACCCCCGAAAGTACACTCCAGTCCAAACCAAAAAAAAATTATTTTCTGTGTTTGTGAATTGTGTGCGCAGTAGCCGCACGTGCATCAACAAAGTAGTGCCAAGCGTGCGCCTGTGTCATAAGTAAAAGGCCGGCTGGCTTGACCGTTAAAGGGTGCTGTAACCCCCGAAAGTACACTCCAGTCCAAACCAAAAAAAAATTATTTTCTGTGTTTGTGAATTGTGTGCGCAGTAGCCGCACGTGCATCAACAAAGTAGTGCCAAGCGTGCGCCTGTGTCATAAGTAAAGGGCCGGCTGGCTTGACTGTTAAGGGTGCTGTAACCCCCGAAAGTACACTTCAGTCCAAACCAAAAAAAAAATTATTTTCTGTGTTTAGCCGCACGTATATATCAAATCGATATAACATAAATGGAGGACCAAACTTTCTCAAATAAAAATAAAATAGAGAAAGATCAAGAACCACTTCCTCCTAGTGCTGAAGCTGCTGCCTCTAGTCATGACATAGACGATAACATGCCATCAACGTCGTCTGCCAAGGCCGATGCCCAATGTCATAGTAGAGGGCACATACAATCCCAAATGGCAAAGTTCAGGAAAATGACCTTGAAAAAGACATTTAAATCAGCTGAAGAGAAACGTAAACTTGCCAATATGCCATTTACGACACGGAGTGGCAAGGAACGGCTAAGGTCGATCCCTAGCATGTTCATGACTAGTGGTTCAGCTTCACATGACGATGGAAGCCCTCCTCCCACTAAAAAAATCAAAAGAGTTAAGCTGGCAAAAGCACAGCGAAGAATTGTGCTTTCTAAGAAGATATCACAAATCCCCAAGGAGAGTCCAAGTGTGGTGGTGGTTGCGATGGCTGACCTTCCCAGCACTGGACGGGAAGAGGTGGCTCTTTCCACCATTTGCACACCCCCTGCAAGTGCTGAAAGGAGCACCCTCAGTCCACTTGCTGATATGCAAATTGAAGATGTCACTGTTGAAGTACAACAGGATGAGGATACTGGTGTAGCTGGCGCTGAGGAGGAAGTTGGCGAGGAGGATTCTGATGGTGATGTGGTTTGTTTAAATCAGGCTCCGGGGGAGACAGTTGTTGTCCGTGGGATGAAAAAGCCCATCACGGTCATGCCTGGGCAGAAGACCAAACATTCCACCTCTTTGGTCTGGCAATATTTCTATCCAAATCCGGACAACAACTGTCTTGCCATATGTACCATATGTAAAGGTGAAATAAGTAGGGGTAGGGACGTCAACCACCTAGGAACATCCTCCCTTATACGGCACCTGCAGGACGTTCATAAAAAGTTACTGTCAAGTTCAGAAACTTTGGCTAAGACCGTAAGCAGTCCAGGGACACCTAAATCCCTTTGTCCTGTTGTATCCAAGCGCCTGCAAACCACACCGTCAACTCCCTCCTCGTCAATTTCCTCCTTAGTCAGGATCGGAAGTAGTCCTGCAGGCCATGTCACTGGCATGACTGACTCTCCTATCCGGGATTCCTCCGGAGGATCCTGCATTGCTACGCCTACTGCTGCCGCTGCTGCTGTTGCTGCTGCTGGGAGTCGTTCATCATCCCAGAGAGGAAGTAGGAACACCACTACTTTTACTAAACAATTGACCCTCCAACAGTCCTTAGCGAGGAGGATGAAGTACGACAGCAGTCATCCTGAAGCAAAACGTATAACTGAGGCCTTGACTGCTATGTTGGTGTTAGACGTGCGTCCGGTATCCGCCATTAGTGCAGTGGGATTTAGACAATTGATGGAGGTAGTGTGTACCCGGTTCCAAATCCCGTCTAGATTCCACTTCACTAGGCAGGCGATACCGAGACTGTACAGAAACGTCAGAAAAAGTGTCCTCAGTGTCCTGAAAAATGCCGTTGTACACAATGTCCACTTAACCACGGACATGTGGACAAGTGGAACAGGGCAGACTTAGGACTATATGACTGTGACAGCCCACTGGGTAGATGTATCACCTTACGCAGCAACAGCAGCAGCGTCACCAGTAGCAGCATCTCAGAAACGCCAGCTCGTTACAAGGCAGGCTACGCTGTGTATCACCGGTTTCAGTAAGAGGCACACCGCCGACAACCTCTTAGAGAAACTGAGGGAAATCATCGCCCAGTGGCTTACCCCACTTAGACTCTCCTGGGGATTTGTGATATCTGACAACGCCACCAATATTGTGCGGGCATTACATCTGGGCAAATTCCAGCACGTCCCATGTTTTGCTCACACAATAAACTTGGTGGTGCAGAATTTTCTGAAAAGCGACAGGGGCGTGCAGGAGACGCTTTGGGTGGCCCGAAAAATTTCTGGCCACTTTCGCCATTCAGCGACTGTGTGCCGAAGACTGGAGCGCCAGCAAACACTCTTGAACCTGCCCCGCCATCACCTGAAGCAAGAGGTTGTGACGCGGTGGAACTCAACCCTCTATATGCTTCAGAGGATGGAGGAGCAGCAAAAGGCCATACAAGCCTTTACATCCACCTATGACATAGGGGGGGGTATGCACCTGACTCAGGCGCAGTGGAGAATGATTTCCGTGTTGTGCAAGGTTCTCCAGCCATTCGAACTTGCCACACGTGAAGTCAGTTCAGATACTGCCAGCTTGAGTCAGGTCATTCCCCTCATCAGGCTTTTGCAGAAGCAGCTGGAGAAAGTGAAGGAGGAGCTAAGACGGAGCGATTCCGCTCGGCATGTGGGACTTGTGGATGAAGCCCTTCATTCGCTTTGCCAGGATTCCAGGGTGGTCAATCTGTTGAAATCAGACCACTACATTTTGGCCACCGTGCTCGATCCTAGGTTTAAAGCCTATGTGGTGTCTCTCTTTCCGGCCGACACAAGCCTGCAGAGGTGCAAAGACCTGCTGGTGAACACACTGTCAGCTGAAGCGGAACGTGACACGTCAACGGCTCCTTCTTCATTTTCTCCCGCAACTGGGGCTGCCAGGAAAAAACTTAGGTATCCTAAGCAACCCGCTGGCGGTGATGCAGGGCAGGCAGGACCAAGTTTGGACATCTGGTCCGGACTGAAGGACCTGGCAACAATTTCTGACATGTCTACTGTCACTGCATATGATACTGTCACCATTGACAGAATGGTGGAGGATTACATCGGTGACAGCATCCAAGTAGGCATGTCAGACAGTCCATACCTGTACTGGCAGGAAAAAGAGGCAATATGGAGGCCCCTGTACAAACTGGCTCTATTTTACCTGAGTTGCCCCCCCTCCAGTGTGTACTCCGAAAGAGTGTTTAGTGCAGCCGGGAACCTTGTCAGCGAAAGGCGTAGGAGGTTGCTTCCACAGAATGTGGAGAAGATGATGTTCATCAAAATGAATTATCAGTTCTTCCAGGGAGACCAGCCTCCAGAAGGTACAGAGGGACCTGTGGTGGTGGATTCAAGTGGGGACGAGTTAATACTTTGTGAGGATGAGGATGTACACACTGAAGAGGGTGAGGAATCGGTGGATGAGGAGGATGAGGATGACATCTTGCCTCCGTAGAGCCAGTTTGTGCAGGGACACATTAATTGCCAGCTTGTTTTGTGGGGGCCCAAACGAACCAATCATTTCAGCCACAGTTGTGTGGCAGACCCTGGCGCTGAAATGATTGATTTGTTAAAGTGTGCATGTCCTGTTTATACAACATAAGGGTGGGTGGGAGGGCCCAAGGACAATTCCATCTTGCACCTCTTTTTTTTCTTTGCATTATGTACAGTTTGGGGCCTAGTTTTTCTAACTGCCATCCTGTCTGCCACTGCAGTGTCACTCCTAGATGGTTCACGTGTTTGTGCCGCCCACTCGTGTCGCTTAGCATAGTCATCCAGCTACCTCGGTGCAACCTTTTGGACATAAAAACACTATTGTGAGGTGTGAGGTGTTCAGAATAGACTGGAAATGAGTGGAAATTAAGGTTATTGAGGTTAATAATAGCATAGGAGCAGAAAAACCTACAAATTCTGTGATTTTAGCTGTTTTTATGCTTTTTTTCAAAAAAATACAGATCCAAAACACAAAACCCAGAACCCAAAACACGGAAGGGTGGTTTTGGCAAAACCAATCCAGATCCAAAACACGAAGAAAGATCCAGATCCTAAACCAAAACACAAAACACGAAAAGTGGCCGGTGCACACCCCTAATTTGTATGATTATTATGTTTATTTTTAGTGCTCAATCTTCACCCTTTTAATATTCTAACTTTATTTGAGCTGCTATAAGCGCAGGACACTTTAATTATTCTTTCTGTTAATATATATAAATTCTGTCAGATATTTTGACTGAGTTGTGTCAGCTAGCCTTACAGCAGCACTGCAGCGGACTTCGCTCCTGTCAAAAGACAGTGCTAGTGTCTAGCATGACCCGGTGTACGTGTATGTCAACTATATACACATAGTAGTGATAAAACAGATCTAAGCAACCTGTGACTGTAATTAGACTTAACGTCTCAGCAGGTGTCGAAGCATGCTGCACGTTGTAGTGGAACAATGCCTCGAATCTCACAGGTGACCCATCCTTGTAGGGGCATAGCCAGAAATTTGTAGGCCCCATAGCAACATTTAGAAGGGGCCCCTGTCCTAATGCTTCTAGAGAGTCACATCTCCCCAGCAGTTAATTTCATGCCCCATAGTAGTGCACTAATGTTATGCCCCATAGTAGTGCCCTAATGTTAAGTGCCATAGTACTGCCCTAATTTTATGTGCCATAGTAGTGCACTAATGTTATATGCCATAGTAGTGCCCTAATGTTATGCCCCATAGTAGTGCCCTAATGTTATGCCCCATAGTAGTGCACTAATGTTATGCCTCATAGTAGTGCCCTAATGTTATGTTCCATAGTAGTGCCCTAATGTTATTCCCCATAGTAGTGCACTAATGTTATGCCCCATAGTAGTGCCCTAATGTTATGCCCCATAGTAGTGCACTAATGTTATGCCACATAGTAGTGCCCTAATGTTATGTGCCATAGTAGTGCCCTAATGTTATGCCCCATAGTAGTGCACTAATGTTATGCCCCATAGTAGTGCCCTAATGTTATGTTCCATAGTAGTGCCCTAATGTTATGCCCCATAGTAGTGCACTAATGTTATGCCCCATAGTAGTGCCCTAATGTTATGTTCCATAGTAGTCCTCTAATGTTATGCCCCATAGTAGTGCCCTAATGTTATGTTCCATAGTAGTGCACTAATGTTATGCCACATAGTAGTGCCCTAATGTTATGTGCCATAGTAGTGCCCTAATGCTATGTGCCATAGTAGTGCCCTAATGTTATGTGCCATAGTAGTGCACTAATGTTATGCCCCATAGTAGTGTCCTAATGTTATGTGCCATTGTAGTGCCCTAATGTTATGCCCCAGAGTAGTGCACTAATTTATGCCCCATAGTAGTGCCCTAATGTTATGTTCCATAGTAGTGCACTAATGTTATGCCCCATAGTAGTGCACTAATGTTATGCCCCATAGTAGTGTCCTAATGTTATGTTCCATAGTAGTGCACTAATGTTATGCCACATAGTAGTGCCCTAATGTTATGTGCCATAGTTGTGCACTAGTTTATTTTATGGACCATAGTAGCGCCCTAATTCACATTATGTCACATTGTAGAGCTGCCAGCACAGATAATGCCACACAGTAGCCCGAAATCACATTATGATATAAACTGTCTCCAGTTCATATTGAGCTACATTAAAGTGCCACAGTTCATTTTATGCCACACTCTAGTGCCTTCAGTTCATATTGTGCCACATTACAGTGCCCCAGTACTTATTATTTAATATCATAGTGCCCTCCATTTCATATTCAGGGCCATAACTAAGGGTGTGCGACCAGTGCTGAAGCACTGGTCGCACTCTCTAGGAGGCACCATCGCCACCCTACAGTCCTTGCTTCTGGCTAGCAGGGTGCCTAGAATGGCACCCTGTAGCCAGAATCACTGCTGCAGGGCCACAGGAGAGTCCTTTAGACATTCCAGACAGGCAACCTGTACAGCCGACTGGAGCGTACTCAGGGCCTGATTCAGAGCCGGACACTATTTGCGGACGGTCGTTCCAAAAAAGGGGCCGGCTATTTAAATTGAGCGCTCGCGCTTTGCGGTTTGTTGACGCCTCTATGTCTGAGCGAGCGAATGAAAAATGCGCTCGCTATTTTGTAAAGACGCCCCTTTGCCGTTCACATCACACGTCATCTCTGGTATTTATTAGATTAATTGGGTGCATCGAAAGGCATCTGAACTGCTCGCAGTGCTTGTGGTAGGATTTTCTTACCGCTATCACTGCGAGCAGTTCAGGCTAAAAGACAACCAAGTGACGTGGTCGATGACGCTCCTTTACTAATTATGCACTCCCATTAAACTCCCTTTTTACCGTTAGGCATGCCTGCGTTCGGATCTCCACTCCCCCGTTTTCAAGCACTTTCCCCTGTTACCACCCACAAACGGTACATTCTGTCAATCAAATTAGCAGCCCCTCGCTGTTTTGCGAGCGCACAATTTCCGACCACAATGACTGGTTTGCGCATGCGCATTACGACCCATACGCATGCGCAGTTGTGCGAACATCGCTCATAGAGAACGAGCGGCCGCTTACGAGCAGCTCTGAATCAGGCCCTCAGGACATTCCAGTCAGCAGTACTCTTACTGGTGCACTCTTACTGGTGCTGCTGGCCCATCTCATCTGCGCGATATAATGACATCATGTGTGTGACATCATGACTTCGGGTGCTCAAGGGGGGCAGACTGGCACAGGGCGAATTTGAGCCCTGTTACGGCGCTGTTCATATTATACCACATTAAAATGAGAAGGTAAGATTATGCCACATTACAGTACCCTTCAGTTTAGATTATGCCACATAACAGTGCCCAGCTCAGATTATGCCACATTACAGTGCCCATTTACCATTTTAACATCCACTACACACCTCTCACTGAAAATTGTCACCCCATTCATGCTGGGCAGTGGGTTGAACCTAATTGCTTAGCAGGCAAATCTAGAAATTGGTATGCAACTATGGAAAGAAACCTGGGTCCAGGGCCCCCTAACCTCAGGGCCCCATACCAATGGCACCCACTGAACCAACTGCAGCTACACCAATGCATCCTTCGATATATGAGAGGAAGGTCTGAGTATAAATATTTCTAATGAAATTTGTTTATTCACATAATTCTCATAATTTGGATTATTTTCAGTTACAATTGCCTTCAGATGCTGATACTTGTGTCTCAGAAAAATTACTTTAATTAGCTACAAGTGAGTCCCTGGCAGCCTCTAATTTATGGATCTATGGACTGTGGGACAGCTCAGCAGACATTGCTATTTATAGTTATACAGTGCACATTGTACAGGAGGAGCTCCAGTATCGGCTACCACAGTAAAGAAACAAGACAAGATAGTAAATCAGAATTGTTCCACTGCTGCAGACCATTTAGTGGCGCCTTCCAACTGTCATCAGGAAGCATCCTGGTTTTAGTACTGGGAAAATAAGAGGATAATTTATTAAAGGGCCAAAACCTCTATTGCCAGTATAAACTGGTGTTTTTGCTTTCGATAGAGCTTATTCTCGCATGAATTTATTCAGCCATAGGTTATATCTTCCAACCGCAGTAAGAAATGTATGGGGAAGCCTATTAGTAGCAGTTCTATTACACTCTTTTTGTTGTTGTCATGTCAGGATGGCAAAACCAGATGAAAATCATTTTAAAATGTCTCATTCTTTGTATAAAATCTTTACATTCAATTATTATTTTATAGTTTATATTTTGTTACTTTCTACTTCAGGGTCCATAGGGGTCCACAGGGTGACCTTGGGGTATAGCTGGATCCTGGATCCTCGGGCACCACGGAGTTAAAGCTTTTAGCTGCTCCCAGGATGCACTTGGGTCCAACCTCCCCTATACCCCGCCCCCGAGCCACAGGCACCTCAGTTTAAGATGGTGCCTGGCCGGAGTCGGGTCACCCTGCGGGGGGGGGGGGCTGCAGGAGCAGCCCCCTAAAGCTTTTTATTTTAACTTAGTTTCATTTTTTTACTATAGTTTTTTTCTCCAGAGCGGCAGCGATGGGCTGTCTGTACAGACGCCCACGCTGCCGCTCCTTCTCCCTGCTGGCGCCGCGACGCCAGCACTGAACTGGGGATCGCGGCAGGGGAAGCCAGAGTCTGTACTAGCCGGACTCTGGTTTCCCCCGGGACTGCTGCCGGAAGACGCAGGGGAGATTAAGGTAAGCCGCGCACCGCTGATTAGCGGCCGTGCGCGGGTTCCTTGTAAATGCAGTCCCATGCCCCTGGTCTAGGGGACAGACCGGGGGCGCTAGTGGTGGCGGCGGGCCCCCCTCCAGCGGAGGCATACCCCGCCAGACCACTAGACCACCAGGGTAAATTATGCGGCAAGCGAGATGCCGGCAACCCGGGGGTTAATTATGCTAGCCAGGGGAGGAAGCCTTCCCTGTCTAGCGGATCCTCCCCTCAGCTCAGCGCGCCTTTCAGCTCGTAGTCTGGCATCGCTGAGCTGCAGCTACTCGGCCACTCCTCCTCTGAGGTCTCCAGCAGCCATTTTCTTCAAGTGGCAGCGCAGATCTTCAGGGAGCACACGGACCGGTCCCCCTGTGTACCTCTCCCCCGACAAGGACAGTGTACACAGCACTATAGCCCTCCCAGACACTGAATCTGGGAGGTTGATTGTAGTGGAAAGGTGCAGTGAGTATATCTTCCTGCATGGTATGTGACTTTTGCTAGTGCTGCCTGTGTGTGTCTTTTTTCTACTTACTGTCAGCCTATACCTATCCCTTTCCTTCTCCTACAAGCCCTACAGTTGTGCGCGGGAGGGGTGTTTCTACAGACCTCACCTATATAAATCACGTATTTGTGAGGTCCGTCACATACAGTTGTGTGCTACACAGTACCATATTGTGGGCTGTTGTTCAGCACACTGGTGAGTGCGCACGTTTTCTTCCTAAGTCATGTCTGAGGAGGAGATTGAGCACTCCAGGGCTCCAGTATTGTTCTCCTGCAGGCGCTGTTCTGCAGGAGTGGATAGGGAGGATTTGTCACAGGACGGCCTGTGCGGACGGTGCCAGGCGCTCCCTGGTATGTCTAAACCTCCCATGTCGCAGGAGCCACCATGGGCGATGTTTTCCCAGGTGCTGGTGTCCATCGCGGACCGTCTGTCGGTCCCGACTGCCGCCCCTACTAGGGCGTTGCCCCAGCCTGCCATCCCCCATTCCCTGGGTGTCCCACAATTATTGCAGACTCCCCCAGGGTCTCATCCTGTTGGTCCCTATGCGGGGTTGCCAATGTATATTCAGTCCACCCATGTAGCACAGCAGGCTGTGGTGCCGTTTCAGGCTCCTGTGGCAGCTCCTCCACCCTGGGTGGATGCGCTTTCCCACACTGTCCAAGATTTGGCGGCAGCATCTTCGGCTTTTCAGTCGATGTTGCACAGTGACGTGCCCTCCAGGGCGTCTAAACACTCAGCCATGGCGCAGGCTGCGCATCTTTCGGATTCTGAGGGGTCCTCGGATGATAGTGAGGTGCAGGATGACTCAGCCTCAGATGCCTCAGTCCAGGAGGTAGACACTAAGTCTTCCATCAATGTGCGGGCTCTGGTTAAGGCGGTGCGGGCCATTCTTCTGATTGAGGATGAGGCACCCGCTCCCAAGTCGAGGTATCTTAGTTTTAAAAAAGCTAAGGTTACTTCTGCAGCGTTCCCCTTGTCTGATCAGTTGACTGATCACATGGCGGTGGCCTGGCAGACACCCAGTAAGCGTTTCCTGCCACAGAAACGCTTGGCGTCCAATTATCCATTCTAAGAAGCGCATTGTAAGAAATGGGAAACTCCGCCTGCAGTCGATTCCATGTAACACGCCTCATCAGGAGTGCTACTTTGCCATTGCCGTCTATATCCTCGCTGAAGGATCCTACGGACAGGAAGGTGGAGACTTGTCTAAAGTCTATTTATTCTATCTCAGGGGCTGTAGCCCGGCCGTCCATGGCCATCTCCTGGGTGGCCAAGGCCATTGAGGGGTGGGCCAACGCCTTGGAGGACACGTTTACGGATGAAGCTCCGGACGTCCAGAGAGCGTTGTTAGGACAGATGAGAGATGCCACCTCCTACATTGGAGAAGCATCGTTGGATGCTAGCCTGTTGACCTCTAGGGTTTCGGCGGCAGCAGTGTCTGCTCATAGATCCTTGTGGTTGCGGTCTTGGAGAGCAGACGTGGATTCAAAGAAAGGCTTGGAGGCCTTACCTTTTAATGGAGAATTACTATTTGGTCCGGACCTGGACAAAATAGTAGATACCCTGGCAAAATCCAAGTCAGCCTTCCTCCCTTCAGCTACTACACCTGCTAAGGTCCGGAGCTCGGCCTTTCGTTCCTTTCAGGTTCAGGGCAAGGCAAAGGGTCAGTCCTTCCCGAGGCAGTCCGCACCCAAGACCGCCTCAAAGCCAAAGAAGCAAGCCTGGAGTGCTAGGCGCCCTTCTTCCAAGCAAGAAGATAAGCCTTCTGCGTGATGGGACAGGCCTCCCTCTGGGGGACCCCAGAGTGGGAGGCCGACTTCTTTAATTCGCCCTGTGCTGGCACAATACCACCACGGATGCCTGAGTGCGAGAAGTGGTCTCCCAGGGGTACGCCCTGTCTTTTTGGCACAGGCCGCCTGGACAGTTTTTTTTGCACAAGTCCTTCTCAGGACAAAACCAAGGCCTTGCAGGTTCAGGAAGCCATAGGGGCCTTGCTGACGGCGGGGGTCATTATACCCGTACCACAGTTTCAACGTGGGATGGGGTATTACTCTACGCTGTTTCTGGTGCAGAAACCCAATTGCTCTCATCACCCCATCCTCAATTTGAAGTCCCTGAACAGGTTTCTCAGGGTTCCCAAATTCAGGATGGAAACTTTGCGTTCCATCATTCTGGCGATGGAACCAGGGGACTATATGGTCTCCCTGGATATCCAGGACGCCTACCTCCATGTGCCTATAGCAACATCGCACCAACGGTTTCTGTGGTTTGCTATTCTCCACAACCACTACCAATTCAGGGCTCTACCCTTTGGTCTCTCCACGGCACCAAGGGTATTTACCAAGGTGATGGCGGTCATGGCGGCTCATCTTCGGAGCCAGGGAATATGGTTGCTACCATATCTAGACGACCTCCTCTTGCTGGCAAGCTCCCCGGAGGTACTGATCCAGCATCTCCACCTGACGGTCACTTGTCTACAGGCGCACGGCTGGTTGATCAACTGGAAGAAGTCCTCCCTCATCCCATCACAGCGGATGGTTCATTTGGGGGCCCTGCTGGACTCTCGTCAGCAACGGATTTTTCTGACTCCAGAGAAGGTCTCCTCCTTACAGCTGCGGATTCACAGTTGTCTGAGCAGTGGCAGAGTGTCGGTGCACTCAGCGATGAGAGTTTTGGGGTCCATGGTGTCGGCATTCGACATGGTGGAGTTTGCCCAGCTCCATTCCAAGCCCCTGCAGGGGCTGATTCTTTCGGAATGGAACGGATTGCCACACAGGATCCGCTCTCAGATGCTGGTGTTGTCCTCGGAGGTGCGTCTGTCCCTAGCCTGGTGGCTGCAGACGGCTCATCTCCTAGAGGGGCGCCCCTTTTGGATCCCGGAATGGGTTCTGCTCACGACAGATGCCAGTCTCCGGGGTTGGGGGGCGGTGACAGGCTCCTTGTCACTTCAGGGTCGTTGGTCGGCGGAGGAAGTGATTCTTCCCATCAACATCCTGGAACTGCGGGCAGTATACAGAGCCCAGCAGTTGTCAGGCACCGCTCTTCACGGAAGGGCCGTTCAGGTGCAGTCAGAAAACGCCACCACGGTGGCGTACATCAATCACCAGGGAGGGACTCGCAGTCGAGCTGCGATGTCGGAGGTGTCCCACGTCCTGGCTTGGGCGGAGCGCTATCTTCCAGCTCTCTCGGCAGTTTTCATCCCAGGAATCCTCAATTGGGAGGCAGACTTCCTCAGCCGTTACGACGTGCATCCCGGGGAATGGTCGCTTCATCCAGAGGTATTCCAACTACTCGTGGACAAGTGGGGGCTGCCAGAGCTGGACCTGATGGCGTCCCGTCACAATCACAAGATGCCTGTGTACGGGTCAAGGACAAGGGACGCAGGCGCAAGTCTGATAGACGTGCTGTCAGTGAAACGGCTGTTTCAACTGGCTTACTTGTTCCCTCCGATTTCTCTGCTGCCTCGGGTCCTGCGCAAGTTCAAACAGGACGGAGGCACACTGATCCTGGTGGCCCCAGCGTGGCCCAGAAGGCCGTGGTACTCCGATCTGCGGAGCCTGTCCATCGACGCTCCGTACCTCCTACCTCAATGGAGGGACCTGTTGTCTCAGGGGCCCTGTCTTCACCCGGATCTGGGTCGACTATCTTTGACGGCGTGGCTCTTGAGACAGCTGTCCTGAGGTCTCTGGGCTTTTCTAGCTCCGTTATTACCACCATGCTGAGGGCGCGCAAGCCTGCTTCCGCGAGGATCTATCACAGAGTGTGGCACACTTACTTTCAGTGGTGCGAGGCCAGAAACTATGATCCCCAGGTGTTCCGAGTTTCACGTATTCTGGCTTTCCTTCAGTCGGGTTTGGACTTAGGATTACGTCTTTCTTCGCTGAAGGTGCACGTGTCTGCTCTGTTGGTGTGGTTCCAGCGCAGGATCGCTGCTATGCCGGACGTACACACCTTTTTCCAGGGAGTTTTGAGAATCCAGCCTCATATTGAGCCACCTGTGGCCCCGTGGGATTTGGCGGTGGTTCTTAGGGCCTTACAGGGTCCGCCTTTTGAGCCCTTGGAGTCAGTGGAGCTCAAGTGGCTGACTTTTAAAACTGTTTTCCTCTTGGCAATTGCTTCTGCCAGGAGGGTTTCAGATTTGGGGGCGCTTTCTTGTCGTCCCCCTTTTCTGATTTTTCATCAGGACAGAGCGGTGCTTCGCACTCGTCCTGAGTTCCTGCCTAAGGTGGTTTCCAGGTTCCACATTAATCAGGAAATTGTTGTACCAGCCTTTCAGTCGCCTGATCTTTCGGCTGGGGAGGCTTCCTTAGACGTTGTCCGTGCACTCCAGGTTTATGTGGACCGGACTAGTTCTGTGAGGAAGTCGGATTCTTTGTTTATCCTCTTTGGTTTTCACAAGAGGGGTTGGCCTGCCAACAAACAGACTCTAGCCCGTTGGCTTCGTTCTGTTATTATTGAGGCTTATATGCAGGAGGGTTTACCTGTTCCAGCCTCTGTTAAGGCTTATTCCACTCGGTCTGTGGGCCCTTCTTGGGCTGCTAGCCGTGGCGCCTCTGCTGTTCAGCTCTGTAAGGCGGCCACCTGGTCTTCCATTCAGACCTTTTTGAGGTTCTATGCGTTTGACAGCTTTGCCTCTCAGGATGCATCCTTTGGGCGCCGGGTTCTCCTATCAGCACAGGAGCATCCCCCCCTTAGTTGGACTGCTTTGGGACATCCCCAAGGTCATCCTGTGGACCCCTATGGACCCTGAAGTAGAAAACAAGAGATATGGTAAGAACTTACCTTTGTTATCTCTGTTTCTACGAAGTCCATAGGGTCCACAGGGCACCCGCCCTGACGCACCTGGCTTCATATGGGCTCTGTGACTGGTCACCGGTTTTCCGTTTCCCATTTCTGTGAGTATGGTTCTTGTGTGTTCCAGTCTTCCTTCTCTCTGTTTCGTCTCCTCCTCCGGCCTGGGCTGCTTACCAAGTGAGGTGCCTGTGGCTCGGGGGCGGGGTATAGGGGAGGTTGGACCCAAGTGCATCCTGGGAGCAGCTAAAAGCTTTAACTCTGTGGTGCCCGAGGATCCAGGATCCAGCTATACCCCAAGGTCACCCTGTGGACCCTATGGACTTCGTAGAAACAGAGATAACAAAGGTAAGTTCTTACCATATCTCTTGTTTTTTCTATGGGCCATATCTAATTAGCTGAAGTAAATTACTGTGGCTAATTAGCTCGCCCGGGGCTCGCTTGGGGCTATCCAAGTAGCCCCGTAGTCGGCCTGATGACGACACTTATCGGGGATTTTTTTTCGGGACCTGATGTGTCCCGAAAAATAATCCACGATAAATGCCATTTTTTCGTCAACAAAAAAGGCGAGAACACTTAGGGCGGTGAGCTTATCGTGGCTCCTTTGTGTTAATGGGAGAACTATCCTATTAATTCACCCGAATTAATAGGATAGGGAGAAAAAAAATATTGCCGAAAATCGGGGATTATTGGCAAATAATCCCAGTTTATCACCGAACGTGGGGATCAATTAGTGCCCGGACAGTGTTCGGGGCTAATTAGATATGGCCCTATATCTTATCTATAAAATTAATTGGTCTGTTTGTATGTATGTACTATATATCTGTCCGGTTATGCATTATGAAACCCCAGCACCGATTGGGATGAAACCAACGTGATGTGGTCCAGTTGAATCCTGGCCAGGTTTTAGGGGGTTTAGGGTCCCGGTCGGACCTCCTATTAGTGTACACTAGACAGAACTTTGACCTGGGCAGCCTGTACTGAGCCTTCCACTGGTTGGATTTGGATGAAAACTTCACAGAGTTGTAACATTGCATCCCAGAAGACATGCTAGTTAGTCAAGGTACCGGTTGGACCTCCTGTTGGTGTTCGCTCTGCAGAACTTTGATGCGGGGATGCTGGGCAGAACCTTGACCCTGTTCTGGGACTTCCACTAATGGATTTGGATGAAAACTTCACAGGGGGTGGCAAATGGTCTGGGATGCCAAATCAAATGGTTGGGGTCCCGGGCGGACCTCACTGCAGAGTACACCGGGCAGAACTTTGACCCAGAAAGCCTGTTCAGGGCCATCCACTGGATAGATTTGGATGACATCACATAATAAAGCTTAATAACTTGAAGATTTAAATCTGGGCAACGCCGGGTACTACAGCTAGATTTTTATAAGTGGAACAGAAAGCACAGATCTTGGTTTTCAGATCCGCTTTGCATCTATAAGCTGGCATGCGGGCTCACCCATGCACATATCTACAAACACTGGCATCTTTTTTGATAAATTGCGGATAATAAACTAAGAGGAAGTCTACTAGGTATGACACAGCCAGGCATATCCAGTCTATTTCCCCTGCTCTGTCTTTAGGCCAGACTCTAAGTTGCATGCATCTGTGGCCGCTTTTCCATACGCCTGCGGCAGCCTAATTGCTTCCTTATGCTAATGCCAGAATCTGCCCATGTATGTGAAAGCACTGAGCATCTGCATGCGGAAGTCCATCCACTGTTTTAACGTCTGCCACCGTCATCATTAGTATCTGGACTTGCACCGACTCCATGCTGGGTGCAAAAGATCTATTTGAAACAGACATCCCATCTCCGTCCGCACGCTATGATTCAGCATGGTTGTCAGCTTGCATGCCAACGACACTTCCACGACATGGTTCCCACCCTGTAGCAGACCAAAAAACCCCTTTTCAAAGTGCTCTATGGATGGATGAATCAAACCATCCTCACTTATGTTCATCAATGTGCATATGACGTGTCCTGTGCATGCCCAGTTGCTCATTTTTTTTCTATAGCGCATGCTCAGTATTCAGATTTCCTCTTGCATCTAACTACTGTACTATGCCTATTGTGTCTGTAACTATCCCTGCTCTCCCTAATCTTCTGGGGAGTCATGGCCAACCTGATATATTCATAATGCCCAGCAGTGACTACATTCACTATACCTAGCTCTGACCACATCCTAACTCATGGTCTTCCACTTAGTCACTGAGCGTGAAGGGAATCAGTACAGAAAGATCCTTCAGATCCCCTTCCCCTGCTAAGTGTTATGGAGAGCTAATTTGCAAGGCGGCTCTGGCCTCTAGAGGATTCAATGCACCATGTACCTTTACTAGTTAACTTGTTACAGTAACTAGCTCTTAATATCATAATAGTTTCAGAAACATTTTGAATCTAAGAGCTCTACTCATTATGTTAATTATCAGGGCCCGATAATTAACATTTCAACTCGCCGGGAGTAATCAGCTGTCTCCCCGAATTTTTACTGCTCGCTTCAGAGCAGTGAAACTAGTGCGCCTGCGTGACCTATAGTTCACGCAGGCGCACAAAGCCCCGGCATCCAGCGTAAGGAGCCAGACAGGGGCAGAGGGATCCGAAAGGATTACTCTTTAGCACCCGGGACTCCTTCCCATAGGGAAGGAGCGAGTTGCCGGAGCAAATGTCATCTGATAATGGCGAATGCTCTTGCAGTCAAGCTCCGAAAATATTGTATTTTCGGAGCTTGATGAAATGTAAGCAGGAGATATCCGTGCTATCTCCTGCATTACCTTTTTGATGAATGGCCCGAATACTTAATTTCTACAAAAGCAGGTGAAAATGTTAACTTTTACCTGCTTTTGCAGAAATTAAGTGATAATGAATAGAGCCCTAAATCTCCACCAGTGGCATCACATTAGCCCCTGCAGACCGTGCAGTGGTGCTACTTGACCTCTAGCATCTGTCAGGGAAGCACAGCTTCTCCTGGCTGGTGCCGGGAACACTGGCAACGACCGGCAGAAGATGCAGAAAGATTAAACCCATGGCAAAGAGCATGAAAACCCTGGCAATGAGCATGGAACCCCTGGCAATGAGCATGAAACCCCTGACAACGAGCATGAAACCCAGAGCATGAAACCCCTGACAACAAGCATGAGACCCCTAAAAGCAGGTCATTTAAAAGTAATTAGAAGCCTTACTGTGAGGTATAAAATACCATCACGGGCATAAGTGTGAGTGGCATAATATGTAATGGACAGCACAGTGTGTTGCATAATGTGTAATGGGCATTATGGTGTGTGGCATAATGTGTAATGGGCATTATGTTGTGTGGAATAATGTGTAATGTGCATTACAGTGTGTGGAATAATGTGTAATAGGCATTATGGTGTGTGGCATATTGTGTAATGGGCATTATGATGTGCGGCATATTGTGTAATAGGCATTACAGTGTGTGACAATGTGTAAGGGACATTATGGTGGGTGGAATAATGTATAATGCACATTATGGAGTGTGGAATAATGTGTAATGGGCATTACAATGTGTGGAATAATGTGTAATGGGCATTACAGTGTGTGGCATATTGTGTAATGGGCATTATGGTGTGTGGCATAATGTGTAATGGGCATTATGGTGTGTGGCATAATGTGTAAAGGGCATTACTAAAAGGAGGAAAAATGACAAATAATGTGTGGAACATGAATCAGGATTTATTTTTTCTTGTGGCGGGGGTATAAGGTAGTTTTTTCCTGCTAGGCCACGCCCCTTTCAGCGAGGCAACACCTCCTTTTTGGATCACGCACCTACCATGTATGCAAATTCTTTATTTTTAAGATGTCTATGGGGTGGGGGCCCATCTTTAACTGCACTGGGAGCCAAATTGCCTAGAAACGGCCCTGTTTGTTTTACCGAATTGCCATGAGGGGAGGGTGCCAGAAACTTTTTTGGCAGGGGGAGCAAAATTTATAGTTACTCCACTGATCTGAACATACTCCTTCTGTCAATTCACACACACATAATTCGTAAAACTAACCATGATTTCATGTCATCCATACAAAAGTGAGAAAACATTTGGCCCCCACATATCATTTATCCCATTTTAATTTTGGTCATCCCCTTAGCGCCACAGATTTGCTGGAATGGTCTTTCTAAATTGTGTAATATTTTGGCTTTTGGGTTATGCTTAAAGTTTTAAACTGCTCATGAAAAGAAGAAAATAAGGCATAATCCATTTACAGAGAAAGGAGGCATGATCCATTTGGAAGAAAATGGTCGACAAAGAGACCAATTGATGTTCAATCTCTTTTTGTAGATAACCTGGAAGGAAAGAGAAAAATGTTGCAGCCTCAGAATTAACCTTTCTCTGCAATATAAACCTTCAAAGACTCTTAAGGAAGACCCCGACCAGCCTCTGTGGTTGCTACAAGTTAAGTACTTCCAATCTCCCCATTTACGGACATGACCTCTTTCTACTTTATAGGGGGAGACAAGCCTTCCCCTTCAATTTCCTTTCTAAGCAATAACCAAGCAAACTGCTAAAACTGTTCCCTCTGTTCATTGTAGCATGTATAAAAGAGCTCTCTAGTGTCAAAATATATATTTTTATGCTTCTAAAGATTTCCCTTCAATTTAATTAATGAATAGTGACAGAACCACTAAAAGAAAATTTCCTTTTGACTGATATAAATGTTTATTTATAATAATTAAACATCTTTCGCTCCAACCACATCACACTTTTAGATTGTAAGCTCCTAAAGGCAAAAATTCCTACCAATAGTGTCAAATAGCAATATGTATATATATATATATATATATATATATATATATATCGGTTATTAGGGCGGTACTCCTCGGATTCAAGACAGGACATTTCTTAAGAAATCATAAAAGAGATGTCCTGTCTTTAATCTGATGAGTACCGCCTTAATAACCGCTATACATTTGAAGTGACATCATTCCGGGATGGGAACCCAGGTATTTACTACTCGTTGTGTAGTGGAGCGCCAGTTATAAGAAAGAGTGTGTATATATATATATATATATATATATATATATACACTCACTTTTTTTTAGAAAGAAAAGCAAAAAAAAGCCAGCACTCAAGTTTAGTAGATTTATAGATTTATTGTGAAAGTCACATATGAAAAATACAGCGTCCAATAGTCAGTAGCAGAAGCCCGCCCGACGACCTCTTCAACTAGAGATGTGCGGTTCGGTTCTGCAGAAATCCGAATTGACCCGAATTTTGTGAATCTGGGTAAATCCGAGTCGCAGTTCTAATCTCCTGAGGAGATCCGGGTAAATCTGGGTCGCGGTTCTAATCTTTTTGAGGTTTGGAATTTGGATTTTAAATCTGGGTTTTGGATTGCATAAATTACATGATTTTAGCTGTTTTTAAAACGTTTTATCTATTTTTTATTTAAAAAATCCAGATCCAAAACCAAAACACTTGAGGGTGGTTTGCAAAACCAAATCCAGACCCAAAACCTTGAAGGAGATACAGATCCAAAACCAAAACACAGGGGTTGGCGAACATCACTAGTTTCATCCAAATCCTAATTGGTTTTTCTCAGGCACAATAAATCTATGTGAGTTCTGGCTAATATACACTAATATTATAAGAACGTTATGCCTGCCTGTTTGTTCCAAGTTGACGCAACGACTACGGAACCAATAAAACTGCATAACACCACAAATAACAAAAAAGTTGGCAGAAGCGATTTCATAGTGGGCGAAGTCGCAGACAACAGCTAGCATATACGAGAGCTAATTGACAAGTAATGAGACTGATTTTTTATTCAGAATCAGATGACTCCACAGGATCTGAACATTTTTCTTTTTCAAAGTAGCATCCTTCACATTTTTTCCAGCGTTTCAATGATTCAAAGACGTACAGTAGACTGTTTTGTGACATCACTTTTAGTGTTGCAGCTGTGGCTTTTTTCACTTCATCATCTGTTGAGAACTTCTTTCCGTGTAGTTGTTTTCTCAGGATTGGGAATACCCAGAAATTACAGGGCGTTATGTCCAAGCTATATGGAGGGTGCAGTGGCAAACGCAGGATTTTGAAAGGGGGGTTTCCAAATACAAAAAAAAAAATGTAGCCACAATAAATATTTTATATATATATATATATATATATATATATTTGGATGATGGACAGTCAGTTCGGCATTACACACACAATGACACAGACACGCAAACAGACACACTGACACGGACAGACACTCACAAAGACTACCCACAGATACACACACTAACACAGACACACTCATGCAGACAGACACATACACACACACCTCTTTCACAAATAAACATAAGCGCAGGCAAACAAGTACAGCATCAGTTATTAAAGAACACCCCCATTGGTAACCCCCCACCCCACGCTGGTAGTAACCCCCTGCACTGGAAGTAACCTCCTGCCTGCAGCCCCTCCCCCACTGGGCACCCCCACATAAATCAACCTGCAGGTCCAGGTCCTGGAGAAAGCGCCGGGAATAGAGTCACCTGGTGGCAGATCAGCCTGGCCCTCTTGCAATGCCCCATCAGAACTTCCTGGGCGGAGCTGCGCTCCAGCCAGTGTAAGAGCAGGCACAGTTGCCTGAACTCCGGCTGCTCCTTCTTTTAATTAAAAAAAAAATCTGTCGTTCAGCTGCACGGCAATGGAGTTGCGACTATGATGGGTTTCTAGGCACTCAGAAACCCCCCCTGCATGCTCGTATGGGGCGTTCCAGTGCTGTCCCATTAATTTCAGTCAGTGCCACCAATGCAACAGCAGCAACATGTGATTGGGCATTGTCTTGGAGCACAAACCACTGTTTCTTCAGCAAATGTGTTTTTTTTCTTCCCCATGGCTTCACGCAAACGGGTTTTCAGGATGTTTATGTAGTAGTCACCATTAATTTTCAGTCCACGGGGAACCCAGTGCTGTAGGATTATACCGTGCGCATCAGAGAACAGCAGAAGCATGACTTTACATGCTGAAGGAATCACACTGAATTTTTTGGCGGAGGCAAATTTGCGTGTTTCCATATACGCTGGACTGTTTAGATTCCAGATCATAATGATGAATCCATGATTTGTCACACATCACATTCGATGTCAGGAAATCAGGTATCCTCTCCAACATTTGAAAGGTGTTCTTGATCATGATTCAACTGGTCGTCCCATCTGCTCTTCTGTGAGATTTCGGGGTAACCACATGGCACACACACACAATGCATTTTTAGTTTATTTGTCACAATATGCTGAACCCGTTTGAATGAGATGCCAGGTGAAGCCGAAAGTTTGCGTAAAGTTAAAGTTAACCTTCTATTATTACTTTTCAATCAGCCCTCGTATATAACTTTCTGTATCAAAGAATAAATCTGTTAATTTATGTGTAGCAATAACCTCTTAATTATAATGCTCAACAGTCAGGTATCATGTGGTGCTATGTTATACAGTAGAACTGATGCAGGATACATATTGCAGCATAATATAGCAATATATGTATACACTTGTAATGTATTTTAATGGCAAACTAATTCAATGGATACTGCAAAGTTTGGGGGACCTATCTGCAGGGGCGTATCTTTGTATTGGCCGGGATGGCACTCGCCAGGGGCGCCGGCCGGTGGGGGTGCGCCACCCGGCAGTGCCAGTCCAGGGCTGTAACTAGGGTGGTGTGGCCGCCACAACCGCTCATGCCCTGCGGGTGGAACCGGCCGCCACAACCCCTGATCATGGGCACTAGTTTTTTACATGTATACAGGCAGCGGTGTGCCCGGTTCCTCTGCTGCCGGGCACACCGCTACTAATACACTTTACATTTACAGCAGCGGCACTGACTGGGCAGCGCTGCACTCTCTGCCCCATGTGCTCCGCCCCCTCCCCAGCTCGTTTCCTGTCTCTCCCTTCCATTCCAGCCCCAGAGTGCCCTGCACCGCCGAGCAAGACCATGGTGCTCGGCGGCATGACAGCACCTCCTACCTCCAAGACTGCCGGGAGCTGGATTGCGACATCACGCCCCACACAGGCTACAGAGACCCCATGCAGGCTGCACTGCAGACAGAAAGAGGAAGCTGGTAAGACTGTGCGGGGCGGGGCGGTCTTGAAATTACAGAGGGGGCAGGAGGTGGTGGAGGCAAGATTGACAGAGGGGGGCAAGAGGCTGGAAATACAGAGGGGGCAGGAGGCTGGAAATACAGAGGGGGCAGGAGGCTGGAAATACAGAGGGGGCAGAAGACTTGAAAGACGGGTAGCAGAGGAAGGAATGAGTGGGACAGGAAGCTCAAGTAACATGGGGCAGGAGGTGACACAGGGAGCAGGAAAGTGGAATATCACAGTGAGCAGGAGGCAAAATGAAGGAGGATGGGGGGGTTCATGGGGCAGGACGTGATACAGAAAGCAGGAGGCTGGAGATGACACAGAAAGCTAGAAGGGACATGGAGCAGGAGGTGACTGAGCAGGACGTTGGGGAGACACAGAACGTTGGTGGGGACTTGGAGCCGGAGTTAACACATAGAGCAGGAGGCTGGAGGCAACATGGGGCACAAGACTTGAGAGACCCGGGGCATATAGCTTGAAAGACACATGGATGAATTGAACATGGAGGAGGAGACTCTAGTGACACAGGTTGGAGGCTGGAGGGGACATGAGACACGAGTTTAGTTGAACCTCTGTTGTTTGATAATGACATTGGTTATATTCCTACACAAACAGGCATCTTCCGGTAAATGAGATTTCCTCCATGAATAGTGAATACCGACTGTCTGCCCAAGGAGGACCAATTTCTTTAGAGGTTCCCCATCGCAGAGAAACCACCATATAGATAAGGTGTATTTTTATTTACAACACACATACACACTGTTCTGTCTATCAAAAGTCTGTGCTGCTGATGATCTCCCAGTCAGAAGCATCACTGCCGGACGATGAAGGAGGGGTGAGGGGGTGATCGCCACCCGTGCATGGTGTCGGTTTACTAACTGCTAGCAGGGGGTGGGGGGGGCACCAGTCCCTTACTCTGCCAGGGGCTCTCAGACCCCTAGATACACCCCTGCCTATCTGATTAAATTTATCAAGCACTAATGCCAGAATATAGCTGGCCATACACCAGACTAACTTTCCTCCTCCCATCCAATTAGTTGGCTGGTTGAAATGGAAATCTGCTAATGTTTCGGAGCAAATGACAATCAGCAATTTGCTCCCAAAAAACAGAAAACATGAAAAAAGTAATTCAGGCAAGTTGGTTAAATCTGATTTAAACAACTTGTCTGAACAACAGCTTTCATCCATTTTCCAGTGTTTGGGAGCAAATGGCTGATTGTCATTTGCTCCCATGCATTACCGGATTTTCATTCCAACCAACCAACTTGTAGGATGGTTTGAGGAAAGTTGGTCTGGTATATGACCATACATCATACCAACTTTCCTCCAACCATCCAACTTGTCTGTCGAACTAAAACAGTGCTCCACACATCAAACCAACTTTTTCATCAGACCAACCAAATTCTCTCCAACTAAATGTGTCATGCTTCTATGGTTCACAAGCAGGCAGCACGTACATGTACAATTTCACAAAGGCTGGCCCCCATCGAGGGGTGTCAGGCATGGGGGAGGGCATAGGGACCCCGGGAGGGGTACATCATGCTGGATGTCATGTCTGCTCGCAGTGATGCACCAGTGTGATCTGTCTGGTGCCCCCACCCTGAGATGGAGATACCCTCTTCCCCCCTTTCCCCAGAATGTGAGCCCTGGCATGGAAGATGTATCCATTAATGATCTGTGTTGTGGCCCCTGGCATGGTGGCTGTACCCCCTAATGTTGAGCTGTGCATCTCCCCCTTCCTCTGAGATGGAGATGCCCCCTCCCCCTAGTGTGACATCTGACACCCCCCAGATTGATCACAGCTGTGGCCCCTGGAATGGAAGCTGTCCCGTCATTGATCTGAGCTGTGGGCCCTAGCAAGGAAGCTGTCCCATCATTGGTCTGAGCTGTGGCCTCTGGCATGGAAGCTGTCCCATTATAGGTCTGATCTGTGTGGCCCCTGGCATGGAAGCTGTCCCATCATTGGTCCGGGCTGTGGACCCTGGCATGGCAGCAGTCCCTGGAGGGGGAGGGGGTGATTGCGGGTGGAAAGGGGTGATCACGGGGAGGGGAGGGAGACTGTGCAGCAGCACTGATCCTCTCCTCCCACTCAGCCGCTGCTGAGTGACAGGGATCCCGGGCTGAGAAGGGCAGCACAGCCGGCAGACGGTGGTGAAGTAGGCGGACACTGCCAGCCAGTAACTGCCTACTTATCGTTCAGCTGAGGGCAATGTTCCCCCTGCACTAGAACGATTAGTTGAGCAAAATCAAACGTGATTTTCCCAACAAGTTGGACCAACTGTACATTACCTTTTTTCAGCATGTGGGAGCAAAGGAATGATAATTGTTTGTTCCCACACACTAGACGACTATCATTCGATAATCACTCTAGTGTATGGCCAGCTTCAGAACGCAGCTGTGTCCCGATTCCGAAAGTAAACCTTCACTTTATTTGTTACACATCACAGGGACATGCTCCTAACTAAACCTCTGTTCCTTCATGTGTTTTTTCATTCATTCTGGTGATCCTTAATTTCTTGTTGCCATGTTAAGCGGTGATAAGAAATTATAATTATTGGAACCAAGTCCCGATAATTAGTAAATATACTCCTTAGATTTGAGAGAGAAGTGCCCAAATTTGAATCCAAATTGAAGTGTACAAATAAAGCTGGCCAGCATTTGTGGGCTACATTGAAAAGCAGCCAGTATTTACTCTGTACAAATGTATTTGCACCCCTTACTTTGCAATATGGTTTTGCCCAGGTGTAAAGTTACTTGTTTTTTTTTTTAAAAAAACAGAATCAGCCCCAGTGTCAGGATGTTATGTGTAATTAAATTTCATGTCATTAAATTTATTTGTTAATGTTTTATTGAAATGCATGGACACAATATTATATTTTTAGCATGTCATTGCACAAAACCAAAGAAATTAATTTAAATATATGAACTTTGTTTGAATATTTGGTGTAATTCACAAATATTGCCTAATGCTGTTCCTACTGCAGTAGACAATGGGCCTGATTCAGAGCCGCTCGTAAGCGGCCGCTCATTCGTTCCGAGCGATGTTAGCCCAACTGCGCATGCGTATGGATCGTAATACGCATGCGCTAACCAGTCAGTGCGGCCGAAATTCATGTGCTCGCAAAATAGCGAATGCCTGCTATTTTGAGTGACAGAAAGAGGCGTATGTGGGTGGTAACAGGGGAAGGTGCTTGAAAATGGGGAGTGGAAATCAGAACGCAGGCGTGCTTAAAGGTCAAAACGGGCGTTTTATGGGTGTGCATATTTAAAACAGCAGCGTCATTGACCACGTCACTGGGTTATTTTATAGTCAGAACTGCTCGCAAAATTGTGGTAGCAAACACCAACCCCAAGAATAGCGAGCAGTTCATACCCTTGTCGATGTACTCGATTAATCTAATAAATAGCGGACATGACGTAGGATGCGAGCGGCCAGGGGGCGTATTTTTCCAAAAAACGAACGCAAGTTTTGCTCGCTCGTTCAGACATAGAGGCGTGAACTGACCGCAAACAGCGAACAGTTCATTTGAATAGCCACCCCTTGTTTTAGAACGAACGACCGCAAATAGCGAGTGGCTCTGAATGAGGGCCAATGTTCACTTTAGTGTGCCTGTTGTACAGTAATGCACTGAAGGGGACATAGATAACCAGATGCTTGCTCTTATTTTCTAAATTGTACTAAAAATTTCATTTATATAATAGGTGAGAAAGTGTGTGTCCACTTGTCCTTTATGCACAGCCAGAGTTTTGTACCTAACTCCACCAAATTTGGCATGGTGGTGTAGTTTGACCAGGATTAGGTTATGTTTGAAGTTTGTCAGGGCCATGAAGAGCTTCATGGAGTCCACCAAGTAAGCCGTGGAGTTCCTGATTTTTGTTTAAGCAAAAGCCTAAAACTGCCCTGATCTGAATGCACAGGCAGATATGCAGGCAGAGCCCTAATGGAAGAGCAGTGAGTCGGAAGATCAATGTCACTGCACCTGCACTGACAGTTATCAATTTCCTCCAAGCCATTTTCATATGCCATGGTCTCCAAAGTTGGTCTGCAATGTAGGAAATGAAGGCTGCAGATGCACTTCAAGGTCCAATCTTCAACCCGGGCAATGCTGCTGGGTATCCCATCTAGTAAATACAGTAAATAAAAAAAACATATCCCACTTAGACTGTTTGTTATAGGTCACAGGACCTTTCCTCAGTTACTATACATCAGTTTTCATAACCATGCCCAGAAAATAAGAAACATTTTTTTCTGTGTTTGTGACTTGTGTGCGCATTAGCCGCACATGCATCAACAAAGTAGCAGCGCCAAGTGTGCGCCTGTGTCATAAATCAAGGACTGGCTGGCTTTTCTGTTGAAGGGTGATGTAACCCCCAAAGTGCCTGAATAAAAAATACAATTTATTTTTTTCTGTGTTTGTGACTTGTGTGCGCTGTAGCCGCTTGTGCATCAAATCAGTAGCAGTGCCAAGCGTACGCCTGTGTCATAAGTCAAGGGCCAGTTTGGACATCTGGTCCGGACTGAAGAACGTGCCAACAATTTCTGACATGTCTACTGTCACTGCATATGACACTGTCACCACTGACAGAATGGTGGAGGATTACATTGGTGACAGCATCCAAGTAGGCATGTCAGACAGTCCGTACCTGTACTGGCAGGAAAAAGAGGCAATTTGGAGGCCCCTGTACAAACTGGCTCTATTTTACCTAAGTTGCCCCCCCTCCAGTGTATACTCCGAAAGAGTGTTTAGTGCAGCCAGGAACCTTGTCAGCGAAAGGCGTAGGAGGTTGCTTCCACAAAATGTGGAGAAGATGATGTTCATCAAAATTAATTATCAATTCTTCCAGGGAGACCAGCCTCCAGAACGTACAGAGGGACCTGTGGTGGTGGACTCCAGTAGGGACAAATTAATACTCTGTGAGGATGAGGATTTACACAACACTGAAGAGGGTGAGGAATCGGTGGATGAGGAGGATGAGGACGACATCTTGCCTCTGTAGAGTCAGTTTGTGCAGGGACAGATTATTTGCCAGCTTGTTTTGTGGGGGCCCAAACGAACCAATCATTTCAGCCACAGTCGTGTGGCAGACCCTGGTGCTGAAATGATTGGTTTGTTAAAGTGTGCATGTCCTGTTTATAAAACATAAGGGTGGGTGGGAGGGGCCAAGGACAATTCCATCTTGCACCTCTTTTTTTTTCTTCTTTGCATTATGTACTGTTTGGGGCCTAGTTTTTCAAACTGCCATCCTGTCTGCTACTGCAGTGTCACTCCTAGATGGGCCAAGTGTTTGTGCCGCCCACTCTTGTTGCTTAGCATAGTCATCCAGCGGGAGGCAATCGGGAAGCCGACTGCCTAAATACCGGCAGCCGGCTTCCCGACTGCCATTTCCCGGCAAGGGTGAAATGCCGGGCGTCTAGATGTAGACGCCCGCATTTCCCCGACGCCGCGAGCGGACAGCCACGGGGGGGTGGAGGGTTAGGTTTAGGGCTCCCGGGGGGGACTTGTGGTTAGGCACCCCCCCGGGAGGGTTAGGGTTAGGCTAGGGGGAGGGAGGGTTAGGGTTAGGCACCCCTGGGGGGGGGGACTTATGGTTAGGCACCCCCCGGGGGACTTAGGTTTAGGCAGCGGGGAAGGGGGTGGTTAGGGTTAGGCACTTAGAGGGGGGATTAGGGTTAGGCACTTGGGGGGAAGTTAGGGTTAGGCACCCCTAAGGAGGGTTAGGGTTAGGGGGGTTAGGTTAGGTTAGTAAATACTTACCTATCCACGATCGGGATTTCCAGCGCTGTCGGGCTTCCGCTGCGTCGCACTCTGCTCTTGTCGGGCTGCCGCTGACGGGAATCGAACCGCAGGGCATGCGGAAGGCGGTATTTCATACCAATTCCCATCCAGCTACCTCAGTGCAACCTTTTGGCCTAAAAACAATATTGTGAGGTGTTCAGAATAGACTGGAAATGAGTGGAAATTAATGTTATTGAATAATAGCATAGGAGCAGAAAAATCCACAAATTCTGTGATTTTAGCTGTTTTTATGCTTTTTACCAAAAAAAAAAAATACAGATCCAAAACACAAAACCCAGAACCCAAAACACGGAAGGGTGGTTTTGGCAAAACCAATCCAGATCCAAAACAAGAAGAAAGATCCAGATCCAAAACCAAAACACAAAACAGGAAAAGTGGCCGGTGCCCACCCCTAGTTTAAATCTGGTCATTGTCTGGATTTCATGGGGATCACCCCAGAGCAGGAGACTTCACCTGGGCTTTTGCTGCCCCATCAACATACTTGAGCATACTTCCCGCTGCTAATAGATCCCATGGGGGCTATCCAATCAGCAATTATCTGGGATTTTTTGGGGATTTGATGTGTTCCGAAAAAGAATACCCGAAATGTGCTGTGTTCAAGCGTATTCAATCAATCACTGATACTTATAGAGTCTGTCGACCTTGGTCCCCTTCTTATTGGGCTGTTAGAGACAAGCAGTACAGCAACACCTCTATCAGCGTCTGGAGCAATCGACAGACTCTATAAGTATCAGTGATTGATTGAATATGCTTGAACATGCTTTGTGGATCATTCATTAATATTTTGACTGCTTAGCCTACATATGGTTTTAATACCATGTATTTTCCACTATGATGTGTCCTTTACATTGATGCAGTATATTGTCAAAACCACCAACAAGTGCCAGGAGTTGAATTGATGCCGCACTGGGTGGTGATGAAGATGTTTTAAAAAGATATTGTTTTTTCAAGAATTGCATAAAGTGTGCCTTCTTTCTCAGGACTCCTCTATCTCTCGCTCTCTCTCTCTCTCTCTCTCTCTGGCTCTCTCTCTCTCTCTCTCTCTCTCTATATATATAATATTAATTACACATTGAAAATTCCCAATTGTTCTTACACCTGTTCTCCACCGACACTGTCGCTATTCATTTCATTTGATTTACTATCACATGGATGACATCTCAAGGACGGATGACTGACACAAGCCACCAATCACCACAGTAGACTTTCTTCTCCACAGTGGAAATGCTTCCAAAGTCATAGACATCATTACGCAATGCAGAGACTGAAAAGACAATATGCGGTCTGCCTGTCGACATGAATTTATTGCAGCTTTGTGAGAGCTGCTGTTGTGTGGTATCTGTGTAGATCTTCCAGGTCAAACTCCTGTTAAAATTCTGATTACTCTCCTGCATGCATTTACAAAGAAGGAGGGGGAGACAACAGATTTTCCTCCTTGAAATGCATGCCATTTGTGCAAGATAGCTAATCTTAAAGAGAAAGGTTCATTTATGTGTTGATAAAGTTCCTGCTTTTAAATAACAACAGGGAACCAACTTAACCCCCTGCTATCCCTGTCATTTGTGGTGCCCTGTCAGTTCTCATGAACCCCCACAGTGCAATAAGGGACCAACAGATTGGTCTCAGGCAGCATTGGACGGATGTATATTGTACATTACACATATAATTATGGATTTACCCAATGTACTTTTGTTTATTTCAACTCCTGAAAAAGTAAAGCAAATCTGAGCTACATAGAAAATAAATAAATCCCTTCATGCTGCGATATTTCACAGGTTACGTTTAAAAGTATTGCTGCTTCGTCAAGGTACATGAGTTTATTACAGTTTAAATCTGTCAAACACCTCACTCCAGCTTTGTATGTAACAATAACAGTATGTGTTGTAAACTTAATAACACTTGATACTGTAGTTCCACCTATAATTTTACTTTGAACATTTAGTGGCAAATTATTACAAAGGCATTTTTCACATTTTTAAATAAGTAGTCTCTTAAATATCTTTTTTTTCTTTATAATTTAACAAGTGTACGAGGTGATAGAGGGAACTTTTTTTTACAGTTCTTACAAAAATAACTGTAGCAGAAGTATAGTAAACAGTACAGTAATTTTACACTACTGGGACTTGGGGCTGAAAGGAGGAAACCTGTACGGCGCTGCGGACCTATTGTGGCGCCTTATAAATAAAATGTAATAATAAATATAATAACTTAACTGGCTAATATTGTTCCCCAAAAATAATTTGTTATTTAAGCAAGTTAAGAACATATTTTTTCAAATGTTTTTAAATAAATGATTAAAAAAAAGCATGCCTAGGGGGTGTCTCACACCCATGGCCAGATTAACAATGGGGCGGATGGAGCTTCAGCTCCAGGCCCAAAATGAAAATAGGCCCATACCAGCATGAAGCATCGGCCCACCAGGGACAGTGTTGACAGGAGAGTATTTCCTGTCATCACCAGGGCTAGCAGCATGCACAAGAGGGGTTTGGGCACTGTCCTAGCCGCACTTCACCCTGTGACGATCACTATCTTTCAGTGATATGGTGGTGGTGCCCATTAGCAGCAACATCGCATACATGATGCCATGCCATCACGACATTGCCCATATGCCTGTGCCAGACTCCAGAGTACTGCTGCCAGTCAGAGAGAAGGATTCGGAGAGGAGCTGAGCTGAACTCTGGAGACCTCAGACCTGTGGCTGCAATGACTCTTGGAGGAACTGAGTTGCGAAGAGGCGCAAGAGAAGAGAGCAGGTAAGTTAACTACTGGGGGAGGGGGCAAAAAACAAAACAGGCAGAGGGGGAAGGATGTGTATAATAATGGATATACAGACTAGTTGGGGGGGCACAAAAAGTAATATACAGATTAGTTGGGGGGGCACAAAAAGTAATATACAGACTATTTATTATCAGCTAATTATATAGCGCACACATATTCCGCAGCGCTTTACAGAGAATATTTTGGCCATTCACATTAGTCCCTGCCCCAGCGGAGCTTACAATCTATGTTCCCTATCACATGCACACACACACTAGGGTTAATTTTTGTTGGGAGCCAATTAACCTACCAGTATATTTTTGGAGTCTGGGAGGAAACCCATGCAAACACAGGGAGAATACACAAACTCCACACAGTTAGAGCCATGGTGGGAATTGACCCCACGACCTCAGTGCTGTGAGGTAGTAACCATCTGTGCTGACTAGTTGGGAGGGCTCAATAATTATTATACAGACTAGGAAGAGGGGCTCAATAATTAATATACAGACTAGGAAGGGGTTGCACAATAATTAATATACAGACTAGGAAGGGGTTGCACAATAATTAATAGACAGACAAGGAATTATTTATTGTACAAGGAAGGGGTTGCACAATAATTAAAATACAGACTAGGAAGGAGTTGCACTATAATTAATATACAGACTAGGAAGGGGTTGCACAATAATGAATATACAGACTAGGAAGGGGTTGCACAATAATTAATATACAGACTAGGAAGGGGTTGCACAATAATGAATATACAGAATAGGAAGGGGTTGCACAATAAGTAATATACAGAATAGGAAGGGGTTGCACAATAATGAATATACAGAATAGGAAGGGGTTGCACAATAATGAATATACAGACTAGGAAGGGGTTGCACAATAATTATTATACAGACTAGGAAGGGGTTGCACAATAATTATTATACAGACTAGGAAGGGGTTACA
This sequence comes from Taudactylus pleione, assembly GCA_031769625.1. Classification (NCBI taxonomy): domain Eukaryota; kingdom Metazoa; phylum Chordata; class Amphibia; order Anura; family Myobatrachidae; genus Taudactylus; species Taudactylus pleione. The sequence goes on from JAUIMM010000063.1 coordinate 7,228,724, forward strand.
CAATAATGAATATACAGACTAGGAAGGGGTTGCACAATAATGAATATACAGACTAGGAAGGGGTTGCACAATAATGAATATACAGACTAGGAAGGGGTTGCACAATAATGAATATACAGACTAGGAAGGAGTTGCACAATAATTAATATACAGACTAGGAAGGGGTTGCACAATAATGAATATACAGACTAGGAAGGGGTTGCACAATAATGAATATACAGACTAGGAAGGGGGTTCACAATAATTATTATACAGACTAGGAAGGGGTTGCACAATAATTAATATACAGACTAGGAAGGGGTTGCACAATAATTAATATACAGACTAGGAATGGGTTGCACAATAATTAATATACAGACTAGGAAGGGGTTGCACAATAATTAATATACAGACAAGGAAGGAGTTGCACAATAATTAATATACAGACTAGGTAGGGGTTGCACAATAATTAATATACAGACTAGGACCAGAAATGGTTGAACGCAGCAAGTATTTCTGATACCTGCTGTTGTCCGTATACATATATCCAGATGATACTCAATGGTTGCGGTTACACCAGCAAGACAGGTCATTTTGGGGATATCCTGAAAATACTTTTTGATAAATATGCCTTTTAGAGTTTTACCACATTTGAACCTACCCCCTTTTAAATAGTATTAAGGTAGCAATGTGTTGGAGGCCCTGTTTGGTCATCATCTCGAAGCAATTAAGTTACTCCTTATCAAAAGTCAATACTATTTGTATTTCATTTCTAAAGTTGTGTTTTAAACATATTATGCATTAGAGTGGTATATGCTCATATATATTGCAATATTTGCACTTGTCATGTTCATAACTAGTCATCTGTGGGCCCCTTAGCAAAGGTTTATGAGAAAAAAACTAGATGTGCGCACACCCCCATGTTTTGTTTTTGGTTCTTAATCATCGTTGTATTTTGTTTTTGGTAAAACAACTAAAGCATGTAATTTGGGCCTGCTTTTGGCATACAGTATCATTAACATCAATAATATTCATTTTCAGTCATTTCAAGTCAATTTTGACCACCTCACAGCTCACAATATTGTTTTCACCAATATTGACCAAAGGCTGCAGCAAGCTGCCTGACTAAACTAAGTAACAGATGGGCTGCACACACACATGGCAGTTAGAAAGAACATAACACATCTATGAGTGGTGGGTGCAGATTTAATGGTAGTAAAAGAGTTAATAATATTGTTTTTTACAGGTGTCCTACAAGTCCCAGCAAGCCTGCCCCAGCATGATGTGCTGGGGCAGTGCCAGCTTGCCCAGACATTAAGGGCTCACTTGCACCTGTAGTCCGTAGTAGTAGACAGGATGGCAGTTTAATAAACTATATGACCCTATGGAATATTTTCATTAATCAATAAGGAATAGTCTAAAAGTAAAGTCAAAGTAGACAATATATTACCAACACACTTCTCCAAACAGCAAATCACAGGTTTCCGGCCAGTACAGTTGATTGCTGCCAGAGTAAAGTCTAGTAGAAAAGTAGATCACCATCAAAGTAACTTCAAACAGCAAATCACAGACCTCAGGCCAATATATGCGATTCAAGCCAGAGAAACAGCCTAGTAGAAAAGATAACAAATGAATAACTAAAGGATAGAAGAAACGATTAATTAAAAAAAAAAACATGCCACCCTGCCCCAATCAGTACCTGCACCGGAACTCTGAGCCCGGGCTAACATTTGAAACTAGGGGGCAAAACAGCATGGGTTTCCCCCTATTTCCCAATAACAAGCACCAGGCTGAATCAGCCAGGGAAAGAGGGGAGTGAGGTGAAATACTGCAATAGTGGGGATACACTCAGCATGGGGTCCCCCTGGCATAATGTTAACCAGCCCTAAACTGGTCAGGCCAGGGCTTGAATCCCTTATACTGATCTATGCAGTGTTTTCAGCCTACCCATGAAGCTGCTACAAGTAGAATTGGAATATGACAGGGAGATACTTATATGCAATCCAATACATGCAAGATCTGACATTACCGGGATTATGATATTTTGTCTCGATTTGAGACCTGGATATTGCTGGGTGAACCAAGACAAGCCTCGGTATGACTCAGTACCCCCAAATTCGCGTGTGTACAACTTTCTTAAAAACCGAACTGGTCATCTCTAAAGAACACACACATGGGGCTTTCAAAGTGGGGCCGCCACAGTTTTGAGGACCAAAAGCAGCTGTGCTTCCTATAGTTCTGACTTTGGTGGTTGTATAGAGACATTCTGTTATGTTGCCTAATGGACCTCTTCCTCACCTGACATCTGTAATAGGGTTGGGTACGGGATCCCAGCAGTCAGGATGCTGACAGTCACAAAACCAACAGCGGCATCCCAACAGTCAGAATCCCACCCAACTAGGTAAGTACCCTAAGCCCTAACCCTACCCCCGCAGCCTAACCCTCCGACCCACAACTGATCCCTAACTCTCCCCCCTCCCCCATCACAGCCTAATCCTAACCCTCCCCCTGGCGCTGAACCCTAAACCCTAACTCTATCTCTCCCCCTAACCCTAATACTTACCGTTGGGGTGGCGGCAGTCATGATTCTGTCCCCGGGATTCTAACTGCTGTCAGAATTCCGGCGCCGGTATTCTGAGTGCCTGCCTCCTGACCGCTGGGATGCAAACTACATCCCCTGTAATACTGTATTACAATAGGTAACTAAAGAAAACCCGGCAATGCTTTTGCATCCCATGAACAATCCTGTGCCTGACTCATTTGGATTTTATGATAAAAATATATATTAACACCACGGGGGAGATGTAATAGGGTGTGAGTTTTCAAAATTTTACGAGTATAGAGCTATACTCACACATTTTCAGAACTCAACCTATGTAATAGGACGTGAGAACATGCAAACTTACATTTCTCACATCCCCGCAACTCGCAATGACAAAACATGCATACAGATGTTTTGAAATTGTGAGCTTACAAGTCGGGCAATGTAATAGAGTTGCACACTATTACTGCCTGAAAGGGGGCCCCCTGTGTTTTATGAACCAGTACTGAGCTCTGTTTAGCCTATGTTGGTTTTTAAAATGTAGGGGGAAAAATGTATAAGGTTCCCCCGTATTTTAACAACCAGCAGAAGGCTCTGTTGAGCTGGTCCTTGTTGTGGAAATACAGGGGACAAAATGAGTAAGGGTCCCCTTGAGTTTACATAAGCAGCACTGGACTCTTTCTAGCGGGGATGTAATGCTACAGCCGGCGAACCTTTTCACTCCTGCCAAACCATTACACCTGACCGATAGTCAGGCCAGGCCGGGGATCCCTGGGGAGGTGGGGACCCATCCAATGAAGAGGTTCCCCCCTCTCCAGGGCACCCCCTGGCCTGAGCTGATACCCCTGACCGCTGGGTACCGGGTTGCTTGTGTAACTTTATGTGTAAAAAGTATAATTAATAATATTGGCCCTGATTCAGACCCACTCGCGAGCGGCTGTCCGCTCGCAAGTGGGTCGATGTTCTGCACTGAGCATGCGCACGATGGAGGGAGCTCCATCGTGCGCATGCGCCAGACGCGACAAGCGAAGGAAAGTCCTTCGCTCGTTGTGTCTGATCAAAGGGGGCGTGCTGTCGATGTTGATTGACAGCATGCCCCCTTTGGTGGGCGTGCCGGGGACGTGCCTCCCTGACGGGGGTGTCAGAAGCCGGCCCACTGACATCACTAGTGATGTCAGTGGGAGTGATTTTGGCTCTGATAGAGCCAAAATCCCTCCGGGGCTTGCGGTTGAAAACCTCAACTGCAGGCTCCGGCTGGCAGTTTCGATGGTCGCGATGGTCAAGACCATCGCGGCCATCAAACTGCACGCTCATATAGGCTGTGGGTGGTGACCCACAGCTATACGAGCGTCCAGGAGGACGCTCCATTTTCATGGAGGGCGGCCCTCATTCAGAGCGTGCGCTCTGCTCAGAGCGTACGGCTCTGAATGAGGGCCATTGTCTTTTGCCCCAGAAAGCCTCCCACGCATGCTGGTACTTGGAGAACCACAAGTACCAGCATGCTGGTACTTGTAGTTCACCTGCAAAACAAATATTAAAATAACCAAAAGACATACACACCATGACAGTAAAATTTTATTAAAGCATACTTGCGCACTTACAATTATGCATACTCACCGAGAATCCCTGTAGCCATTCACGTCCACTTGTCCAGTAGAATTCACGACACCTATAAAACAAAATCCATACTCACCTATTCCTAGTGTAGATCACATCCTCTTAAGGTCAAATATGCATTCTAGGGGTTAAAAACAATAAAAACGGGTACGCAAAACCAGGTCGGTCAGGAGGAAGTGTATGTGTTTACACATACCCTTCCCCCACGTGAATGACAGGGACCTGCATGATTTTCATTAAAGGAGCTGCCCGATGATTGGTTGTGAGTGATCAGCCTGTCTGTCAAATTTTCCCCCATAGACCAATGGTGGGAAAGCGCCATTGAAGTCTATGGTGGGAACCGCTAGATTGAAGTCTATGATGGGATCGAAAAGTTCACCTCAATTAACCTTGTGGTTACTATCATAGGCTACAATGTAGCAGTTCCCACCATAGACTCTAATGGTGCTTTCCCACCATTGAAGTCTATGAGGGAAAGTTTAACAGACAGGCTGACCGCTCACAGCCAATCAGCAGGCAGCTTCTACAGAGTCGTCCGCTGATTGACTGGTGACTCCTGTAATGACAGGAATCACGTGAGTCCCAGTCATTCGTACTGGAAGTGTATATGTAAACACCTGGTTTTGCTTGCCCTTGTTCTTGTTTTTAACCCCTTGGATGCCTACTTGGACCGAAGAGGACATGATCTACACTAGGAATAGGTGAGTATTTAATTTTTTTTACAGATGCCGTAGATTCTACTGGACAAGTGGATGTGAATGGCTACAGGGATTCTAGGTGAGTATGCATAAATGTGAGTGCGAATGTGAGTGTACATCTATGCTTTAATAAAATGTTACTGTCATGGTGTGTATGTCTTGTGGTTACTTTAATATTTCTTTTGCAGGTGAACTAGAGGTACTAGTGAGGGAGGCTTGCTGGGACCTCTAGTTCTCCAGCAAAAGACAATATTAATCATTCTATTTTTTACACATACATTTACACAATCAACCAGGCACCCACCGGCAAGGGGTGTCGGGGATAGCCCTGGGCTATAACCCCAGGTCTGGGGTGCCCTGTAGAGAGGTCTGGGAGGGTCACCACCTCCCAAGGGATCCCCGACCTGGGCTGACTATCGGTCAGGTGTAATGCTTTGGCCAGGGGACCCGGTGAAATGGTTTCCTGGCTATGGCATTACAGTCTGCTAGAAAGAGCCCGGTGCTGGTTATGGAAAATACAGGAGACCCCTAGTCATTTTTTCCCCTGTATTTCCACAACCAGGATTGGCTCAACAGAGCCTTGTGGTGGTTCATAAAATACAGGGGAACCCTATGCATTTTGTCCCCTGTATTTTATGACCCAGCACAGGCTAAACAGAGCCTGGTGCTGGTTCATAAAATACAGGAGACCACAACGCATTTTTTCCTCTATATTTTATGAACCAGGACAGGTTCACTGGAGCCCGGGGCTGGTTCTGCTTTTAGAGGGGAACCCACATAATTTTTTGAAAATTTTTACTGTTTACTATTTTTTTTAAACACAGAAGCAATCACGGATCTCACTGATCTGTGATGTCTTCTCTATAACTCGGACCTTTTAATGCTAGTCACAATAAAAGGTCTTAGTTTTCAAAGGAGAAAACTCACCTGGACTCGCATAATTGTAGTAGCCTCAAACTCACAAGTTTGCAGGCTATTACAATTGGCAAGTTGTGAGACAAACCCATAACTTTAAATGTGCAAGAAGGTCTGAGTTTGTTTCACACAAAAAACTCAGACCCTATTACATCTCGCCTCACTTATTTTACTATATGTATAAACTCCATTAGAAAAATGGGTTTCAAAAAGAGCAGCAGTATGGATGGGATCTGTAGCAAAATTTGGGGTAGAACTCAACCTTCATGAGGCCTGTGCTCTACTATTCTCAGCATGAAGGGGTTGGTTGTAAGGGAGGAATGCGTGGTGGACAATCTTTGGCAGGCCCCCCTCACTTCCTGGTCCCTTAGTGGCTGCAACCCTACATTGCATTAGTGGTAGTTCCGCCATTGATTTTTGAGAAATAATGCATCCCAAATGTATTGCATTGCAGATATTAGAAGTCACCTCAGATTTTTGAGAACCATATAAAAGCTCTATAAAACCTCCAAAATTTTATTTGATCACATAACTCTTAATGACGTTTATACTCCATATAACTGACAGTTGGGTCTGCCTTATCCTACAGTATATATAGTAATGCTATGAGGATTCTCCCAGCAGGGAGAGAAAATCTCTCTAAAATAAAAAAGGATAGTTCTTGAATTCACAATATTGAATTAAATTTTTTAGTTTTCTAGTTTTGGATACTGTATGTCCTCCTCTATAGGTCCTGGAGTACCTATAGAGGAGGGGAATAGGATCCAAGAGTAATGACCGTTAGAAGCTACAGTACCAAAATGGTGATGAATGGCAGTGGGACTTTTAAATGTCAATATATAGAAATAAAAAAACACTATGATGCAGTACTGTCTGGGCCTGAGTGTGTGTTCTAAAATAGCAATCTCTGCACATACTGTATATGCAGCTAAAGCTTAAACCAGAGGTTCCCAAACGCAGTCCTCAAGGCTCCCCAACAGTTCAGGGTTTAGAGATATCCATGGTTGAGCACAGGTGTTAAATCAAATTGACTGAGGTACTAATTAAGTCGACCTCTCGCTTATACCATCTAGAGACAACAATAGTACCCCCTAGTGGCAACATAAAACTATTGGCTTATTCTTTAAGTACTGTTGTTTTTAACAAGAATATTGCTGCAATTCTTATACTTGCCAGTCAGCTCATTGAAAAAAAACCCCCATACTTTAGAAAAACACACCAAATGGCCCGACCTGACCCTTACTCAGCTGCACAGCTCTGTAATACAAAGCACCAGTAATAATAAAGGCACTGCCGCCGAGATAAACAATGTTCAGAGAGAGCATGTGGGAGGCATGGCCATGTAACTTTAGGAAAAAAAAGAAAAAACTGGTGAGGGGGGGGCGCTGTGAGATCAGTGTGATCGCTCCCCCCACGGGCAGAGGAGAGGATACTGCTGTTGCTGCTGCTGCTTAGTGGCATCAAGCAGTCTCCCTGGTCTCCCACTGCTGACAAGTAAGAGGGAGGGGGGGGCAGCAACAGAACCGGGCCCCTCCAACAAGCTCGGGTAATTAGGACCTCATTCAGAGGTGGTCGTTAGGTGCAAGCGGTAGCACAGAATCATGGCGGCCACTTGCATCCTGAACGGCCGCCTCTTTGTCGATCGTTAAGCTGTTGGTTATTACAACCCACAGCTCAACGACTGACCAGGTTGATGTTCGCGATGGTGATCACCATCGCAACCATCGGGGCTTACGACCAGACCCTAAGGTTGGGTCTGGGCATTCGTAAGCCCCAGGGAGCTTCCTGCTCTGATGGAGCAGGAAGCTCCCCACTGACATCACTGATGATGTTAGTGCGGCCGCCCACAAAATGGTAGGCGTTAAGGAACGCCTCCGTTTTGGAAACCACCCCCCCCGGCCTGCCTACCAAACAGGGTGAGCTGTCGATCAACATCGACAGGCACCCCATTTGGAGGCGAGCTCCGGAGCGACAGAGTTTATCTGTTGCTCCGGGGCTTGTGCACGCGCAGTGCGGTTGCTGTGCATGCACAGGCCTTACCATCAAGTCCGTTACGAGCGCATCAGTGTTCGTGACCAACTCTGAATAATGTCCCTAGTGCCCACTCTCCCTTATCACGGCGTATGGGTGGATAAACGCCTTTAGCTCTCTGCATCCAAGTGTGAGCAATTATGGCCAACTTACTTTCAACTCTGCTCCAGCTCCATCATGTTTATTACGTTAGATCATAGATTTCATACCTAGAAAACGCTGAACAAATATTTACATATTGCTCTGAAAATCATTTGTGCAGAATTTAGTGTACCCACAAAGTACATGGTACATGACACACAACGATGTTTATTGATAGCAGGCACTGGTCTCATTTCAGGAATTTTACACCAAAAGTGCAAATTACCTGATAAAATTAGTGTTGTTGATTCCCTTAGAGGAAGTATGTTTGCAACCTGACAACACAAAAGAAACATTTACCCATCCAAATATCTCCTTTTAAACAAGTTGTTGCCAAAACAATTACTGTAATTTTAACATCATGGTTTTCTGCTGGAGTGTAAATATCTGCTTCATTAGTATGCTAATTGGCGTGAAAGTGTAGCTGCTGGGCAGCGTTACACTATCTATCATCTATGATGTATCCAAATACCAAAGGGCCTGTTTACCAAAGTAAGAGTACAGCAAAGCCAGGACTGAAAGCAGGACCACAAACATCAAAAGGTGCCACAATATAATACAGTGCATCTTACCAATTTACAGATTTGGCACCAATGTGCAATATATATATATATATATATATATATAATCTGAAGGGGGGTCGTTTCACTGTTTCATTGTACATTTATTTTGCAGCTTGAAATAGATAAAATATGTGTACTGCATAGATTAAAGATATATTCAGGTATTCCAACCAATCAGGGTCTCCGATTAGGTGAACAATTCAGGGTCTTCCACAAAAATCAGCAGCACTGTAAACATTGGATCAGTGTTGTAGCTCTGCTCATGGAGTATCCCTAGTAGTGCGGGAAACAGTCGGGAAGCCGATGGACGGAATCCCGACTGCCGGCTTCCCGACTGTATAATCCCGGCAAGGGTTAAATAACAGACGTCGAAATCCTGATGCCTGTTATTTTCCCTACGCCGGGAGCCCGACACCCGGCTTACCGATCGAAGGTAAGCTGGGCGACGGGTGCGGACAGCTGCGGGGAGGGGTAGGTTTAGGGTTCCTGGAGGGGACTTAGGGTTAGGCACCCCCCTGGGAGGTTAGGTTTAGGCTAGAGGAAGGGGGGGGTAAGGGTTAGGCACCCCCAGAGCGAGGTTAGGGTTAGGGACCCCCCCATGGGACTTAGGTTTAGGTGGCGGGAGAGGGTGCCTTAGGTTTACGCACTTAGAGGGGGGATTAGGGTTAGGCACTTAGGGGGGAGGTTAGGGTTAGGCACCCCTAAGGGAGGGTTAGGGGGTAGAATAGGTTAGTGAGTACTTACCTTTCGACGATCGGGATTTTCACTGCTGCTGGGGTGCGGCGGGCGGTAAATCATACTGAATCCAGTAGAGCATCAGGCTGCACCCTTTACACATATCATCACACAGATCCGTCAGAGCGCTGAATCTATTTACACACGTCTTCTACACATGGATAATATATGCTGACTTCAGTTCTGCAATAGTAGCATTGGCCGACTGATCACTGTCACAATGGACTCACTCTACATGGGCAGTACTATGCATCAACTATTAATAGCAAAGAAAAGTCATATAAAAAACATATTCTTCCTATATTTTAAGCATGTCATACTGTATATATGCTTGTGGCAGTGGTAAATGAAAAGAAAGGTCTGATATGGTATACTTTGCTGCCAGTTCAGGTAAGTTCCTTAGAGTTAGTGATGTATTCTCTCAAGTATAAGGTAGTGACCAATTTCCTAATAATTATCTTCGTAAACATAAACAGTTGCACTCTTAAAATATATTTCAAGATCATATATATATACACAAACTTGACTACAACAATATTGTTAATTTGATTTTCTTCTAGTGGAATAAAACACAAAACAAGACAAAACACAATGACAACAAAACACTATGTAATCAATAAACACATTTAACACATTTCAATGTGTTACATTTTAGAAATGTGTAAAAAATGTGTGTATGGTGCATTATGCCAGATAATTAAAATGTAGATTTCAGTATCTATGCTCTCTTTTGTTATCCCTCTAAATACTTTCAAGCGAGTTGTCTTTTCAAACATGTGGTCAGCTGTTGTATTCACATATGGTCAAATGATCAAAGTCTGAGCTCTTCTCTAATTGTCCCCTGCTGCTTGTCTACTCTGACCATGATCAAGGCCCCAGCAGGTGATGAGAAAGGCATGAGAACAGCCTAGGAGGAGAATGCACTAGCGAGAGGCCCAGCCAAAATGAAATAAAGACTTTCAGTACATCACCCTGACAGTATAGGGCCAGAGAGAAATGTCTGGGTAGCCCAGATTGTTGTTCATATAATCTACACTATGTTTTTCACCAACACATAAATCACTGCATGTTGATACATTGTTGCTATCTCTTTCACTGAAAAGCATGTAATGTTTGTTTACTTACTGAGGCAGGAAACTGCTAAATGAAACGCTTTTATAGTATTTCACGTGTTTGTGGAAATCATTGCCATTCTTTTCACTTCTGCCTGGCATTGTTTGTTGAGAGTTAACTTTGCCAGATGGCTCTTTATTGTCATTGGTGTGTGTACACCTCACTATAGGATCAGTTCAAGACCAAATGGTGTGAAGAGTGTTAATGTTCAGAGGATTTAGTTACAGCAAATCCACACTTTGTAGAACGTTCATCTGGGTCTATTCAGAGATGTCTAAAACCAAATCAACTGTACTGTTCACACATGATCTTGGCAATCAAAGTAAACAAATAAAAAAAAATTGCACAGTTATAAAACAAATATTTTTTTTTGTTATCTGTCCAATAAATATGTTTAGATTTCAAACTACCGTTGATTTTTTGGCAGGGCGAAGTTTCATAATTGATTATCTGCTTGATTTGTAAAGTTGCTCCTTTTTTCTTTGCTGTGAATCAGCCTCTACATTGACAGCAATAATTTTATGATAAATTATCAGCTGACGGTGTACAAGGCACCAAAGGTGTACAGTGCAATCTACAGGTCTGGGACTAAAGCTAGGTACATACTACATACTACACAATTATTGGTCCAATTTGCCAATAATCGGGTGATTGACCTAATTTATTGTATAGCGTGTATGAAAGATCATTTCAGCATTTCAACGATAAAACGGTTAGAAAACATCCACAAATTTATTCCTTCGATTATCCAATCTATCGGTCAAGACCGAAAATCTTGGCCTTAATGTTCCGATATCAAGCAGTGTGTGTGCTCTCAATAATATGCTCATATTCCCTATGCTCTCCTGTCACTATGCCATGCTCCTTGTGGGTAGACATATGCAAAATCAGCATGGTGTGGTGGAAAATCGGTAGCTTCTTGGCAAATGCAGGGGGGGTTTCCGTCTGCCTGGAAACCCCCCTGCCTAGCCCACACCATGACCACAATAGAAATAGTAATGTAATAGAATTTTACTAGTGCTGCATGTTCTTCACAGTATCACACATGAAATAATTAGCACCACCTGTGGATCTTTTAACATGTATCAGTCAGTAATAAATAACCTGTGCACCAACTAGGAGATCTGGAAAACATTCACTGTTAGGGATGTGCTGCTATAGAGCCCAATATGTACATACATGTCCAGGGCAGTGCTAGGTTATTCTGCTGTTCCCAGACACCCGGACTTGCTCTAATACTCTGGAATGGTATCCACATCTAAAATAAATACATTCAGCTCAGTCAGGAGGATGGCCCTACTGCCGCATTTGATGGCTTACTGTGATCGCTGGTCCTGTATATGCTGGAATTATGACACACAATATACTTTGTATGATGCATATTAAAGCTGGTTAAGTGCTAATTCTACCCTCTTCATGGATTGGCCACCCTCTCTCTAAAATCAAGCATTTGGAAACCCCCCTCTAGAGATCCTGCGTTTGCCACTGTTCTAATAAAACATTGCATAATGTGTAACACATATATTGGGGCTTTCAATTTATCAAAAAATCTCCCCGTTTGTCGCTCCCTGATCAAAATAAATTGGACAGTGTGTACCTAGCTTAAAAAGTGCTGGGAGTGGGGGGTATAAAGTACCTAGGCCTCTGGTGCAGCTTAGTGGTGCAATTGGGGTAAGGGGAGATGGCATAGGGTGGATAGGTCCTTGTGGCTGAACCTCCCTAAGCCGCATGCCTTATTTATCGTGTGCACTGGGACCCAAAAAGATTGTGGAGGACTGCTAGGTATAACAGAATTTAATAAAAATATGTGATTTATCAATAACTTAAATTTTAAGAAGTCAGACCTCATTTGTCTTATAAAGCTATCAGAATTCTCTCTCTTTCTAGCATATGTTACCATATATTATCTCACAATATTACTTACCTGGGGTGAGGGGCTCCACACAGTCCTACAGGAACCCTGATATCTGCTGTAATCATGCAAGCAGGTTCTGTATACTTTGCCGACATACATCATTCATCATGTCGACATGGTGGTAATGTTGAAATGCAGCATGTATGCATGCTTGGCAGGTTGACAATGACCACATTGACATTAATCATGTTGACATGATTAAAATGTTGACAAAATGTTCTTGATGGTCTAGTGGTGACTTACCTGGTCCGGCGGCTCCTGCGGTATCTTCCGGGTCCTGCTTCCAGCTGATGAGGACTTCTGGCTGATCCTGAGGCACTTCCGGCGGTGAGTATTTCTAACCCCTAACCCTAGTCCTAGCTCTCCCTTGGGTGTATAACCCTAACCCCCCTCTCTCCCAGCCTAATCCTAACCCTCCCCTAGGTCTGTACCCTAACCCTCCACTGCCGCAGCCAAACCCTAAACCTCGGGTTCATGCAGAATGCCAACATTTTACATGTCGACATTCTGCAGATGTGGACATACTGCAATGTCAATATTTCAACAATGTCGACATACTAACTGTTGACACTGTGGTATCGACATTGTGAATATTGACATAATGCAACCATCTCCTCACTCTCGCTGAGGCAGGATTTTTCATACGTGCAGTACTACAATGCTGAAAGTAATAAGAGGAACATTGCTGAACAACTATACATTAGCACAGCAGTTTCAGATGGAATGCAGGGGTTGGGTACGGTATCCCGGCAGTCAGAATACCGACAGCGGCATCCCAAAAGTCAGAATCCCAATGCCTGCAGGTAAGTACCCTAACGCTAGTCCCTAACCCTCCCTTTAACATTAACCCACCTTTCCTGCAGCCTAACCCTAACCCTCCCTTCCAGCAGCCTAACCCTAACCCCTTCAAAGCCTATTCCTAACCCTACCCCCTGCAGCCTAACCCTAACCCCAAGCCTAATACTTACCATCGGGGTGTCAGTGGTCAGGATTCCAAATGCTGTCGGCATTCTGGTGCCAGGATTCTGACCACCGGCATCCTGACCGCTGGGATGCCGCCTACATCCCAAATGCAGGACTCCAGGTATTATACTGGATTAATATTTAATTAACTCCACACAAAATTACATTTTAAAAGTTTACCAGCCTCCTTTGTTCAAAAATAGATATTTTGCCATCGATCAAAAACCCTTGAATGTAGTGAGGAGTCTGAGGACACTTTTAAAAAATGTTTATGCTGATAACTGTGTAAAAATGTAACTCCCCCCAAGAGATATGATGGCATAATGCTGCATTTATCAGTTCTTTAAATACATTAAACCAGATATTCTATTGTGTAAACTGGTAGAAGCCACATCGTTGGATAGACGGCAGAATTCCAGCAGCTAAACCGCTAAATGTAACAGCTACAAAATATGTACACTTTATATAACAATAGTCAAATGTAATGGTTATACAAGAACTAGAATGCATAAATGGTTGCCCGGGTTGAAGACTGGACCCTGAAGCCTTTATTTGTTTACATTGTCCTCACTTATAACCCCATTTCATTGATCCTGAAAAGGACCCCACTGTTTGCGAACATGCATGCAAACAGTGTTGTAACTACTGTGGGTGCTAAGGGTGTTGCTGCTATAGTACCCGAGCTGCCTCTGTGGCCCGCCACTCCCCCTGCACCCAGTCACACACACAAGGTGGGCCGGTCTAGTCAGGGCTGCCGAGGGGGGCCTGGATGGCAGCGGTCTTGATTTGGTGCACCAGCAGGCAGACATGGAGAGACAGTGGCACCGATCATGAGGCAATCGGAGCTCGTGGACCGGCAACCAATCAGCAATGGCGGCTCCTGATTGGCTGCCAGTCTACAAGCTCCGATTGACTCATGAGCGGCGCCAGATTCAATTTGTGCTCGGCGCTGTATGTCCATGTCTGCCAGTGCCCGCCATTGCACTAGCTATAATTAGCTGGCCACCTGGCCCCAAACCCACACCTGCTGGCTGCTGATGACACACAGTGGGAGGAGAGAGGCTGCTGAGGGGGCACGTGAAAGTGAGTTGCTGGGGAGGCATAATGTGTAAGGGGCATTACTTTTGTGTGGAATAATGTGTTACATGGAGTGTTACTACTATGTGGCATAATCTGTAAAGGGCATTAATGTGTGGCATATGTATACAGTGATCACAAAATACGTGCTATAGCACATTTTTTATGCACTTAGCTAGTTGGGACCCGGTTTTTAAAACTCAGAGGGTCCTGCAGGACATTATGTGTGCAGCCTGTGTGCAGCGCAGCAGCACCCAATCAGTGCCGGCGGATTTTCCTTACTACAGCTCTCAGAATACCTCTGGTGCTTCCGGCTGCTCCTCCCTCTGTGTCAGCCTTCTGCCGCTGCCCGCTCCTCGCTCCCTCAGTTTCTCATACAGACTCTTCCTCACACAAAACTACCCCCTCAGCCGCAGCCACTCTCTGGTTACTGTGCCTCAGCATCCACTCTGTGGTGATGTCGGACCCGGATGTGGGAAATGTTGGCAGTACCGGCTTGGAGGTGTCAGACTCAGGTTGTAGAAACACATCCGGAAACTGGTGCAGCTGCTGCTGGAAGATGGCTGTGATGCCCCAGGCTCCCTGGGGGAAACTCTGGAAGAGAAGAGCCCCCTGGGCAGATGAGGACGTTCCTGTCTGACCTCATCCCTCAGGTGCACACAGTGCTGGTTGAGAAGAGCACCATGATAAGTGAGGGCATCTGTCCCTGGCTGGCTGTATGGCCCTGTCACTGGTGTAATTAGCCGGTTGTGTGGCCCCTGTCCCTGGTGTTATTTGCCGGCTGTGTGGTCCCTCTCACTGGTATTATTGACCGGCTGAGTGGTCCCTCTCACTGGTATTATTAGCCAGCTGTGGCCCCTGTCCCTGGTGTTATTGGCCGGCTGTGGTCCCTGTCCTTGGTGTCACTGGCTGGTTGTGTGGCCCTTGTCCCTGGTGTTATTGGCCGGATGTGTGGCCCCTGTCCCTGGTGTTATTGGCTGGCTGTGTGGCCCCTGTCAATGGTATTATTAGCCAGCTGCGTGGCCCATGTCCCTGGTGTTATTGGCCGGCTGTGTGGTCCCTGTCCCTGGTATTATTAGCCGGCTGTGTGGCCCCTGTCCCTGGTGTTATTGGCCGGCTGTGGTCCCTGTCCTTGGTGTCACTGACTGGCTGTGTGGCCCTTGTCGCTGGTGTTATTGGCCAGATGTGTGGCCCCTGTCCCTCGTGTTATTGGCTGGCTGTGTGGCCCCTGTCCCTGGTATTATTTAGCAGCTGTGTGGGACCCTGGCTGTGTGGTCCTTGTCCCTGGTATTATTAGCCAGCTGTGTGGGCCCCTGGCTGTGTGGTCCCTGTCCCTGGTGTTATTGGCCGACTTTGGCCCCTGTCCCTGGTGTCACTGGCCGGCTGTGTGGCCCTTGTCACTTGCGTTATTGGCCTTCTGTGTGGCCCTATCCCTGGTATCACTTGCTGGCTGTAAGGCCTCTGTATCTGATGTAACTGGACAGCTCTGTGGCCCATGTCACTGGCTGGCTGTGTGGCCCCTTCCCCTGCCTGTGTAACAGTAGGCATTCCTTCACTAACCCCGACTATGTAGCTGTGTGTATTTCCCATTTACCCTGACTGTTAACTGTGTACACCCCCCACCTTACCCCCAGCACTGCCTGTCCCTAATCTCCTCCTTGCCCCAATACTGCCCCAGCTATCTACCCTTGCCCCCTCTCTACCCCCAGCACTGCCTGCCCCTAACCTCCTTGCCCCAGTACTTCCCCAGCTGCTATCTACTCTTACTCCTCCCTACCCCCACCTCTGCCTGCTCTAGTTCCCCTCTAGCCCCAGCTCTACTCCAACTTATCCCTGCCTTTATCCCCAGCTCTAATTCCTACTTGCCCTTAAACCTCTCTACCCCAACTGCTACCTGCCCCCAACACTGTCCCAACTTCTGCCTGCCCTCACCCCTATAATATGTGATGGGACCCAAAAACAGTGGAGTAGGACCCCAATTTTTTAAAGTGAGGGGTCCCTGGGACCCACATTTTTTTTTGATCAGCGCGATCACTGGTATAAGGGGTACTACTACTGCATGGCATAATGTGCATACTGTAAGTGTGGCATAACCTTAATGGGCTCTGCATGGCATAACATGAATGGGCTCTGTGTGGGGGCAAATGTATGCGTTTGTTACCTCTGGGGAGGCTCTTTTAAGATCTTGCTATGTTGCCCCCAAAGTTCTAGTTATACCCTTGCATGCAAACACAGAGGGCTGACTAATATTTATGGTCACTTAAAAAGGGCTAACTCTGGATTTAATATGAACTTGCATGAGTCATAAAGTGCTCTATTTATTAACATTATTTTGAGTAAAATAAAGTGAAAAAAGTGTTTTCACACCCTTTTCACATTATTTTAGTATCACCTATAGTTATTACAGGGCAATACTCCAACCCCTAAGTATCACTTATTTTTAGTAATCAGATCGCATTTCCCATAATTGTAATGGGAAACGTGATCCGACCAGAGTTACTAAAAATAAAATGTGAAAAAAATACCTAGGGAGGCCCTATGATAATAATGCCACCTGGAGGTGGCGTTATCCAGGTTCTCCCCTGGTTACCGGACTCATGCTCCACTCTAACGGGGAGAGCAGAGCTGGGAGTCGGTCCCAGTGATCAGCTGTGTGGTCTAAACAGACCGCAAGCTGATTACTGTGAAAAAAAAAAATTGTAAAAAAAAATATTTATCTTACCCGACTCCAGGAACCGGTGATCGGGGCTCCGGGTGATGTCCTCCCTCCGGTCAGCTGGTCTCCCATAGTGTACTGCGGCCTGGTCATCAGGTGATCAGGTCCCAGTGCAGTATGGGATAAAACCTGACCGGAGGGTATGGAGGACATCACCGGAGCCCGGATCATGCAGGGGGTCCACGATCACGGGGGGTGGGGCTTTGCACCAGGGGGTGGGGCTTAGCACCGGGGGGTAGCAGCGACGGCTGGTCGGCGCACGCGCGGGCACTTTGTCACGGTATTTTTTCCGAAAATACCGTGACTAGTGTGCCGATGTGATTCGCAGGGACAGAGTTTTTTTTCGCAAGCTCTGTCCTTGCAAGGGACTTGTAGTAAATCCCTGTGATATTGCCTGAATTCGCAATAGGAATTCAGTCATTAATATCACACTACAATCTGCATTCAATATGTGGATTGTAGTAAATAGAGCCCAAAGTTTGATACTTCCTCAATGTGAGCTTTAAGGATATTTTTGTGGCTTTCGCATAGGTTTTTGGCAGACTGCCAATTTCCACTAGAGCCAGCCCTGGAACCTGTATAATTTAAAGTGTCTCCATTTTGAGAGATTGTTTGACAGTGTGTGGCCCTGACAAAGTTCAAACCTAAGCCACAACCTAATCCTGGTCAAACTACACCACCCCGTCAAATCTGGTGGAGCTAGGTCCAAAACACTGGCCATGCATAAAGGACAAACGGACAGATAGACACGCTTTTTTGCTTATTATAAAGATATTATTATTAGAGATGTGCGCCGACCCCCTTGTTTTGTTTTTGGTTTTGGATCTGGATCTCACCTGGTTTTGGATCTGGATTGGTTTTGCCAAAACCTCACCTCCGTGTTTTGTTTTTCGGTTTTGGTTTTGGGTCTGGATTTCTTAAACAATCATAAAAACAGCTAAAATCACTTAAAATGGATCTGCTTTAATTCCTACAGTATTATTGACCTCAATAACATTTATTTCCACTCATTTCCAGTCAATTTTGACCGCCTCACAGCTCACAATATTGATTTTTTCATCTAGTTAAGGGCCAAAAGTTTGCATCCAGCTAGCTGTCTCAAAACTGAGTGATAAATAGAGTTGAGGACTGTGCAAAGATGATGGCTGGGGTACCCTTTGAGGATTGAAGAATTGATAGTTGATAGTTGGCGCAGCCACTGGCTAAAGTAAGAAGAGTTGATACTTGATAATTGGTGCAGCCACTAGCTGAAGTAAGAAGAGTTGATACTTGATAATTGGTGCAGCCACTAGCTGAAGTAAGAAGAGTTGATACTTGATAATTGGTGCAACCACTGGCTCAAGAATTGATAGTTGGCGCAGCCAATGGCTGAAGTAAGAAGAGTTGAAACTTGATAATTGGTGCAGCCACTGGCTGAAGTAAGAAGAGTGGATACTTGATAATTGGTGCAGCCACTGGCTGAAGAATTGATAGTTGGCGCAGCCACTGGCTGAAGTAAGAAGAGTTGATACTTGATAATTGATGCAGCCACTGGCTAAAGAATTGATAGTTGATAGTTGGAGCAGCCACTGGCTGAAGTAAAAAGAGTTGATACTTGATAATTGGTGCAGCCACTGTCTGAAGTAAGAATTGATAGTTGATAGTTAATTGTTGATGCAGCCTCCAGGCTGATTAGTAGTAGAATACAGAGCTATGATTAGGAAAGAACCAGTCCCGCAACAGCCTTGAGGGCTGGAACTCTTGGCAAGAGTTCTAGCCTGTTACAGCCTTGAGGGCTGGTGAGGAATGATGACAGGTGGCCTTTGGGCCGTGAAGCAGATTGCGGCCTTTGGGCCATGTAGCAGCTTTGAGGGCTGCAAACCCTCTGATGAAGGTCACTGTTGTGTGACTTGTGCTGCCAGGTTGACACAATAAGCAGCAGTTGATTCAGAATTTTCTTTAAAAAAAATGAAAGGGGCATGCAGGAGATGCTGTCTGTGGCTATTTAAATTTCTGGACATTCATAAAAAATAACATTAAAATGTCAGGCAGCAATGCCCCAACCAGCACATAATTGAAAGGAAAAAGGTGCAAGATGGAATTGTCCTTGGGCCCTCCAACCCACCCTTATGTTGTATATATGAAACAGGACATTCACAGTTTAACAAACCAATCACTTCAGCGACAGGGACTGCCACTTGTGGCTGAAATTATGGTTTGTTTGGACTCCCCACAATACAAGCTGCCAATGCGCACTGGACATTGGTGGCAATGACCCAATACACAAACTGTCTTTACAATACATTAGATTAGATTTCGTTATCGTCATCACCATCAGTGTGTGCATCCTCCTCTTCTTCACACAATATTAGTTTGTCACCGCTGGAATCCACCATTACAGACACTTCTGTATTTTTTTTACTTAATTGCTGATAAAGGTCTTCATCGTGGAATTTATAATTCATTTTAATGAACACCATCTTTTCCACATTTTGGGGAAGTAACCTCCTACGCCGATCACTGACAAGGTTCCCGCTGTGCTGAAAACTCTTTCAGAGTACACACTGGAGGGTGGGTAACTTAAGTGCAGCAAAGCCAGTTTGTGTAAGGGACTCCAAATTGTCTCTTTTTCCTGCTAGTAGTGAAACGGACTGAGTGACATGCCTATTTGGATGCTATCCCTAAAATAATAATCCACCATTCTATGAATGGTAACCGTATCAGACAAAGTCACGGTAGACATGTCACTCATTGTAGGCAGTTCTTTCAGACCCAACCAGATGTCATTAGGTTTTGCTGACTGATCTGCATCACCACCAGCAGTGGGTCTCTTAGGAAAATATAATTTTTTTTCCAGGCAGCTGCAGAAACTGAAGGAGGAGATGATGCCATGTCATGTGCCTCTTGAGCTGACAATTTTTTCACCAACAGCTTTTTGCATCTTTTTAGATTTATGTCCATCGGAAAGAAAGACACAAGGTATGACTTAAACCTAGGTTGAAGTATGGTCTCCAAAATATAGTGATCTAATTTCAAGAGATTGACTATTCTTGGATCCTGTCAAAGTGAATGAAGGGCTTGATCTTCAAGTCCGACAGACTTAGTGGAATCACCCTGTTTCAGCTCCTGCTTCAATTTCTCCAGCTGTTTTTGCAAAAGTCTGATTATTGGAATAACCTGACTCAAGATGGTAGTGTCTGAACTAACTTCAGATGTGGCAAGTTCAAAGGGTTTAAGAACCTTGCACAACACGAAAATTATTCTCCACTGCGCTTGACTAAGATGCATTCCCAATCCTTTCCCTATGTCATAGACCATAGTGTAGCCTTGGATGCCCTTTTTCTACTCCTCCATACGCTGAAGCATATAGAGGGTAGAATTCCACCTAGTTACTACCTCTTGCTTTAGCTGATGGCAGAGCAAATTCAACAGTTCTTGCTGGTGCTGCAATCTTCAACACGCAGTTGCTCAATGTAAAAAATGTCCAGAAATCTTTCGGGCCCCCGAGAGCATCTCCTGGCCGCCCCTGTCATTTAAAAAAAAAATGTTGGACCACCAAATTAATTGTGTGAGCAAAACATGGGATGTGTTCGAATTCACCCACATGTAATCCTCGCACAATATTGCTGGCATTGTCAGAAATCACACATTCCGAGGAGAGTCCAAGTGGGATAAGCCATTTTGCAATGATTTCCCTGAGTTTTTCTAAGAGGTTCTCAGCGGTATGCCTCTTAGTGAAACCGGTGATACACAGAGTAGCCTGCCTCTGAATGAGCTGGCGTTTGTTAGATGCTGCTGTTTGGACTGTTGGAGGCAATGTACCTACCCAGTGGGCTGTCACAGTCATGTAATCTTTAGTTTGCCCTGTCCCACTTGTCCACATATCTGTGGTTAAGTGGGCACAATGGCATTTCGGAGGACATTAATAAGGTTTTTTTGTGGGCAACAACTGTTGCCTGATTTACGGTTTTTACACAAAAATCCTCTGCAGCAACATCCTCATCATCTTTGTTGTTATCGCCAACTACGTAAATACA
Source organism: Taudactylus pleione (assembly GCA_031769625.1). Classification (NCBI taxonomy): domain Eukaryota; kingdom Metazoa; phylum Chordata; class Amphibia; order Anura; family Myobatrachidae; genus Taudactylus; species Taudactylus pleione. The sequence goes on from JAUIMM010000063.1 coordinate 7,249,745, forward strand.
GTATTCTCCTCATCCTCCTGGGGCAATTCCACAGAAGCATCTTCTATTTCTACATCAGCATGTTGACTTGTGCTGCCCATCCCCACATTTGTAGAGGGCACACAAATGGTGCCCTCTGCAAGTACACTATTAGAAAAGTCAGGCTCACACATGGCAACCACGGACACACTTGGACTCTCCTTGGGGATTTGTTATTTTTCGGAGCACACAGTTTGTTCCGGTGTCTTACTAGTCTTAACAATTTTAATTTTTCTGTACCTCTCCTACAAGCAGAAGGGCTTAAATCATCACTAGAACCACCAGTCATAAATAAAGACCAAGGCCTTATACTTTCCTTGTGTAGTAAATTTCTCTATAGCTAACTTTTTTTGTTTCTCTAAAGCTAACTTAGCTTTAGATTTTTTTTTTCTTTAACAGTTAAAAGTTGATTTTTTTTCTACATGGCCTGACTTAAGCCCTGGTGTATTCCCTTCATAGATGACGTTGACGGCCTTGCATCATCATCATGACTGCTACCGACAGCTACAAGACTGGTATGTGGATCCTGCTCTCCTGTCATGTGACTGTCCTCCATACTCACTGCGGTCTTACAGCAGTGTCACCAAGCAATTATAGTGCAGCTAAGTTCCAGCTAACACACACAACCACACACAGAAAAACAAAATATTTTTTTTCACACTGAGGGTGAAGAGCACCCCTGAGCGAGGTAGCAGCCCCTTGATAAATGAGACACAGACAGCACAGGACCCCTGCGCACTTACATTGCTGATAAGTGTGGCTAACATGCACACACAAAAAATTGTTTTTACTTTTTCTCACACTGGGGGGGAACATCCCTGAACAAGGCAGTAGCCCCTTGATAAATGAGACACAGGCAGCACAGCACCCCTGCACACCTATGTTGCTAATAAGTGTGGGTAACATGCATACACAAAAAATGTTTTTATTTTTTTACACTGGGGGGGAAGCACCCGTGAATGAGGCAGCAGCCCCTTGATAAATGAGACACAGACAGCACAGCACCCCTGCGGAACCTAAATTGCTGATAAGTGTGGCTAACACGCACACACAAAAAAGTTTTTATTTTTTTCACACTGGGGGTGAAGAGCACCCCTGAAAGAGGCAGCAGCCCCTTGATAAATGACACAGGCAGCACAGCACCCCTGCAGACATATGTTGCTGAAAAGTGTGGCTAATGTGAACACACACACAGAAAAATACATACATTTCACACTGGGGGTGAAGAGCACCCCTGATGGACAGAGCAGCCCCTGAACAACACATCAGCCAGCCCCTACGGACAACAGCCAGCCAGCCCCTATAGACAGGACAACAGCCAGCCCCTATAGACAGGACAACAGCCAGCCAGCCCCTATATGGACAACAGCCAGCCCCTATGGGCAACAGCCAGCACCTATGGAGTGGACAGGACAACAGCCAGCCAGCCCCTATATATGGACAACAGCCAGCTATGGACATAAGCAGCCAGCCCCTAAGTGACAATGACAACACAAGTAGCCAGCCCCTATGCACAGCGTCAGCAACAGCACATTCACAATTTCACAGCCCCCTCTCTCTTCAATCTCCACAGTCGGAATGAAAAATGGCGACGATCGCGGGACCTTTTATACAATCCAAAACCCATGAGAATCCGACAGAGGGATGATGATGTTTTGCCTCGTTTTGAGATCCGAGTCAGGCAGGAAAACCCGAGGCGGCTCGGATCTGTTTTGGATCCCCTAAGTTCGGGTGGGTACGGATCTCTGGAATCCAAACCTGCTCATCTCTAATTATTATTATTGTAACACCATAACATTCTGCAGCCCAGTTGAGTTATGCAGTAGAGCATAGTGCATAAAATGTTGAGGCCCAACAAGCAAATTATGCAACAAGCAAAGGTAAAATGCATACAGTAACATTGATAAAGCATACATACAATAATACCAAGAAAATAAGTATATTACAGAAGATATAAGCGCCATAATACAAATATATGCTCACAAACCTCTAAAAGTCAATCAATCTTTCTGTATTATAAATGCCAATTACAGATTGTTCAAAGCAATTGTATTATAAACCAATAGTGTCATTATTTTTCTGCAGACTGTTTAAAAAAATGAAACACTAATGCTGGGCATACACTATACAATTATATGTCAGATATCTGTCCAATCTGGCTGGTTGGAATGAAAACCTGGTAATGTATGGGAGCAAATGACAGTCGATCATATGGTTTTAAACAGTGGAACACGGACAAAAAAAACAATTGTTCAAATTGGTTAAATTCGTGTGTTTTAACCATTTTGTCTGAACGACCATTTTTGTCTGTTTTCCAGTGTGTGTGAGCAAATGGTAGATTGTCATTTGCTCCCATACATTATCAGATTTTCATTCCAACCAGCCAGATTGGACAGATATCTGACAGATAATTGTATAGTATATGCCCAGCATTAAAATGCTCTTTGGTCTTCATTTTCATCGCTTTCCTTCAGATTCAGAGTATGACCAATGTTATTTGCATTAGGAGTTTTTATATACATAAAAGCTGACCTTTTTAATGATTCACAGGTAGTGTGGCTAATTTCAAGCCAACTGCTAGAGCAATATCTTACATTTGTGTTAAACTGGGCATCCACTATACAATTTTCGGTACTTCCTCATCTTTGCGGCCCCCTGCTGGAGGCGCTGGTTACGTTACTTATGTATCTTCACTAGTCAGTGAAGATACGTAAGCAGTGTAAACATGAGGAAATACCATTCGGCCCCTTGCGGACTCGCTTCGCTTGCCGCACTGCGCATACGGTGGCTCGCTTCGCTTGCCACAAAGATATATTCCCCCTCCATGTGCACTTGGATGGTAGGGAATGACGTTGAACACTGGCTGATCTTTACGCTACTTACGTATCTTCAATGACTAGTGAGTAGCGTAACCGGCGCCTCCAGCAGGGGGCCACAAAGATGAGGAAGTACTCAGTTTTCTGTCAGATATCTGTCCAATCTGACTGGTTGGAATGAAAACCTGATAATGTATAGGAACAAATGACAATCGTCCATTTGCTCACTAACACTGGAAAATAGCCAAAAATGGTTGTTCCGACAAATTGGTTAAAGTTAAAACACACAAATTTAACCAATTTGAACAATTTTTTTTGTCCTTTTTTCAGTGTTTAAAACCATATGATCGACTGTCATTTGCTCCCATACATTACCAGGTTTTCATTCCAACCAGCCAGATTGGACAGCTATCTGACAGAAAATTGTATAGTGGATTGCCAGCTTTAGAAAACTGTAGATAATGTTATAGACATGCACAAGATAGAAAAATGCCACACAATAATATCCACTGTTGGATTTATGGATTTATTGTGAGGAAATGGAGCTGCATCATATCACCCAGGCACTGCCTAGACAATGTCATCTCTCAAACCTCAGATTCAGAGCAAGAAGGAGAATTGTGAGAAAAGCAAAAGAGATGCCAATTACCACTCTGCAGGAGCTACAGAGTTCAATGGCCGAGACTGGAGTAAAGGTGCACCTGTCATCCATATCAAGAGCTCTGTATACAGATGGCCTGTATGGAAGGGTGGCTAGAAAGAAGTCACTACTGAATTAAACACATCAAAGTACTTATGGAGTGGCCAGCAAACATTAGAGTGACCCAGTTAAAATGTGGGATAAAGTTTTGTGGTCAGATGGCCCAAATTCAAAACTCTATGGGGTAAATTTACTAAAGTGTGAGTTTTTAGAAGTGGAGATGGTGCCTATAGCAACCAATCAGATTGTAGCTATTATCTTCTAGAACAGGGATGGGGAACCTCAGGCCCGGGGGCCATATAAGGCCCGCAGAATCATTTGGTCTGGCCCTCTGAGCTTTTTTCTGCTAGCCTCATCTGGCTTGCAGGGTGCCAAGAATGGCACCCTGCAGCCAGAATCTAGGTAGCAGTGCCGCCTGGAGCGTCATTAGAACGCTTCAGATGGTCACACCGATGCCCTTACAGCTCACAGGAGCATCTTCAGGATGCTCCGGGCATTGCTGTAATCACCGGCAATTGTGGCCACGCCATGCGTGACATCACACTGAGGGGGCGTGGCATGCACCGGGCCTGCGATTAATGTTGTATATATCAAAATGGCCCTCGGCAGAAAAAAGGTTCCCCACCCCTGTTCTAGAAGGTGCAAGTTAAATGTTAAGTACAATATGACTGGTTGCTATGGGCAAACATCTCCACTTCTAACAAACTCTCACTTTAGTAAATTTACCCCTATGTGTGGAGCAAACCTAATATTGCCCATTCCTAACAGTGAAATATAGGGGTGGCAGCAACATGTTGCAGGCATGTTTTTCCTTAGAGAGGACTTGGGCATCTTGTTAAACATGAAGGACCAATGGATGATGAAAAATATAGGGAGATACTACAAGACAACCTGCTTAAGGTTGTGATTTTTATCCTGTGCGTATGCATCATAGCGCATGCATGTGATCGCATAACGATGGCACACACAAGCCAGCGAACATGCAGAAATGATTGACAGTTAGCAAATGTTTGGGGGAGGTGTGTCTTATCTTTTGGATGCCGTTTAATGGGCGTCTATAATTTAGCCAGTGCGATCACCTCCACAGCGATCTTTGCATGTGCAGAGACTTGCAAAATTAGAGACAGGTCAGACTATCCACAAGTGATCGATGGTGGTCGATGCAGTGGCGTATCTAGGGTGGGTGGAGCGGGGCGTGTGCCCTTGGTGCTGTCGGACCCAGCGGTGAGGGGGGCACGGCCTTCCTCGGCAGTGCGGTCCACGGCACTGCACAATAAAGCAAGCACGCCACCGCCATAGGCGGTGTGTTTGTTTTAGCACTGCAGCTAATTAGAGTCAGACATGCTCTTATTGGCTGCTGCACCTAGGACCGAAGAGAGGCTGGGGCTCACTCATGAGCTCCGCCTTCCAGCTCCCACAGTTGGTGAAGGGAGAGACGTCATGACGTCTCTCCCATAGTGCTGAGAGGTACTGGTGGAGTAGATGGCGGTGGACGCAGGAGTGGGGATTCGGGTAAGTATAATTATGTGTGTACTGGGCACTGTTTAAGGGGCACTACTGGCGGGGTACTGTATGAGTGGCACTGAATAAGGGGCACTACTGGGGGAATTGTATAAGGGGCACTACTGGGGCACTGCATAAGGGGGACAGCATAATGTGAACTACAACAGGGGGCATTGCATAAGGGGCACTACTACTGGGAGCACTGCATGTGTGCTACAACAGGGGGCATTGCATAAGGGGCACTGCATAAGGGACACTACATAATGTGCACTACAACAGGGGGAATTGCATAAGGGACACTACTACTATGGGCATTGCATAAGGGGCACTACCACTGGGGGCACTAAGGTGCATATGGAATGGAAAGGAATGTTCCCAGAGTGACGATAAACGGTGGTATGTCATGTTGACATGCCCCCATTTTCCAGTGGCCACGCTCCTTGTGACATGTGGCCACACCACTTGTGATATGTGGCCACGCCCACTTTTCCAGCGTACACACATAGATGGGAGGTGGAAACTCTGGGCCTGATTTAGACTCGGTCGCAAGTGCTGTGCGCTCGCAACCAGGTCGATGGTGGGCCAGTGCGCATACGCACGATGGAGTCGTCTCCGTCGTGTGCATGCACGAGACCCGGATAGTGACGGGCAATCCGTCGCTCTGGGTCTCGTACCAAAGGGGGCGTGCTGTCGATGTTGAGTGACAGCACACGCCCTTTGGTGGGCGGGCCGGAGGAGTGGCTGCCCAACCAGAGGCGTTTCCATGTGAATGCCTCCGTTTGGGAGCGGCCCCACTGACACCACAAGTGATGTCAGTGGGAGACCTTTCGGCTCTGCTTGAGCCGAAAGCTCTCTGGGGCTTGCGGCAATGAGACCCTACCACAAGGGTCTCGTCACAAGCCCGAAGGTCGCAATGGTCTTGACCATCGCGACCATCTTCCTGGCCGCTCGCTATAGCTGTGGGTGGCCAGGAGGCCACTCTAAAAAAAAAAAAAGAGCGGCCGGCCCTGAATCAGGGCCTCTGTTTTTTCATCTTGCCCTGGGCTGCAAGTACCCTAGTTACGCCACTGGACCGATGTTCCTGGTCTGCGTGTCTCTATGGATTGAAAAGGTTGTAGCTGCATCAGCATATATTAGCAGCTGCGTTCCATCAGGATTCACAGATGTAATTGCAATTGGGATCCAAGCTGAATCAGGCCCACTGTCTGGAACAATGCGTGTCATTTGTAACACAGACAAGTCTGTTGATTTTTTAGGAGGTTGAATACATTTGCAAACCACTGTATATAAGCATTTTCAAATAGGTATTAGCCTGATGTTGACTACTTGACTAACATGTAATCTAGGGGTCTATTAATGTAGAACATGAAGTGGTTAACAAAAAATATCACCTTATATTGCATCACATCGATAAAATAAATAGTGATGTTTAGTAGCCATTCATGTAGACTTACCTGTCTGGCGTCTTTGGGCCTGATTCGGCAAAGTACGTAGTTGCTAAAACGCAGGGAGAGGGGGGGGGCGGTACTATTTACCCGGGCTTCCTGAGGGGCCCAGCAGGGGCCCGGGTCCGGCGGAGCCCCCTCCCTTCTCCCCTCCTCACAGCAGCCCAGCACACAGCGTATGCTGAGCTGCAGTGGGAGACTGCTCGTGGCTGCTGAGCAACAGCCACAGCAGTCTCCTATGCCTGTGGGGGGGAGCGTTCACACTGATCGCACCTCCCTGGCTTTGTGCCGGGCTGAGGGGCTCACAGCGCCCCCCTCCCCAGTGCGCAGTGCCATTTCGCAACGCTGCAAAAGTGTTTTCTTTTTCCTCAAGGGGGCGTGGCCACTCCTCCCGCGATTAGTCCACGTCCCCTCTTTACCTAAGTCCGGCAGGGCTCTCTACGCCCCTGCTAATATGCACTCAATAGGCCGATTGTTGAGTACTGCATCATAGCACGCATGCTCAAACAAGCCACTGAGATCGGGACTGCGATCACAGTCACTACGCAGACCCATTGCAGAGTGAAGTGCCATTTGTGGGTGGTGGTCAGCCGAATGCAGGCGTGCCAGTACGTTTGAACGCCGTTGCATGGGCATGCAAAAATTATCCACTGTGATGCCATACGCAGCCTGAGGCCTCATAGCGTGCCTGGAAGTTAGCAATTTCTGAGTAAGGTCAGGGCTTGTGCAAGTGTGCGTGAGGCTGCGACGGTACCGATGGTTTCGCAGTCTTGCTAAACATAAAGGATGTGTGTAAGGTAAAGTGGGCGTCCTTATGTTGTGCAGCGGCAGCTTTGCGATCACAATGAATTAGCATGCTGTCGCAGTTGAGCTGTGTGCGTATTTGCTATTGCATTCACAGTTGCGTTCCGTAATGAATCAGGCTCATTGTGCGGTATCTGGCCCCTCCATGATCCCTGGAAGCATTGAGAAGACAGACATATTGGATGCCCTATATGTCTGCTTCTCACTGTACGAGCCGTGTCTGATAGCAACAGGTCAGGTCAGATCTGCTGCAAAGGACGCTGGGCAAAGCAGCAGGGTGCCGGGCAGAGAGCAGAGAAGTATGCAACCTCACTGCTCTGTTTGTTTCTCTGTACAGATTATGCAGCAGGGGAATTTAAAGCTGAGCTTTTTGCTCTTCTATGAATTGCACTCAGCATACAAAAGTATGGAGTTACAATTCATACATGAAGCTGGGGTGCTGCCGGAGAAGAAATAACCTTTACCACGGTAAACCCCTGTATGAATTGATGAAGGCAGTGAAAAGTCCTGTTTTACAGCTAAACAGGGCTTTTCACTACTCTGTGAATAGACCCCATAAGTTGTCTAAATGCACTTGTCATTAGATTTTGATAGCTGTTTGACACTGTCTACAATTTACCTACATACTTTATTATATAAGTAACGCAATTTTCAAGGAATTCTATGCTCTCCAGTTGTATAGTAGCTTTTAATCCTTAGTCTCTTACATCACTAGAAGACTTCATTTAAATATTCTGTCCCCATTTACAAAATCTCCATCCTTATTTTTTGGCCAGCCCCCTTTGTGGCATAGGGTTCCCAAAAATGCTCGACAGGAAGTCAGAAACCAGTGTTTATTTGAAGCAGCTCAGAGCACAGGACAACTCACTCCTTCCAACAGAACTTAATCAGAGCCGGCCCTGACCAACTTGATGACCTAGGCAAGATTCTGGCTGGTACCCCCTCTGCCAATGTGGGACCCAAGAAGGGGGAATGGCCTCACCAAATGGGAATGGCCTCATGACAGTAGGTGACTGGGTAGGCAGAGGGTGTCAGTGTCTCCAGAAAATCTCTCCTCTTTGTGTCTCCAGTCATTAAATCTCTACCACTTGTGTCTCCAGCCATCAAATCTCTCCCGCTTGTGTCTCCAGCCACCAAATCTCTCCCCCTTGTGTCTCTCCACCAATCCAGTCCCCTGCCTATCTATTTAGCAAGAACTCATAATTTGATTAACTTTGCTTGCTGTTGTCCTTCTGCTTCTCTCCTCTGCGGCACACTTTCTGCTGTGAATGATGCAGTGACCTTAGGTCACTGATGGAAGCTACAGGAGCTGTATGATCAGCAATGGACTGTACAGGCTTTCTGGTGCTTCCTGTCATATAATATGACAGACAACGGCACAGCAATGCTGGAAAGCCTCTACATCCTATTGGGAGACAGCGACTGTCAGCCTGGACTTCTGAAATTTGGAGCTGGCACAACAGAGCTTAGATGTCCAGCCTGCTTGGTTTCCCCTAGGATTTTCCAGATGCCCCTAGGCTTTTCCAGGTGCCCAAAGGCATTTGCCTATACTACCTATGCCTAGGGCCAGTTATGGACTTAATAGAGTAGAATTAGAACTTGCTTTTCTGCTCTCCAGAACAGATCTGGAATGACTGATTCCTCCTGTACTGTGAGCAATAGAAGTTGCTTTGACATAACTGTAGCAGTAAAGCTCTGGGTGCCTGAGCCTGATAACAACAAACATCCCAAGGGATGGAAGCAATTATATGGTTGATTATTAGTAGAGATGTGCGGTTCGGTTCTCCAGAAATCAGAATCCACCCGAATTTCATGAACCCGGACAGATCCGAGTCGTGGTTCTGATCTCCTGAGGAGATTCAGATAAATCTGAATTGCGGTTCTGATCATCCCATGGTTCAGTGTTCGGATTTAAATCCGAATTTCAGGTTTTATATTGCAAAAATTACATAATTTTAGATGTTTTTAAAATCCAGATCCAAAACCAAAGCATGGGAGTCAGCGCACATCTCTATTATTAAGGGAGTTGTTCACAAGTGGTAGCCTTCAAATATCATAATTGCTTGTCTATACACAAAGGTTCCAAGCCAGATCTCGATCATCCATAAAGCAATCTAGGTTCCTGCATAGGTCACCACTGAGGGGTCCAGAGTATCTTCTCCTGTCAATTCCTGTCTGTCACATACAGTATCTCACACCTGTTGTATGACTGTTTCCATTCCTCACACCCTGTAGGCTTCATCTATTGTACCCGCCTACGGACTGCTTTCATATGTTGGTAGGATCAGTGACTGCGCCTATTGTCATAGACATCAGGTAACGCGTTCTCCATCTCACTCTCCCTGGTTTCTTTTACACCTTTCTTTCCATCTATTAAACCCGCAAGGTAAATGCTCCTGACTATATCTCCTATTATTTACTTGACTTTGCCTGTACACAGGCCTTTATGCCAGAGAACAGGGGGCCCAAATGGGTATCTTGCTTGGGTCCCCATTGAGTCTAACGATATTGACTTTGAACCTCTATACACTCCTGCCTATACCTTCTAATATCCTTCCTATAAACCTCTAAGGATGACGCTATTTTGCGTAATCAGTCATACAGTAAATAGAGACTCCAGACCTTGAACCTGTGGTTCCAAAGCACAAAGTATTAGTCAAGTAAAAGTACAGTCAGTTACACGCTATGATCTAAGTACAATTTAGCGCAAAGAAATTATACAGACCCAAGTTCAGTTATACATATGCATGCGCTCTGGACCAGATCCCGGCATCAGCAAGAAACCTCCATCAATCAGCATTCAGCAAGAAGACTAGCAACCCAGGGTCAGAGCACACATATTTATACCCCCCACAGAAATAGACAACACAATAGAAAGGCTGGTTGCTGATGCCATTGGTTCCCAAGGGGGACGCATCTGTTACAGAGCATTTAACAGGTTGATTTAAATAGACACAGTCCAGCCTCCGACAGCTGGTTGCCTCTGTTTCCCGCCTCATGCAAATCCTAACAGTTGGTCTTATAATGTACATTTCGGTGCTTGAAGTCTCTGCGGTCCATAAGTTGTGAGTGCATGTTACGATCTTCCCACCGATGATACCGGGAAGCTGTGGAGAGGGTGCAGATCAGTATAATGCCAAGCACGGCATACTTATCATGTATTAAACCTTAGCTACCAAATAACCTTTATTTCACAGCAATTATAAAAAATGAACAAACTTGAGTCTTATACTTTAAAGCTTATGGGACCTTGTATGTAAATATGTAATGTGTAAGTATTTGGGGTTTGATAGAAAGACGCTAGTTAACTTGGGGCAGATGCGTGCGCATGAGGCTAATAAACAGCATTTTCATACAGGATCTTATGCATTCGCTAATGTGTGACTAGTTAACAGCGCAATTGTGCGTATTAATGTGTGTATGAGGAATGGTGTAAGATGCAATCGCATGATGCTAATAGTACCATCGCCATATGTACTTAAGTGTGAGTTTAGCTAAAATGGCACTGGGCGGCCATTCGCAAAATGGCGTCTTGCTATCTCATTTACAAGATGACGTCTTGTGGCCAATCGCAAGATGGCGTCGTTACGATCTAATTTTAAGCTGATCTTATCTCAGCTAATTATCCAGCTTCGACAAGTCTCAAACCTGCTATAGCTGAAGCACTGCATTAGAATAATGGAATAAAGATGCAGTGATGCTCTTTTAAGGTGCTTCATGATAGTGTATTAAAGGGGTTATGTAGAGTTGAACATGTCATTGATAATTGCTCCCAAATTGCGCGTGCAGAACTAAAAGTGTATGTTCCCCTGTATGCAGTGTTGTACACATCTTTGTGAGTGGACTGCTTGGATTGATACCCATCTCTAACATTAATGTGCATGTGTGCCAGCCTGAACCTTTCTGCAAAAGATCTTTCTGAAAACAATTATGCCTCCGGCCACTAATGCTGGGTACACAATACACGGTGTGTGTACCAGCGACGGTGGGATGACACGATGGTGCGATACATTGCGCCATCCGTACACACTGCACAATGCAGTGGAGGACGGCGCCATGTGTTATTCCATTCTGCATTTAGCAGCATGGTGTCGTTCATTGCATTGTCCCATCTGCAGATGGTATGATGAGATGAACAACAAGCGGGCACGTGCGATCGGCCGTACACACTATGCGATCCGCACTATAAATCACTCCGATCCATGTCGGAACAAATATATCGTGCAATGGTTTGCATAGTGTGTACCTGTCACGTCTGTAGCGGAGGTATGGGGCCCAGTGGGCCTTAGCTGTGGGAGGAAGTGGAGACGGGGGGCCTGGATATATGTTCTCCTCATCCACAGGTCTTGGGTGTTGGCGAGACCTGGGCAAAGGTGCGGAGTCTAACCCACAAGATGGTGTTCGCCAGTGACCCCTCCAAGCGGGATTTGGGCTTAGCTGCACCCTGTAAGCAGGTCGCGGTCCTTTGACCAGGTACCCAAGGGCCCGTGGGAATGGAGACACAGATAACAGTGGCCCTGGGAGAAAGTGCCGGGGATAAGGCACTAAACAGTATGATGTTTAGGATGTTTGTAGTATAGGAAGCACGCTGGTAAGTGCACTCTGACATGGAGTTCTCCAGTAATGTTTGGTACATAGGCAGAGATATAACTCACGGTTGCACGGAGGGTCACCAGGGATATTTGGGCACACAGGTGGAGGTAGAAACACACTGCTGCACGGAGAATCACCAGAGACGTTTGGGCTCACAGGTGGAGATGGTAACACACTGCCACACGGAGAATCACCAGAGATGTTTGGGCACACAGGTGGAGATGGTAACACACTGCTACTGATGCGATGGAACAGGAACCTGGACCAAGAACTCAACTATAAAGCACTAGGAGACAACCGTTGTTCAGGCAACTTCCTGTAACCTGTGGGCCAAATATATACCCAGGGGAACCCTTTGATTGGTGCACAGCATCAGCTGACTACTCACCTATCCTGGAACGAAGATACTGTCATATGGGCCGACTGTCATGGCGGCGCCCATGTCAGGAACTGCGATCCCTGACACCGGACCACCTGTTGACTACTGCATGCTCAGAGAATACTCAGCTTCTCCCCCACCACCGTGCCAGTCGCTCCACCACCCAGGTTGTCAGAGGAAGCCAGTGGGACGGTAAGGGAGAGCCGATCCCCGGCTGAGCCCTGACAGTACCCAGCTTAAGTGAAACCTGCAACTCCTTCAACGTGCCCTCTCTGGATATTGACATTTCAGTTAGAAGTGGAGAGATGGAAATGTGAACCACCAGGTGTACGTATAACTGTACATCAGCCCCTAAATTTGTTATGTTGAGGCTAGATTCAGGGGCATGTCTATAATGGGTGCAGGGTGTATGGAGCACACAGGCCCCTGGGTCCAGGGGGGCCCCGCACCGCTCACCCTGCATCCATAGTATTACTTACTCTCCGGAGTACCACATCGGCGCGGTGGTCCGGCGCTGTTAAAACGACTGGAAAATGGCTGCCGTAGAGTCTATAGATTGCGTATACTCTATAGACTCTGGTCGCACTCTAGTGCCCAGGGTCTATAACTCTGGTGCTAGCCATGCACAGAGCTCAGTGCAGCTGACAGAGAGGAGGGAGCTCATGTCGGAGACTGCACACCGGCCCCCTCCTCTCTAGAAGCGCCCCTGGCTAGATTACTTACTATAACTGTTCCAGCACAAATCCTCTCACAGCCTCATTGCCATTATAAATTCTAATATCTTATTTGCTTCATATTTAATGTAATAAATAGAGCTTAGAAATACAATAATAAGGTTAGATTGCTGCAAAAGTCCCATTGTCATTATTGAAATTGTATGTACAGTAAATATGTGAAATAAGTACAGGTGTGATATATATTATTCAGAATCCTTTGGACTTGGATCTTCCAGATAATGTTTTTTTTTAACCCGTCATATGGAGCACCATGACGGAAATATACTAAACTACATTTATAAATTACCCATTACTCATTCTGGCACTGGCATTCCCCAACTCATTAGGTTGTGTAACACTATGCCTCGCAGTAGCCGTAGAAGTAAATAATTGTCAATTATGTCTGTGTGTATGACATTATCTACAATCAGCAGCAATTATTTACTTTTCTCCTGCCTGATTTTTAAAACTTTCTAAGAAAGAGGGTTCTAAGTAATAGAAGCTAAACATAGAACAGCAAACTGTCTCACTGCATATAGGCAGTATGCTGAGCGGTGGAAGAGGGGAGCATCTTGGCTCAATCATTTTTGGGGTCCTAGCGGTTGTGATTATTGTGGGGTTGGATGAGCTGTTGACTCATCTTGGCCAGATTGTGGGTCTCCTATAAGAAGAACATGCAGTCACATCTATCTCTGGTAGACTGAGGACCTCATTCAGAGTCGGTCGTTACGGCCGCACGGTCGTACGCCACCGATGTTCGCTAAACTGCGCATGCGTAAAATTCGCAATGCATGTGCGCAAACTAGCTATTACGATCAGAAATTGCTCTCTCCTTCAACTTGGCCAGGTCGTTAGTTTGAGTGACAGGATGAGGCGTTTGTGGGTGGTAACAGGGGAAGGTGCTTGTGAACGGGGGAGTGAAGATCCGAACGCAGGCGTGCCTGACTATGCAAACGGCGTTTTATGGGAGTGCATAATTAACTAAGTAGTGTCATGGCACATGTGACATGGGAGGTTTTTACACTGACTTGATCGTAGTGCTTAAGAGAGGGTATGGTCAACCTTAAGGTCTACGACCAGCTCCGATGGTTCCCGATGGTCTTGATTAATCCTTATATGCCCGGAGATGACGTGTAATGGGAACGAGAAATGGGTGTATTTTTAGTCTTACGGCCGCATCCTCTCCTCGCTCGTCCAGCTAACGATCCCATCTTAAAGATGCAACTTGCGAGCGCTTCATTTGCATATCCGGCCCCTTTTACCTTACGACCGTGCGGTCGCAACGACCGACTCTGAATGAGGTCCTGAGTGTGAAGCATAGAGCTATAGAGCTGTTCTTGCCTGTCATATCGCAATTAGGCAGTTTAAAGGGCTCCTCAGGATTCATCCCACATTGGGGCCAAGGAGCATACTTGCTTACTCTCCTAGAAGTTGCGAGAGGCTCCCAATTTTCCGGATAGTCTCTTGCACCCCCCTCACAGTAGGTGGATCTACTGCATGCCGCCCACTTCCTAGTGAAGTGGGCAGAATGAGATTATATGGAGAATTCGCAGGTCTGTATAGAGGGGTGGAGCAAAAATATGTGTTGCATCTAGCCCTGCCTCTGAAGCTGTTAGCTGCATCCCCTCTCTGGACTCCTTCCTGAGAGGAGTTAATGAAAGCACGCAAGTATGGGCCCAAGACATTTCTCTGCATCTCTGACAATAGGCAACATTAGTCTGCTCTTAAACTTAGTACTGACATTTTTCCTGAGCTCAATTAATTGTTTCAAAAGTCTTTTATTTTTACACTAGTTAAATAATTGAGCCACCCAGACAATCCTATCAGATGGCCATCTCTCTATTACTTGTCCAACTGAAACACATTTTTGTAAATAAAATACATTAACATATAATGAATATATTACAGAGCCCACAGTGAAGGGTATACATAAATGGTATTTCTTTTGATTAGTACAGTACATCTCTGATCAGCACCATCCTGCTTGTAAATTAAGGGTGCTAACACATATTAAAATTTTAAATTAAGCCAGTTTACCTGACATTCAAAGAACCTACTGGTGACCAACACAAATATATTCTTCTGTTAGACCTCTGTGTTTGATTCCATCATCACAACACATGACAACTTCACCTCCTAGTCACAAGTACCATAGCAACTGGCACAGAGATCTCCCAAATCCTTTACTGCAACAAAATTTATTACAGCGCCATCTACAGTTTGGAGGCAGAAACAACACTAAAACAGTAGACAACCTGTAGAGCTCATTCTACAATTTGAGATTATGTCAAAATAATATGAGTTATTCTCTAAAGTATATAACAGTAACACTCACAGTCACTGCTTTAAACATTATTTAGACTCTGGTTGAGATATATCAAGCCTTGGAGAGAAATAAAATGGTGAAGTTGCCCAATGCAAACAATCAGCTTTTAACTGTCATTTATCTAGCACAGTCTTTGAAATGACATTTAGAATCTGATTGGTAGTTTTGGGCAATTTCTATTAACTTGTTATAATCTGGTAAACAACATGAGTAAATGTTTATAAATTTAGAGGGCAGAATTCTTAATATTCACAACTGTGGAATAAATTATGCAGCGCCAAAGCAGTCAGCTCCACCCCTGAACACGTGACTTTGTGGTGTCACGCTGGGTGGCAATAGGAAGTAGAGCTCTAAGGATGTTCTGAGCAGCTCTGGAGTAGCACTACTAGTGGCAGGATGCAGTTCCAGGCACCATACAAACCAAATGTAGGGGCTGTGGGGTGGTGCCTCCACCCTTAGTTATGGTCTTGAAATTAGGAGTAGGATAATAATTCTAGAAGAAACTGCGAGCTGATTATATAGGTGATAATTCCATATATATTATATGACGTATAGTAGGAAAACAATGTCCAAGCAGCAACTAGCTCCAAATTCTGCAGATAAATGCTCACCATAAGTGTGATCCATGTCTATGCTGGCCATATAGCAGATGGGGTAGTGATAAATGTTCAATGTCCTCTGTATACTCTATGGTGTAGCCACCTACGGTCTCCTTACAGGTCTTAAGAAGTTTGTTAAACACCTGACACTTTTATTTCAGTGGTGTGATTTCCTCAGAGGTAGTGAAACAAAAACACTATGGGGAATATTTATTAAGGCGATAAATATAATTGTTTAACTTAACTTGAAATGTTTGATAAAAAATATTAGATTTATATTTTATTTATTTTAATAATTAAATTAAATTACTTAAAACAGTACTGCATAAAAAATGTACCCAGATAACAGGCATCACATCACCCATTGTCATGCTCTGATATATAGGACCTAATGCATATTTTGATCAAAGCTTATTATATGCTTCTACACTGTATAATTTGTATTACAATTTCAAACACAATGAATCTACCCAACTGGATATCACATAATTTGTCTTTCATTTTTATTACAGATACAAAATACGAATTGTTTTACAAGCACCATTACTCTGCCACCATGGGCGTTTTAAAAATGAGGGGCCCATGTGCAGTGGACCCCACATACTTATACCAGTGGGTAGGTTGGCCCCTGAGGAACCCTCCCTATACGTGCTCCCATATATATGGAAAGATGGTGCATGCCCAGTAGAGAGCAGAGTGTCTGTCACGACCAGGGTTTCTCGACATGGTAGTTGACGGGTAATACCTGTCAGGACGCTATGGCGAGGAGCGTCTGGCGGTGCCTCTGGTGCCCTGCGGGGAGTGTTGGCTGTGCATGCTTCCGTGTGGGCATACTGTCACTCTGGTCTAGTTAGGCCTGGTGGTGCTTCCGTTCCGTTCTGGCATGGGCGCCGCCATCTTGTCTCCGGTCAGGTGACCTAGTTGCCCTATCCTGTTGTTTCACATGCTCCTCTCTGACCAGTCACGGCTGAGCACTGGGGATTTAAGGGAGTTCAGTGCTCCCTTGCATTGCCAGTGCAACGTGTTCCTCAGTGAGAGCTGAGAGAGTGAGTTCCTGTGCTTTCACCTGTCTATTGGTTTCATTGCCTAAGCCTGCTTCACCTGACCTGCTACAACCCTGCTGGATTCCCCTGCCTCCTCCAATTACCTTCCCTATTGCCTGAGCACCTGTCTCATCTAGACTTACCCTGCACCCTCCATTTACTTTTTCCCCTGCCTGAGAACCTGAACCTGCTGTTTCCCTGCACCTTGCCTCCACTTACACCCAGCTGGACTTTGTTACCTCTAGCTACATTTGTTACAGCTCAACATACCTGCATACTGGACTGTTCCTGCCTGTCACTTTCTGGACATTCTCCCATTTACTCCACTACAGTTATCAAGTGCACTTTAGTGCTATACCTGGACTATTTCTTTGCCATTCCCATGTCTGTTAAGCCACTCATTAAAAGTTCCACATTTACCTTTAAATCTGCTTCAGTGTCTGCTCCTGATACCACCCCGGGTCCACAACAAAACCAGAACCTCACAGTGTCATAGACGTTGCTACCTTGTGTGTTGGCGCCATCTTTCTGAATATAATACATCAAAGTTGGTGTTGCTTGGTGCAAGTATAGGAAGGAGAACTGCTGCATGGACAACTGCAAATCTCTCCTGGGTGCAAGGTGTATGGCGCGGGGATTCCCTAGACACATGGACCTATGTACTGCACCAAGCACAGTATAAATACAGTATGTCTCTTATTAGCACCCTCTGGTCCAGGATAAGGCTCAGTGCTCTTCAAGGGTGGTGAGAAGTTGTGGCCCACTTTCTCACTTGTTTGTAACCTCCCAGTCCTAGGGGCTTCAGCTCACTGCTGCATAGGCTGTACCTAGAGCACTTTATGACTGTTGATAGGTAGGGCAAACATGCTTCATGGGCAGAGCAGGTCACAAGGCTTCAACCGCATTCAGCACTGCACACTTCACAATAATCCCCCTGCTTAAGTGGTAACCAGTCCCAGGTAAATTGCAACAGTGATGTTTAGTGATTAAGGGGTTAATATCAAAGTCCAATCTCCTAACACTTTTCCTGAAATACACATTTTATCAAAATATACACTTGGTTTAGCCTCTTCTATGGCTTTACTTATTTATGACAGAGAGGGGTCTTCTGGACTTTTTTGCAGGGCCTAACGATACAATGTACCTTGCGCCTCCCCTACCAGGAGCTGCTGCGTCTTTCCTTGGTAACGTCTATGTCAGAATTCCAGTGACTGTGATCCACTTGTCATCATTGCATAAAAGTGCCGTGTATTAAGGATGTAAAATTGCTGACACCTTGTGCCTGTAGCTTTTACTGTCCCTCTTCTGTTTCTCACAATGCATTTTCCTTTAGCAAAGTGAACTCTGTGACCTCTCTGTTTAAGGACACTGATGGCTATTAGATTTGTTCCCATTTCTGGTACATAAAGTACGTCTTGGATTTCTGTGACTTTAATTCTTGTCCCAACTTTCAAGCGGGTTTTAATTGTTCCAACTTTTGTAGCTGTAAGCACTTGATTACCAAATTCCATTGTACCAACTATCCACTTATCTTCAGATATGTGGACAAGCGGTACTGATCAAACTAAAGATTACATGACTGTGACAGCCCACTGGGTGGGTGTATTGCTTTCAGCAGCAGCAGTAGTATCTAACACACAATGCCAATCTGTTGGACAAACTCAGGGATGTGATTGCAGATTGGCTTACCCGCTAAGATTCTCCTCAGAATTTGTCATTTCCGATAATGCAAATAACATTGTATGAGCATTACAACTAGAGATGAGCGGGTTCGGTTCTCAGAGAACCGAGGCCACCGAATTTAGCATAACCGAGTCGAATCCAAGCAGACTCGTAGGTTCCCACCTTACTCGGTTCTCGAAACTGAGGCAAAACCATAGAGACGGAAATCTAGCGGTTCGCGAGCTTCCGTCTCTATGATCAATGTAGTATATAAGGGACCACGCGACAGACGCCATTTCCACTCCGGCTGTGTAAAGTGAACGGGGAGGGTGGGGAGTGTAGGGCTGGGAGAGGTACTGGTGCTATCTGCTGTGTCCTGGGCTGGTGACTGCTGATCCATTCTGGTCTCTGGTCACAGTGCTGTCACTGTCATTGTGCTGTCTGCTGATCCATTCTGGTTTCTGGTCACGGTGCTGTCTGGTGATCCATCTGGGCTGTCTGCTGTGTCCTGGGCTTGTGCTGTGTCCATCTCTGGGCCCAAGTTCCAGACTCCAAAAAAAGAAAAAAAAAAAGTGTCTTTTTAAGTTTCTAAATTTTTCTGTGTGTGCATGCGTGTTAGGCTTAACCACAGTAAAAAACAAGAGCCAGCCAGCAATGCACATTGCACTTACAACCTTGTGCTGCCCGACTCCAGTCGTTCTTAAAAAAAAACCAATACAAGTGTCACTGTCTTATATATTTTTTTCTTCTGTGTGTGCGTGGGTGTTAGGCTTAACCACAGTAGCGCACAAGATATAGCGACTACAGCCGTGTTCAATTAAAAAAAATACAATTAAAGTGTCATATTTTTTTCTTGTTTGTGTGGGTGGGTTTTCGGCTTAACCGTAGTAGTGGACAAGATCCGGAAAGTAATGCAAGTTGCAACCTTGTGCTGACAGACTCCAATTGTTCTTGAAAAAAAAATACAATTAAAGTGTCATATTTTTTTCTTGTTTCTGTGGGTGGGTTTTTGGCTTAACCCCATTAGTGGACAAGATCCAGCCAGCAACGCAAGTTGCAACCTTGTGCTGCCAGACTCCAGTCGTGATCAATCGTTACTCTGGGGCCAAGTTCTTCTGGAGCTGACGAAAGATATAAATCATCATTTGTCATTTTTTCACACTATTGGTGATTGTGACACTGCTTTTAGACTGCAGAAAAAATAAGGAGGGCTGTCACATGACAGGAGAGCAAGGCCAAGAATCACATGTTGTAGCTGCCAGCAGCAGTGCAAGGCCGTCAACTTCCTCGACCTCTAGGAAGGCCCATGCCCCAGGGCTTAAGTCATGCCATCGATATGGTAGTAATAGTAAAGCAGGTTTTACTGAAATTAAAAAAAAAAATTGAAAGGATATTTGACTTTAGATAAACAAAAAATTGGCAATATGCCATTCACTACACGAAGCGGCAAGGAAAGGATAAGGCCTTGGCCTTCTTACTGATTCTCATAGGCCTCCTGCTTGTAGTAGTAGTGGTGGTGGTCCAATTAAAAATGTGAAAGTTGTTAAGACAGCTCCGGAAAAACCAACTGTGTGCCCTGCGAAATCGAAATCACAAATCCAGAGGAGAGTGCAAGTGTGTCTGCGGTTGCCATGTGTGAGCCCGACCTAAATACTAGTGTATTGGAGGATCCTCCAAGTTCCAACATTTGTGTGCCCTCTGTAAATGTGGGGAAGGGCAGTCAACATCTTGCACACATAGTCATTGAGGATGCTTCTGAGGAATTGCACATGGAGGAGGAGGATATTTTGGTGGATGAAGGCGCTAAGGATGAGGAGGATGTTGATGATGAAGATGTTGGTGTTGGTGATGAGGATGTTGATGCCGAGGATGTCCTTTGTGTAAGTAAGGCAACAGCTGTTGCCCATGGTTTGAAAAAGCCAAAGCCCATTGTTGTCATGCCGGGACAAAAGACAAAAAAATCTACTTCTCACGTGTGGAATTATTTCCATCCCGATCCAGACAACAGTTGTCAAGCCATATGTACCCGTTGCCATGCAAGAGTGAGTAGAGGGAGGGACCTAAACCACCTAGAAACCTCCTCCTTGTTACGTCACTTGGAGCGCATTCATCAAATATCAAAGTGTACGTCGCCAAGTTCCAAAACTCAAAACGTAACAAGTCCAGTGTCACCTACCTGCTCCCTCTCTGTGAGATCCAATCGCCTTCGATCTCCAACACCAATACTTGCATCATCATCTACATCCTCATTCGTGATCGGAATGAATTTAAAAAAACAATTGACTATTAAACAGTCCTTTGATAGAGGAAGTAAGTATAACAGCTGTCACCCAGTTTCACAGCGGACCACTGACGCCATGACGGCTGTGCTAGTATTAGATGGTGAAATAATAAAAAATGAGGATGATAGTGTGGAGGAAGTGCAAAAGGAGGATGAGGGGGAAATTTGTGTCCTATCTGACGCTAATGTGGATGTTGATGATAAGGATGTGGTTTGCGTAAATCAGCCACCAGTGGCAGCAGTTCTTGCTAATGATAAAAAAGAATGCCAGAAAAGCAACGTCTTGGGTGTGGAATTATTTTATTCTAAATTCTGACAACAGTTGTGAAGGCATCTGTTCCATTTGTAAAGCCAAAGTTAGCAGAGGAAGGGACGTTAACCATCTAGACACCTCCTCCCTGTTACGTCATTTGCAGTGAGTTCATGCAATTTGCTTAACAAAATTATAATTTGTAAATTGATAACAAGCAGTCCAGTATCAGCTACCAGCAGTTTGGACCATAACATGCAATCTCCACCACCAACACCCTCATCATCAACCTCCTCTTGAATAATTGAAGGTAGTCCTTCCAAAAAATGTTTTGAAGGGCCCAAACAAACCAAGGAGTTCAGCCACGAAAGTGTCAGTCCTAGTGGCTAAAGTGCTTGGTTTGATAAACTGTGCATGTCCTTTTTAAAATCCCACATTAGAGATGGTGGGAGGGACAATTCCATCTTGCACCTCTTTCCTTTGCATTTGCAACAATTTGGGGCATTGCCGACTGACATTATTATAGTTTATTAAACTGCCATCCTGTCTGCCACTGCTGTGTGGCAATGTTTCATAGATGTCTGATATTTTTTTAAACTGCCATGAGTTTGTGCCACTGCTCTGTTGCTTACTTTAGCCAGCCAGCTCGCTGCAGCATTTGGCCTATATTGGTGAAAAATAGTGAAATCAATGATGTGAGCTGTGAGGTGGTTAATCATGCCTAGAAATGCCTGAAAATCATTGTTATTAAGGTTAATAATGCTGTAGGAACAAAAACAGGCCGAAATTATGTGGTTTTAGAGGTTTTTATGATTGCTTTGCAAAAAATCTAGATCCAAAACCAAAACCAAAACATGAAAACAAAACACGGAGGAAAAAATCCAAAACCAGATTCAGATCCAAAACCAGGGGAGATCCAGATCCAAAACCAAAACCAAAACACGGACTTTGAACTAGGGGTGTGCACCGGCCACTTTACGTGTTTTGTGTTTTTGATCTGGATCTTTCTTTGTGTTTTGGATCTGCATTGGTTTTGCCAAATCCACCCTTCCGAGTTTTGGTTTTGGTTTTGGTTCTGGATCTGTATTTTTTTGGAAAAAATCATAAAAACAGCTAAAATCACAGAATTTGGTTTTTTTTGTTCCTACGCTATTATTAACCTCAAGAACATTCATTTCAAGTCTATTCTGAAGACCTCACACCTCACAATATTGTTTTTAGGACAAAAGATTGCACCGAGGTAGCTGGATGACTATGCTAAGCGACACAAGTGGGCGGCATAAATATGTGGCCCATTTAGGAGTGGCACTGCAGTGGCAGACAGGATGGCAGTTTGAAAAAACTAGGCCCCAAAAAGTACATAATGGAATTGTCCTTGGGCACTCGCACCCACCCTTATGTTGTATAAACAGGACATGCACACTTTAACAAACCAATAATTTCTGTGCCAGGGTCTTCCCAAATGACTGTGGCTCAAATGATTGGTTCGTTTGGGCCCCCACATAACAAGCTGGCAATTAATCTGTCTCTGCACAAACTGGCTCTACAGAGGCAAGATTTCGTCCTCAACCTCATCCACCGATTCCTCACCCTCTTCAGTGTTGTGTACATCCTCATCCTCACAGAGTATTAATTCGTCCCCACTGGAATCCACCACCACAGGTCCCTCTGTACATTCTGGAGGCTGGTCTTCCCTGAAGAATTGATAATTCATTTTGATGAACATCATCTTCTCCACATTTTGTGGAAGCAACCTCCTACGCCTTTCACTGACAAGGTTTCCGGTGTTAAGGATAAGAGCAAACAGTGGGGGAAAAGTCTTGCACAGCCTTGAGGGGTGGAGTATCTTGGCTAGATGCGGCTGTATAGTGGTGGTGCGGCCTTTGGGCTGGTAGCCGCCACTCGGCTGGTTGAGGCCTGTGGGCCAATGAGTGGTGATGCAGCCTTTGGGCCAGTTATAGCCTCTGGGTTGGTTGAGCCCTGATTGCCAATAAGTTGTGGTGCGGCCTTTGGACCAGTAGCAGCCCCAGGACTGTTGAAGCCTGTAGGCAAACGACTTGAGGTGCGGCCTTTGGGTTGGTAGCAGCCTCTGGGCTGGTTGAGACCTGAGTTCCAGTAAGCTGTGGTGTGGCCTTTGGGCTGGTAGCAGCTGCTGGGCTGTTTGAGACCTGAGGGACAATAAGCTGTGAGGCGACCTTTGGGCCGGTAGCAGCCTTTGGGCTGGATGCTGCCTTGAGGGCAGAATGATTTGACAAGAGGATGCTAAGGTGTGCTGGGATGACACCAGCGGAATGATGCAGAGTTGCATACAGAGGACGCTAAGGTGTGCTTAGTGCCGCCGCGATGACATCAGCAGTTGTGCACAGGGTGCATACATAGGATGCTGAGGTGTGCTTAATGCCGCCGAGATGACACCAGCGGTATAAACAAGGTTGTGTACTCTGATGTGCGGCCTGTGTCACCGGGTTGACACAAGACACTGGGATGCGCACTCGGAACACTGAGTGCAGGCTGTGCTGCCTGGATGACACAAACAACAGCTGGAGCAAATGCAGACTGTGCCGCCTGGATGACACAAATGACAGCTGGAGCAAATGCAGACTGTGCTGCCTGGATGACACACACGGAAGGAACAGTGAAGCAGGCTAGGTGCTGGGAACCCGACTGTGAAACAGGAGACCAAAACGACAACCGGAAACACATGTACACTATCACCGGCAAGGAGTAAAGTGCTGGTTGGAATTTAACAGAAACAGGGCCCTACCAGAGCAAGTTTCCCTAATGACAGATTATTGAGTACCTGGGCTGTGGTCAGACAGGAGAATCAATCAGTGTGCACCTGATAGTGCACACAGATGGGCAGTAATTAGTGCAGAGGCTCAGCAGCAACCAAGACAGGATCTGCAACAATATGCTGCTAACTACAGATCCTAACAGGAGGAAGGAGGAGACTTCAGCGAATGCTTGTCCGTCATTCATCCCACACAGCATTTGCAGCGTGGCAGCTTGTGACACCTGGCTGCACTAAACACTCTTTCGGAGTACACACTGGAGGGTGTGCAACTTAGGTAAAATAGAGTCAGTTTGTACAGATTGCCTCCAAATTTCCTCTTTTTCCTGACAGTACAGGTATGGACTGTCTGATATCCCTACTTGGATGCTGTCACCAATGTAATCCTCCACAATTCTGTCAATGGTAACAGTATCACATATGCAGTGACAGTAGACATGTCAGAAATTGTTGGCAGGTCCTTCATTCCAGATCTGATGTCTAAACTTGGTCCTGCCTGCCCTGCATCACCACCAGTGGGTTCCTTAGGATACCTAAGTTGTTTCCTGGCAGCCCCAGTTGAGGGAGTAAATGAAGAAGGAGCTGTTGCAGATCACGTTCCGCTTCAGCTGACAGTGTTTTCACCAGCAGGTCTTTGCACCTCTGCAGGCTTGTGTCCGCTGAAAAGAGAGACACCACGTAGGCTTTAAACCTAGGATCGAGCACGGTAGCCAAAATGTAGTGGTCTGATTTCAACAAATTGACCACCCTGGAATCCTGGCAAAGCAAATGAAGGGCTTCATCCACAAGTCCCACATACCGAGCGGAATTGCTCTGTCTTAGCTCCTCCTTCACTTTCTCCAGCTGCTTCTGCAAAAGCCTGATGAGGGAATGACCTAACTCAAGCTGGCATTGTCTGAACTGACTTCATGTGTGGCAAGTTCGAAGGGCTGGAGAACCTTGCACAACACAGAAGTCATTCTCCACTGCACTTGAGTCAGGCGCATACCCCCACCTTTGCCTATGTCATAGGTGGATTTATAGGCTTGAATAGCCTTTTGCTGCTCCTCCACCATCTGAAGCATTTAGAGGGTTGAGTTCCACTGCGTTACAACCTCTTGCTTCAGGTGATGGCAGGGCAGGTTCAAGAGTGTTTGCTGGTGCTCCAGTCTTCGGCATGCAGTCGCTGAATGGCGAAAGTGGCTCGAAAATGTTCGGTCCACCCAAAACGTCTCCTGCAGGCCCCTGTCGTTTTTCAAAAAATTCTGCACCACCAAATTTATTGTGTGAGCAAAACATGGGACGTGCTGGAATTTGCCCAGATGTAATGCCCACACAATAGTGGTGGCGTTGTCAGATATCACAAATCCCCAGGAGAGTCTAAGTGGGGTAAGCCATTGGGTGTTAATTTCCCTCAGTTTCTCTAAGAATTTGTCGGCAGTGTGCCTCTTACTGAAACCGGTGATACACAGCATAGCCTGCCTTGGAAGGAGCTGGTATTTCTGAGATGCTGCTACTGGTGACGCTGCTGTTGTTGCTGCGTAAGATGATACATCTACCCAGTGGGCTGTCACAGTCATACAGTCCTTAGTCTGCCCTGTTCCACTTGCCCACATGTCCGTAGTTAAGTGGACATTGGGTACAACCGCATTTTTTAGGACACTGAGGACACTTTTTCTGACATCTCTGTACATTCTCGGTATCGCCTGCCTAGTGAAGTGGAATCTAGATGGGATTTGGTACCGGGGACCCACTACCTCCATCAATTGTCTAAATCCCACTGCACTAATGGCAGATACCAGATGTGACGACCAGGGCTGAGGGGCTGCCGAGATCGCGGTCCTTACCGCTTTGGGCGCTCTGGCATGGAGCGTCTGGCGGGAGAGAGCAGCGCTGGGCACAGGGAGTCTCTGCAGACTGAGGAGCTTCCATCTGGAGACAGGTGAGAGGGAATGTAACTGGCAGCACTTCCGCACTGTGACCACTGGGCGCGGCCATCTTGGATCCAGGTCACATGTCTAATTTGGGCCAATCAGCTTGCAGCTTGGGCTGGAGTGCTAGCAACCAATCCTGCACTACCTGAGGGTACTAAAGGGCTGTCAAGAGGCTCTTTAGTTGCCAGTGTAACGTCTATCACAGCTTATGCTGTGAGCTAGTTCTTTGTGCTCCCTTGCCTCTGTATTCCACAGTATCAGTGAGTTCCAGTGTGTACCAGTGTGTTCCAGTACCAGAGTGTTCCAGAACCAGTGTGCTCCAGTTCCAGTGCTTCCCAGTACCTCTGTCTCATATCCCACTTGCAGTCCGGCTCCTGGTCTCCAACCGCCTCCGGCACTCACCATCTGCTATACGCCCGGCTAACCCCGGTTCGCTAGTACTGCCAGTATCTCCATAACGGTCCTCGCCCTACTTGTATCCTCCAGTCATGAGTTACACCCCAATAAGACCAGCTGCCTTCCAGTACCAAAAAGCAACCTTTCCAGTACCATCCAATTCCACACTGGGTCCAGGTTCGCTCCTAGCCATGACAGTTTGCACTGGCCAAATGGATTCGGCTAGTGGACAGGATCTGAGGGCCGACTTACTTCAAGGTATTGACAGTTGGTTAGAAGGATTAGAGGCTACACAATGGCAAATGGCTCAGTTCCTACAGGAGATGTCCGCTCGTCAGGACACGTTACAAGATTCCCTGGTCACAGTAAATATGCCTTCCGCTATGAACCAGCCACCATCTCCAGCTGTCCTCGCTCCAGTTGCACCACCCCTTTTGCGTCTCCCGATGCCCAACAAGTTTGACGGGAGCCCTAAATTATGTTGGGGATTCCTTAACCAATGTGATGTCCACTTTACGTTGCAGCCGATGAACTTTCCTTCCCCTAAATACAGTGGCCTATATTGTCTCTCTATTGTCCGGCACGGCCCTTGAATGGGTTTCACCACTTTGGGTGAGGTCTGACCCATTGTTGGACAGTTACTCTGAATTCCTCACGTCCTTCCGAAGGATTTTTGATGAACCAGGAAGAACTACATCGGCCGCAGCCAAGATTCTATGCCTACGTCAAGGGAACTGCCCGGTCAGCCAGTATATTATACAGTTCCAAACGCTGGCATCAGAGCTAAAATGGAATGAGGAGGCCCTGATTTCTGCCTTTTGGAGTGGGTTGTCTGCCCGAATAAAGGACGATCTCGCCACCCGAGACCTTCCTACTACTCTTAATGAACTATGTTTCCTCTGTAATAAAGTGGATCCGTGGTTTCGAGAGCAACAAAGTGAGAAAACTAGAGGTGATCGCTTCAGATTCCAGCCGTGGGCGACGAACCCATGCAAATCAACTGGGCTCGTCTCACTATTGAGGAACGTCAAAGATGCCGTCAAGAGAATCTTTGTATGTACTGCGGGGAGACTGGTCATCTGGTCGTTACCTGTCCCCGTCATCCGGAAAACTCACGCTCCTAACCAGTACTGGAGACACCAGGTTGGGAGTTATGTCTTTGTCTCCATCAAAAGCTGAGTCTGCCTTGACCATTACTGTGAAAGTAAAACACGTTCCTAAAATTGTTCTCTCTCTCCTTGATTCAGGGGCGACCGAGAACTTCATCTCCGCTGAGCTCGTCCGGAAGTTCCAGATTCCTGTGACCATCCTAGATCATACTATCACCCTATCTGCTGTGGATGGCACTTTAATTACTCATGGAACTGTATCTCACCGTACTTGACCCGTACAGGTTCGTATGGGGGCCCTTCACACAGAAACCATTCAATTCATAGTTATCTCCAAAGCCTCCCATGGAATCATCCTTGGATACCCTTGGTTATGCAAGCATACCCCCACGATTGACTGGAGTATCATGCAAATATTATCCTGGGGAGAAACCTGTCATGAATTCTGTCTGCCTCAGATTATGCCCCTTAAAGGAGTCCATACTGAAACTACCGCACTAATACCCACCCACTATCAGTCTTTTAGTGATGTGTTCTGCAAAGCAGGAGCAGACATTCTGCCTCCACACCGAGAATGGGATTGACCTATCAACTTCACTCCCGTGAAAACCCCTCCACGAGGTCATACTTACCCACTGTCGTTGCCAGAAACCAAGGCCATGTCAGCGTACATTCAGGAAAACCTTCAGAAGGGGTTCATTCGACCATCTTCGTCACTGGCTGGGGCAGGTTTCTTTTTCGTAGCCAAAAAAGATGGAGGCCTGCGTCCCTGTATCGATTACAGGGGTTTAAATGACATAACAATCAAGAACCGTTATCCGATACCCCTTATTACCGAACTTTTTGACCGAGTGAAGGATGCTACGATTTTTACCAAACTGGATTTAAGAGCAGCTTATAGTCTCATTAGAACATGTGCCGGTGATGAGTGGAAGACCGCCTTCAATAAGCGGGACGGTCATTTTGAATATCTTGTTATGCCCTTTGGCCTCTGCAACACTCCTGCTGTGTTTCAAAATTTTGTGAATGAGATCTTCCGGGACTTATTGTATGTTTCTGTAGTGGTCTACCTAGACGACATCTCGATTTTCTCCTCCAGTATCGACAAACATCGTCTTCAAGTCAAGGAAGTCCTGGTTCGTCTGCGCAAAAATCAACTATATTGCAAGGCCGAGAAGTGTGTGCTTGAAGTACCCTCCGTTCCATATCTAAGTTATATCATCTCTGGCTCCGACCTTGAAATGGAACCCAAAAAAGTAAAAGCTATCCTAGACTGGTCTCGTCCTAACTCCCTGAAGGCAGTGCAGAGGTTCTTAGGCTTCGCCAACTATTATCAAATATTCATCAAGGGATTCTCCACTCTCATGGCACCCATTTCAGCATTGACTCGCAAAGGGGCAAATCCATCTCTATGGCCTCCTGAGGCAGAAACCGCCTTTCAAATTCTCAAACAAGCCTTTATTTCTGCTCCAGTACTAAGACAACCTAACATCAATAATCCATTTTTTCTGGAGGTGGATGCCTCTTCCGAAACCGTTGGGACAGTACTTTCACAGAAGTTTGAGGATATTAAGTTCCATCCCTGTGGGTTCTTCTCTAAAAAAATTTCTCTGGCTGAAAGAAATTATCCCATTGGAAAATAGGAGCTATAGGCAGTGAAATTAGTCTTTGCAGAATGGTGTTACCTTCTCGAAGGAGCTATGTTCCCCATCACTGTATATACAGATCATCGGAATCTTCTTTATTTAAACAATATCCAGTGTCTCACTTCCCGCCTGGCCCGATGGGCAATATTTTTCTCTCGTTTTAACTTTATCTTGACCTATCGTCCTGGTTCACTAAACAAAAAAGCGGATGCCCTCTCTCGTTCCTTCTCCTCTGAAGCTTCCTCTGAGGAACACAAAGAAACCCCAGTCCTAGAGTCTAAAGTTTTTGCCTCTACCCGCATTCGACCTCCTCCTGGAAAAACCTTTCTGGCTCTGTCTCTTCGCAAACAGCTATTAAATTGGGCTCACTCCTCTCGTTTTTCTGGTCACACAGGTGTTTGTAAGACCCTGGAATTCTTACAATGTTCGTATTGGTGGCCTGCCATGAGAACCGAAATCACAGAATTTGTTTCTTCTTGCCCACAATGCACACAGCATAAATCATCCAGACAAGCTCCAGCTGGTACCTTACTGCCCTTGTCTATTCCCACCCGCCCCTGGACACATGTATCCATGGACTTTATAACTGATTTACCCACCTCCAACGGGTTTACCACCATCTGGGTAGTGGTAGATCGGTTCTCGAAAATGGTACACTATATCCCTCTCAAGAAATTACCATCTGCTCCTGAGTTGGCTCAATTATATATCTTCAATATTTTCCGCCTTCACGGACTTCTGATCGAGATTGTCTCCGACCGGGGGGTGCAATTTGTGGTGAAATTCTGGAGGGCTGTTTGTTCTGTTCTCAAAGTCAAATTAAATTTTTCCACGGCCTACCACCCTCAATCCAACGGTTCTACTGAAAGGGTCAATCAAGACCTGGATACCTTTTTACGGATCCATATGTCTTCTTCCCAGGACAATTGGGCAGACACTTTACCCTGGGCAGAGTTTGCTCATAACAATTCATATCATTCCTCTACAGGCCAAACCCCATTTTTCATAGTATTTGGTCTGCATCCCAGGGGACCAGAATTAAAAAATTTACCAGTTGTTGATATGCCAGCAGTAGCCTCCACACTACACAAATTGTCTCAAATCTGGACTCAAGTTCATGTTACATTACGAAAAGCCTCGGATCGATACAAAATTGGGGCGGATAAGAAAAGAAGAGCAGTGCCCAACATGAAGGAGGGTGATCTTGTATGGCTGTCTACTCGTAATCTTTGTCTCAAGGTCCCTTCTATGAAATTTGCTCCTCGCTTTATTGGTCCATTTCCCATCATTCAAGTGATTAATCCAGTGGCGTACAGACTAAAACTTCCAGCATTCCTCAAGATACCCAACTGTTTTCATATCTCTCTGTTGAAACCTCTCATCCTTAATCGCTTCCACAAGGTTCTGCCTCATCCTCCCAAAGTCCCTACTGAGAAGGGTATAGAGTTCGAAGTCAAACAAATCCTGGACTCTCGTTTTCGCTTCAGTCAGCTTCAATATTTGCTGGATTGGAGGGGTTATGGGCCTGAAGAACGTTGCTGGATAAAGGCAGAAGACGTCCATGCTCCTTGACTGGTGCTCAAATTCCATTCAGAAAATCCTGAGAAACCCAAAAGGTGTCCGGGGGCCACTCCTAAAGCAGTGGGTACTGTCATGACTAGGGCTGAGGGGCTGCTGAGATCGCTGTCCTTACCACTTCGGGCGCTCTGGCGCGGGCGTCTGGTGGGGGTGCAAGGCCCTGGAGAGCGGCGCTGGGCACAGGGAGTCTCTGCAGACTGAGGAGCTTCCATCTGGAGACAGGTGAGAGGGGATATAACTGGCAGCACTTCCGCACTGTGACCACTGGGCGTGGCCATCTTGGATCCAGGTCACATGTCTAATTTGGGCCAATCAGCTTGCAGCTTGGGCTGGAGTACTAGCAACCAATCCTGCACAACCTGAGGGTACTAAAGGGCTGTCAAGAGGCTCATTAGTTGCCAGTGCAACATCTATCACAGCTTATGCTGTGAGCTAGTTCTCTGTGCTCCCTTGCCTCTGTATTCCACAGTGAGTTCCAGTGTGTACCAGTGTGTTCCAGTATCAGAGTATTCCAGTACCAGTGTGCTCCAGTTCCAGTGCTTCCCAGTACCTCTGTCTCATAGCCCACTTGCAGTCCGGCTCCTGGTCTCCAGCCGCCTCCGGCACTCACCATCTGCTACGCCTGGCTGACCCTGATTCGCTAGTACTGCCAGTATCTCCATAACCGTCCTTGCCCTATGTGAATCCTCCATTCATGAGTTACACCCCATAATACCAGCTGCCTTCCAGTACCAAAAAGCAACTCTTCCAGCACCGTCCGACTCTACTCCGGGTCCAGGATCGCTCCTTGCCGTGACACCGGACGCACGTCTAACACCAACATAGCTGTCAAGGCCTCAGTTGTCTGCTTTGCAACAGGATGACTGCTGTCATACTTCATCCTCCTCGCAAAGGAATGTTGGATGGTCAGTTTCTTAGTAAAAGAAGTAGTGGTGTTCCAACTTCCTCTCTGGGATGATGAACAACTCCCAGCAGTAACAGCAGCAGTAGGCGTAGCAATGCAGAATCATCCGGAGGAATCCCAGATAGGAGAGGAGTCAGTCATGCCAGTGACATGGCCGGCAGGACTACTTCCGATTCTGATTGAGGAGGAAATTTCTGAGGAGGGAATTGCTGGTGTGGTTTGCAGGCGCTTGGATACAACAGGACAAAGGGATTTAGGTGTCCTTGGACTGCTTACGGTCTTAGCCACAGTTTCTGAATCCGACAGTGACTTTTTATAAACGCGCTGCAGGTGACGTATAAGGGAGGATGTTCCTAGGTGGTTAAAGTCCGTGCCCCTACTTATTACACCTTTACATAAGCTACATATGGCAAGACAGTTGTTGTCCGGATTTGGATAGAAATACTTCCAGACCGAAGAGGTGGATTTTTGGTCTTTTGCCCATGGGCTTTTTTATCCCACGGACAACAACTGTCTCTCCCGGTGCCTGATTTAAACAAACCACATCACCATCAGAATCCTCCACGTCAACTTCCTCCTCAGCACCAGCTACACCAATATCCTCATCCTGCTATACTTCAACAGTGACATCTTCAGTTTGAATATCAGCAACTGGACTGTGGGTGCTCCTTCCAGCACTTGCAGAGGGAGTGCAAATGGTGGAAGGAGCCACCTCTTCCCGTCCAGTGTTGGGAAGGTCAGGCATCACAACCGCCGACACACTTGGACTTTCCTTGGGGATTTGTGAAATCTTCTTAGAATGCACAGTTCTTTGATGTGCTTTTGCCAGCTTAACTCTTTTCATTTTTCTAGCAGGAGGAGGAGGGCTTCCATCGTCATGTGAATCTGAACC
Organism: Taudactylus pleione; assembly: GCA_031769625.1. Lineage (NCBI taxonomy): Eukaryota > Metazoa > Chordata > Amphibia > Anura > Myobatrachidae > Taudactylus > Taudactylus pleione. Next base: position 7,282,109 of record JAUIMM010000063.1, read on the forward strand.
ACTAGTCGTGAACATTGGCCAGGGCCTTAGCCATTCCTTGCCACTCCATGTAATAAATGGCATACTGGCAAGTTTACATTTCTCCTCAGACGATTTAAATTTATTTTTTGGGTCATTTTACTGAACTTTGGCTTTTTGGATTGTTCATGCCCTCTACTATGACATTAGGTATCGGCCTTGGCAGACGACGTTGATGGTATTTTATTGTCTATGTCATGAATCACCCCTGTAAAAATTATTTTACCCCTTTTTATTTGGAGTGAATATACACAGGGCACAGGACAGCATACCCCTACACCACACAGGGCAGCCACTGTAAATATTATTAGGGTGAATTAAATCACCCCTTTTTATTTGGAGTGAATATGAACAGGGCACAGGACAGCGTACCACTACACCACACATGGCAGCCCCTGTAAAAATTATTTGGATTAATGAAATCACCCCTTTTTATTTGAAGTGAATATACACAGGGCACAGGGCAGCATACCCCTACACCACCCAGGGCAGCCCCTGTAAAAAATATTTGTACTGATTTAAATCACCCCTTTTTATTTGGAGTGAATATACACAGGGCACAGGGCAGTGTACCCCTACACCACACAGGGCAGCCCCTGTAAAAATTATTATTCCATTAGCAGATGCTCATTGGCTGGGACCCACGTGGAGGAGCCGCTCATTGGCTAAGTCCATGTGGGTCCCAGCCAATGGGCGGCCGCTAATGGAAGCCGCCGCTGACTGGCTGTCGGCCGGGAGACTGAAATCATTAGCAACACTGTTACAGTATGGTGATATATGCTGTTACAGTGTCTCCACCCACAGAATTGGATATCTACGGAGAACGTCGCGGGACATAAGGGTGAATGATGGCTTTTTCTTTCAGATTTATCCCTCGGATACTTTACATTGACAAGTGGACGCGAACATCTGGCAGCAGGTAAGTTAGTGTATGTGTGTAATAAAACTTTTATTTCACGGTGTGTGTAGTGTTTTTTTACTCATTTCTTTACAGGTGAACTACAGGTCCAAGCAGGCCCTTAATGCCCCGCATGCTGGTACTTGTGTTTCTCCAAGTATCAGCATGCGGGGGAGGCTTGCTGGCACTTGTAGTTCGACTGGAAAGACAATGTTGATTTATCTAATTTTACACAACACCGACACTATCAACCCGCCACCCACCACCCAGGGGTGGTGGGAATAGCCCCAGGTTATCAGCCTAGGCCAGGGGTGCCCTGGAGAAGGGTACCCCTTGACTGGAGGGGTACTCAACTCCCCAGGGATCCCTGGCCTGGGCTGACCAGAGGTCAGGACTGATGCTGCAGCTGGGGGGCCCAGTGAAAGGGCTCCCCTGGCTGTGGCATCAGCCCCTGTTAGAAAGGGTCCAGGGCTGGTTTGAAATATACGCAAAATTTTTGTCCCTATATTCAAAACCAGCCCTGTCCCACCTGCCTGGTGCTGGTACCTAATTTATGGGGGTACCCTATTCATTTTGTACCCCGTAATTTTAGGTACCAGGACAGGCTGCCAAGTCCAGGGCTGGCTAGTGTTTTTTGGGGGGACCTCACGTCATTTAAAAAAAAAAAAAAAATTCTGCATCTTTCTGCAAAACCCGCTGGTCAGGAGGTGAGTGTTTAAGATTTAAATTTTTAGGCGAGTTTGCAGGAATCTTACCCGAAATTCGAATCTCGATTCTTGGTAAATTTGCGGACTGTATTTCTGACATGTTAAAAAGTACCAATGTTTGCTGAAGGCGAGGTAAGGCAAGATTTAAATCTTGGGTGAGAAAACAGGTGAGAGAACCAAACTCACTACAAAAACCCACCCGAGTTTGCCGTTAGTAAATTTGCGAGATGAAAAACATGCCTAAAAACAGGCGAGTTTGCAATGTTGACCAAACTCGATTCTTAGTAAATTTACCCTCAGGACTGGAGTGAAGATGGCGGGGTAGGGGGCGCGAAATGTGCAAAGTCCGGGTCTCGTGAGAATCCGACACCAGAATGATGACGTTTTGCCTCGTTCCGGGAACTGAGTCTGGCAGGAAAACCTGAGCCAGTCTCGGTTCCTGGCTCGGATTGGGGGGGGCTCGGGGGGGTTCAGATTTCGAAAATCCAAACCCGCTCATCCCTACTTTGAATATGAATCATGTTTTGCATACACAACAAACTTGATGGTTAAAAAAATATTAAATGAAAGGTTTGTACAGGACATGCTGGCTATGGCCCATAACATTTTGGGGCATTTTTGGCATTCAGCATTCGCATATAGAAGATTGCAGCAGCTGCAAGAACAGTAGAATTTGCCATGCCACCAACTGACGCAAGCTGTAGTAACCAGGTGGAATTCCACCCTTTATATGCTTCAGTGACTAGAGGAATAGAAATAAGCCATCATGATGTACACAATAAGCCATGAGATAGGGTGAGAAGGGACAAGTTACCACCTTATTGCAGCACACTATAGAATACTGTCAGGTTTATGCAAGCTACTGAAACCATTTAACATTGTAATCAATGAAGTCAGTTCAGACACTGCCAGTATGAGCCAGGTTATACCCTTAACTAAAATATTGAAAAATTAGCTAAAGAAGCTGTAGATCAAGTTCTTTATACACTCTGCAAGGACCAAAGGGTTTGCAACATCTTGCAATTGGATCAGTACATTTTGGCAACCATGATTGATCATAGGCTTAAGTCCTATGTAGCTTTCTTTCTTTTCAATTGTCACAGATCTTAAGATATGTAGAGAGCTCCTTGCAAGCAAGTTGACAGCTCAAGTGTCACATGACATGACAATGTCACCTGTTTCAGCTTTTCCTTGAAATGCTCCTGCCAGAATAAAAATTACCTTTTCCAAGAGACCTACTGGTGATGATGATGATGAGTCAACTCAGCACACCAGAGTAAAACATTATGACATTTGGTCAGACTTAAAAATTGCCCATATATATTGAGACCTCTGCCATGACTCAATCTGATATGGTAAACATCAATAGAATGGTGGAGAATTACTTTAATGATAATGTACAAATTAGCATCTCACATAGTACTTTTGAATACTGGAAGGAAAAAAAGGCAAATTGGAGCCCTTGCACAAACTAGCTTTGGTGTACTTAAGCTACTCACCCTCCAGTGTGACCTTGGACAGAGTTTAGCATAGATGGGATCCTTGTGAGCAATCGGTGTAGGAGGCCAGTCTCAAAATTAGAAGTAATATCTTAGTTGACAATTACAAACAGAAGGCCTGACTCATTACGGATCGCTATTGCGATCGCAGTTGCGATTACACACACAGATCTGCTGTGAAAATATGCTAATGACTAAAATTGCAAAGCTATTACAGAGATGCCCAAAGCCTGCATAGAGATGCCCACTAATGCTTTTGCACATCTGTAGTACCTTGCAATCCTGCGTATACAGCGGGCACATCCAGTAACATCGGCCCCTCATGCACAATTACAACAGGCCTAACTTTACTCAGAAATTGCTAACCTCATCGCACTCAGTGAGCACTCACACTGTGTATGCCATTGCCATGACTAATTTATGCATGCCCAAGTAACGGAGTTCAAACGGATAGGCTCGCCTGCGTTTCTCCAACCACTCCCCTGTCACCACCCCCAAATGCTGACCTGAAGTAACTCACTTTGCAATGGTTTTGTATCTGCATAGGTGATTGCAGAGTTATCACAATGATATTTTACGCACGCGCACTTCAGTGCATACACATGCACAGTACGCACCATCGACCGACCTGCGTACGCAGTTGCAATTGTGATCTATGATGAATCAGGCCCAGAGACTGTAATTGTGGATTCTAGTGGGGATGAGATAATATTGTGTGATGATAATATTAACAACAGTGATGATGGGGATGATGACATATTCCACTGTGATGATTAGCACTGTTAGCCTTAAGTCCATTGATAGTTTGGTACTTTAGCCACAAAATTGACAGTCCCTGTGCTGAAATGCCTGGTTTGTTAAACTGTGCATGTCCTTTTCAATATACAACATAACAGTGGGTGGAAGGGCCCAAGGACAATTCCATCATGCACCATTTTTCACTATGGGCTTTGCCAAGTTTTTGTGTGTTTGACAGGCAGTGTATAATACTGTACTTAACTGGGGTGTAGGCAGTCTCCTGTATTTTTCAAGGCCAATCATCACTAGCTCATCCTTCTTATCACTCCTTTGTCACGGTTGGTGCCTGACAGTTACCTGACTCAGGTATTGAATTGGATTCAGCGGAGACCAGTTTGGCTAGAACCATGGATGATGTAAATAGCTATATTTGCATATGAATTGTATAGCAGTGAGAACCGCCTTTGATGATAAATGACAAGAACAGGAAACTTGTAACGTTGCAGTGGAAAACTTGGAGTAACCCGACTGGGACTGGCAGGAAGATTTACTGAGCTGGACAGGGTACCAGCAGGTGGGCTTGCAGAATTGGGCTGAGAACCAGTAGATAGGCTTGCTGAATTGGACTGAGAGCCAGTAGGATTTCCGGATGCGCTAGGTATAGCTATCAGCAGGATTACTGAATGAACTGGTCTGGGAACCAGCAGGATTTCTGGATGCGAAAGGTATAGCTATCAGCTGGATTACTGAATGAACTGGTCTGAGAACCAGCAGGATTTCTGGATGCGCCAGATTTAGCTGTCAGCAGGATTACTGAATGAACTGGTCTGGGAACCAGCAGGATTTCTAGAGGTACCAGGTATAACTGCCAGCAGGATAACTGGATGAACTGGTCTGGAAACCAGCAGGATTTTCAGATGAGCCAGGTATAGCTGCCAGCAGGATTACTGGATTAACTGGTCTGGGAACCAGCAGGATTTCCAGATTTGCCAGGTATAGCTGCTAGCAGGAGCCTGGGATACACTTGTACACAGGGAGACAGAAGTAGCACAATCTGTACACCATGGGAAGTAACAAAATGCTCAGGCCCTGAATGCTATCAGAGGAGGATTGTTGTACCCTGGGTCTGGCAGGAATTGGTGGATTTGATCAGGTGGTCTGGCAGAAGCACTCTGAGTGGTGAAGGGCACAACATGCAGAGGAAGCAATCATATCAGTAGTACTGAGAGTCAGAACTACACCTGCAATTTCAATCAAGGCTAGCAGTGTTCACAGACAGAAAAGAGCCTAAGTGAATAAACAATGTGGAAAGGAGAGCATAGTCCAAATGTATACCCAGAAGTGTTGCAGCCGGCATGATTAGAGCAGATCTCCCAGGTGAATTACACATTCAGATCCATGGGACATTTGGCAGGTGTAAAGCTGGGTACACACATAAAGATTTTCTGTCCAACCATCCAACTAGTTGATTGGTTGGAATGACAATCAGCAATTTGCTCCCAAATGCCGGAAAATGGACAAAAACTGATGTTTGAGCAAATTGCTTCGATCAAACATTTAACAAACTTGTCTGAACGACCATTATCATCTGTTTTCTGGAATTTAGGAGCAAATTGCTGATCATCATTTACTCCCATTTGTTGGCATATTTTCACTCCAACCAATCAACTAGTTGGATGGTTGGACAGAAAATCTTTATGTGTGTATGCAGCTGAGGCGGTAAATTTACTATTGCTCAATTTGCAGGTCGATTTGAGGAGTGATTTAGCACTTCTCAAATTGACTCAAATCGCATGCAGTGAAAAACGTTTTTTCACTGCATTTACTATTAGTCGATTTGTTTTGAGATTTGCAAAACAAATTAAATTTGAGTCGGTTTTGAAGAGCGATTTGCTGTTCGATTTGGCAAGTTCATGTCCAAATTGAACGTCAAATCACCATTCAAATCACTCTTCAAATCGACCGACACAACGAACTGCTTCATGCTTTCACTTTCAGCATGAGCCTGCATGTATCTCACTGTAAAATGCATCTAAAGAGTTAAATTAAGGAAAAAAAATGTGAGCTCACCCCTCAAAACACAACCAGCCGTGGACTTTGCCAACCCTGTTATGGTTGATTAAGAACAGGGAAAAAATGACGTAGGGTCTCCCTGTACTTAGTACAACCAGCACAAGGCTATTGGAATCAGAGTTGGTTCTGCATTTACAGGGAAAAATTTGCGTAGGGTCTCCCTGTAAGATCTAGAACCAGCCCGGGACCTTTTATAATGGGGGGGCTGATGCCACAGCTAGGGGAGCCCTATCACCGGGCCCCCCAGCCACAGCATCAGCCCTGACCGTTAGTCAGCCCAAGCCAGGGATCCCTGGGGAGTTGAAGGCCCCTTCAAAAAAAGGGGTCTCCCTCTCCAGGGCACCCCTAGCCTGGGCTGATATCCTGGGGCTGTCCCCGCTACCCCTGGGCGGTGGGTGGCGGGTTGATTGTGACAGTGTGGTGTAAAATTAGATATCAATAAACATTGTCTTTCCAGTAGAACTGCAGGTCCCTGCAAGCCTCCCCGGCATGCTGGTACTTGGAGAACCACAAGTACCAGCATGCGGGGCATTAAGGGCTCACTGGGACTTATAGTTCACCTGTAAAGAAATGTCCCAAGAAACACACACACACCTTACAAAGTATAACTTTAATACATACACACATACATTCACACACTCACACAATACTCACCTATCTTACCTCCAGTGGTCCCCTTCTCCAGTAGGCATCCATGGGTTAAAATAAAAAAACGATAATCCGACCCTCACATTAAGTAGTAATCAGTCTAACCAGATGGATTACTCCGTTCCCGAATGAAGCGCACAGATGCGGCTTCATCCTTTGAAGCTCCGTGTCTGTGCGTTCATTGGCTTAGAGGTCAGGCCCCGCCTCTCAGCCAATGAACGACTCCTCCATTGTACTCAATGGTGGGAGCCGCAGGGTTACTAAAGTTTATCCTGCAGCTCCCACCATTGACTTCAATGGAGGGAGCTATTCATTGGCTAAGAGGTGGGGCCTTACCTCTCTCAGCCAATGAACACACAGACACGGAGCTTCAAAGGATGAAGCCACGTCTGTGTGCTTCATTCGGGAAGGAGTAATCTGTCTTGTTAGACTGATTACTCCTTAATGCGAGGGTCAGGTTATCGATTTAATATTTTAACCCATGGATGCCTACTGGAGAAGGGGACCAATGGAGGTAAGATAGGTGAGTAATGTGTGAGTGTGTGTGTGTATGTATGTATGTATGTATTAAAGTTATACTTTGTAAGGTGTGTGTATTTCTTGGGACATTTCTTTACAGGTGAATTACAAGTCCCAGTGGGCCCTTAATACCCCACATGCTGGTACTTGTGGTTCTCCAAGTACCAGCATGCATGGGAGGCTTGCTTGGACCTGAAGTTCTACTGGAAAGACAATGTTTATTTATATCTATTTTTACACCACACTGTCACAATCAACCCACTACCCACCGCCCAGGGGTGGCGGTGATGACCCCGGGCAATCAGCCCAGGCTAGGGGTGCCCTGGAGAGGGAGGCCCCTTTTTTTGAAGGGGTCTCCAACTCCCCAGGGATCCCTGGCTTGGGCTGACTAACGGTCAGGGCTGATGCTGCAGCTGGGGGCCCCGGTGATAGGGATCCCCTGGCTGTGGCATCAGCCCCCCGTTAAAAAGCGTCCAGGGCTGGTTCTCGATCTTATAGGGAGACCCTACGCAAATTTTTCCCTGTAAATCCAGAGCCAGCTCTGCTTCCCATAGCCCTGTGCTGGTTGTACTAAGTACAGGGAGACCCTACGTAATTTTTTCCCCTGTACTTAGTCAACCAGAACAGGGTTGGCAAAGTTCAGAGTTAGTTGTGTTTTGGGGGGTTACCTCATGTTTTTTTTTTTCTTAATTTAACTCTTTAGACGCTTTTTACAGTGAGATACATGCAGACATCTCACTGATGTCTGCATGTATCTGTGTGAATCCGACCTACTCATGCTCAAATCGAAAGCATGAAGCAGGTCTATTGTATTGGGGATTTGAAGAGTGATATGAAGTCCGATTTTGAGGACGTTTTCAAACCGAATGATAGTAAATAATGGTTTTGTGTGTTAGGCTATGTAAAAGTACCAATGTTTTTCCGATGGTCGATTTGAGTCCAAGGTCGATTTGAAGTCTGATTTTATATGCGATTTGGCCTTTAGTAAATACTCAAAACCAAAATCGAATGAAAATCGCACCTCAAATCACTCAAAATGCAAAATCGACCTTTAGTAAATTTACCTCTAAGTCTCAAGGCAAAAAGGTGAAAAACTAGCCAGGGTTGTGAATCCTCATTGTGTTTGTTTTCATAGGCAGTGTATGATACTGTACTTTACTGGAGTGTCGCTGGTCTCCTTTAACTTGCAAGGCCATCCATCACCAGTTTCTCATCCAGGTGTACAGGTTCTGTCTCCTGCAGCTTCTACACAGATACAGAGTAGTGTCATCAAATCATATAATCTAAATACAATCTTTAAATCATATTATCATCATTTAATGAAGTCACATAATTATGAACTACTCCACAGATACAGAATGGTATCATCCTTTATTATGTGTGTTTGACATGCAGCGTATAATATTGTATTTTACTGGGGCATTAATGGTCTTCTGTATTTTGCAAGGTCATCCATCACCAGCTCATTCTTCTTATCATCCTTTATTGTGTGTGTTTGAAAGGCACTGCATAATTTTGTACTTTACTGGGGCGTTGACAGTCTCCTGTATCTTGCAGGGCCATCCATCACCAGAATCTCATCCAGGCATACAGGCCCTGTTTCCTGAAGCTACTCCACAGATACAGAGTAGTGTCATCAAATTATAATTAATGATTACTAACTTTGACTAGGCTGCTACTTTGCCTTGTATTGTCCTAAGGCATGTAAGTTTCTGCTTGGATTAAGTGCCCATTTTAAAAATCTCATTATGATTCTGAAAGCTTGTTTTTTAATAGTTTGTTGATGTCTCTGATTTACTTTTCTATATAGATATTACAGTTATTAATGTTAGTAATCAATCAATCAATGCTTTTCCTGGTTTCCACTACAGAACTCCACCTCTATATAACTGTGCTTGCCTTGGACCTCTGATCTAGTTCTTGATTAATGGAAACATTATCCCACTATGTTTCATAGATGTGCTATATTCTTTTAAAATGCCATGTGTTTGTGCCACTGCTCTGTCACTCAGTTTAGCCAGCCAGCTCACTGTAGCCTTTGGTGAATATTGGTGAAAACAATATTGCGATCTGTGAGGTGGTCAAAATTGAATGGCATTTACTGGAAATTAATGTTATTGATGTTAAATATATTGTAGAAACAAAAGAAGTTCAAACTACATGATTGCAGCTGTTTTTTTATTAATTTTAATGAAATCCAAAATCAAATCCAAAACATTTGAAGGTGGTGGTTTTGCCAAAACAAAAACACAACAAAGATTTAGAACCAAAACCACTTATCAGCCATAACATTAAAACATTGACATGTAAAGTGAATAACATTGGTTATCTTGTTACAAAGTCATCTGCCAAGGGATGGGTTATATTAGGTCATAAGTGAAAACTTAGTTGAAGTTAATATTTTGAAAGTAGGAGAATGTGATTGACTTTGGCAAGCTCCAAATTGTGCAGGCTAGGCGACTGGGTCTGAGCATCTCCAAAATAACAGGTCTTGTGGGGGTTTCCCAATTTGCAGTAGTTAGCTACCAAAAGTTGTCCAATTGAAGGACAACCGTAGAACCATCAACAGGGATTTGGGCGCCCAAGGCTCATTGATGCATGTGGGGAACAAAGCCTAGACTGTTTGGTCCTATCCCACAGAAAAGCTATCGTCGCACACATTGCTGAAAAAGTTAATGCTGGCTATGATAGAAAGGTGCCACACAGAAAAAAGAGGAAAATGCATGTGCACACTCTAATCACTAAGAATACTGCTAATCAGAACAATTATAATAAACTCTTCAATTTAACATGTAGTACAAATGAGGTTCTTAGCAAATGTTGGCCAAAAATGCATGCCCATCTACCACGTCATGGTGGGTCAAAGGTTGAATTCCAGAACATGGGTCCCCCCCAGGCCAATGCAACCAAACCGCCCATAACACCACCAGTGAGCTATACTTAGCAGTTTAAGTGTTAAAAAGTGTTAATTTAGTAAGAAGTAGCAGATTAGGTGCTAAAAAAGTAGCAATAAAAAACTAGTAATTTATGTGCCAAAAAGTGTTAGATTGGTAAGAAGTGACAATTCAAGTGTTAAATTAGTTTTACTCACAATGATGTCCCAAAGCATCCCAGCCACACCAGCCCAGGGGGCCCCATGCCCTGATCCCAAACCCATTCTTAGTATTGACATGTTATATACATTTATACAGGACTTACCTGTAGTAGTGTCCAGTCCTATATGTATACTGCAAATGTAGGGACCCATACTAATTAAACACACCCAAGGACAAGTAGGAGGGGTGTAGTCCAAGCTGAAGGAGTCTCTACTTTCAAGTGCACACACATGTACACAATCTAGAATATGTGTGGTGGAGGTGGGGCGGGCAGCAGAGGCATACACAGCAAGCTGCAATGCATTGTATGTTCTGACACCTTTCTTTTATATGTGGTGGGCGGCTAATGCAGTCACTTTGCTTCTGGATGCAGACCCTTGAGACAATGTGGTATAATATAAATAAATAATAGTAAAAGGCCTCATGTACAGTGACAAGCAAATCATGCATACTTTGTTGAAATGAGGTGTGCACACAAAAAATGCCCTTAAGCAGAGTTGTATGCATGTTGCAATGCTAATGCCTTTACATGTGCACCTGGTTTGCTACCAATCGATATCACCAGTGCACCCTTGCACGTACCCTATATTAGGTACAAAAGTTAAATCTCCAACACAACCACACTGGGCTTTGTCTTTGTGAGAATACCCCATTACAACTCAGTCACTATCTATCCTAAGTGTAGATGGAATCAAAATGCGCTGGACTCTACATTGGGTATGCAGTCGGGAAGCCGGTGGACCTAATCCCGACAGCTGGCTTCCTGACTGCTTAATCCCGGCGAGGGTTAAATGACAGGCGTCTAAATCTAGACGCCTGTCATTTTACCGACGCCAGGAGACCGGCGCCTGGCATCCCGATTGAAGGGATGCCGGGCGCCGAGTGCGGATAGCTGCAGGGGGGGGGAGGGTTAGGTTTAGGGCTCTCGCGGGGAAATTAGGGTTAGGCACCCCCGATGGTTAGGGTTAGGCTAGGGGAAGGGGGATTTAGGGTTAGTCACCGCCCCCGGGGGACTTAAGTTTAGGCGGCGGGGAAGGGGGGATTAGGGTTTGGCACTGGGGGGAAGGTTAGGGTTAGGCACCCTTAAGGGAGGGTTAGGGTTGGGGGGGGGAGGTTATCTTAGTGAATACTTTTTTACCCATGTTAGGCAGCTGCTGTCGGGATTCCAACCAGCATCCAACAGGCGTCCGGCAGTAAATCATACCGATTCCCTACATTGCCCATCGTGCACCCATTCTTAGAGTGTGTGCAGTACAGATTCATACAAGAAATGGGTATTTGTTCAACTCTCTGCTTTAGCTCCAATGTGCCTTGAGTGCTCTATTTTGCCACAAATCACCATAAAGAATGTAATATAAAACTGTGCTGAACTCTCAAACATTTCTTATTAATGTTCTCTAAAGACATTTCATGTTGTGATGCAATGATGAAGCTATAATAAAATAAATTACATTTGTGACCAAATAAGAGCTGAAAACTGATTTCTGCCAGCTAGTTATGCAATGAAATGTGGCCGATTAAAATTATTGGTTGGGCAAAAATACATTATTCTCACACAATATTTCTTTGTAGAAGTGTTTTCATGATAATATCATTCAGGACTTTATGGAATGCTGTGGCTCTTAGAGGGGAGGAAAATGAACTAAATTACATTAGTGGTAACTTTATTCTTTTTAAGCATTTTAAAACCCCATTTCATATTTGTTTCCAGAAATGTAGAATGTGAGTAATAAATTCATTATGTTTTAGTGTCATTTTGTGTCAGCTGCAATCAATGTCCTTCTGATATTTATTGAAAAGCTAAATGCTTGTTACTAAAAACTAAGTTGTATACTTTGTGGCACATATTATTACATTGTTTTTTTTATATTGCATACTTTTAAGAGAATGAATATCCCATAATAATTTGATGCTAGGTAACTACAGGGAGGAAGCAGAGTTTGTTAGGGAGGTCCTAGTTTATATTTTGGGATGTCAGGTAAGCCATAATTAAGGTAGTCATATATGGGAGGTTCCTACTTATGCAGACCAACTCAATAGGTAGTTCTATTCAAAGACATAACTAGAACTTGATGGACTATATAGCAAAATTTGAAAGGAGCCTGCAATGCTTCTAGAGCCATACATCTCTCCGCAATGCCTAGTGGTGCATAGGGACCATGCTTACTGATGCCAATTAATGCAATCATTGGAGGTTATGTGGGTGTTGGGGTGAGGTGCAAACAGGGAATTTTGAAAATAAAAACATTAATTTTAGAGATGTGCGCTAACCCCTGTGTTTTGGTTTGGGATCTGGTTTCATCCTTGTGTTTTGGTTCTGGATCGGGGTTTTATTTAAAAAAACAAGTTTTTAAATCAGCTAAAATCATGTCATTGTTGCAATCCAAAACCCAAAACCTTAAAATCCGAATTCCGAACCGCAGGAAGACCAGAACCATAACTTGGATCTGTTTGGATCTCCTCAGGAAATCAGAACCGCGACTCGGATCTATCGGAATTCACGAAATTCGGGTGGATTCAAATATCTGGAGAACCACACATTTGTAATTTATTTATGGTAAAACATGCAGTGAAAAAAGAAGACATAAAAACATAAAACATTTAGGCAAAAAAACATAAGTAACACCATATATTATATATTAGTTTAAAACAAACTGTTAAACCAACAGTTTTACTTCATCAGCTGAGCAGATAATATGTAAAATAATGAATATACAAGTATACATAAACTTATAATGAAAGCAAAGATTGATCAGTTCAAATTATGCCTTAAAAGATAATGTTATAATAAATATATTACAAACATTAGCCACTTACACTGCATACCCATTACCCAATATATAGCTAATTGCCCCCACCAATTCTGACTAGTAATCAGCGTCAGCTTCTACCCTTCTTGATGAGGGGGCTTCCTGCTGTGCTGCAGTCCGGACTCTTGGTGTTCTGGACTGCCTGTGTCGCATCTCCTGTCTTGCACATGCATATTGAATCTGGCAAGCACCAGGTTCGGTGCATGCGCACAAACACCAGCAGACCTGTACATGGGTAGAAGCACCAGCTTCTAGGCACTGCATCGGCTGCAGCCCCTAGGAGATGTGTAGCACAGACAGAAAGAGAAATGAGTGGCTCACCACTAGAAGTACTCTCTCTGTTAATCGCATTCTGGACTGGTAGTCACAGGGGGAGAAAACAGTTCTTCCCCTGGGAAGTCACTGCTAGGGCAGACAATGTGCGGACTGCAACTGGCTCATTGGAAGTGGCTGATTTTACTAGGGGGCTGCAGCCCTTCAGCCCCTTGGTAAAATCCACTACTGGTAGTAATATTATAGTTATTCAATTATGTCCTAGGACACAAAATACCTTGGTAGTATTCCTACAAGGCTGTGATTTTATTACTAGAAATCTGTCAATTACAGAAATTATCTGCCCAAAATGCAAACTTTTAGCTTAGTTAGATTAACAGATGTAAGGATCAGATCCTATAACTTCCAACATATAATTTCATACACCATATTGTAAGTTATTCCAAAAACATGAGAGCTCCATTATAACTGGACACTAATCACAGTGTCCCAGGGATGGGGGATGGGATTCGTGGCTTACATGGTGACACCTGGTCCCTGCCTTGTTGTTTGGTACTTCCCAACAGCCACAATAATCTCTAGAGCTGCAGAGCTCATCCCCTATCTACCTGTGAGCACAGCTCACGTCTAGAGCTGGCGACCTTAGTTCACAATTCTAATCATCGGCCATAGTTCAAAATTCTTTTGTCCACATCCTCTCTATTGTGTACTCTTGATGCCCTATGCAGGAAACACTGGAAGAAGTGGTCCAATGTCACAATTGTCCCTTGCAGCAGGGCAGGCAGTGTTTGTGGCCGGTGGCAGAGCCGGCCCTAGGCATAGGCATTCTAAGCAAATGCCTAGGGCATCTGGAATTCATGGGGGCATTCCACACTCTGCTGGCTGCTGCAGAGATTGATAAGAGCTCAGCTCTCTGATCAGGCCAGTGGAGGGGTGTGTTGAGGGTAATTCCTCCTCTCTTTACGCTTCAGGATACATGCAACTTACAAGGAAGTGCATTGTTCTTCAGCAACTCCCTTGAGGGCCGCACAGCACCAGCAGTGTCTGGCTACAGCTTCCCGGCTAAACAGTGAGTGGAGTGCAGTACTGCTGGGAAACCTTCTATGAAGAGGAATGCTGCAACTTCTGCTTTTGTGATGCAGTGTATCCACAGCCCCCATTTACCCCCTCTCTACCTGGGGCAATGGGCATTTCAGTTACTGTGCCAGCTGTTGCAACCAGCAACAACTTACATTATACAGGTACCAGCAACAATTTATATTGTCCTGTATAAGAGTAGGAGGCTGTGTGCAGGATGTCAGAGGTCTGTTATGTGCGTCGGTCTGGAAAGACCACACAGTTCAACATGGGTTAATAGAACTGCACTCTAACCGGGTGCAGAGGGGGTTAAATGTATTGTAGCAGAACTGTCAGATCTTCTTGACAGCTTTATATATGGGCAGGGGGGAGATAAGAGAATGCTGCAAGGAAGGGACAATTACCTACAAATGCACAATGTTCCAAAAGCTGCCAGAATTCCCAGTTTGTTGTACTTTTATGGCTGACATTACTGTAGTCCTATGCCAGGGTGCAGAGGAGGGCTCTCTGTCATGTGCTATAATAATAATGTGCACTGTGTGTGCTGTATGGTAGGTGCAGAGCCTTTAGTGCCAGCTGCAGGACAATGAGCCATGAGGTTCTGTAGATATGACTTTTCCTGGTCCTGTTGGACTGCTGCAAGGGCTGATCTGGTTCCCATTCTGAGAGGCTTCTCCAGCACCAAGAATGTCCCTGTTCTCAGTTAAAGATACATATGTATGTACTGTGTCATGGCATGTGTATTATGGAGCATATGTATTTACTGTGACATTAAACAAATAGAGACATCACACATTTTAAATGTTAATTTCAGCATTGTGAAGCAGGGGGCGGGGCCACGATGACTCAATTCAGTGCAAATCGCATCACCGCCCTCTCCCCCCGGCTGCAGGGGGGGGCAGGTGGGAGGCTTGATATCTGCTAGGGGGCACCAGACAAAATTTTGCCTAGGGCACCAAATTAGCTAGGGCCGGCTCTGGCCGGTGATGTGACTTGAGTAAGGTTATTTAGGTGAAAGGGGAGATGGGACCTGAGGTGACCTAGGCCCCATAGCAACGGCACCCTCAATAGCAAAATCTCTGGTTCTATCCAATTTACATACACATAAGTGCAAAATAATAGAAAGATTGGTAGATTTCCAAAACAATGTGGCAACATTATTGTACTCAGAAGTTGACCATTGCCAACATTCTTGACCTCCGCTCAGGAGATCCTGGAGGGTAGGTCCAGAAAGCAAGTACAGGAATGGGCAGAATTTGGAAAGGTGACCATCTCTTCTTGGAGTTTGGAAGAAAGTCCCATAATTCGGGAGTATCCTGGACATTTCGGAAGTGTAGTCAAGTATGTTGTGATTGAACCATATGTGCGATTATTGTCCAATCACATTATTGGTGTCCATTGATTCCTCCCATTATTGTCCAATTTGGTCACACATGTACTGTAGTTATAATCAATCCCCATTAATGTAATAGATACTGAGATATTTTAAATATGCACACAGATTTCAATTGGGAGTTAGGCTTGTGCTACATCAACTCTTATTGGCATATGCAATTGGGTGCAAGGTTTAGTGAGGTAAAAAACCGAGGTCCCAGAGCAAGCCCTGCTGATTTTTTTTTATATCAACGATTTTAGGAAAAATCAGACTTGATCTCGAGGTGCCAGGAAAAAAGCCTCCTGGCGATAAAAACTGAAAAACCCTGCACCTAAATAAATAGCAAAGATCCGGAAAAACCCCTCAGGTGTAGGATGTTTGCTATTCTCACACCTAATTGAATATGCCCCTTAATAGCAGTTTAAAGTTGCCTAGTATTTGCCTGCTACATGTAAAAGCAGGCAGTATTTTGTAATTGATCACCTTTTACTGCAACATGATTTACATACCAGTGCAGAAATGATTTCTGCACAGGATAAAAACAATTATACTTATATATATATATATATATATATATATATATATATATAAAATATAAGTAAACCAGAGTTACAAAATTGAAGACAAATACAGGGCCTGATTCAGAGCCGGACGCTCTGACCAGAGCACTCGCTCTGAATCAGGGCCCTCCTCCATGAAAATGGAGCGGCCTCCTGTCCGCTCGCATAGCTGTGGGTGACCATCGCGACCATAGGACTTGCGACTGAGACCCTGCGGTAGGGTCTCCCTGCCACAAGCCTTAGAGTGATTTTGGCTCTATCAGAGCCAAAATCACTCCCACTGACATCACTAGTGATGTCAGTGGGGTCGGCTTCAGACGGTAGGCGTTCCAATGGGAACGCCTCCGTCTGGCCGCCACGCCCCTGACAGCACGCCCCCTTTGGTGCGAGACCAGGAGCGATGGAAAGCCCGTTGCTCCCCGGGTCTCGTGCACGCGCAGTGGGGAACATCGACCCACTTGCGAGCGTACTGCCGCTCGCGAGTGGGTCTGAATGACCCCCACAGTCAGTATTGTTTGCTGGTGGTGTCACTCATGAGTCAAAAATACACAGGATTATATTTAGAAGGGTCAGAGTAATGAGATTGTTAAAGAACAGTTAAAGAATAACATAATATATTTAATTAAAATAAGAAGTCTGCAATAAGCCTATGCTAAACATCTACAAAGGACATAATAATAACATAAATATAAAAACACAATGTGAGACAATGTAATAGTGTTGAAATGTAACAAATCAATGACACGTGTGAAACAGTGAAAAATACACTTAATAAAATTATCACACCACAGTCTGAAAAAATGTAAATATAAGGGCTCAATCCAATAGGGTGTAAGTTTCGAAAGTGAGTTTTTTTCATGAAACTCACATACATCGCATGAATGTGCGCACCCAAGAAATGTGAGAATCATTTAGAAATTCCAATTAGCCATAGTCACGGTGGGGGGTGTGTGACTTTTTTATGTAATTCGAACTGGGAGAAATGCATGAAAAACCAACGTGGACCCCAAATATTGGCAACTAGGATAGCAGGACCATATAGAAGGCTCATAGTGGCCATAAGGAAAGTACTGGAGGTTTTTAAAAGGTGTATAATGGCTGTTTTTTTTGCAATTTTTATTAATGGTTGTAAAATAATAGCGAGTAAGTGTTTTTCAGCAAATTAAAGTCTTTACAGAATTTTGGAGTCAAAGTTTATCATGCACTCCCAAAGTGTTTTGAGCAGCTTTCTATTTAAAAAAGTCAGATCACTGACCAGTTTAGTGACTGGAAATTGTGTTAATAGAAGCGCTTGGTGGTAAATGATGGTTCAATATATGTATCAGCAAATTTGATACAATAGTGTTGTAGACATGCTATATAATAATGTGGTATACAAATGTTTTAAAGGCCCAGCATTGTTAAAACACAGACAAACAATCAAACATATAACATAGCTAATGTTTACAGCACTTTCCATGAGTTGGTGGATATAGTGTATAAAAAGATTCCCCCGTGTCAGCCGTTGGGGTGAGTAGGGTACAGAGTATGTGAATTTGGCCCTACCTTTCCCTATGTTTGATTGTTTGTCTGTGTTTTAACAATGCTGGTCCTTTAAAACATTTGTATACCACATTATTATATAGTATGTCTACAACACCATTATATCAAATTTGCTGATACATATATTGAACAATCATTTACCACCTGAACCTTATACAAGCGCTTCTATTAACACAATTTACAGCATTTTGGGGTACAGAATAATTTCTGCAGAGTAATTATTCATTTGTTTTATAAAAGTTTGTAAAAACTTGGAATAAACACTTTTACCTCTCATCTGCAATTCCAAAAAACCCTCTGTCATCAATATAGCACCTCCACATCATTTACACTCCCACATACCTTTATTACATAATTTAACCCATTATTGAGCTTTTAGAAAAATTCCCATGAAAAATTAGAAATGTTTTTATTGGCCAAATTATGCTTTTTAAACCCCTCCAATTGTAAGATTATTCATTGGGAGGAGTGTACCAGAGATTCTGCACATTTCCCGACATTTTTACCTTAAAATAAAGATTTTCTTACCTTTTCACCTGCTCAGGTGACATACATTTCCTCTGAAAAAGCAATGCAGGTTTGGAACTGGATTGCATTTGTAAATTAAATTAGCAGTGTGAGTTCACCACGAGAACATCTCACAGAACCAAACTCTCACCTAATTGGATTGACCCCTTAGAGTGTATAATCCAAAAGGATAAGGAGGGTATATTTCTCTAGTGGTGTATGAAGAAAATAATAACAAATGATATTGGAGGTGTACTAGTTGGAGAAATTATAAAAAAAATCGGGGGAGATAAATGTATAATGAAAGGGGGTGTAGTGACTTCTGCTGAACAAGGGATTCGAGAATCACACACACTCCATAGAAGATGTTAGTAAGGTAGTAGATTGCTCAGTTTAAATTCTGCTTTCCACCGTTTGCCTGTTTCGTTGACCGATGGATTATATATGACAATTGTTCATAGAAAGGGTGTGTAAATAGTTGGATCATCATATCTGCTTTCCACCGTTTGCCAGAGGCATTGGTTGGTGGATGATAGAGCTGGAGATGCATGTACAACAGGCCTGAATAAAATACAACAGGTATAGAGTAAATTATTATGTATCACATTGATATTCATTGATATTTTGCAACAGTATGCATAACATGTGGTTGTAATATAACCAAAATTGCAGGGTGATGAATATGTTCGAATTCACATAGGTATTGGTGTTGGGAGTGCCAACAAACCCAGTAGACTCCATAATTATGTTTAGGTGAGCAGATATATAGGTTACAGTTCAGGTCAGCTCTGATGTCACAGCAGAACTAGTAATCAGCGTTTAATTATGACATAAAAAAGATAATAGATTATAAAGCATTCCTTGACACCTGTAACGATTATAGTTGGATATATAGTAAGGAGTTAGCAACACATAATGTAGATAGTAACAATATTGTAACAGTTAAGCTAAAATGTTAACCCTGTTGTTGTTGAACACAATTAGTAAGGATAAATGTATACAGAGTTAATTGTTTTAAAATTCTAAGTGGAATCAAGTGCATACAAGAAAGTTACATTACAAATGTATAACTTGTGTCATGGATATACATCTGCTGCATAAAATATGCATACAAGTTAAGATCCTAAATAGATTCAGGTATATAGGAAAAAGTTTTAAACTTGAATAAAATAAGTATAGCTGGTGTCATTGACACGCATTTGCTGCATAAAGTATGCATGCAGGTACTGTATGGTCAATAAACAACCAACAATTGAAGGAAGAGATTTAAGTGAGTACAATAACCTGAATGAGGACTCACTGAGAACTGTGGTGCAGCAGGGTCCTGGTGTGCATTTCAGGAACCCCTGAAATCTGACGTGTGTTTTGCCAGTTGAGCTGGATTATGGATTCAGCTTAGAGATGGCCATCGACCATCGATGATTCATAATCATCGATGGTTTATGACCAATGTCAAATGCTTTTGCCATCTATGGGGGAGAACCAGATGTTTTCCCTCCATCGATGGTAAAGCCTAACCACATTTTGATTTTTTTTTGCAAGGTAACGGGACACTGAGCGTAGCTCAGCCCTTGACACCCACGAAGTCCTGCCCCCTGGTTCTGATTGGCCCACAGGCCAGTCAGTTAAAGAACAGGGATGACCATAGGTTGGTGAAACCATCGATGGTTATCCATTGTATAGTTGTCACCATCGATGGCTACTTGTAAAAATGCCATCAATGGTAACCATAGATGGTACCCACACCGATGGCCATCCCTAATTCAGCTCCAATTGACTACCTGGTAAGGAAGTTCTTTTAAGAGAGTGATCAACCAATCCACTGTAATGATAATCACCATGGTGACACCAATCTGGAAGCTTGTAATGTCTCTGCTGTCTGATGGTGGAATTAGACTAAAAGAAGTCTGAAATGAGTGGCCCATTCGTGATTAGATATTAGATAGATAAATAAATAGATAATAATGGGGTCAAAGTCACCCTATTTGATGGTCTTATGTAACATCCAAAGGATTCCTAGGGAGTATAGGCTGGCCAGACATAGTAGAGGGAGTATCCACAAGTCAAAGAGAGCTTTTACTGATGCCCATTATATATGAAAAAGGGCTTGTTTAAAAAGGTTGATATATATGATTAATGCATATCCTGTAGCGTCAACTCAGGTAATCAAATATGTGATAAGGGGGTATAAGCCTGCCCTTATTAATATACAGTATATGACGTTTGACTACATGTCCAAAGTATAACAAACCGGCTGTGTATGCGGATGCCGAGCTGGAATAGTTAAGTAAGATTGATGTGATGTATAGGCTGACCTGTCATAATAGGGGGAGTAGCCATTTATTAAAGAAGGCTTTCAGTAACAAGCATTATATATGAGAAAGGGCTAATTAGAGACGACTGAGTTGTATGCTTGACACGTTTACGTCCAATCAGGTGGTCATATTGTTCTTAAGGAGGAATACGTCTGCTGTTAGTGATAGTATAGCATCTGACTGTGTGTCCAAACTTCAGAGAACTGGCTATATTGTATATAAGAATCCTGGAATTAGACAGCTGACTAAAGTAAATGCAGTGATATGATGTTATGATGGATGTAGGCGTAGGTTTATAAATGTAGTTACCACATTATAATTATTCATATTGGGAGAACTTAGGGCCTGATTCAGAGCCGGACGCTCTGACCAGAGCGCTCGCTCTGAATCAGTGTCCTCCTCCCTAAAAATGGAGCGGCCTCCTGGCCGCTCGTATAGCTGTGGGTGACCACCCACAGCTATAGCGAGCGGCCATGACGATGGTCGCGATGGTCTTTGACCACCGCGACCATCGGGCTTGCGACGAGACCCTGCTGTAGGGGGCGTGCTGTCAGTCACCATCGACAGCACGCCCCCTTTGGTGCAAGACCCCGAGCGACGTATTCCTCATCGCTGCCCGGTCTCGCGCATGCGCATGACGGAGCTCCCTCATGCGCATTCGGCAAACATCGACCCGCTTGCGTGTGTCCTTTGCTCCTTAAATTGTTAGTGACAGATACAAGAATCTGGGTCTCTGTGTGTGAGTGAAACATAATTGTGAATGGCATGGAAAAAAAATCAAATAATAGCAAATAAGCAAATATTGGTACAGAAAATTAATATAAAAATCAATATAAATTAAATACAAAATAACTGAAATAATAATAATAATAATAATAATAATTATTATTATTATTATTATTATTATTATTATTATTATTATTATTAATATTATTATTATTATCACCAGTTACCAAATGGATTAATTTGGTGTCTGATGATCCAGCACATAATGAAGTACAATGATTTCTTTCTTGATTAGTTTCCAATCACGCCCCCTGCTCCATTCAAAGCTGTTCTCAGCCTGCACACTCAGGAGAAAAAGAAAGCACTAACTGATAGTAAGCTGGATTCTAGGTACAGCAGGACCTCTATCGGAATCAGGACTTTTAACAGGACTGGGTAACTATGCAGATCAATCCCAGCAATTTGAACAATTAATGCCATATAGGATGTATTTGCATTTATAGCTGTGACTTTAGTATTTTTACAAAGTGGAACAATTTATACATTTTATGCAAAAGCCCCACGGACATGCATTGGGCCAGAGTAGTATCAGTAAAAAGGATGTATCTCAGCAGTCAATCAAGGACCGCAAATAAGTGTTTTTAATTACTGATTTATTGGACGTTTAATAAATTCATTGTGTATATTTAAATTAGTGTAGAAAAAATTGGTTTTATTTATGCAAATGTACAAAACACCTTTGTAGAGATATTTAATTGCATTAGTAAGGTGTATGTGATTAAATATATATCTCTTTTTATATATATATATATATATATATATATAGATGCACAACATAGTTCTGACTGTTATATTATCTGCCATCTCACAATCATTATCTGTTATGCTGATTAGTGCAGTGACCTCATCTGCTAGCACATTATCTCAGTATATCTCTCCTTCTCACTGCAGGCTCAAGTGGACTTTTACCTCACTGTACTTCAGTATATTTCTGACCTGCATTGCAGCTCCTGACCTATTCTGGGACTTACTACTCACTATACCATCGGTACTTCTATCGATGTTGGCTGTTGCCCTGTGGGTCCTCTCCTAGAGTGTTGCTGAGTTTCTGCTACAGCGTTCATTTCGGTTGTTGGTGACTGGGTGCTGGGAGTAGGTTTCTCTTTGAGGATTTAGGCTCCAGTGACCCGGCTCTAATAACTGGTCTGCAGCATCTGTCAGCAGATTCCAGGTGGGCTACCAATTACGCCAAATGCTGGCTCCAGCCCCTTATCCCTATATTCACGGTAAGGGGTTGAGTTCCACTCAATTGGTTACAAGGCAGACTGGGAGCCCTGCAGGTATCATTGACCATTCTAAAGGCCCCAGGCATTTACCACATGGGTCACACCCATGAGAAGACCTCTATTCTTACCACCACTATTCTGCAATAGCCTGTGCGTCCAATACATGGGTACTGATTCAGATTTAAAATCTAAAACGTGACAAAAATGACTTTTGACTAAGATGTTTGTAAGATTAGTTGATCTCTGAAAATTCTTTTATATGTTGTAATCTAAATGCTGTTTGAGATCGTAGTCCAGGAGTAAAATGGGCCAATGTTTTTGTAGTATACTCTTCAGGTACAGCCATTCATCACAAAAGATAAGTTTGTCCCTGTTGATCATAGAAACCTTATGTTTGGCTCTTTTTATGGAGTAGTGGCTGCATCCTCTGTCTCTCAACCTACTAGTAAGTTACAGACACCCATTTTGGAAAATGTTTTCATTTGTACAATTCCTTCTAAGGTAAAGGAATTATCCTTTAGGAATATTTGCCATTGTTGGTGAAAAGTGGGAGCTGGAGTTATGAAAAAGACTGTTTGTTGTAGTATGTTTCCTATTAAGTTCTGTATTAAGTTCACCTTCTGAGTTAAGGTAGATTGTAAGATCAAGGAAAGCAATGGCAACAAGAATAATCTCATGTGTCAATGTTGAAATTATTATTGTTGAGAACTTGTATGAATTCTAGTTATAGTTCCTGGCTTCTGCTCCAAATCAAGATGTCATCTATGTAGCAGAGCCAGGTAAGTATGTGTTGGGTATATTTGTCCTTTTGGTCCCCAAACACATGCTCCTGCTGCAATCGGTTGAGGAACAGTTTGACATACAGTATGTGGGGGTGCAGGCTGCCCTTATCTTGTGGCATCAAGTCCATGTTGGTGATTGATGCTTGTATTACATCAGAGATTGTATTACATCAGAGATGTGTGATTGAATTTTGTTTTACACTTGAAAAAAGCGGAAATGTTTCCATACACTGGACTGTTATTTGGATTCTGGATCATAATGACGAATCCACAGTTCGGCAGTCCAACCGCAGGTTCAGACACATCGATGTATGAGCTTCACAATAATCAGCATAGCATTGCCATGTCTACCTATTTGACAGAAAAACAATCTGCCCTCATATAAATGGTCTCAAGAACCAAGTAGACAAGGTTATGACCACCAAGTTTGATCCCATTTTGTGGAGGACATCAGACATGTCCCAAAGAAAGGATGTTAGGCTCATGACATGATTTCTAAGATGGATATTGAGAAATGTACTGGCCTGCTCTGATAGGCCATTGATGCCTGAAACTATCATCCACGTGTAGGTTTCAGGGCATTCTTATATACCTTAGGTAAAAGGTGGAATCCTTTGGGTAGCCACATTCGAGAAAGTCATGTTTCTGTTGGTTTATTGTGCCTTCTTTATGAGCTTATTGATGATCCAATTACAGATTATAGAAAAAATGTCTGTAGGGTTGATGATAATATAATATTTAATAAAAATTTAATTATAAATAATAATTATTTTATTTGTGCTGCTGCTGTGGGTGGTGACTGACAGAGTGAAAGACACTGTGCTAAGCCATTCAGCAGCAGCATATAGGACAGGGGGCAGACTGGCTGGCAGCTATTGGTAATTGAGCAGTGAACACTGTTAGCTGTCCACACATTCTGCCACAGGTTCCAAAACACGGTCCTCAAAGCTCCCCAACAGTTAAGGTCATAGAGATATCCAAGGTTGACCACAGGTGTTAAATCAAATTGTCTGAGGTACTAATTAAGTCACCTGTGCTCAACCATGTATATCTCTAAAACCTGAACGGTTCAGGAGCCTTGAGGACCGGGTTTGGGAACCTCTGCACTATTAGATCAGGATATGATGTGATGGTCGGATGCAATGTATGCACATCGTACACCAAACCAGCTCCCTCCTACCTTTCTCCCCACTCCGGCTGCACAGCGTCATACATCAGGTTGGATCATCGGATGTGCACAACATGTGGAAACAACTAATTTAAAGTGCCACCTTGAGAGCAAACAACCTCTGTATATACTGTAAGCCTCTACCTAGATAAACATTTAAGGATCATTTCAGAAGTCTAGTGTATTATATGTTTAAGTAGCCAGTTTATTTTAAAAAAATTGCAAACATTGGTTAACAGTGGTTCCAGAATCAATGTTTATGACTAAACAATGGTTTTGTAGCCAATTTTGAAAACAACGGTACAACCAATGTCGTCTTTTGATGTCCATTCCCTAGACTGACTGGCTTCAGGGCAGTTGGGGAAGAGTTCTCATGTTCACTCTAGGGCCAGGGCTGGGCAGGGCAATGACCCTAGAGCGGGTAGTGTGTGGCAGAGAAAATGGGAACTGCAGTTGTACGGGTGATGCGCATGGCCTTGTGACACATCCCCTTTACGGCAGTAAAGTGAGCATTCCCAGCATTCATGTAGACGCTGTGCTCTCCCGGCACTTGACTGAATGCCATGCACATGTGAATTTTTTTTTTTCAAAACCTTAATTTTCAAAATCTAATATAAACAGCAGGACACAAATCTCAGACATCAGCATTTTTGGTAACACTACTAGTACATATGTACCACTAACTCTCACAAAAAACTGAAACCTTATATTTTTTTCCAAGATGAGATAATAGCACTCTGAAAAGTAATTTTTGCAAATATTATGTTCTCGTTGGGCCCGCTTTCCACCATTAAAGTGAAATAAGGTAATCTATGCATTAAATAAAAAATGTAGGCCCTCATTCAGAGCCGTACGCTCTGAGCAGAGAGCACGCTCTGAATGAGGGCCGCCCTCCATAATTATGGAGCGTCCTCCTGGACGCTCGTATAGCTGTGGGTCACCACCCACAGCCTATACGAGCGTGCAGTTTGATGGCCGCGATGGTCTTAAACATCGCGACCATCGCCACTGCGAGCCGGAGCCTGCGGTTGAGTTTTTCAACCGCAAGGCCCGGAGTGATTTTGGCTCTATCAGAGCCAAAATCACTCCCACTGACATCACTAGTGATGTCAGTGGGCCGGCTTCTGACGGTAGGCGTTCCCTTGGGAACGCCCCCGTCAGGGAGGCACGCCCCCGGCACGCCCACCAAAGGGGGCGTGCTGTCAATCAACATCGACAGCACGCCCCCTTTTATCAGACACAATGAGCGAAGGAAAGTCCTTCGCTCGTCGCGTCTGGCGCATGCGCACGACGGAGCTCCCGCCATCGTGTGCATGCGCAGTGCATAACATCGCCCCACTTGCGAGCGGACAGCCGCTTGCGAGTGGGTCTGAATCAGGCCCTTAGCCCAAACTTTGCTGAGAACAATTGCTTCTGTCCCAAGGTTCTGCCACATCCCATTCCTGAGATATTTGATTTTTTGCGTAAATGCTTAGAAACATGGAAATCGCCATGATTTAAAGATAACCACCATTTCGAAAAGGTAGCAAGTAAAAACAAAAATATTAGTGGTTTTGAACTATTGGCATATCGGGGAGATAACTGACAAAAAAAATTAAATTTAAAAATGGTCAAGCAACCGGTGTTGGACCACTTTATATGGAGTGACCCCCAGAGCAGAGAGAGTCAGACATTACCTTTAATGGAAAACAGAGATATAGGGGCATATTTTCCCAAATTCAAAATGTGGTATTCAAATTCATTGCAAGGATATATCAAATATCACATGCAGGGACAGAGCTTGCGAGGAAGCTCTGTCCCTGCAAATCCAGTCTCCACACCTCTTATGGTATTTTTTGCAAAAATACTCTGAGAATGTGACTGTGCATGAGCCACCACCGGATACCGAACCCAGCACTACTAAGCTTACACTTACCTCTATTCAGGTGATCTGGTAAGGCACCTTGGTAATCCGGTCATCTGATCACCAAGCTCCTGCTGTGTGAACCTGGTCATTTTACATGTGCTGTCATCAGAGGGCCACGGTCACAGAGCCTGAGCCTGGAGATCACCTGACCGGATCACCGATCACCGGTTCCTGGTGCAGGTAAGTGTTTATTATTTTTTTCTATTTTAACTAGTTGTTTTTTTTTGCACTGTGGTCAAGTTATAGTCTATTTAGACACACAAAGCTGATCACAGGCATCAGATCCCAGCCGGAGTCGGTGAAACTGGTGAAAGCCCTAATAACACCATCTCCAGGTTGCGTTATTATCACAAGGCTGCCCCCTTTTTTTTTTTTTATAAGTCATCTTTAATAAATCTGAGCAGATCTCATTTCCCATTTCAATTGCAATTTGCTTACTAAAAATATGTGATAATTTGGGCTTGGAGTAGAATTTTGTGAATGCTCCTACAATTGCCCTTTAAAACATTTAGATGACACTAAAATAACGTGAAAAGTATGTGAAAACACCCATTTTAACAATATTGTACAATATTGTACAAAAAATAATATTGCTAAATATGCTCCATAAAGTAAGTGACCTGCAACTATTAAGGACTAAAGTTTCCAGGAACAATTCAAATTGAATTGCGTGTTGGTAATGGAAATCCCTTCAGGCATATCCAGATGTTATGCAAGACTCTTGTTTTTCTACAAGACCAACAAGAAGCTATAGAAGATCACAATGAAATGGATTACCAAATGAATCCATGGCCAGAGTAAACTGTCATAGTTCCAATAGGACATTCTGTGATAAGTGAGAGTCTGAGGGTATGCAAGTAAAGGGATTGGTATGATTTACAGGCGGACAGGATGCCGGTGGTCAGAAGACCGATAGTGGCATTCCCTTCCCACACCCTACACCTAACCCTCCATGGGCGGTGCCTAACCCTAACCCCCCTGGTGATGCCTAACCCCCCTCCCCGCAGCCTAACTCTAACCCTCCCCGGTTGGTGCCTAACCTACACAGACAGGCCCCTAAACCTTACCCCCCCATCCCCGGCCTAACTATAACCCTAACCAGCATACTTACCTTCGGGATGCCAGTGGTCAGGATACCGATGCCGGCATTGGCATTGTTGGGATTCTGGCGTCGGTATCCTGACATCCGGCATCCCATCCACCGGCATCTTGACGGGATCCCCAAGTAAATAGTGGCATATGTAAAGTCATGTGGGAGCATTTGAGATGACTGACTGGCTGAAGTATGGAAGTTTGGGGAATTTTTTCATTTTAGAAAGAAAATTTCATTTTTGGGGTTAGAAAGTTGTGCAAAATTGAGAGGGAGAAATAAGAGGACAGAGTAATAAAAAGGAGGAAGCATGTGTGATTTAAATGTATTGTTTTAATATATTACTGAGATTACGCAAGACCTTATGGGCCTGAAGAGTGCAAACAACACGGTTTGAGTTTTATATTTTCGTATTTGGCATGTGTTTGACTTAATGGGTGAAAAGCAGTTACATTTTATGAGTAGACTGGCATGGCTGGGTGATAACCAAAAGGATTATCTGGTGGGAGGTGCTTTCAGAAGTTATTTTAGTGGGAATTTGGGAAATTGTGCTTCCTCTTGGATCTTGGTGCAGTATTGTTTTCTCCCCGACGCATCATTATTTTTTAATAGTGGATTTGGTTGGTTTATATGGTTGTGTTGTTGGTGTTGAACATTGGGCAGAGAAACATTAATGTCAGAGCATCCATGTGGCACAGGAGGTGCCACATGGATCCACAGAGTGGTCTGCAGAGTGATTTCAGGGGGTGATTCAGCTGTGGTCTGCAGAGTGATTTCAGGGGATGATTCAGCTGTGGGTGCAGTGACAGGGAGCACGCAGAGTCTTATTATCGGTAATCTGTGCATGCACCTGACCAGTACTGCGCATGTGCAATACAAGTCTATGATCCCACACACAATCTAACAGCAGACTAAGTGATTGACAGTTTGCTGCTGTTTCTGTGGAGGGGCGGTGACGACCTCTGTTTACAAAAACCGAGTTCAGTTGCCACCACTGGGGGGGAGTAGAGAAGCCGGGATCTTTGTTGGCTGACAGAGATTTCCTAGCCTCTTTTACTCTCCTGAGGGGATCACAGATGATCTGATGCTTCATCCTTGGATGCAGCTCAGATCAGTAATGCATGCAGGAGGTGTCACGCCTCCTGCTGCATTACAATATTACTGCTAACATGTTACAGCTGCTATAGCATATCCATCCTCGTATGAAACACCCTGTCTGTTCTGCCGTGATTTCTGAAACTCCAGTGATTTTGGAAGCTATACTGATTTCTGTTCTATAAGTCAGTCTGCTCCTGAAGTACCCCATTCCAAACGGTATGAGAATACACCTGCCTGCACTGTCATTGACTCCATACTTGCCGACATTCTAAATCCCCTCCCCAGGAGAAGCCTCGGAGAGGAGATTCTGTGACATCTTCGGGGGGCAGGGCCGAACCGTATATGTCATTAGGCCGCCGGAGAAAGGCCACGATTTGTGGGTCCGTGAGCAGGGGGCGGGGCTAAATGACGCGATTCGTATCACTTTAGCCCCGCCCCGTACTCGCGGACCCAAAAATTCCCCGTAAAATCTCTCCATACTGCCCACTTCACTAGGAAGCGGGCGGAATGCGGGAGATATGCCTACTCTTCCAGGAGTGCGTGGGGTTACCGTAAGAGTGGGCATGTATGATTTACTCCTAATTGTCATAGTTATCCAGATTATAGGTGAGGTCAATGTAAATAAATAAAGGCTCCATGTGATCTTTAGGGTCCAGTTTTCAGCCCGGGCAATGCCGGGTATCCCAGGTAGTTTTCAATATTATGACAAAATTGATCCCATAATACAAGTCTTTGTGTATTTCTTTATTAGGTTAAGTGGATTATATTTTGTAAGGAAAATGGTTTATTGCTTATTGTAAAATTCTCAACCAATAGGGACTTAACAATAGTAACGTGACCTTTCCAAGTATGAAGGATGTATATCACTGCATTGCAAGACATTTCCTATTAGCTATGTATACAGACAGGAAAAATGCGAAAAACTAATCTCTTGTAGCCAGAACACAATTCATAAATCGCTTGCTTTCCATTCAGCATGTTTAAGATTTCACACTAAAAGGTTCCAAAATCTATCTATAGTATAAACATGCTGGCAGTAAATAAAGTGAACAAATACAGGACAAGGTTTACAAAGAGTCCCTGTTGTCATTTCACTATGTAACATACACTCCATTTTGTGAGAGCGCTGTGGTCCTGATTTCCCATAACAATATATGTCAGTCAGACTACTGCATCTGGCTCCACCTCAAGCTGCTCTCATGCTCCATAAGGCTGGTTCTCTACAGGAGGTGTTTTTAACCCAGGCTTTCTATTGATTTTTATCCATCCGCCTGTTAATTACATATTTCCTATAAGAGCACAAACTCCATTGTCTTGTGTGGTCACACATCCCTCATGCCATTGTTCAGAGTCCATCGTTTTTGATGTCTAGCTTGAGAAAAAAGGCTGTTTCTGTGTCCTTCCTAGAGCCTTTTATAATCATACATGTCATAATCTGTAGTAAATGCTTTGTATATTATTTTCTGCCAAGAACTGTGCATTAATAACAGTGATAAAAAGGCAACATTTGTATTTCAGGATGTATGCATTATGTGAGTGGCATGGCTCTTAGGGAGATCTAAATTAGATTTTCCACTTGTTATGAGTTAGAAACATGCCACAGTTCGGATTGCACTTATTGTTCTTATATATTTATTCAGTTACTTACTGTGTATTTATGTATAGTATTTTTATATTATTCACTAAGGCTGGGATGAGAACAATTTAACTTAGCCAAAAAGTTAAATATAAAAAATAAAAAAAATTGCAGGAACCCCCCCCCCCGAGAAGCTGTTTATATGCCCCAATTTGAAAGAAAAAAAAAATATTTTCTGCTGAAAGAAATAGGGCCTCATTTATCAACAAATTTATCACTCAAAACTAGTGATAAATATCACTTTTTATGATAAATGGTGCTTCAGCCAATCAGCTCCCAACTTTCATTTTTCTAACAGTTGACAGTTGGGAGCTGATTGGCTGAGCACCATTTATCATAAAAAGTGATATTTATCACTAGTTTTGAGTGATACATTTCATTGATAAATGAGGCCCAAAGTGATTAATCATATCTCTGTAAATGTTGACAAACCTAGTTTTTTTTATAACTCCATTAGCCCCTTTCAGTCAAAGGATCTCTTAGCTGGGTGGTTGGACAGCAGCAGAGCATATCTGACTAGAAAAGGGTGTCCTAGTGTGGTACCCTGCCAAGGTGAGGATAATTAATGGAGTGGGTGTAAGCTGGAGTTACCTCTGTAGTGGAGACACCTCCTCACTTCTTCCTTCTGTGGCAACTCTTAGCTAAGACCACACCCTGGCAGAGAGGCAAGGACCCCACCAATACCCCAAGCTCAGTGACCAACAATTGTTATGAACAAAAAGAAAAGTTTATTTAACTCCAGTCCAGGACTGCAATGCTGGGATACCTGTTCTTTTTAAATGTTGTATTTCAGTTAAACAAATATACAAACTAACTCCACAGTTCTGCAGTACAATGTATAAATTAATTGACTATACTAATATCTATTGGGTTTTATATCCTTGGCTGCTAACTTTTATAACTGCTCCCTTTTACCTTTACTTACTCACTATATTAGTTACACTTTGTAGCACATGTAAAACAATACTAGCAATACATTTTGTTTAGATCCTTATAAGCTTATATGCTGTCTTGAACGTCCATATATCATCATTTATCACAATAGTCCTATTAGCTGCAACTAAATAGCTGATGCGGTGGTGCACATGCTTTAGTATCATTTACTTTTTGTTATTGTCACAAGCTTGATAACTGGCACTGAGTCTGCACACGGGCCCCCTCCTCTCTTAAAACACCCATGGTGTGAGGCAATCACTTGATGCTCATATGCTGTCCTGTACACACTCTTCAGCCAGGTATGCTGACCATTAGCATACCTCCCAACATGGAGGGACACGATGCTCTAGTCCTGGACTTCCCTGGTAATTTATGATTGGTGGAGGCTCCAGAGGTGGGGCTGCAGCACAGTCCAAAATTCAAATAGGGGAGCCACACCAACTGCCAGTGAGTCTCAGCCAGTGATGTTTGGCAGCGTATGAAATGACAGTTGGTGTGGTACTCCTATTTGAATTTTGAACTGTGCTACAGCCCCGCCTCTTTCCAGGGAAGTCCAGGACCAGAGCATTGTGGGCCTCATTCAGAGGCGGTCGTAGGATGCAAGTGGTCGCTCAGAAACAGGGCGGCCGCTTGCATCCTGAACGGCCGCCTCCATGTCGGTCGTTAGGCTGTGGGTTAACACCCACAGCTCTAATGACCGCTAAGGGAGATGGTCGCATTGGTCAAGACTTTTGCGACCATCGGGGCTTACGACGAGACCCTAGGGTAGGGTCTCGTCAACCTTAAACCCCAGGGAGCTTCCTGCTCTGTTTGAGCAGGAAGCTCCCCACTGACATCACTGATGATGTCAGTGGGGATGCCCACAAAAAGGCAAGAGTTCCGAATGGAACGCCTCCGTTTGGCCGGGCACGCTCCCTGCCCGCCCAGCAAACGGAGTGAGTTGTCAATCAACATCGACAGCTCTCTCCGTCTGCTTCGAGCCCGCTAACGACGGATGATCCGTCGTTAGCGGGGGCTCGCGCATACGCACGACGGAGCAGTCTCCGTCGTGCGCATGCCCTGTGGACCAACATCGAGTCGGTTGCGAGCGCTCAGCGCTCACGACCGACTCTGCATAAGGTCCAGTGTTCCTCCTGGAGAAGGTCATGTTGGGAGATATGCAATAGTAATACATATTTGATTTAACTGGGAGTTTCTGTCACCTCTAGGGTTTACTCTTAATATCTTCTATTTTTAGTAGGCTTTTACTCTATTAATGGTCATAAATATTAACAAAGTGATCTGCAAAGTGAATACACTATTAGGAGAGAATTGCGGTCTGCGCTGTCTTTCCTTCACTGCCAGTTTGGGGACTCCGTGCCTAGATGTAGGTATACTGTTGTCATAGAGCGGCCTCTGATCCAAATGCGCTACTGAAAGGCCTATCCGCGCATCTTCTCTCTCCATCTTCCATTGAGACAGGGCGTACCCCAGAGCATCTTGCTGCACTGGAGACTGGATTACGTAGTTGGAGTCACTACAGTACAGATACCACTGTGCCACCACTGCTCACTCTAATAGGGCCACTGCCACCACTGAGTGTACATACAGGTGTGTGTTACCCTATAGCGCACACCACCTGCATTAACCCCATAAGCTCCCAGCTGGTTCTGCTTGTACCATTATATGTGCATGTCTGCATTAACCCAGTGTTACCCTGCATCCTGTTATCTGTCAGTTAATAAACCAATAAGCCTGGTTAAGAATTCTGCCATGTGGACTGACCTCCATCGCACACCACTGACACCTACCAAAACCATAGGTTCTGCCAATATATACTACAGCGCATGAAATCTGAAAATCTTCCTAATTTTTAAAATCTTTGTAGACTGCATGGGGTAGCTTAATGGCTAATTAGGAAGGGCACAACAGTTCTCAATAATTAGCTATCGGCCACACTTAAGAGCAAAGCAAAAGAATAAAAGCAAGTAACTGTGCACTTGGACAAACCATGTACAATGCAAGGGGTGAAAATACATATACGCTGGACAGCTTTTTTTTATGCTGCAATTTAGAATGGAGTTTGGACACGTCCCTCGCAAATCTAAATCTCTCTGCACATTTATAATGTGCCCCACCTGCAGTGCAACAAGATTATGTCAATGTGCAGGGACACTTGCTTTGCTCCCACTCAGAATCAGGCCTTTATTTGTTATCTCCTTAGTGGGTGCAGCACTAACTGAACCAAACATTGACATCATTTATTTCATACTTGCCGACATTTTCCTATCCACTTCCGGGAGAGTGGGTGCTGCAAATATGACATTGTGGCCCCGCCCCCCACATTTTACAGAGGGGCTATGTGGCATTGTGGCCATGCCGCTTGCTGTACAGAGCTGCGAGTCATAGCATTTTACAGCTAGGGACAGTGCAACAATGATGTGTTTCAATACAAATTGTGTCATCCAACACCAGGGAAGTGGCCAGCATGCAGGGGACAGGCCAACTCTGTCGGGAGGCCTGGAGAGCCCCCTAAATTTTGAAAGCTCCAAGATGTTCTGGGAGCATTGGCAAGATTATTTATTTTCATACATACCACTATACTGAACATCATTGAGATTATTGAGGCTAATGCTTGGCTTCATAACTTCTGTTTTTAAAAAAAGAGACGACGGCACCACAGTGTATAAAATATAGCCAAATAATTATCACCTTACGAAGATTAAATATGATTTTTTTTGTTTTAAAAAATATTTAACTTTTAAATTCTATAAATTGTGATGACTCAGCACAAATTCACTAATTAACATGCCACCCCTACCTTCCTGTTCTGCATGCCACATGTTTACTCTGACAAAGCCCCATGTCACTTACATTGGGCCGTTTTTCTCTCTGATAATCCAATCAAACTATTAATGACTATGCACTTTGTAAACAACTCACTATCATGGAGCTATGTTCTTCATAAAACTGAACCACCCCTATGTCCTGGTCCAGCCACTTGCCAGTTCTCCTGGATGTAGATCTCCACTTGGTTACATCTGCAAGATATCATACACAAGACAGCCGATGCAGAAGAAGAATAGAAAACTCAAATTAAGGAGTTATGAGAAAACAACATATTATCTAAGGTATTCATAAAATCATGGCTGATGCTGAGAAACAGGCTCTGAAAAATTGAATTTCAGAAAACACTATAGAAACTCTAACTGCAGCACACCAGAGCCTCTCTAAATAAAAAGCTATGTAAAAATACTTGCACTCATCGGTCAGTTATAGCAGAGGCACTTGAGCTGACACCGACGGGCATGTTCAGATAGATATTCCGCACCTCCACAGGGCTGGTGGGTTATCCGATGGTGCGTCTTAATACGCAAAGCGGCAGATTAGCACCACAGCCGATGGGCATCTCAGTAAGAAGACAAACGGCTGCAGGCCACTCCAGCCCCCACATGTCACAAATAAAATTAAAAAATAAAAAATACCACAGCTCTGGCTCCTGTTTGCTGCGTGACATCACTCATACATGCATCCAGAGCAGAGCAAAGTGCTGCAACAAAGGATGAGCCTCCTCTGAACAGCTGAACAGGAGGCAGTCAGTGTCAGCCAGAGGAGCCAGCAGGGGAGCTGCATTAGAACAGCGGAAGAGCCGCATGTGGCTCAAGAGCCACAGGTTGGCCACCGCTGGCATAGTACATCCCCCCCCTTTATTTGACATACAGTGTTGGTAAGTTCATCAGCAAGATTTCCTTCCCATCCTTTGTTTCTTTTCTATATTCCTTCCATATATATTAATAAGAAAAAAAAATAAACTTATCTAACTGTAACAACTTTTCATAATCTACATCAATCATTTTGAAGCAACATTATTATCATCAACATTTGTAAAATACCACCAACTATCCAGCGTAGGACAGTCAGCATTACAATTCAAAATACATATCAAACATAAGAACATTACAAGTACATAAGAGATAGACAAACATGGGAGTGGAGACATGAGACAGAGGTTACAGTCTAGTGGTAGGTTGCAAAGTAGACTCAAAGCAGAGACAATAGAAGCTAATGGAATAAGGTAGGTGTACAGTAGTATAGGCTATAGTGAAGATATGGGTTTTGCAGAAGAAACAGGATTTCTAGTAAATATAATCTTCCATTGTCGCCTTCCTCACTCCATGGCAGAAAACAATTGGATGTACCCCAACATTGACAGAGCGGTTCGGCAAACAAATAATATTCTCATAACAGACATCCGTATGGCAAACAGGCTGTCTCCAGCACCTGTTCCTAACAACTGGATATTGAGAAACAAAAGTGTACTATGAGGACCATGCTGCTGCCATACACAGGTTATCTACAGAAGTCTGAGCCTTACAAGTCCATGAAGTTGACACCTGGTCAATTGTGCCCTAAGAATCACAGGAACCTTGCGATACACTTCATTGTATACCGACTTCCTTGTATACCTGGATATTCAGTTCCATTATCCAGCTTGCAGTCATCTTATTCGAGGGAACCTGACCCCTTTTTGCCTCTTCAGGAAGCACAAATAAATATTCTGTGACACTAAAATGCCTAGTCTTACAGACATAGACTGCAACTCTCCTTGCTAAGTCAAGAGTGTGGAATCTTTAATCTTCCTTATTATGGCAATTCCTGTAGAAGGTCAGTAAAACAATTCATGATTAATGTGGAAATCAGAGATGACTTTTGGAAGGAAAGAGGGATTAGTCCTAAGAACCACCATATCCTTAAAGATATTCAAAAATGGCCATTCCACCTATAAAGACAGAATCTATCCAGCTCTCTTTTCCGATGGAATGGCCACAAAGAAAACAACTTTAAGCATCATATTTTAAGAGATGCCTAACTAAGGAGCTTGAATGGAGTTACCATAGAGTATTGATTAGCAAATTAAGGCCTCAAGAGGCAAAAGTGTTCTAACCTATGGCTTGATTCTCTTGATCACCTGGAAGAATTTGATCCCTAGAACTTCCAAACCAGCTTTTTATCCAGGAGGATACTTAGGGCGGAAACCTGCACCTGCATATTAGATAGAGCTAAACACTTTGATAAGCCATTTAGGAGGAACCACGACATCAGACACACTTACTGCACCTAGATCTTGTCCCATGCCAAACCACAACTTGAATCTCTTCCAGATAAAATAGTATGTTTGAAATGAAAAAGTGTTCCTGGCATGAAGCAGAATTTCGATCACAGGGACAGAAAGGCATCTTAAAAGAAATCTTTCAATTTTCAAGCTGTCAAATCAATATTATTGACACCTGGAAAGAGCACTGATCCCTGGTGAAGATCTTGCTGCACATATAGATGTAAAAATGGGTTCTACCAACATCTTCAGAAAAGCTGAGAACCATGCACTTCTGGACCAAAATAGGAGTTTGACCACCACTTTGACAGCCTCCTGCTTGGTTTTCTTAAATCCAGAGCAAACAGAGGAAAATGGGTAAGTATATACTCCAATTGGAACCACCACTGACAAGAGAGGACAGCCTGAGAGATTGGAAGTGGTAGGCAGGACAAAGGTGCTGACCCTGGGATTCAGGTTGGTTTTCAGCAGATCAATTTGGCATAATCGAAATCAGTCCACCAGCTTCCAGGATACCTAGGAGTTCAGTTCCCATTTACCAGGAAGAACTTGTCTCCAATTGAGGACGTCTGCAAGAATGTATATATATCCCGACACATGAAGAGCTGAGAGGGATCATATTTTCCACTCCTCCAAATGCATTATTTGTGAGACCTTGACCATTATTGTTGAACTTGTCATACCTCTCTGATGCTTCAGGAAGGCACAAATGGTCTGATTATCTTTAAAGACATTATGGGCCAAATGTAATAGGGTGATTTAAGCGGTCTGCATGTTCTTGGACTCTATTACATTGGATGAGTTTAAAAAGTGTGTGAAAACGCTCACATTTTCTAAACTCTCATCCTATTTCATTTGTCCTGAAGACTCTTATCCCTCAACTGAGGCTAGAAGTGTTGGATAGCTTTTCACAAAGCCAGCATCTCCAGTACCTTTGGGATACCTGTCCCTGAAAGTGAGCTCTCCAGCCCCTCTTGCTGGCATGGGTGGTAAGAGTTACTCATTCAGGGGGAGGGAGAAGAAGACTCACTTTGTTGCTAAGAGACAGAGCAAACCACTTCCTGAGAAGCTTCTTGGTATTGACTTGTAGTCAAATAACTGACTGATCCAAGGATCTCTTCTTCAGGTTCAATTGAGAATGAAGATTCACTTAAAGTCTCCTCATTTGCCATCTGGCCCATGGTATAATATGTATTGTGGAAACAAATAAAAAGTTGTCAAAATATGAATAGATCAGTATTCTCTATGGAAACCATGAAATCTTTCACGTTGATGCCTAAAAGAATAGATTTCAGAGTCTCCATCTTGAAATTAATTTGTTCAGATGAGTCAGATTAAGGACAGTTTTGAAAGCTCCTGAGGCTTTCTTGTCCAGGAAAAGTGGAGAGTAAAAACAGTGCCTTCTTCTCTTGAGGGAACCTCAACAACTGCTTGTCCACCTCCATTGCCTCCAGATCCAAGAGCAATGTTAGGATCTTGGAGGCAATAAGACATTCATACACAAATATATGAAGGAAATACATAAAAATGTTACCACAGGAATTTAAAAAAGGCCCCAAATTAATGTGATTAGGACATAGCTCAGTCACCACACAGCAGCTTCGGTATCCATCGTCTGGACGGCAGTAATAATATATATTCGGATGCATAAACCAGGCAGTTTTGTCAAGAAGAAGTCTCAGTCTATTGTGGAAGCGGGGTAATACTAGGGAGCCTCATACTCATTCTCAGTACTCAGGGGAGCCTCAACAGAGTCCTAACCCAAACACGCCAATTTGGAAATTTATATGCTATATCCATATCTTATGACATAATTCACCAAGATATAAGTGTATAACCTGCCCATTAGTGGAATTAGGAACTGGCTTTGGGGACTGTCATTGCCTATGCTCACCCTCTTTTCACCAAAAGGATAAAAAGGCCACCAAGAGGGACCAGCATCACTCTGTCTTCCATACTATCTTCCTGGTCTGAAGGTTTTTGCATTTCTCAACTATTGCCTGGATGAAACAGAGGTGGGAATCCTGACCCTATGATCCTGTAGTAATCCCCAGGATTTATCACCAGAAAGTTTATAATTCAAGGTTTCAAGCTTTTTTCCAAAGATAAGAGACCTCTCAGATGAAGGTCTAGGCAGCCTATTTTTAGATGAAGCATTAGCGGCCCATCACAAGCCAGAGAGATCTTCTGGTAACATTATAGAAGCCAAAGATCTTGCAGACAAAGAGACTAAATCTAATGGAGCTTTGCATAGGAAATCGATTCCTATCTGCAGATTCTCCAGGCTTTTCAATAGTTACTGCCTAATTTCACAGCACATTCTGCCCATATGTGAAGTTTTTGAAGGGATGCCTTTTATCTAGTCAGCCAGAACTACCAACCTTCTTTTTTGGAACTTTTCATGCTTTAGTGACCAGACCTTTAACCACCTTGTGCACAGAAAGGGGTCCTAGTCTTTCTGTGCCAATCCTAAATTGCTTCATCATGAGGTTCTACCCTATAATTAAAAGTTGTATTTATATTCTTTAACAGAGAATCCACTTGGCCAAGCTGAAACAGTGTAGGTTCCTTAGCAACTTAACCAGACTCTGAACTCTCCTACTCCTGTACTTCACAAAGGGATTCATCCTCAGAGACTGTGGAAGCTATGTCTGCTCCAAAACTGGTCTGAGACCTATGCCTTTGAACTCCTTGTAAAACAAGCAAATATTCCTTTGTAACAAAAGCCTTGCTCATCCAACTGACGAGCTGTGCAAATTGGGCTGAGATCTGAATTTCTTCTGTAACAAGGTCTACACAATCTGTACACATGGACCCCTTTTGATCCTGAGGAATAAACAGAAAAAAAAATCATGTAAGATGTCAGAAAACCTACATTCATTATGCTAACCTATGCACACAGCAAACAACATGGGATATATAAGGGTTTAGATCACGCTTCAAGGCTCAGAGAACAAGTCTTCAGATACAGATAGATAACCAGTGCTGTTTTAGACCACATAATGGAAAAAGCATTAGTGTACAGTACATCAGTGCAAGCCTGCATTTTAAGGACCTCTGACACCAGGAGGTGCACACTGAGCATTAGCAAACAGGGAATCCAGCAAGAAACAATGAAAATGACTTCCAAAGGCTGTGAAGCAATGACAACTACAGACAAATCTCAGGTGCACAACTGCAAATTATTAATAATATATATAAATGCAATAAAATTTTGCAATCAATATAGGTTTTAGCATAATCATGGCCAAGGTTATGGGCCTACCCACCATATCCAGGTAACCTCTTTCGGGTAGGTCCCTAACATACTAGGGTTCAAATCCAGAGCGCAGGTCCCCCCAAAACTGGCCCAGCCAAGCTGCCCCAGGGCACCACCATAGTAAGAAAAGTGCAGTGTAAAAGAGATAGTTAGGAGCAGCTGCAGCTACATATAAAGAATGAAAATAAAAAAGTGAAGTACATATTTATTAAACACACAGTGAAGGGTTAAAATGTGTTATAAAGGAAAGTGTTATAATGCGGTGCCATGAGACAGATCAACCAACGCAATCCAGGGGGAACCACGCCCCAAAAATGAACCAAAGTTGCACTACAGTATATAACTTGTAGGACTTATCTAGAATTGTGCCTAACACAGTGTGCATATACATTACCATACTCCATGCTTTTAAACCAATAAGGGAGGGTGCTAATCCAGAATGAGGGTGTCTCCTTTCCCTCAGAAGTGCAATAAAGCACATTAAATGGAGTATATGGGAAAGATTTCTGGACTGCACAACCTGACTATATATATGATGGGAGGTGCTACATGATGAGACTAATTGCAGGCACAGAAACAGACAAATCTCAGGTGCACAACTCCAAATTATTAATAATATATATAAATGCAATACAATTTTGCAATCAATAGAAGTTTTTAGCATAATCATGGCCTACCCACCATATCCAGGTAACCTCTTTCGGGTAGGTCCCTAACATAGTAGGGTTCACTTCAAATCCAGAGCGCAGGACCCCCAAAACTGGCCCAGCCAAGCTGCCCCAGGGCACCACCATAGTAAGAAAAGTGCAGTGTAACAGAGATGTGTGTTTAATATATATGTAGTTCACTTTTTCATTTCCATTCTTTATATGCAGCTGCAGCTGCTCCTATCTATCTCTTTTACACTGCACTTTTCTTACTATGGTGGTGCCCTGGGGCAGCTTGGCTGGGCAAGTTTTGGGGGGTCCTGTGCTCTGGATTTGAACCCTAGTATGTTAGGGACCAACCCGAAAGAGGTTACCTGCATATGGTGGGTAGGCCCATAACCTTGGCCATGATTATGCTAAAAACCTCTATTGATTGCAAAATTTTATTGCATTTATATATATTATTAATAATTTGGAGTTGTGCACCTGAGATTTGTCTGTTTCTGTGCCTGCAATTAGTTTCATCAGGTAGCACCTCCCATCATATATATAGTCAGGTTGTGCAGTCCAGAAATCTTTCCCATATAAGCAATGACAACTAGCAGCATCTAGGGTAGCCCATCTGATGGCAGCTTGCAGTCCTTCTGTACCCCAAGGGAGCATCATCAAGTCAATAAAGAGGTAAGCGCAAACCCCAAATAACAAAAGTAGCTGCCACTACCTATAGCAACAGGAAAAAGACAAAGC
This sequence comes from Taudactylus pleione, assembly GCA_031769625.1. Taxonomy (NCBI): domain Eukaryota; kingdom Metazoa; phylum Chordata; class Amphibia; order Anura; family Myobatrachidae; genus Taudactylus; species Taudactylus pleione. The sequence continues at coordinate 7,323,136 of JAUIMM010000063.1, forward strand.
CAAGGAGATAGAGCTAGGTTAAAAAGAGGAAAAAGTGTTCTTTCTTCCTGTATGTACTTATATAGAGAGGGCATTAACCCATTTTTGGTTTCAAAGGAGTCAGAAAGAAAAAGAGAAATATACTGGCAATACAATTTCAAACCATGGGAAATGGATAGTGTCCAGGGAGAGAGGTTGTTGAAGGTCAGTCTAGTGCTTAATTTGATCATGGAATATAAAGCATGATATTTGAATTGTGTGAATTGTTTTTGTAACCCTGTTGTATTAGATGAGCTTTATCACAGGCCTAAGACTTCTTTATTCTTTATCATTTCTGTTTAATATGAAGTTCACTAATGTTTCACAAGAATTTTACTACATCCAGGATAAGATTTTATTTAATTTTTTTAAAAACTGTCCACAACATGTTTGCCAAAATAACTGAATCTTCGACAATCTTACATTTAAAAATTCTATTTAAGTAAGCTTTAGAAATTGGTATTTTAAAAAAGTAAATTTTTAGAAATAATTTCACACACATAAAAAATTAATGCAAATTGGCTTTTTGTAAGATTTTTCTTTCTACACCATAAAAAAACTTATTTATGTGATTACAGCTATCTCTTATTTATTTTATTTTTTTACAACTTTCTTTCAGGAAGCACATTTTTTTTAGAGAATGTCTTAAAAAGTAATAAAGCTAAAATAGCAGATGAACACTACCTATTTATCCTATCTTAGAATTACTGTAAGACCCGAAATGCAAAGCTGATTACAACAATTCTTCATGTAATTCAGTAATCTTGAACTTAATATGCTAAAAATTCAAGACAAAACCATCTTGTTAACATGCAAAGCATAATATATTAGTTTTTCAGAGCTGTATTACCGCTTGCACTATTTGCTGATAGGTAAAAAAGGGAAGGGAGACAATAGCCATTAAAGGAGAGGTTGAGTCATGTAATTGCTTATTCATTTATGCATTAGGGCAACATTTGTTCTCTGTTCGTGATCCCACTGATTATAAGAGACCCCCTTAAGTAGCCCATATTTTTTCATACAAATAGGTGAATGGAGCAGAGGCAGAAGAAAAATGTAGAGTAATTTTACACAATGGGATAATTTCATTTTCATTTCTTTATTTTTTTCTGTAAGATACGAGTACATTAGTTCCCCGGCTCATGTTATAATTATATGAATCATATGTCTGCAAAAAATATTGATTCAAAATAATCGAGCCTCTGTTCCATGGCTTATTATTTTAAGTTTTAATGAAGACGATGTGTAGATCAGACTTCGTAGAGTGAAATAATTTACATTTGTGTTGTACGGTCTATATTTCATATGTTATTGATTATTTTAAAAATGCATCAAACATTTCTGTTTTATTTGAAAATCAAAGATGCAAATGGCACTGAGAAGTAATGAGGTCTGATCTATTTCTTTGTACTATATCACATATGCATTGTTAACATCATAGAAGGAGTAGAGTTATAATAATTGTTTACAAAATAGCACATTCAGCCAACACGGTTGCTTGTAACTGATGCGCATTTCGAAGAGATGATATGATCTAACTGTATGCCAAAAACACCATTTATTTGTAAGTACAAGGACATACATTTTTTCAAGTAGAATTAAGAAGAACGTTTTTACAATGTAAGGGAAAATATACATGATTCATAGGTAAAGTTTATGATAATTAGGGGTGAGCGGGTTCGGATTTCTGAAATCCGAACCCCCCTGAGCAACTCCGATCCGAGGCCGATCCGAGTCAGGCTCGACTTTTCCCGCCTGACTCGGATCTCAAATCGAGGCAAAACGTCAACATCCCACCTTCCGGGTCTCGCGGGTTTTGGATTCTATATAAGGTACCCGCGTCGGCGCCATTTTCTCACTCGGCTGTGGACAGTGAAGAGGGAGTGTGGGAGTTAGGGCTGGCTGGGCTGTGTAGTGTAGTGCAGTGCAGTGTAGTGTTGTGCTGTGCTGCTGTTGTCCATAGGGGCTGTGTCCACTCCTCCAAAGTCCATAGGGGCTGGCGGTGTAGTACTGTGCTGCTGTTGTCCATAGGGGCTGTGTCCACTCCTCCAAAGTCCATAGGGGCTGGCTGTGTTGTGCTGTGCTGCTGTTGTCCATAGGGGCTGTGTCCACTCCTCCAAAGTCCATAGGGGCTGGCTGGACTGTATTGTGCAGTCAGTTGTCCATAGGGGCTGTGTCCACTCCAAAGTCCTGTGCAGTGTCCCAGTCCTAAAGGGGTGCTGTAGTGTTGTCCAGGGGGTGCTCTGTCCATCAGGGGTGTTCCCCCCAAATGCAAAAAAAAATTATATTTTTTTCTGTGTTTGTGAATTGTGTGCGTAGTAGCCGCACGTGCATCAACAAAGTAGTGCCAAGCGTGCCCATGTGTCATAAGTAAAGGGCTGGCTGGCTTGACCGTTAAAGGGTGCTGTAACCCCCAAAGTACACTCCAAACAAAATAAAAAAATATTTTCTGTGTTTGTGAATTGTGTGCACTGTGGCTGCACGTGCATCAACAAAGGAGCAGCGCCAAGCGTGCGCCTGTGTCACATAAGTAAAGGGCCGGCTGGCTTGTCTATTAAAGTGTGCTGTAAGCCCCAAAGGGCACTCCAAACAAAATAAAAAAATATTTTCTGTGTTTGTGAATTGTGTGCACTGTGGCTGCATGTGCATCAACAAAGGAGCAGCGCCAAGCGTGCGCCTGTGTCCCATAAGTAAAGGACCAGCTGACTTGTCCGTTAAAGGGTGCTGTAACCCCCAAAGTGCACTCCGAACAAAATAAAAAAATATTTTCTTTGTTTGTGAATTGTGTGCACTGTGGCTGCATGTGCATCAACAAAGGAGCAGCACCAAGCGTGCGCCTGTGTCCCATAAGTAAAGGGTCGGCTGGCTTGTCCGTTAAAGGGTGCTGTAACCCCCAAAGGGCACTCCAAACAAAATAGAAAAATATTTTCTGTGTTTGTGAATTGTGTGCACTGTGGCTGCACGTGCATCAACAAAGGAGCAGCGCCAAGCGTGCGCCTGTGTCCCATAAGTAAAGTGCCGGCTGGCTTGTCCACAAAAGGGTGCTGTAACCCCAAAAGTGCACTCCAAACAAAATAAAAAAATATTTTCTGTGTTTGTGAATTGTGTGCACTGTGGCTGCACGTGCATCAACAAAGGAGCAGCGCCAAGCGTGCGCCTGTGTCCCACAAGTAAAGTGCACTCCACAAAGAATAAAAAATTCTTATTTTTTTTTCTGTCTTTGTGAATTGTGTGGGCTATAGCGGCACCTGCATCCTCAAAGCAGCACCGACAAGCGTGCGTCTGTCTGTTGAAGGGTGGTGTAACCCCCAAAATGGGCTCCAACCAAAATAAAATAATCTTTTTTTCTGTGTTTGTGTGTGAAATTTAAGCGCAGTAGCTGCACCTGCATCCTCAAAGCAGCAGCACCAAGCGAGCGTCTGTCTGTTAAAGGGTGGTGTAACCCCCAATGTGCGCTCCAACAAAAATAAAATATTTTCTTCTGTGTTTGTGAATTGTCTGCACTGTACGTGCATCCTCAAAGCAGCAGCATCAAGCATGCATCTGTCTGTTAAAGGGTGGTGTAAACCTCAAAGTTCGCTCCACAAAGAATAAAAAATTCTTTTTTTTCTGTCTTTGTGAATTGTGTGGGCTATAGCCGCACCTGCATCCTCAAAGCAGCAGCGACAAGCGTGCGTCTGTCTGTTAAAGGGTGGTGTAACCCCCAAAGTTGGCTCCAACCAAAATAAAATAATCTTTTTTTCTGTGTTTGTGTGTGAAATGTATGCACAGTAGCCGCACCTGCATCCTCAAAGCAGCAGGAACATCCTCCCTTATATGGCACCTGCAGCGCGTTCATAAAAAGTTACTGTCAAGTTCAGAAACTTTGGCTAAGACCGTAAGCAGTCCAGGGACACCTAAATCCCGTTGTCCTGTTCTATCCAAGCACCTGCAAACAACACCGTCAACTCCCTCCTCGTCAATTTCCTCCTTAGTCTGGATCGGAAGTAGTCCTGCAGGCCATGTCACTGGCATGACTGACTCTTCTATCCGGGATTCCTCCTGAGGATCCAGCATTGCTACGCCTACTGCTGCCGCTGCTGCTGTTGCTGCTGCTGGGAGTCGTTCATCATCCCAGAGAGGAAGTAGGAACACCACTACTTTTACTAAACAATTGACCCTCCAACAGTCCTTAGCGAAGAGGATGAAGTACGACAGCAGTCATCCTGAAGCAAAACGTATAACTGACCCCTTGACTGCTATGTTGGTGTTAGACGTGTGTCCAGTATCCGCCATTAGTGCAGTGGGATTTAGACAATTGATGGAGGTAGTTTGTCCCCGGTTCCAAATCCCGTCTAGATTCCACTTCACTAGGCAGGCGATACCGAGACTGTACAGAAACATCAGAAAAAGTGTCCTCAGTGTCCTGAAAAATACAGTTGTACCCAATGTCCACTTAACCACGGACATGTGGACAAGTGGAACAGGGCAAACTAAGGACTATATGACTGTGACAGCCCACTGGGTAGATGTATCACCTTACGCAGCAACAACAGCAGCGTCACAAGTAGCAGCATCTCAGAAACGCCAGCTCGTTCCAAGGCAGGCTACGCTGTGTATCACCATTTTCAGTAAGAGGCACACTGCTGACAACCTCTTAGAGAAACTGAGGGAAATCATCGCCCAATGGCTTACCCCACTCAGACTCTCCTGGGGATTTGTGATATCTGACAATGCCACCAATACTGTGCGGGCATTACATCTGGGCAAATTCCAGCACGTCCCATGTTTTGCTCACACAATAAACTTGGTGGTGCAGAATTTTCTGAAAAGCGACAGGGGCGTGCAGGAGACGCTTTGGGTGGCCCGAAAAATTTCTGCCCACTTTCGCCATTCAGCGACTGTGTGCTGAAGACTGGAGCGCCAGCAAACACTCTTGAACCTACCCCACCATCACCTGAAGCAAGAGGTTGTGACACGGTGGAACTCAACCCTCTATATGCTTCAGAGGATGGAGGAGCAGCAAAAGGCAATTCAAGCCTATACATCCACCTATGACATAGGCAAAGGATGCACCTGACTCAAGCACAGTGGAGAATGATTTCCGTGTCATGCAAGGTTCTCCAGCCCTTCAAACTTGCCACACATGAAGTCAGTTCAGACACTGCCAGCTTGAGTCAGGTCATTCCCCTCATGAGGCTTTTGCAGAAGCAGCTGGAGAAAGTGAAGGAGGAACTAAGATGGAGCGATTCCGCTCGGCATGTGGGACTTGTGGATGAAGCCCTTCATTCGCTTTGCCAGGATTCCAGGGTGGTCAATCTGTTGAAATCAGACCACTACATTTTGGCCACCATGCTCAATCCTAGGTTTAAAGCCTATGTGGTGTCTCTCTTTCCGGCCGACACAAGCCTGCAGAGGTGCAAAGACCTGCTGGTGAAAATACTGTCAGCTGAAGCGGAACGTGACACGTCAACAGCTCCTTCTTCATTTTCTCCCACAACTGAGGTTGCCAGAAAAAAACGTAGGTATCCTAAGCAACCCGCTGGCGGTGATGCAGGGCATGCAGGATCAAGTTTGGACATCTGGTCCAGACTGAAGGACCTGGCAACAATTTCTGACACGTCTACTGTCACTGCATATGATACTGTCTCCATTGACAGAATGGTGGAGGATTACATCGGTGACAGCATCCAAGTAGGCATGTCAGACAGTCCATACCTGTACTGGCAGGAAAAAGAGGCAATTTGGAGGCCCCTGTACAAACTGGCTCTATTTTACCTGAGTTGACCCACCTCCAGTGTGTACTCTGAAAGAGTGTTTAGTGCAGCCGGGAACCTTGTCAGCGAAAGGCGTAGGAGGTTGCTTCCACAAAATGTGGAGAAGATGATGTTCATAAAAATGAATTATCAACTCTTCCAGGGAGACCAGCCTCCAGAACTTACAGAGGGACCTGTGGTGGTGGATTCCAGCGGGGACGAATTAATACTCTGTGAGGATGAGGATGTACACAACACTGAAGAGGGTGAGGAATCGGTGGATGAGGAGGATGAGGATGACATCTTGCCTCCGTAGAGCCAGTTTGTGCAGGGACAGATTAATTGCCAGCTTGTTTTGTGGGGGCCCAAATGAACCAATCAGTTCAGCCACAGTCGTGTGGCAGACCCTGGTGCTGAAATGATTGGTTTGCTAAAGTGTGCATGTCCTGTTTATACAACATAAGGGTGGGTGAGAGGGCCCAAAGACAATTCCATCTTGCACCTCTTTTTTTTCTTTGCATTATGTACTGTTTGGGGCCTAGTTTTTCAAACTGCCATCCTGTCTGCCACTGAAGTATCACTCCTAGATGGGCCACGTGTTTGTGCCGCCCACTCGTGTCGCTTAGCATAGTCATCCAGCAACCTCGGTGCAACCTTTTGGACATAAAAACACTATTGTGAGGTGTGAGGTGTTCAGAATAGACTGGAAATGAGTGGAAATTAAGGTTATTGAGGTTAATAATAGCAGAGGAGCAGAAAAACACACAAATTCTGTGATTTTAGCTGTTTTTATGCTTTTTAAAAAAAAAATACAGATCCTAAACACAAAACCCAGAACCCAAAACATGGAAGGGTGGTTTTGGCAAAACCAATCCAGATCCAAAACACGAAGAAAGATCCAGATCCAAAACCAAAACACGAAAAGTGGCTGGTGCACACCCCTAATGATAATACACAGTCAGCAAAACACAACCATTCTGCAAGGCATAGTTTATCTGTTCTGCAATAGATGAAGCACATTGCAAAGGTAGGTGGTTATTAATCTGTCACGACTACAACCTTTGCATCTGTTTATGACCATAAATAATGCATCTCAGTAGAAGAGTACAAAACAAAGCAGCTGTAGGCTGGGCAAATCAAAGATGCTCAAACTCAGGCCAGAATAGAGTCATAAGTCATCCAAAGAGTGACCACCAGCATTGCACAAATCTTTGTATAGTAGCCGTCGGTGTTATGCATGACCATGTGCAGTAGAAACAAGCATAGACCCATACCTGCACTGTGATTGGCTGTCTTCATTTAACACTAATGCAGTTCTCTGGTGACACCATTCACACATGAGATGGTATACACAAATCAGTATTATTATTATCCATTATTTACCCATCTTTTATTTACCCAATTGTTGAAACCATGACTAAAACATTATTTACAATTTCATGATACAGAAGTCAAGAATGGCCCTGCTCAGACAATCTCACAGTCTGAGCCGGAGCTACCATTAGGCAGCTGCCTAAGGCACCAGGACCAGGGGGTGCTGCTGAGGCCGCCTAAAATTAAAATGAAGGATGTCTTTTAAAGGATCTGAAAATGAATGGAGCTACATGTAAACTGCAGACAAATCATTTGGATTACTACTACTACTTATAATAATAATCATAATCTTATATAAAATTAATTGATCTCTTTGTTTTTACAGTTATGCATTCAGACACCCCTGTACCAATTGGGATAAAACCAAAGCAAGGTGGTCCAGTTGGATCCTGGCCAGGGTTTACAGCTGTTAGGGTCCTGGTCGGATCTCCTGTTGGTGTATGCTGGGCAGAACTTTGACCCAGGGAGCTTGTACTAAACCCTCCACTGGATAGATTTGGATGAAAACTTCAGAGTGGTAACATTGGGTCTGATAAGACATCCTAGGGTGTTGAGGTCCTGGTTAGACCTCCCATTTGTGTACACTGGTCAGAACTTTTACTGGGGTTGCTGGGTAGAACTTTAACCCTAGGAGCTTGTTCTGGGCTATCCACTGATGGATTTGGATGAAAACCTCACAGAGGGGTGACATTTGGTCTGAAATGTTTAATGAAGTGGATGGGGTCCCAGTGGGACCTCACGGCAGAGCATACCAAGCAGAACTTTGAACCTGATTGGACCCTGGGAGCCTATTCTGAGCCTTCCACTGGATGGATTTGAATGAAAACTTCTCATAGTGGTAACATTGGATCCTAGAAAACATACTAGGGAGTTGAGGTCCCGGTCTGACCTTCTGTTGATGTATGCTCCGCAGAACTTTGACCTGGAGAGTCTGTTCTGGGCCTTTCACTGGATGGATTAGGATGAAAACTGCAAAGAGGGGTGGCAATTGGTCTGATATGTCTAATAGACAAGCTAGGGTCCTGGTCAGACTGCATGGCGGAGTGCGCTTGGAAGAACTTTGACACAGGGAGCCTGTTCTGGGCCTCAACTAGATGGATTTGGACGATATCACAATAAAATGTAATAACTTGAAGATACACCCCTGCACCCAATGGGATGAAACTAATGAGAGGTGGTCCAGTTGGATTGTGGCCAGGTCATAGGGGGTTATTGCCCCAGTCGGACCTCTCATTGGTGTACACTGGGCCAAACTTTGACCCAGGGTCATTGGACAGAACTTTGACCAAGGGAGCCTGTTCCGGGCCTTCCACTGGATGGATTTGGATGAAAACTTCACAGAGGGGTGGCAATTGGTCTTGGATGCTTAATGGAGTGGTTGGGGTCTAGTAAGAAGTCTTTCATCTGATGCACTAGGTTTTCCTTGTCCAACCACTGCATCTACGGTCCTCAACGTTTACCATTTCTTTGTGCTTCTTCAAAGAGCTTGAACAGCACATCTTGAAACCCCAGTCTACTTTGAAATCTTTGTCTGGGAGAGACCTTGCTGATGCAGTATAACTACCTTGTGTCTTGTTGCTGTGCTCAGTCTTGCCATGGTGTATGACCTGTGACATGAAACTGTCTTCCACAACCTCACCTTTGTAGCAGAGTTTGGCTGTTCCTCACCCAATTTTAAGCCTCCTACATAGCTGTTCTGTTTCAGTTAACAACTGTGTTTCAACCTACATATGAAAATGATGATCATTATCATCTGTTTGGTATGGTTGGTTAATACTACACCTGACTATAATCTTACAAAATCCCTGACTTTGTGCAAGTATACCTTTGAAAGCAAAGGGTGGTCATATTGATTTGATTTAGATTTCTATTCAGTTGATTCACTTTGCATTCTGTTAATTGACAAAAATAAACTATTAACACTTCTATTTTTTAAAGCATTCTTACTTTTCAGCATTTTTTCCACACCTGCCTAAAACATTGGCACAGTACTGTACAGCCATGGCCAAAAGTCTTGAGAATGACACAAGTATTGGTTTTCACGAAGTGTGCTGCTGCAGTGTTTTTAGACCTTTTTGTCAGATGTTACTATGTTATACTGAAGTAAAATTACAAGCATTTTGTATGTGTCAAAGGCTTTTATTGACAATTACATTAAGTTTATGCAAAGAGTCAATATTTGCAGTGTTGATCCTTCTGATTCAAGACCTCTGCAATTTTCACTGGCATGATGTCAGTCAACTTCTTGGCCACATACTGACTAATCAATGCCTGGAGTTTGTCAGAATTTGTGGGTTTTTGTTTGTTCACCCGCCTCTTGAGGATTGACCACAAGTTCTCAATGGGATTAAGGTCTGGGGAGTTTCCTGGCCATGGACCCAACATTTCAATGTTTTGTTCCCCAAGCCACTTAGTTATCACTTTTGACTTATTGCAAGGTGCTCTATCATGCTGGAAAAGGCATTGTTTATCACCAAACTGTTCTTGGATAGTTGGGAGAAGTTGCTCTTGGAGGATGTTTTGGTACCATTCTTTATTCATGGCTGTGTTCTTAGGCAAAATTGCGAGTGAGCCCACTCCCTTGGCTGAGAACCCCGCACATGAATGGTCTCAGGAAGCTGTACTGTTGGCATGACACCGGACTGATGATAGCACTCACCTTTCTCGAAACTTTTGGCCATGAATGTATATACAAGGGTAAATCAAAAATTATCTGCACTTCAGTTATATTAAAACTTCTGTTGGCTGCACTGTCTTATCAATGCTTTCCGTATTAGGTCGCTGTCTCCCCGGTCACTGCTGCTGTTCAGGTTTGAACGTGTTACATCAGTTCATTTGTGACAGCAGTGCAAAAAATATGGCTGCCCACTTTTGATGTGCACTAAGTTTTTTGTGGTCTGAGGGTGTATCTGGTGCCAATATTTATCGAAGACTTTGTGCACTATATGGAGAAAGTGTTTTGTCTCAAAGAAGTGTGTATGAATTAGAGATGTGCGCCGACCCCCATGTTTTGGTTTTGGATCTGGATCTCCCCTGGTTTTGGATCTGGATTGGTTTTGAAAAACCTCACTTCCGTGTTTTGTTCTTCGGTTTAGGTTTTGGATCTGGATTTTTTCTTAAAAAATCATAAAAACATCTAAAATCACATAAATGGGCCTTTTTTACAGTATTATTAACCTCAATAACATTTATTTCCACTCATTTTCAGTCAATTTTGACCACCTCACAGCTCACAATATTGATTTTGTCATCTTGTTAAGGGCCAAAAGATTGCATCCAGCTAGCTGGCTCAAAACTGATTGATATAATTATTAATAGAGTTGAGGACTGTGCAAAAATGATGGTTCGGGTATGCCTTGAGGAGTGAAGAATTCATAGTTGATAGTTGGCACAGCCACTGGTTGAAGTAAGAAGAGTTGGCACTTGATAATTGGTGCAGCCACTGGCTGAAGAATTGATAGTTGGTGCAGACACTGGCTGAAGTAAGAAGAGTTGATACTTGATAATTGGTGCAGCCACTGGCTGAAGTAAGAAGAGTTGGTACTTGATAATTGGTGCAGCCACTGGCTGAAGAATTGATATTTGGCACAGCCACTGGATGAAGTAAGAAGAGTTGACACTTGATGATTGGTGCAGCCACTGGCTGAAGAATTGATAGTTGGTGCAGACACTGGCTGAAGTAAGAAGAGTTGATAATTGGTGCAGCCACTGACTGAAGTAAGAAGAGTTGATACTTGAAAATTGGTGCAGCAACTGGCTGAAGTAAGAAGAGTTGATACTTGATAATTGGTGCAGCCACTGGCTGAAGAATTGATAGTTGGCACAGACACTGGCTGAAGTAAGAAGAGTTGATACTTGATAATTGGTGCAGCCACTCGCTAAAGAATTGATAGTTGGCGCAGACACTGGCTGAAGTAAGAAGAGTTGATACTTGATAATTGGTGCAACCACTGGCTGAAGAATTGATAGTTGATAGTTAATTGTTGATGCAGCCTCTGGGCTAAGTAGTAGTGGAATACAGAGCTATGATTAGGAAGGAACCAGTCCTGCAACAGCCTTGAGGGCTGGAACTCTTGGTAAGTTGCGGTCATTACAGCCTTGATGACTGGTGAGGAGTGACAACACACAATGGAAAGGAAAAATGTGCAAGATGGATTTGTACTTGGGCCCTCCAACCCACCCTTATTTTGTATATATGAAACAGGACATTCACAGTTTAACAAACCAATCACTTCAGTGTCAGGGACTGCCACTTGTGGCTGAAATGATTGGTTTGTTTGGACCCCCCACTAAACAAGTTGCCAATGCACAGTGGTCATTGGTGGCAATGATCCCATACACAAACTGGCTTTACAATGCTTTATATTAGATGTTGTCATCGTCATCCCCATCAGTGTGTGTATCCTCCTCTTCTACACACAACATGAATTCATCCCCACTGGAATCCACCATTACAGACGCTTCTGTATTTTTTGGACTTAAGTGATGGTAAAGGTCTTCCTCGTGGAATTTGTAATTAATTTTGATGAACATCAACTTTTCCACATTTTGGGGAAGTAACCTCCTTTGACGATCACTGACAAGGTTCCCGGCTGCACTGAAAACTCTTTCAGAGTACACACTGGAGGGTGGGCAACTTAAGTGCAGCAAAGTTAGTTTGTGTAAGGGACTCCAAATTGCCTCTTTTTCCTGCCAGTAGTGAAAAGGACTGATTGACATGCCTATTTGGATGCTATCCCTAAAATAATCATCCACCATTCTCTGAATGATGACCATATCAGACAAAGTCACGGTAGACATGTCACTCATTGTAGCCATTTCTTTCAGACCCAACCAGATATCATTAGATTTTGCTGACTGATCTGCATCACCACCAGCAGTGGGTCTTTTAGGAAAATGTAATTTTTTCCTGGCAGCTGTAGAAAATGAAGGAGATGCTGCTGTGTCACGTTCCGCTTGAGCTGACAATTTTTTCACCACCAGCTCTTTGCATCTTTTCAGATTTATATTCATCGGAAAGAAAGACACAAGGTATGACTTAAACCTAGGATCAAGTATGGTCGCCAAAATATAGTGATCTGAAATCAAGAGATTGATGACCTTTGGATCCTGTCAAAGTAAATGAAGGGCTTGATCTACAAGTCCGACATACTTAGCGGAATCATTCAGCTCCTCCTTCAGTTTCTCCAGCTACTTTTGCAAAACTCTGATTAGGGGATTGACAGGACTCAACCTGGCAGTGTCTGAACTAACTTCACATGTGGCAAGTTCAAAAGGTTTGAGAACCTTGCACAACATGGAAATTATTATCCACTGTGCTTGACTAAGGTGCATTCCCAATCCTTTCCCTATGTCATAGGCCATACTGTAGCCTTGGATGGCCTTTTTCTGCTCCTCCATCTGCTGAAGCATATATTATTATTATCCTTTATTTATATGGCACCACAAGGGTTCTGTAGCGCCTAACAAGTACAAAAACAAAGTACACAAACAGTACATAAAAACAGTTCAACAGAACAGAACAAGAAAAACTGACATACAGCATAAGACATTGCAGGACAAGTACATGGTATATAAACATTGCTGCAAAAGTAGCAGGGTGGCAAAAATCATGGGTTAGGTGCTGTTATAAGGAGTATAAAGTTGATAACAATATAAGTAATGGAAGAGAAAGCACATGAGGGAAGAGGGCTCTTCTTGTGAGAGCTTACATTCTAACATTCTAAAGGGAAAGGGCAGACAGACAGGGGTGACACAGATGGGGTAGACAGTGAGCATGGAACAGAGGGTTAGAATGACAGATGGGTGGATTCCTGTTTTACATTATGTGAGCAAGAAAGATGGAGTAAGATTTACACCTCTGACATTCTACTTTAAGTGACAGTATTTGTAGATGTCTGTGGAAAGCCATGTTTGTTACTGTATGGTTAAGGTGTGAACCAGCAGTCTCAGGTAAGTGTAGAAATTGGTGAAAGCAGTTGTTGTAAAGAGATGTTCAGATGTTAAATAATGATAAGTTGTGTTAGAGTGCGGATTCCATAAGGCACATTTATTGATTTGGAGGGTGATGGGGGACACATGGGGTTTGCAGGGTATTTACTCCATATTAAAACCACTGTGTGTTTGTGTGGGGCCTGGATTTGGTGATATGTCACCAGATAATAAAAGCAGAAGGATAGAGAAGTAGATATAGTTGTAGGAGGTGTGTAAAAGTTTTTTTATAGTGACACAATGAGGCTGTAATAGTCAATGTATGATGAGAAGAAAGCTCATGAGTTTTAAGAGGAGGGGAGTGAATCAATACAGCTGCAATGAGTACAGAGAGGTGCAGAGCTGGCCCTAGGCATAGGCATTATAAGCAAATGCCTAGGGGCGACTGGAACTAGGGGGGGGATGGAGGAGCATGTGCAACGGGTGTGCCGCTGCACCCGACGCCAGTGTCCTCCAGCCCCTCTGAGATGTTATTACCAGCGGGCTACCAGCTCCTTCCCTGCAGCGTCGCAGTAGCCGGAGGCTGGAGTTCTCCCCTGAACTCTAGCTTCTGGCTCTCCTCACGAACACTATGGGAGAGACGTCATGACGTCTCTCCCATAGATCCGAGGAGCCGGAGCTCACTCCTGAGCTCCGGCTCCCGCAGAGAGGACTATGGGAGGAACATCGTGACATCTCTCCCATAGTTCCGTGGAGCAGCCGGGCGAACAGGACGGCGGCGGATGCAGGAGCGGGGATTAAGGTAAGTGTTTTTTTTGTATAAGTGGCACTATAGGCAGGGGCGTAGCGTGGGCGGAGCCGTGGAGGTCATGCTTCAGGCGCCATCTACGACAGAAGGCGCTGAATGGGGGTATCAATCAGACAGCAATCACTTTTTTAATATACCGCCGTGGATCAGTCCCCGGCAGAGTGGAGACTAAACAACAGCTTAGCTGTATGCATCCCTCTATCATGGGTGTCTGCAGTTCTGCTTCTATGGTGCCTAACCAGTCCTCCCAGGGCCCGCCTTTCCCCCTGCACCCAATCACGATGCCCCTTTGAATGATAACCATGGGCCATGCCGGGCATGCCCCTCCTCCCAGCATCAGAGTGAAGGACCACTCCAGGCAGCCCCATCCTCCCAGCATCAGAGTGAAGCAGGACCGCTCCGGGCAGCCCCATCCTCCCAGCATCAGAGTGCAGGACCGCTCCAGGCAGCCCCATCCTCCCAGCATCAGAGTGAAGCAGGACCGCTCCGGGCAGCCCCATCCTCCCAGCATCAGAGTGAAGCAGGACCGCTCCATGCAGCCCCATCCTCCCAGCATCAGAGTGAAGCAGGACCGCTCCGGGCAGCCCCATCCTCCCAGCATCAGAGAGATGAACTGGGCCGGGACTAGAGGAGCCAACACTTCTCTGACTGCAGAAGCTCATGCAGCCAAACAGAAGCCGATGCCCAAGGGAGAGGTGAGCGCTCAGCACCTGCACATAGCTGTGATAGTCTGCAGCAGTGCAGACTTCAGAAGAGCTCACATTTGGAGGTGGGCCTGACCAGGGGGTATACTTAAGTCTGAGGGAATGCTGTGGAAAGAGGTGACTCTCTAGCAGCTGGGAGGTGGGGGGCTTTCAAAATTGTGCTTTGGGGCCCTAACAGTTCTAGTTACACCCCTGCTAGCATCCATTCTTTCACTGGGGGCGCAGCTCTTCCTGTGCCTATGCTACCCCCTGACTGTTCAGCTCTTGAGCACCTCTTCTCATCCTCCCTGTTTCATTCATTCTGCAGCTTATTAATTTGCATGTAGAATTCTTTCCCCTCACTCCCCCAGTGTGCATTCTTCTATCACCTCCCCCTCATGTCTCTCTGATTCCTCATGATTTGTACCTACAATCATAATGCTTTCTTTTTCCCCACTCTGACTGGGAAGCAGTCGGGAAGCCGCAATGCCAATGCAATGCCAACCTCCCACTTCCCGACTGCTTAATCCCGGCAAGGGTTAAATGACATGCATAGAAATCCCGACGCCTGTCATTTTACCTATGCTGGGAGACTGGCGTCCGGCATTCTAATCGAAGGGATGCCGGGTGCCACAGCGGACAGCCGCGGTGGGGGGAGGGTTAGCTTTAGGGCTCCTGGGGGGATTTAGGGATAGGCACCCCCCGGGGAGGTTAGGGTTAGGCTAGGGGGAAGGGGGGTTAGAGTTAGGCATCCCCGGGGGGATGTTAGGGTTAGGCACCCCCCCGGGGGACTTAGGTTTAGGCAGCGGGAAAGGGAGGGTTAGGTTTAGGCACTTAGAGGGGGGATTAGGGTTAGGCACTGGGGGGAGGTTAGGGTTAGGCACTATAACGGAGGGTTAGGGGGGGAATTAGATTAGCAAATACTTACCTTCCGATGATCGGGATTTACTCCTGTGTCGGGCAGCCGGTGTCGAGATTTGAACTGCCGGCCACGAATTATACTGATTCCCACTGACTGTCTCCCTTTACTTTTTATTATATCTATACCACACCTTCTTCAACAATTAGCCCTAATTATATACCTTTTCCCTGGGTAATGTCTAAATCCCCTTCCCGGAGAGGACCCTGACGTCATCAGCCAGTGTCCAGCATCATTCCCAGTGTCCAGCATCATTCCCTACCATCCAAGTGGGCATAGAGGGGGAATATAACCTTGTGGCGAGCGTAGCGAGCCCACGAGGGGACAACTTACTTATTTAGTTGGCCTTAATGGGCATGAACAGCACTTCCACCCTCATAACTATGGGGGTATTACTACTGTATATGGGCACTACTGCAGGGGCATTACTACTGTATATGGGCACTACTACAGGGGCATTACTATGGGGGTATTACTACTGTATATGGGCCCTACTACAGGGGCATTACTATGGGGGTATTACTACTGTATATGGGCACTACTACAGGGGCATTACTATGGGGGTATTACTACTGTATATGGGCACTACTACAGGGGCATTCTTATGCTGGTATTACTACTGTATATGGGTACTACTACAGGGGCATTACTACTGTATATGGGCACTACTACAGGGGCATTACTATGGGGGTATTACTACTGTGTAGGGGTAGGGGGCACCAATCAAAATTTTGCCTAGGGCACCAAATTGGCTAGGGCCGGCTCTGGAGAGGTGAGATACAGGAAGAGTTAAGGATGTTATATCCTTAGATATATATAGAGGGTAGAATTCCACCTAGTTACTACCTCTTGCTTCAGCTGATGGCAAATCAAAAGTTTGTGCTGGTGCTGCAATCTTTGACACGCAGTTGCTGAATTTCGAAAATGTCCAGAAACCTTTCTGGCCACCGAGAGCATTTTTTTAAAAATGTTGCACCACCAAATTAATTGTATGAGCAAAACATGGGATGTGTTTGAATTTGCCCAAATGTAATGCTTGCACAATATTGCTGGCATTGTCAGAAATCACAAATCCCGAAGAGAGTCCAAGTGGGGTAAGCCATTTTGCAATGATTTCCCTGTGTTTTTTCTAAGAGGTTTTCAGCCTCTTAGTGAAACCAGTGAGTAGCCTGCCTCTGAATGAGCTGGCATTTGTTAGATGCTGCTGCTGCTGCTGTTTGCACTGTTGAATGCAATACACCTACCCATTGGGCTGTCACAGTCATGTAATCTTTAGTTTGCCCTGTCCCACTTGTCCACATATCTTTTTTTAAGTGGACAGTGGGCACAACTGCATTTTGGAGGACATTAATAAGGTTTTTTTTAATGTCCTTGTACAGATTGGGAATTGCTATTCTAGAGAAGTGGAATCTAGAAGGGACATGGTAGCAGGGACACAGGACTTCCATTAACTGTCTAAAACCCACTGCATTAATGGCGGATACTGGCCACACATCTAATACCAGCATAGCTGTTATGGTGTCAGTAATCTGCTGTCAAACTGGGTGTTTGCTGTCATACTTGTTTGCCAATGCAAAGGATTGTGTGACAGTCAATTGTTTGGTTGAACTTGAACTACTAAAAGTAGTCTTTTTCCTGGTACCCTTCTGGGATGAAGATCCAATCATAGCAACAACAGCAGCAGCAGGCATAACACTCAAGGATCCTTCTGAGGAACAACGGATAGGAGAGGAGTCAGTCCTTATGATATTGGATGCAGGACTACTTCCGATGAAGATGCAGGTGTTGGTAGTGGAGATTGCATGCACTTGGATCCAGATAGACGGTGACACTGGACTGATTGTTGTTCGCTTTTTTGTCCCCAAAGTTTCAATACCCTGTCCAATTTGATGAATGCGCTGCAAGTGACGAAACAGGGAGGAGGTTAGAAGATGGTTAAGGTCCTTACCTCTACTTACTGTTACTTTACAATGGTTACAAATGGCTTGGAAAAAGTTGTCTGGATTTGGGTGGAAATGATTCCACACATGAGATGTGGATTTTTTGGTCCTTTGCCCAGGCATGCCAACAATGGGATTTTTCCCATCATGGGCAACAACTGTTGCCTGATTTACAGTTTTTACACAAATATCCTCGGCATCAACATCCTCATCATCATCAACATCCTCATCATCCTTGTTGTTATCGCCAACTATATAAATATCCTCCTCATCCTCCTGGTGCAATTCCACAGAAGCATCCTTGATTTCTACATCAGCATGTTGACTTGTGTTGCTAATCCCCACATTTGCAGAGGGCACACAAATGGTGGAAGGAGGATCCTCTTCAAGTACAGTATTAGAGACCATTGAGGTTAATGTATCATCATCTTTCCACACATATTCTATATATTCATGTATATCACCTTTCTTATGTTTATTATATGTCCATTTATAGTTTTTAATATTTATTTTATTTTGTATTATTATTTGTTTATTTTGTATCCATTTATTATTATTATGAGATTTATTTATATATTATTTTTTTAGTTATTATTTAGTACTTTTTTCCATAGTATATATTTATTACGTTCTTTTTTTGGACAATTTATTCATGTAGGATAGTAACCATTTTACACTGTTTTTCAGTATAATATAATTGATTTGTGATTCATTTAATACATTTGAACTCCGATCACATGACTGAGAGTTGGTCATGTGATAATGTACTAGACTAACAGATATCGGAGACTTTGTTGAGAGCGCAGGTTTTGCGCTCGTTTGATTTAACCTATAACTCCCGGTCATGTGATTGGAAATGGTCATGTGATCCGAAATGATCCATGTGATGATCACTAAGACTCATGGGATGTGCAGTGTTCTATATGTGCATATGGAAATATAACGCTGGATATCTCTACAGAGCATGCTCACCAGGTTTCTATGAGAGCCCATCTTTGGGATTAGCCCTATTTAAAATGTAAATAAATAAAACTTGGGGTATTACATGAGAAATATTTTTATTATGTGATGGTATTTTAGGAATTGAGTTTATTAAATTTCCGGGAGCTGGTCATGTGACAATGTATTAAACCAACAGAAATCAGAACTTCTGCTGAGAGTGCAGGTTATATGCTTGGTTTATCTGACCAGTAACTCCCGGTCATGTGATAAGAAATGGCCCATGTGACTATCACTGAGACTTATGTTTATACGGAAGTATAACGCTGGATGTCCCAGTGTAGCGCTTTTACTGGGACTCCATGAGAGTCCCTTTCTAAGATTAACCCTATTTGAAATATAAATCAAACTTGGAGTATTATATGAGAAATATTTATGTGAAGGTTCTTTATGAACTGAGTTTTTCATGTTTCCGTGTTTTGACTGACTTCTGGGTCACGTGGTTTGTCATATGACGCGGGGGCCTGGAGGTGAGTGGAATATAGGAAGTGAATATATTCTTATTTCTCAGATTTATACAATGTGACATGTAGGATTAAATATTTTTATTTCTATATTATACACTGGACAGTTGATTGTATGTTTATTTCAAGTATTATACGTGTAGTTATGATTGATTGATCTACAAATGTGCCACTTGTTTTTCTGATTGAGAACTATATATATATAGATATATATATATATATATATGCCACTGTGGATCACCTATGGATATGCTCCTGAGGAAGCTGGATGCGATTTTAACCAGTGAAACGTGTTGAGCCTACAGACTTATAGTGATACTCCTTTCAATCTGCTGGCTTCATCTATCTATTAGATTTATCAAACCCCTGTTTACTTTGGCATCACAGCTATTCTCCGGTGGAACAATACAGCCCTGAACATTTCTGCAATGCCCGCTGCATGCCTCCTATCCAACCAGCACATGATTGTGTAAGTTATGGAGGGAGTACCTATTAAGGAACTATTTCTCATGGTTCATCAATGCTAATTTATATGGTAATTATAACAGCAATTGTTTTTCTGCATTACGCATCTTAGATTCCTTTTTAGGATTGTTGCAATTTATTACTTTTCTTTTAAATGTGATATCAACTGTCTATTGGTATTTGTGGTAATAGCTTTCAATTTATTGATTAGCGCTGATAATTCTTTTTGTTTTTTGTCTACTTTACATTAGGGGTGTACATCCCCTATACAGTATACCAGCAGCTCTCTGATGGTGCTTTTGTCCATTGTGTTTTTATAGTATTAGAAAAGTCAGGCTCACACATGGCAACCGTGGACTTGGACTCTCCTCTAGGATTTGTGATTTTTCCGAGCACACAGTTGGTCTTACTCATCTTAAGAATTTTAATTTTTTTTGTTCCTCTCCTACAAGCAGAGGGGCTTAAATTATCACTAGAACCACCAGTCACCAGTCCTTTCCTTGCCTCTTCGTGTAGTGAATGGCATATTGCCAATTATTTGTTTCTCTAAAGCTAACTTAGCTTTAAATTTTTTTCTTTAACAGGGTAAAAGTTGATTTTTTTACATGGCCTGACTTAAGCCCTGGTGCATCGGCCTTCATAGATGACGTTGACGGCCTTGCATTGTCATCATGACTGCTGTCGGCAGCTACAAGATGGGTATGTGGATCCTGCTCTCCTGTCATGTGACTCTCCTCCATACTCACTGTGGTCTTACAGCAGTGTCACCAAGCAATTATAGCGCAGCTAAGTTGCGGCTAACGCACAAAACCAACCACACCTACAGAACATTTTTTTATTTTCACACTGCTGGTGTGGCTAACATTCACACACAATTTTTTTTTATTATTTTTTCACTGGTGGTGTGGCAGGCTAACATGCACATACACAAAAACATTTTTTATTTCTTCACTGGTGGTGTGGCTAACATGCACACAAAATATTGTTTTTATTTTTTTTCACACTGGGGGTGAAGAAGAGCACCCCTGATGGAAATAGCACCCCCTGGGCAACACAGCAGAACAGCCAGCCACTTTGGACTACAGCCAGCCAGCCACTATGGACAGGACAACAGCAAGCTATACTATGGACAGGACAACAGCCATCCCCTATATGGATTATGGACAACAGCCAGCCAGCCCCTATGGACAACAGCTAGCCAGCCCTTATGGACAGGACAACCTCAGAACAGCCAACCAGCCCCTATGGACAACAATCAGCTAGCCCCTATGGACTACAGCCAGCCAGCCACTATGGACAGGACAACTGCCAGCCCCTATATGGATTATGGACAATAGCCAGCCCCTATGGACAACTGCCAGCCCCTATGGACAGGACAACAGCCAGCCAGCCCCTGTATGGTATGGATTATGGACAACAGCCAGCCAGCCAGCCCCTATGGACAACAGCCAGCCAGCACCTATGGACAGGACAACCTCAAAAGTCACAATAGCCAGCCCCTATATGGACAATAGCCAGCCCCTATGGTCATTAAGCAGCCAGACCCTGAGTGACAACACAACTGTAGCCAGCCCTATTATGCACAACAGCAGTGCAGCACAGCTACCAGCTCCCTCCCTCTTCACTCTCCACAGCCAGAATGAAAAATGGCGGCGATAGCGGGACCTTTATACAATCCAAAACCCGCGAGAATCCGACAGTGCGATGATGATGTTTTGCCTAGTTTTGAGATCCGAGACAGGCGGGAAACCCTAGCCGACTCAGATCTCGGCACGGATCTCTAAATTCGGCTGGGTTCGGATCTCTGAGATATTAACCCGCTCATCTCTAGTATGAATGGATAGAGAAGTTCAAAGAAGTTTGCACAAGTGTCAGCCATGAAGAAGGAGCCGGACACTCGTCCATGTCCATGACTGATGACAACATTGAGAGTGCATGTGAACTGATTCTGGGCCTGATTCAGCAAGGAACACAGTTGCTTATACACACACAATCGGTCCATCGTTGCATTCTGCACATACATTGCAGTGCACAAAATAACCACTGCAATTGGGACAGGGATTGCAGAGTATACGCAGCCCCATGGCAGAGTGATTGACTGGAAGTGCCCTTTTGTTGGTGGTGATGAGGGGGTGGTCGGCTGAATGCAGATGTGTCAGTGCATTCGCACGCCATTTCAGGGGCCTGCATAAAATATCCACTGCAATGCCATACGCAGCCTGAGGCCTCATAGCGTGCGCTGACATAAGCAATTCCTGAGTGAAGTCTTACCTGCTTTAACTGTGTGTATGGGTCCGTTGTTACTCTGTTACCGATTGTTTTGCTATGTTGGCCAAGTATACGGTTGTAAGTAAGGGGAAGTGGGCGTCCTTATGTTAGGCTGCGATCGCAATGTGAATGCAAGCATTAGCTGACATTAGCAACTGTGTTGTGTGTGTAAAAGCAGAATAGTGATCCATGCTGAATCAGGCCCTACAAATGTGCCCCGCTAGTTTGTTGCTCCATACGCTATGTAGTGCACCAGGTGTCACTTTTCCTAAACTACACAGCGTATGCGTCTGATTTCCAATGCATGTTCTGTATCACCGCCCGATGATTGACTGACAGAAGCTGTGATTCGGTACACTCTACAGTAGTACAGTGTTTTCCACATGGAATCAGGAATGTATAATAAAGCTGTAGAAGAATGTCTAATACAATTTGAAATCATTAAGCTCTGTATTACACACTGACTGTCCGTTTGAAATTGCACACTTGTGCCAATGTAAGTCCTGTCGGCACTGTCCCAGACTTAGACATTGTAGTGATTTCATTACTTTAGGAACTACTGTAGTAATGGGATGAGGTGTGTGGCCTAGGGGGCTAATGCCTAGTCTCACTGCTTCTCCCATCTTCTTGTCCCGTGGGTTCAAGACCTTGAAAATATAGAATTTTTTTTTTTAAATCTTCACTTATTCAGTATTCAGTACATTATCCACAACTTCCCACCACCTGGCATTTCTGTGCTACTTTATGTCACTGTGTGCTCAAGAATGGGGTGTATGGTACTCCAATACAGTACCCACGTAGCACAAAGCAGTGTGTCAGGAGTCAAACACAGTGAAAGTGGGATGTCTGTATTACAGTACATATTGACTGTGCGTTTAAAGTGCAAAATTGCATATATGTTGGCGCTGTCCCAGACTTGGACACTATATTGATTTCTCATGACCAGTAACTGGTAGTGGGCTCTTTTTGAGAGAGGTCTCTGTATTACAAACTAACTGTGCATTTAAAGCACAAACTTGCGTCAATGTCTGCATGGTTGCAGCTGTGGTGGCTGTCAGCCAGCTCCGAGGGGTTATAAATTGGATCTCTGATGCATGCCCAGTGGAAGGGTTGCAATGGGATTTCTGGCGCATGCCCAGTGGAGCCAAGCCATACAGTACACCATGTAGCACTACAGTATGCCATGGCATATGGAAGATCACTGTCATGACCCAGATTTCGTGGCATGGAGGTTTGTGGTCCTTACCGGTGAGGCCACTGTGGCACGGTCCTTCTGGCAGGGAAGCTGGCGTGTGGAGATTGGCATTGCATGTACGCAGAGGTCTGCCAGCATTGGGCCATCCTGACAGGGGTAAGACTAGTGGTGTCTCCGTGTCACGGCTGTCTGGGCGCCACCATGTTGTCTTTGGCCCTGTGACATAGCAGGCCAATTGTCTGTGGGTCACCTGCTCTCTCTGGCCTATCATGTTCTGTTGCTGGGTACTTAAGGGTGTTTGGAGCACCCTGTAGTTGCCAGTGCAACGTGTTTCACAGAGGCAGCTGTGAGAGAGAGTTCCTGCGCTCCTGTACATGAGACCTATGTTCCAGTGCTTACCCTAGCTCCTTGCCTGCCTTCAGCTCCCTGCAACCTGCACCGCTCTGCCTGGCCTTACACTCTGCTAGAGATCACCCTGCACCTTCCACCAGACCCACTCCTGCCTGAACCGGTCTCCACAGTTAACCTATTGCTGTGCAGCCAACATCATAGCATTTACGGATAATCCTCTCAAGCCATTACTCTGCATACCCGGATTTCCATTTCACCTTTACAGCCTATCTGGATTCACCTTATTCATCTCTGTCACCGTGCTGGACATTTATTTATAACCATTCATCACTACAGTTTCCTCCTGTTACAGTTATTAGTTTGTTACTACTGGACTTTAGTTATCTTTTGTTCATTTCTACCACAAACCACATGAAACTACTTACTTTTCAGTTTAAACCTGTTCAGGTGTTTACTCCTGTTTCCACTCCGGGTCCACAGCAAACAGAGACTCTAACAATCACAGCACCGTGCAAGCCCAGTGGGTCGAGAGTCAAACACAGCAAAAGTGGGATGTCTGTATTACAGTACATATTTTAAAGCGCAAACTTTCGTCAATGTTGGCGCTGTCCCAGACTTGGACACTGTAGTGATTTCTCATGACCAGTAACTGGTAGTGGGCTCTGTTTGAGAGAGAGGTCTCTGTATTACAAACTGACTGTGCATTTAAAGAGCAAACTTGCGTCAGTGTCAGCACGTCGGCCGAGGGGTTACAAATGGGATTTCTGGTGCATGCCCAGTGGAAGGGTTGCAATGGGATCTCTGGTGCATGCCCAGTGGAGGGGATTCGTAGCTGTGGTGCCAGTGGAGCCGCTCCATAGCTGTGGCGTAAGGAGGCTCATACAGTAGTAATGCACATGCCCAGTGTGTCGGGAGTCACACACAATGGAGCCACTCCATACGCCAGTCAAGCTAAAAGGAGCCTCACAGTTCACGTACTGTAATTCGCAGCCATCACATCACATGGGATGTTTGGTTCAAACGAAATGCATTGGAGGTTCCTGCTCACGGTTTTCCAAAGCTTGCACCCATTAAAGACATACCACGGCTGTCTGGAGCTCCCAGAATTCGGTACCATTTTGGTTGGCCCATCCAGATCCCGGGTTGGGTGATACATATTTGATTTCATGCATTGTGTCAAATGGTTGTAATGTATGTGTTTTTAATCCTTACTCTTTTTATAAAGTCGATACATACTACCCTATGAGTTTTTTCTGATCTTGTTTTTGGTCCTGGGCTGCATTCCGATATTGGAGGCTTTAAAGAAGTATTGGGTCTTGGTTCATCATACCATCGATCAAAGTGGAATTGATATAAGCTTAAACATTCTTATTTAATGTAATCACAATACTAACCATAATAGCCAAACAGGTTTTACACTATCAGTGCCTTCTTGTCTTGTTGTTTGTATCTTACTTAGATCCATTGGCTGGCAAGGATCGCACAAGAGGAGCAGCGATATATTTATTTGAGTGTGATTTCAGTGTATGATCAATAGCGCATTGAGGGTTTGTTATATATATATATATATATATATTTATATATATATATATAAAGCAGGCATATTGTATGGACCAGGACTAAACATAATGTACAGTAAAGGCTAAAAAGTATTACACATTAAATTTCCTCACATTTACACCAGCAGATAATGTGAAATGTAGCCTGCTCGATGGAAACTAAGGGTCATACAGTAGGTATCAAAGCTTGAGTGAGATAAAATTGAGAGATATATATATCACCAACCAATCAGCTTGTAACTTACATTTTGCAGGCTGTGTTAATAAATTATAGTTTGGAGCTGATTGGTTGGTTGGTGATATATATTTCACAATTTTATCTCACATCAAGCGTTGATACATATGCCCCTTAATACGCAAAGATGAAGGAGACATTATACCAGCACATTCGACGCAGCAATATTGTGACTAAAAACAAGATAGCCACTAAGCAAACACTAGATGGCCACGAGGGGAAGACGGCCACAGGAGACTAAAAGGGGCAGCGGGAGGCTAGGAAAGGATCAGCGGTATACGGTGTGTGTTAGAAACTATACGCAAATAAGCATCTACGGCTTCGGGCAAAGGACAGGACATACTGTGGCAGCGAAACATTAGACACAGCAGTATTGCGACTACAACAAGATGGCCACTGAGCATACACAAGATGGCCATGAGGAGAATATTGAGGTGTTCTGTGTAAAGAAAAGAATAACACAGTAACGTACAGTACTCAGTGGGAAAGTTGGGGGGTAAACATATTGTACTGTAACATTACTGTAAAGTAAAGTAGTAAAACAAAATGTCCTATAGTACTGTATACACTACTTACTTGGCTGGGGAGGGGAGTCCAGGTCATCCTCTTCCTCCTCCTCAGGTTCTTGGCCTGTGAAAATAAAGAAATATATACAGTAACTGTACTGGAAAATTTAAAAAAAAACAAGGACAGAAAGAAATAGTGTGTAAGGAGAAGAGTTTGGAGATGCATCTTTAGTGTACAGAAGAGAGAGAGACTCTACAGTACTTATTTACTGTACTACAGTACTTACTTGGCTGGGGAGGGGAGTCCGGGTCATCCTCAGGTTCTTGGCCTGTGAAAATAAATATACTGTATAACTGTACCGGAAAAAAAAAACACAAGCACAGAAAGAATTAGTGTGTAAGGAGAAGAGGTTGGAGATGCGTCTTTAGTGTACAAGAGAGAGAGAGACTCACAAGGGAAGAAAAGGAAAGAGAAAGAAAACAATGTAGTGTACAGAACTGACTTACGCGGCCTGGCAAGGCCGACTTGGGTGACTGGGCCCGGGTGGGGAGGGCTGAGAACCTTCAAATTGTGGTACTGTGGTGAAAAAAAAATGTAATTTTGTCTCAAAACAATGTGGAAAAATGTCAATAAATTCGGCCTGACAGGATTATTACTACTGTATTATTACGCTTATTGACAGTATCCACTTACTGTACAGTATGACCCATGGGCACTTGACCAGGTGTGTATGAGGCGATATTGTTTGTCACGTTGCCGACGTCGTCAAGTGTACTCTAGAAATCACCCTATACAGTACATACAACAGGAACAGGGTAAATTGGCCTAGAAGACATCAAGGATTAGAAAGAGGCCCACCACATGGGAATTATTCAGACAATACCCAAATACCTAACCCTACAGTACTGTACATACTGTACCTGTAAAGACAAATGTTACTAAGACAATGATGTTTGAAGTTTTAAGTGTACAGAAACGAATTGAAATGCAAGATTTGTATTCCCAGCAAGAAAAGGGCAAATAAGAGAGCAATCTTGCTTATTGTAAGGGGCGGTATGCTATTTATTTCTTTGTGCAAATAAATCCTTTGGACTTTGGAAGCCCAAGTGAGCTGAGCAGACTTCACAATTTATTTTTAATACTGTAACAGAAAGAATTAGTGTGTAAGGAGAAGAGGTTGGAGATGTGAGATAGAAGACAATGGGTCTCATTCAGACCCGTTCGCAAGCGCTATGCACTTGCAAGTGGGTCAATGGTTGTGCATTGCGCACATGCAGTGTGCACAATGTGCGAGCGCAAGCTCCGTAGCGAGTGAGAAATTCACTTACTCCAGGGCTCGCTACAAACGGGGTGGCTGTCAATGTTGATCGACAGCTCGCCCCATTTTGTAGGCGGGGTGGGGGGGTGGCTGGACAAATGGAGGCATTCCTGAAGGAACGCCTGCCATTTGTGGGCGGCCCTAATGACATCACCAGTAATGTCCGTAGTGAGCTTCCGGCTCTATTAGAGCCGGAAGCTCACTGGGTCTTGCGGCAGATGAGACCCTACCACAAGGGTCTCGTCGTAAACACGATGGTCGCGACCATCACGACCATCATCTGGCCACTCACAACAGCTGTGGGAGGCCCAGCTTTTAAAAAAACAAGGTGGCCGTCCACATTCAGAGCGAGCGCTCGCTTTTTGCGAGTGGCTCTGAATGAAGTCCAATGTACTGTAGTGTACACTACTGTACTTACGTGGCCTGGCAAGGTCACTGGGCCCGGGCTTGGAGAGCTGACGCCCTTAAAAAACAATAAAAAAAACATATTATTTTGCCGTCTAAACAACTGGACTACTGTATACTGTACCAAAAATTCTACTGTACGAAAAGTCTCTACCGGAAAATAACAACACAAGCCAATACAGTATACTGTAGTACAAAACAACTGTAGTCTGTGAAACTGCCATTGGGCCCAACTTGGTACAGTATGGAATACAAATATATACAAATATATAGTACAGTATATACTATGGGTGTGCACCGGCCACTTTTCGTGTTATGTGTTTTGGTTTTGGATCTGGATCTTTCTTCATGTTTTGGATCTGGATTGGTTTTGCCAAAACCACCCTTCCATGTTTTGTGTTCTGGGTTTTGTCTTTTGGATCTGTATTTTTTTTTTAAAAAAGCATAAAAACAGCTAAAATCACAGAATTTGTGTGTTTTTCTGCTCCTATGCTATTATTAACCTCAATAACCTTAATTTCCACTCATTTCCAGTCTATTCTGAAAACCTCACACCTCACAATAGTGTTTTTATGTCCAAAAGGTAGCACCGAGGAAGCTGGATGACTATGCTAAGAGATACGAGTGGGCGGCACAAACACGTGGTCCATCTAGGAGTGACACTGCAGTGGCAGACAGGATGGCAGTTTGAAAAACTAGGCCCCAAACAGTACATCATTCAAAGAAAAAAAAGAGGTGCAAGATGGAATTGTCCTTGGGCCCTCCCACCCACCCTTATGTTGTATAAACAGGACATGCACACTTTAACAAACCAATCATTTCAGCGCCAGGGTCTGCCACATGACTGTGGCTGAAATGATTGGGCCCCCACAAAACAAGCTGGCAATTAATCTGTCCCTGCACAAACTGGCTCTACGGAGGCAAGATGTCATCCTCATCCTCCTCTTCCACCGATTCCTCACCCTCTTCAGTGTTGTGTCCATCCTCATCCACACAGAGTATTAATTCTTCCCCGCTGGAATCCACAACCACAGGTCCCTCTGTACGTTCTGGAGGCTGTTCTCCCTGGAAGAGTTGATAATTCATTTTATGAACATCATCTTCTCCACATTTTGTGGAAGCAACCTCCTACGCCTTTCGCTGACAAGGTTCCCAGCTGCACTAAACACTCTTTCGGAGTACAAACTGGAGGGGGGGGGCAACTCAGGTAAAATAGAGCCAGTTTGTACAGGGACCTCCAAATTGCCTCTTTTTCCTGCCAGTACAGGTACGGACTGTCTGACATGCCTACTTGGATGCTGTCACCGATGTAATCCTTTAACAGACAGATGCATGCTTGTCGCTGCTGCTTTGAGGATGCAGGTGCGGCTACAGCCCACACAATTCACAAAGACAGAAAAAAAAGAATTTTTTATTTTTTGTAGAGCGCACTTTGAGGGTTACACCACCCTTTAACAGACAGAAGCACGCTTGTCACTGCTGCTTTAAGGATGCAGGTGCGGCTACAGCCCACACATTTCACAAAGACAGAAAAAAAAAGAATTTTTTTATTGTCTGTGGAGCGCACTTTGAGGGTTACACCACCCTTTAACAGACAGACACACACTTGTCGCTGCTGCTTTAAGGATGCAGGTGCGGCTACAGCCCACACATTTCACAAAGACAGAAAAAAAAAGAATAATTTTTTTATTGTTTGTGGAGCGCTCTTTGAGGGTTACACCACCCTTTAACAGACAGACGCACGCTTGTCGCTGCTGCTTTGAGGATGCAGGTGCGGCTACAGCCCACACATTTCACAAAGACAGAAAAGAAAAGAATAATTTTTTTATTGTTTGTGGAGCGCACTTTGAGGGTTACACCACCCTTTAACAGACAGACGCACGCTTGTCGCTGCTGCTTTAAGGATGCAGGTGCGGCTACAGCCAACACATTTCACAAAGACAGAAAAAAAAGAATTTTTTTATTGTTTGTGGAGCGCACTTTGAGGGTTACACCACCCTTTAACAGACAGACGCATGCTTGTTGCTGCTGCTTTGCGGATGCAGGTGGAATCTAGACGGGATTTGGAACCAGGGACACACTACCTCCATCAATTGTCTAAATCCCACTGCACTAAAGGCGGATACCGGATGCACGTCTAACACCAACATAGCAGTCAAGGCCTCAGTTATACGTTTTGCTTCAGGATGACTGCTGTCGTACTTCATCCTCCTTGCTAGGGACTGTTGGAGGGTCAATTGTTTAGTAAAAGTAGTGGTGTTCCTACTTCCTCTCTGGGATGGTGAACAACTCCCAGCAGCAGCAACAGCACTAAGAGGAAGTGGTTCTTGATCTTTCCCTATTTTATTTTTATCGGAGAAAGTTTGGTCCTCCATTTATGTTATATTGATATATACGTGTGGCTAAGGCGCACACAAATGCAGAAAATACTTATTTATTTGGTTTGGAGTGTACTTTGGGGGTTACAGCACCCTTTAACGGTCAAGCCAGCCGGCCCTTTACTTATGACACAGGCGCACGCTTGGCACTACTTTGTTGATGCACGTGCGGCTACTGCGCACACAATTCACAAACACAGAAAATATATATTTTTTTTGTTTGGAGTGTACTTTGGGGGTTACAGCACCCTTTAACGGTCAAGCCAGCTGGCCCTTTACTTATGACACAGGTGCACGCTTGGCACTACTTTGTTGATGCACGTGCGGCTACTGCGCACACAGTTCACAAACATAGAAAAAAAATATTTTTTTTAGCACTTCGGGGAGCACCCCTGACGGACAGAGCACCCCCTGGACAACACTACAGCACCCCTATGGACAACTGACTGCACAACACAGTCCAGCCAGCCCCTATGGACTTTGAAGTAGTGGACACAGCCCCTATGGACAACAGCAGCACAGCACAACACAGCCAGCCCTTATGGACTTTGAAGTAGTGGACACAGCCCCTATGGACAACAGCAGCACAGCACAGCACAACACTACTCTGCACTACACTACACTACACAGACCAGCCAGCCCTAACTCCCACCCTCCCTCTTCACTGTCCACAGCCGAGTGAGAAAATGGTGCCAACACGGGTACCTTATATAGGATCCAAAACCCGCGAGACCCGGAAGGCGGGATGATGACGTTTTGCCTCGATTTCAGATCCGAGTCAGGCGGGAAAAGTCGAGCCTGACTCGGATCGGCCTCGGATCGGGGGGGCTCAGGGGGGTTCGGATTTCAGAAATCCGAACCCGCTCACCCCTAGTATATACTAAATAACTATAGAATGTACTGTACTGTATGCCCAAGTGGTGCCACCTCACACAGAGGTTTTGTGGGCGGCACTGTCGCCACGATCTGTACTTTTGCCTTGCAGGGTGCTAGGATTGGCACCCTGCTGCCAGAATTGCTGCCCTTTGCATACTTTGGATGCTATAGGCACACCCTGGTGTTTAAAAAGTTTTAGGGGACTATTCACTAAGCAGTGTTAGGAGACAGAGTGGAAAGTGAAAAGAAAGTGAAAAGGTGTCAGCCAATCAGTTCCCAACTGTCATTTTTCAAACACAGACTGTGAAATGGCAGTTGGGAGCTGACTGGCTGGCACCTTATCACTTTCTTATCACTTTTCACTCTGTCTCCTAACACTGATTAGTAAATAGACCCCTGAATCTGTCCATGACGTAATAATGTCAGACTTAAAGGGGGCAGGGCCAGCACAGTATAGGTTGACAAAGATTTGGTCGACAGGCATTAGGTCGACCAGGAAAAATGGTTGACTGTGACTCATGATCACACATAGTATTTGCCAACATGGCAATAGATAACAATGGATGAAATGTTGCCAAATATTTTTGACGACCAAATATAGTATGGTGGATCAACTTGCCTTTTGTTACTGTAGGTTTACTGTACAAACAAGCCATGTCGACCAATAGTGTGTTGCCCTTTAGTCCATGTAGATCTAATGACCCTGTCAATCCCTGTCAATCAAATCTCTGCCAGTCATGTGAGTGTGTGTTAACAACTGTCAGTCATTGTCAGATATCCAACACCCTACAGTGCAGTGTACTGTATGTCACAGTAGTGCATTGCATTTGTTATTGTACTGTATACTGTAATTCATGTAATTGTACAGCAATACTGTACTTACTGCGTTGGAGGCGCCTCCTGATGTGATGGATGTGATGGAGCCGAGGCGCATCCCTCTGCAACAAGTCGGACCACCCCCTTTGGAGTGACCTGATGGTCCAGTGGCACCCATATTTCTAAAATAGCGCTGCTCGCTCTCCTATATGCGAGCTCTTTCTCTTGGTTGGTGAAGAATGGCTGGTCTCTCCACTTGACCAAGAGAAAGTGTTCGCCTGGAGAAAACCTCCTCTCTCTTCTCGCCGCCATCTTAAACACACAAGTACAGTACGACGCATGACGCTCATTCATTACACACAGGTGCATCACTCGTTATGGCAGGTGTCTGTGGTGTAGTCGTTAGAATGCAAAGCAGTGTGGGCATCCTGGGATTGAAGCCTGGAAGGCTACAATTTTTCATTTTTTTATTATTTTTATTTTAGTTTAAATCTTCACAACAGGATTACACAGAAATCACTTGGTGGTGTGTGAATTCTGTCATTTATACCAACACATACAGGTATCGACGTACATACAGCATTGAATAAATATCGAGCAGTTGAAGTTCAATATTATTAAGTAAGTTTACTCCCATACAGTAGACTCTTCTCAAATTCCCACCACCTGCCATTTCTACTGTATGCTACTCTATGCCACCCAGCTGTATTTTACATGAAACCACAAAGCACTAGACAATGTATTGTACAAAATACAGTGACGTACAGGTAAGGGCAGAGCTTGAGCTGACTGCTTAGAGTAAATGGATTAACAGAGTAATGAGAGGCTCTTGCTTGCTTTGGGGGAAGGGACCTGATGCACTGTGTGTGACTTCCGACCCACTGGGCATGCGCATTACTACTGTATGAGCCTCCTGACACCACAGCTACGGAGCGGCTCCACTGGGCATGTTCCAGATATCCCATTGCAACCCTTCCACTGGGCATGCACCAGAGATCCCATTGTAAACCCTCGGAGCAGACAGCTAGTTTGCACTTTAAATGCACAGTCAGTTTGTAATACAGAGAGCTCTCTCTCAAACAGAGCCCACTACCAGTTACTGAAGTCATGAGAAATCACTATAGTGTCCAGGTCTGGGACAGCGCTGACATTGATGCAAGTTTGCACTTTAAACGCACAGTCAGTATGTACTGTAATACAGACTTGTTTCTCTAACAAATAATACAGCATAAACTTTATACATTTGCACCAAGTAAAACTTTTTCACATGTGCAAATAAACCGATTTTTGAAGGCTGGCTAAACTCACCTACCAATCCAACACGTGTTCGGTCTCTGCCACATGAATTGCGGCTATTAGAAATCATCCCATGAATGACACCATTTTGTAAGATGGTACTTACAAAAACCACACCTGATAGCAGTTGTACTTGTCAT
The DNA here is from genome assembly GCA_031769625.1 of Taudactylus pleione. NCBI lineage: Eukaryota > Metazoa > Chordata > Amphibia > Anura > Myobatrachidae > Taudactylus > Taudactylus pleione. The sequence goes on from JAUIMM010000063.1 coordinate 7,355,816, forward strand.
ATGGCTTTTTACTGGTTCAAATTGTTATATCTTCACATTTACATCCAGCATGTGGCTCACTTTCACCTGGCTGACGTATTAAGCATCAGGAGTACCTTTCCCTTGACTCCCAGAACCTTTATGCATCAGACCAGGGACGTAACTAGCTATTTAAAAGCCCCATAGAAAAAGTTTTTAAGTCCCTCAATGTACCACCCAATGGTAAATAAATATTATAACACATGTAACTTTGGCAAGGAAGATTGGCCCCCCTCAGCTCTGGGCCCCATAGCATGCACCTACAGTAGATACGCCCATGCATCACATAGGCACACACTAATATATATATAGGTTGTTTCACTCGCTATTGGCCCTAAACGTTCTCTTTTTTGTATAACTTTTAAAGTAAACGACATTGTTTAGTGAAATTTGACTCAGCCCCACCTTGTGTCTGTGTGTTACTGCTAAACAATGCATATTTATTGTGCAGACATATTGGAAAACAATAAATGTTAATATTGTCACTTAATACACAGACACGATGAATGTGGACGTCTCAGTACACAACACCACTGTCATAAGCAGAAATACCTACTGCCTACGTGTGGCGGCTCCAGGGGTGGGGCTGCAGCGCAGTCCACAATTAAAATAGGGGAACCACACCAACCATACCAACAGCCATCCTCAGTTGGTGTGCTTCCCCCCCTTGAAATTTAACTGTGCTGCTGACTAGGGTGGTGCACAGCTGGCCTTTACTTTGCGCATGTGTGAACAGCTGGCCTGGATGCTAATGGCAAACACTTGCTATGACTAACTCATGTTTTTCACAGACCAAGGTGTGTTTGTGTCATATTTCACTATATTGCATCAATTACTTTAAAAGTTATAAGAAAAACTTTGGGGCCATTACAGAGTGAATATATATATATATATATATATATATATATATATATATATATATATCTATATATGTAGAGGTGTGAACTACCATTCTATACAAAAAACCTGCTTATACTACCTATATTGTGGAGATACCTGAGGGGAACTGTGGATATGCACCCAGGGTGGTGAATTTCATATAGAGTGGCAGTCCAAAGAGAAGTGTGTATACACAGTATACTGTACATACTGTATGAATTAATATATATACTGTATATATATATACAGTCAGGTCCATAAATATGTGGACATTGACAGAATTTTCAGATTTTGGCCTCTATTCACCACCACAATGGCTTTGAAATGAAACAAACAAGATGTGATTTAACTGCAGACTTTCAGATTTAATTTGAGGGTAATTACATCCAAATCAGGTGAACGGTGTAGGAATTACAGCAGTTTCTATATGTGCCTCCCACTTTTTAAGGGGCCAAAAGTAATGGGACAAACTAAACAATCCTAAATCTAACTTTCACTTTTTAATATTTTGTTGCAAATCCTTTGCAGGGAATTACAGCCTGAAGTCTGGAACGCATAGACATAACCAGACGCTGGGTTTCACTCCTGGTGATGCTCTGCCAGGCCTCTACTGCAAATGTCTTCAGTTCCTGCTTGTTCTTGGGGCATTTTCCCTTCAGTTTTGTCTTCATCAAGTGAAATGCATGCTCAATCGGATTCAGGTCAGGGGATTGACTTGGCCATTGCATAACATTCCACTTTTTAGCCTTAAAAGACTCTTTGGTTGCTTTTGCAGTATGCTTCGGGTCATTGTCCATCTACACTGTGAAGCGCTGTCCAATGAGTTCTGAAGCATTTGACTGAATATGAGCATATAATATTGCCCGAAACACTTCAGAATTCATTCTGCTGCTTTTGTCAGCAGTCACATCATCAATAAATACAAGGGAACCAGTTCTATTGGCAGCCATACATGCCCACGCCATGACACTACCACCACCATGCTTCACTGATGAGGTGGTATGTTTTGTATCATGAGCAGTTCCTTTCCTTCTCTTCTCATCCCATCACTCTGGTACAAGTTGATCTTTGTCTCATCTGTCAATAGGATGTTGTTCCAAAACTGTAATGGCTTTTTTAGATGTTGTTTGGCAAACTCTAATCTGGTCTTCCTGTTTTTGTGGCTCACCAATGGTTGCATCTTGTGGTGAACCCTCTATATTCACTCTTGTGAAGTCTTCTCTTGATTGTTGACTTTGACACATATACATCTGCCTCCTGGAGAGTGTTCTTGATTTGGCCAACTGTTGTGAAGGGGTTTTTCTTCACCAGGGAAATAATTCTTTTGTCATCCACCACAGTTGTTTTCCGTGGTCTTCCAGGTCTTTTGGTGTTGCTGAGCTCTCCCGTGCGTCTTTCTTTTTAAGAATGTTCCAAACGTTGATTTGGCCACACCTAATGTTTTTCCTATCTCTCTGATGGGTTTGTTTTGATTTTTCAGCCTAATGATGGCTTGCTTCACTGATAGTGACAGCTCTTTGGATCTCATATTGAGAGTTGACAGCAACTGGTTGCAAATGCAAATGTCACACCTAGAATCAACTCCAGACCTTTTACCTGCTTAATTGATAATGAAATAATGAGGGAATAGTCCACACCTGTCCATGAAATAGCTTTTGAGTTGATAGTCCCATTACTTTTGGCCCCTTAAAAAGTGGGAGGCACATATTGAAACTATTGAAATTCCTACACCGTTCACCTGATTTGGATGTAATTACCCTGAAATTAAATCTGAAAGTCTGCAGTTAAAGCACATCTTGTTTGTTTAATTTCAAAGCCATTGTGGTGGTGAATAGAGGCCAAAATCTGAAAATTCTGTCAATGTCCCAATATTTATGGACCTGACTGTATATATATATATATATATATATATATATATATATATATGCTCCACCGGTTGGTGCAGCACTCCTGGCTCAAAACAATCACAGAGACGTCACCTACGCTGATGTCTCTGTGATCGTTTTGAGCCACGAGTGCTGCACCAACCGGTGGAGTATATTATTAATTCTTTGTTTGGGGGTGGGCACCTTGCCTATTAATTCTTTAGAGGGAGCAGGACCTTCATGAACTTGCATTATATATATATATATATATATATATATATATATATATATACCAAGTTCCGCAGATCCGGCTCTCCCCACTGAATATGCTGAATACCGGGTGCCCGCACAATAAATGTACATACAATCCTCACGATGCAGAACTCCTGGAAATAATACTTTCAGACAGCATGTAGTGTGGCAACATTTCAATGCTCTTGGCACATTCGTCAGGTCACTTAGAGGATTATATATATATATTTATGTCCCCACTTGCAATAAATATGAATAAAGTCGGGGTGCTCAATTAAAGATAAAAAGTCCATTTGTATAGAAAAATTGGAATCGGCACTTACCAGGTTACTGACAAAAAGATTCTTTAATTACCCATCTTTGATGGAGATAAAATGCATAAAGCCAAATAAAGTGCAGAGATCAACATTTCGGTCCTCAATGGACCTTCCTCGGGATATAGCAGCAGATGTATACAGCTTTGACAACCAAGTGGAGGTGTTTTTTCCCAGGGCGATGCTGCACAACAAATTTAAATTATTACGTAAAAAAACAACGGTCACATGAGCATTCATTTCCTTGCTCACGTACTTCCAATGTGCATGGTCTGTGACTAGCCGAAATTCTCGCCCCAACAGATAGTATTTCAGCGACTCCACTGCCCACTAATCGCCAAACACTCCTGTTCCACAGTTGAGTACATGCGTTCTCTGGGCAGTAATTTCTGGCTAAGATACAGTATGGGTTTCTCCTCACTGTCTACCTCCTGGGAAAGGATGGCTCCTAAGCCTGTCCCAGAGGCATCAGTCTGCAACACGAACTGCTTCTTAAAGTGAGGAGCTTGCAAAACAGGCTCTACACACAAAGCTCATCTTAAACCCTGCCAAGCAGCCTCTGCTGGTCTTGACCACATTATCTGAAGATTGTTTCTTAAGGCACTCCGTCAGTGGAGCCATAGTGGCAAAATCACATATGACTCTGTGGTAATAATCCACCAGACCAATACTTATTCTGAGTTGTGATTTACAATCTGGTTTAGGCCACGTGAGTACTGCTTCCACCTTACTGGGCTGAAGTTTAATCTGCCCTCTGCCTACGATATACCCCAAGTATATCGCCTCCACCAACCCAATGGCACATTTCTCATGGTTAGCAGTAAACCCATGTGCCCATAAAGAATGTAACACTGCCTCTACCATTCGAAGGAGTGACTCCCAGTCAGAGCTGAAATGATGATGTTGTCTAAATAAGCAGCTGCATACTCCCTGTGGGGCTTATTCATAGCCCTCTGGAAAGTTGCTGGGGCTCCATGCAAACCGAAAGGAAGCATTTTGCACTGGAACAAACCCTCTGGGATAGAGAAAGCTTTTTTTGCTTTAGCAGCTTCAATCAAAGGAATCTGCCAAAACCCTTTTGTAAAATCAAGAGTGGTGAGATACTGGCTTTATGCTAGATTCTCCACCAGCTTGTCAACCGGGGTATAGGGTAGGAGTCAAACTGAGAAACTTTATTTAACTTGCGAAAGTCATTACAGAATCTTAAAGCCCCTGAAGGCTTAGGCACTAAGACAATGGGGTTATTCCAGTCACTGTTTGACTCCTCTATGACCCATAAATGCAGCATTTCCTCCACCACTCATTTTACCATTGCACATTTTGCCTTGGGTATGTTATAGGGTCTCTGCTTTATTATCACCCTGGGAGGAGTGACAATATCATGCTATATAATTTGGGTCTTTTATGGAATAACAAAGAATACATCTTGGTTTTGTGCTACTAAGCTCACCCCTTCCTGTTTTGGGCTAAGACTGAGGGTGACTTCCATGAATACTCGATAGTCTAGGGGTTTCTTTGCCACTAAAGAGGGCTGACTGGCACTTTGTTTCCAAGGTTTTAATAGATTTACATGATAAATTTGTGCCTCCTTCCTTCTACCCTCCTGTTGTACCCTGTAATTTACAGGTCCCACCGCCTCTATGATCTCATAAGGGCCTCGCCATTGAGCATACAATTTGCTTTCAGTAGTAGGCACAAGCACTAATACCTTGTCTCCCGGTTTGAAAGACCGGTCGACAGTGCTAACGTCATAATTGCATTTCTGACGCTGTTGAGCTCTGTCTATATGTTCGTTCAGCAGTGGCACAATCTGCCTTAACCAGCCATACAACTGGGGCACAAATTGAATGATATTAGGATCTTGGCATGACTGTTGCTCCCATCCTTCTTTTAACACATCCTAAAACCCTGTAGGTGTCCTCCCATAGAGGAGTTCCAAGGGACTGAACCCCGTGGAGGATTGGGTCACCTCATGAACTGCAAACATTATATAAGGCAGGAGTAGATCCCAACCTCACTTTTCTTGTGACACTGCCCACTTTATCATCTGTTTAAGGGTCTGGTTAAAGCATTCCACTAGGCCACCCCTTTGTGGGTGATAAACTGAGGTGGTAGTCCTATCTACCCTTAGCAGTCGGCACAAATCTTTCATCAATTTAGATGCAAAAGAGGTACCTTGATCTGTCAGAACCTCTTTTGGTATTCCCAGATGGGTATATAGCAGCAATAACTCCTGGGCAAAGGTGCTAGATTTCATGTTACATAGCGGGATGGCCTCCAGGTACATTGTGGCATAATCTACTACCACAAATATGTATTGATGCCCATGAGCAGATTTTTCCACCAGCCCTATCAGATCCATACCAATTCTCCCAAAAGGTACAGAAATGAAAGGGAGGGGAACCAAGGGTGCCTGAAACCCTGGCAGGGGTGCTGTCTTCTGACACACTGGACATTCCTGACAATACTTTTTTACTGCTGCAGGAATGCCAAGCCAGAAGAATCTTAACTGAATACACTGGGGAGTTTTCTCCTCCCCCATATGTCCACCCCACAGGTGTGTATGAGCCACCCTCAACACAAACTGCTCTCATTTCCGGGGAACCAACAATTGGTCTACTTTCTTACCCTGCAAATATGTTACATGATATAACAAATCATTTTTCAATGCAGAGTATGGTACATCTTCTGCTGGTAAAGCTGTGATTACTCTACCATTTATCTCTACATTTTCAAATGCATTTATCAAGTTCCCATCATTCTGTTGGTCTTGGCCAAAGGCCTGCAAAGTGCTACTAAGCTCACCACTTCCTGTTTTTGTATAAGATTGAGGGTGACCTCCATGGGTACCTGACAGTCTAGGGTTTTCTTTGCCACTAAAGAGGGCTGACTGGCACTTTCTTTCCAAGGTTTTAATAGATGTACATGATAAATTTGTGCCTCCTTCCTTCTACCCTCCTGTTGTACCCTGTAGTTTCCTTGCTAATGGGAACCCACTGTGCCTCGGTCTCACTCCCCTCCTGCTGCTCATTTACCAAGGAGGGTGTTACAGCCACCAAACTTTGGGACACAGCAGAACTTGGCTCTTGGGACACCTCTGATGTGCACCATCTGCTGACATCATGCAAAGTAATCACCTCTTGTAATAACAGAAAATCCCAACCTAGCATCAATGGGTAGGTTGGTCTGGTGGCTACTGTGGCTACCACCTTCAGAGATTGCCCATTTATCACTATCGGGAGGTGCACTCGGGGGCATTCTTCTACATCCCCATGTACACATATCAGCCTCAGGTGGAACTAGGTTGGCAGAGATGATGGTTAATTAATTGCCAGTATCCACTAAGGCCCAGACCTCCTGGCCTTCTACTCACACCATCAAATGAAACAAGGTGGTTTGCACATGAGAAATGCTTCCAGCAGCCACTGGTTGAGTTGTTTTTTCAGCACTGCAGTCCATCAACTTGCCCTGCTTTGGGCAGTCCCAGCACAAATGACCAGGCTCGCTGCAGTCAAAATACAGAGCTGGAGGAGGGTTGTTGGCTTTACCAACTGAGACCTGGGGTCTAGGCTTGGGTACTGGCTGGAACCTCTGCTTGGCTTTATTCAATTTCCCAAGAGTTCTATTCAATCACCACCGCTAACTGCTCAAACATTTGAGAATCAGCCTCCAACCCTGCAGAGTACAGCCTTTTTCAGGCATGGATCGGAGTTTGACTCAGTCACATTTAAATCAACATATGCTCGCTGAGGCTTCCCTGTGAGACAAGGAGCAAGTCTGACAGCCCACTCCTCCTCAGGCCATTTTAAACATGCAGCAGTACACTCAAAGGTGCACAGAAAAGCTTCAACGTCATCAGATGGGGTAAGCTTCTGTAACACCTCTCGCTCATGCCCACCTTTCCTCATTTCAGTTAACTCTGCATGTAATAACTGAATTTGAGTTTGTTGACCCTGAATCAAAGATTGCTGTCCTTGCACCTGTGCTTGTTGCCCTGCTGCTAGAGCTTGCTGCCCTGCAGCTAGCTCATCAAAACCTTTGAAAAGCTCCTCCATATTACAATGCTTTATCTCTTTATGGACAAACTTTGGAGGCTTTATAAATCCTCTTTTGCAAGCCAGATTCCTGGCATTCTATATCAGCTGGCTTCCCTTAAAACTTCACTACTTTTCTTGGGTTCCCAGCTCCATGCACTGGAATTAATCAGTATTATATTATGCACAATTTGCATATAAACATGAACAGACTTGAACTGTGAACAACTGCCATTTTATGGCTGGCCTGCCACACTCTCCTACCCAGCTGTTAGTAATGCGACTCAGACTCACCAAGCCACTGCGCAGTGGGTAGCGTCCTGCAATGCATTCCACTGCCACTGTGGGTAGATCCAGTCACTATATCTGGGCTCTCACTGCATAGTAGTATCCAGCAAGGTCCCTGTTCAGGCACCAAATGTGACAAGAATCACATAGACCAGGTAAAATCCAACAGATGTTTATTTTCTCACCATAGGCAGGAATACAGGACAGTGCAATGTTCACAGGCAAGATGTTACAGGCTGGTACATAGAATCTTCCAAACAGCAATACAGTTCTTTTAGTGGACTCACAGGTCCAGGATCCCTAAGACTAGTCACCCCCAGGCCTATAACCTGGGCGACTATTTCACCATCAGGATCCCTCTGCACAAACAACATTTTTAAAGCAAGCTAACAGGTGCTAGTAATCAGCCTAGCTGCAGTTCATCTCTGACCTTAAAGAAAACTTGGGCTGGATTGATGTTCAACTGCCTAACTCCACTACTTACCATCAGGATGCTGGCGCCAGTATTCTAGGCTTCGGAATCACGACAGTTGGGATAATAACTAAATCCCTGGCATTCTACCTGTATTCCATAGAGCTCTTTACCTGCATTGCCATTGCTTTATACTATTGCTTTGTACCCATGCAATTTTAACATTGCTTTTTATAGTGTTGTAGCCCTGTAACTTAACATGTCTAAGACTGAACTGATCGTCTTCCCTCCCTCCAGAGTCCCCTCTTGTCCCTCGATTTCACTATCTGTCAACAACCTCATCATCTTATCTATTTTGCAGGTCTGCTGTCTTGGAGTTATTCCTGTCTCCAATCTCTCCTTCAACCCACACATTCAGTCCCTCTTCCAGTCTTGTTGCTTCCAAATTCGTAATATCTCTAGAATCAGACCCTTTCTCACCTTAGAGGCAACAAAGACCACCCTCATACACTCACTGGTCATCTCTAGAATGGATTACTGCACCCTTCTCTTAACTGGCCTCCCTGATTCCCACCTCTCTGTACACCAATCTGTCCTCAATGCTTCTGCTCAGCTCATGCTTCTCTCCAAACAAACTGCTTCTGCTGTTCCATTCACCATTCCCTTCAGTGGCTCCCCTTTCCCTTCATAATCTAATTGAAACTCCTTGCACTCACCTATAAATCCCTCACCCAGTCCCCCCCTTACATTTTTGACCTCATCTACTTCCACACTCCCAGCCATCCATTTTGCTCAGCCAATAATGCTGTCTCTCCTCCCAACTAATTACCTCCTCCCACTCCCACCTCTAAAATGTCACCTGTGCCTCTACCCATCACTAGAACTCTCTCACTACCCTAAGTAGACTCTCCACTCTTGTGTTCCTTCCTTGCCCATATTGGCACCAAACCTTTAGGCTCAACAGAAAGTGCTACCTCTGTGGGTACTGTGACTACATTTGAAACAATGTCTATACATTTTCTATCCCATGTTCTGCTATGTTTTGTACTGTATAATAATAATTCTTGGTGGGACATTTCTATTACTCAATTAATTGTTCTCTGCTGGTAATATATTAAGCACAGATTATGTAATGGGTAGTATCACTGCCTCACAGCAATGAATTCATGGGTACAATTCCCATCACGACCCTAATTGTGTGGAGTTTGTATACTCTCCCCATGCTTGTGTGAGTTTCTTCCAGGCACTCTTATTTCCTCCCTCACTCCAAAACTATGCTGGTGGGGTTAATTGGCTCCTGACAAAAATGACCCTAGAGTGTGTGTGTACATTTTTTTAATATAAATAACTGGTAATAAATATTTCCGCCATTTTATTAGTGTAAACTTGTGCATCATATGGATTAACAGTGATCTAGGAGGTGTACCTATAATAGATTTGATATGCATATATGCTAATTGGTGGTTACTTAAATATATTTTTTGTGCCTGTATTTGATAGTGGTACATGAAAATGGCCGCCACTTTCCAGCATAAAGATGGGTACATGAGTGCCCTAGGATGTGTGCCATAGGGTGTGTGATGAATTACAGGTGATTTGTGTCCAAGGAAGTGTACTGATATACTAGAGATGTGTGCTCCATTACAGGGGAATCGATATGTAGCCGCTGGATTAAATACAGGCGCCGGAACCCCGACATTCTACATCCTGACTGGAGTTGGTAAGTACCTTAACCCTCCCCTGTCCCCCCTATCCCTAACCTCCCCCCAGTGGTGTCTAATCCTAACCTCCCACCGGTGGTGCCTAACCCTATCCCCACTTTCCCGCACCATAAACCTAATCCTCCCAGGGGGGTGCCTAACCCTTACCCCCCCCGATGGTGCTTAACCCTATCCCACCTTCCCATAGCCTACCCCTCCCCAGGGGGGTGACTAACCCTAATCTCCCCTGGGGGTCACTAAACCTAACCCTCCCCCCATGGCTATCACCTAACATATACCGCTTACCTTCGTTCGGCATGGCGGCTGTTGATATTTTAGGGTAAGGCGAAATGTAGGCATCGGGATTTAGATGCCTAGCTTTAATTCCAAATCTGTCTTTCCACATTGGGATTCTGGCGGCCGGCATTCCGAATGCTGGTAACTTAACTACATCCCATTACAGGCTATGGGCCTTATTCAGAGATGTACGCTAAAGTAATCACAACTTTTCTCACGGATCACAGTTGCTAAAATGTGCTAATTCCTTTCAAAGCACAGCCAAGCATAGGGACGCCCACTGTTGCCTTCTCTTATGTACAACAGTGTAAATAACATCGATACAGATCGGGCAGCCATGCAGCATATGCGACAAGTCTGGTAAGCTGCAAATACTGCATCTCTCACTGACACGCGGATAGCTCTCATCGGAGAACGCATTAGCTAATTTATGAACGCCCTTGAAAGGTCAGACATGCCTGCATTTACGTAACCACCCCCCGCTACCTCCACCAAGTGCTGACAACCTGTCACTCACTTTAGGTATGGATCCTCACGACTATCGCTCTGCATCCACAGTGCGGCTTACATGCATGCGCAATGGCAAAGAATTACTCAGTCTGCATAACAATTGACATTGAGTACATCTCTGAATCAGGCCCCACGTGTGTTGCATTATAGGGTGTATGTACTTCATTACATTTTGTGCTCAAAGATGTGCCTGCATTACAGGAGATGTGTGATGAATTGCATGAACTTGATAGAAGGAAGAGCGTTAGAGAAGGGGAGGGATTTATGATGTTAGGGCTAATTCTAAACTGGCAATTTATTCTGTGGATGATGAGAAGGCTCTTGATAATAATACACTCCCCTAGGAAGTCCAACCTTGATCCACATTATTGCTGATAATAATACTTTATTATAAATATTATGTGGTGTTGATGTTTATATTTTAGTACTGTTAAACATAATTTTTTATACAAAATATATTTTTAAAATATTATATAAGTTCAAACATAAGCTTTGCAAGTTTACCGTATTAAAGGAAAAAAAAGGTTGTAAAATATATAATATTGGTAATTACAATTGTAAAAATATACTGTTTATATTGTTGATATGGTTATTATATATTTTGATATAATGTCAAATAAGCTGACCCTACACTTTACAAAAATTGTGCAAACCAGCCGACCAAACAATTGGTTTGAACTATTATTGTCCAGTATATATTATTGTAGTGTTGGGTTCAGAATCCTGACGCCGTATCCTGACAGGTTTAGGATACCGACACCTGTCGGTCAGTATCCTAACCCTCCCCCTCTCCCTCCCTCCCTGGCGCCTAAACCTAACCTCCCCACCATGTACGGAAACCTAACCTTCCCCTCCCTGCACTCTAAACCTAGCCCTCCTCCCTTAGTGCCTAACCCTTCCCTTAGTGCCTAACCCTCGCTCTAACCCCACTACTTATGTTAGGGATGTCGGCGCTGGGATTCTGACAGGTGTCAGGATTCCAGCACCGGCATTCTGACCACCAGAATCCCTGTGGTCGGTATTATGACCGCATCCCGTTATTGTATGATGATTGTTCAAACAGTCTGGATCACTTCGTTTGGTTTTCAATCCACCCGATAGTCATTCAGCCAATGTCAGGCCGTAACTGGGGATCCCCTCCTTACTTTGTTCCTGACTCAGAGGTGGACACTGCTGCATCTGCTATTGCATCTGTTGTCAGAGTCGCGGTTGAGATAATTTGCAAATGCTAGGTTCAGCCTACACCCAGTGTAGATGCCTTTATCTGAATGTTGATGCCTACTTTCTGCGTCTTTGCACACTGTAACACCACCAGTAATTCTTGACACTCCATCATCGGCAAACCACAGCACAGGGCCGGTGCAAAGTTTCTGGGTGCCCTAGACAACATTTTACCAACCGCCCCTGCTCCCGCCAATTCATAACATGCCACACAGCAGTATCCCAAATTCATAATATACTATATAGAATATTACACACAGCAGAGGGACAAAATCATAATGTACCTCATAACACTGCCACAAATTCATAATATGCCACACAGCTATATCACAAATTCATTATATGCCACTCAGCCATAATTTCTGCCATTCATTTTTTTTATGTGGACTCATCAGCGCCCTCCAGTGGCTGGCACCCTTAGGCGGCTGCCTAAGATTGTCTAATGGTAGCACCGGCCCTACCACAGCGCATACCATAGACACTTGCAACAGCCCTATGGCAGGTACAGTTTCTATAACTGGCTATGGCCTCTGTGGCAGCAGCTGTGCGTCTGGGAATGCAGCCGTTTTCACTAACATGCCCGCGACACTCCCATAACACTCCCATGCGATGGACTTCTTTTGCATTCACTTCAGGTCACTTGCCAGTCACCGCCAAGTAATGCCCACCACTTTGCCACCCCATTTCAGATACCGTCTGTACCAAACTCAACAGCGGAATGCGTCAGTACTAAAAATGCGGTCAAACTCTTGAAAATGCTGTTTGCGGGATTTGGCCGCATTTTCCATATGCACCAAGCTCCAGAAAGTGAAGCCTGTGGGCTTCTTTTTCAGGAGACTTCCAATAGGATCCCTTCCAGAGTCCCCCGTGGCCATAGTATGTACTGGCCAACGGCCGCACATGCACAGAGGGACGCCCGGGTCATAAACCCGGAGGACCCGACACCACAGAGGACAGCTCTTATCGGAAGAACTGTTCTTTGCTAAAATCATCATGCATACGGCGGTACTAGACACCGGTATGCATGTGATGATTGGTAGGATGCATTGCATCCAAAATGGGATGCTTGATGCATCCCATCCTATATTTGGTCCAGATGTCCAAAGGTAGTCCAGATAAGTTTCAGTTATCTGGAGGGTGTCCTTATTTGTTCCAGTTGTTCTATGTGCATGCATTTACTACTACTTCAACTCTACGGGGGGTATTCAATTATGCGAGTCCTTGCAGTCAGACTGAACCTCACAGTCATGGAGCTGCGAGGTAAAGTCAGCAGAAAAAACAGCAAATCGGAATAACGCGCTGTGAAAAAAAAACATTGATTCTGTATTTATGTGGAATCAGTGTGTTTCTCCCCCAGTCCCAATGTTTCGGTGCAGGAGAAAGGCTATTTAATTGAATAGTCTTTCCATGTGCCGCAGGGATTTTGGCCGGCAATTAGTCGCAGGGTAAACCTCGTGGCTAATTCTACTTCTTGGAAAATGCATTGAAAAGATGAAAGAAGTTTTTTCTTCCCTATGCAGTTCCCCAAGTCAAACCCTGGTAGATCTTACCAACAACTACAATCCCAACAGAAAACACATAGAGATGCAATGAGAGTCAACTAATATTTAAATCCCTACATACAGGTGCGCAGAGCTATTCAGCAGGTCGGCGACTACACTTATAATCAGGAAGTTTTGAACACTGGAGTGATGCCATCAGAAGAGATTTCATCAGAACTAGTCAAAGCTATGATTTCCAAGAGTTTATACATACAACCATATCTTGTGTTTTATTGCAAAAATCTACATTAGGAAAATGAGAATAAATGTTTGAGGATTACAGTTGCTTCTGATTCGATTTGTCTGGACCTTATGGGCCCGTCATGCACCAAGTCCCATCGGTATAAGAAATATAACTATTGTGATACCCTGACAGGTGTAATTCAAATGTGGTGTAGTACTGTCCACTCTTACCAGGTTATAACAGATTCTTTGCTTCTTTTTGGATGGTCAGAGAGGTAAGGAGGAATATACAGGCATAGAAAATCAGCATTATAGAAGGCATGTCCACACCCTCCAGAACCAGTTAGTTTCCACATGCAGTGGTATCACCTTTTTCCAATGGATCTGTTCCCCCCTCAATCTAACTTGGGATATACCACTCCTAGCAGGTTCTCACACATGCAGTCACACTCTCAGCAGGTTCTCATAAATTCAGAGTCGCAGCAGGCTCGCAGATGCAGTCACGCTCACAGCAGGCTCACACATTCAGAGTCACTCTTAACAGTAGGCTCTTACACATTTCAAAGTCACATTCACAGCAGGTTCTCAAAAATGCAGTCACACTCACAGCAGACTCACATGCAGAGTCACACTCACCACATGTTCTTATGCATGCATAGTCACTCTCTCCACATGTTCTCATACATGCATAGTCACACTCACCACATATTCTCATACATGTAGAGTCACACTCACCACGTGTTTTCACACATTCATAGTCACTCTCACCACATGTTCTTATACATGCATAGTCACACTCATCACATGTTTTCACACATGCAGAGTCACACTCACCACATGTTCTCATACATACAGTCACACTCACCACATGTTCTCATACATACAGTCATACTCACCACATGTTCTCATACATTCATAGTCACTCTCACCACATGTTCTTATACATGCATAGTCACACTCTCCACATGTTCTCATACATACAGAGTCATACTCACCACATGTTCTCATACATGCATAGTCACATTTAAAACAGGCTCTCACACATGCAGATACAAAGACACACAGCAGGCTCTTACACATGCAGAGACAGACTCACAGCAGGCACTCACATGCATATACAAACACACAGCAGGCACTCACACATGCAGAGTCACACTCACAGCATGTTCTCATACATGCAGAGCAGGGCCAGATTAACTATGGGGCAGGTGGAGCTCTAGGCCTCCACATAACAATAGGCCCAGCATCATGGCAACATGAAGATTACCACCTTCCTAGCTGGCCACACAGTCGGCCATAAATCATAAGTATTACAATTGTGTTCCTAGTTCTCTTACAAAATTATGCAATTTTTTTATATTCATGTATTTAGAGAGATAGTGGGGCTGATAGTGTAGGGGGCATACATACCGTGGCTCTGGCCACCCACCCACCCACACAGCACTGGTCTCAGTTGTTCCCCTTCTCAGTATAGGCCCTGGAACACTTCTAGCCCTTGGCCCATGTGGCCCTTAATATACCCCTAAAGCAGAGTCACACTCAGAGCAGGCTCTCACACATGCAGATTCAGACACACAGCAGGTTCTCACACATGCATAGGGTCACACAAACACAGTTACACAAATTGCAGCACACAACATGATGTCCCCCTCCCTCTTACTTTAAAGGCTGGGTGGTTGTCACCATGATTCAAGCTAGAGGCTGAACCCTATACTGTGTAGCCCTGCCCCCTAGGTCAGATTCCACCCACTCCTTCTCCTCTTCTGCCTGCTCAGTAGCTTAGCCTTAACTGCAGGGGGTAAATTTACTAAAGTGAGAGTTTTTAGAAGTGAGTTTTAAAAGTGATGTTGCCCATAGCAACCAATCAGATTCTAGCTATTATCTTCTAGAAGGTGCTATTTAAATGTTAAGTAGAATCTGATTGGTTGCTATGGGCAACATCACTTTTAAAACTCACTTCTAAAAACTCTCACTATTTACCCCCAGGAGTTTATGTACTTTTCAAAGAATGTCGGCTTTGCTTCTTTTGCCCTGTAGGTGTCACTGTTCATAAGTTTTAAATTAGGTGGAGCGTTAGCTCACCCCATGCCTTTGTGTGTGTATATATTAGCCTCCTAATAAGTTAATATTCCAAAACTCCTTATTCTATAGGGAATTATTTAAACATTTAATACACTAACAATTGTATATGTTCCATTCCTCCAGGAGCTAAATCTGCTTATTTGTATTAGAGAATTCTTATGTTTTCATAATATCAAATTAGTAATAAATTCTGAGGGCAAAGGACTAGTCTGTGGTTTTATTTTACAGTGTATGTTTAATAATTGATTTATCACAGTTATATTTGTCACAAATAACGAAAAGTTAAAGTAGTACTGTAAGTAAAAAATAAGAACACTGACAATGTTATATTTGCTAATTCTATTGATTTTGCATCAAACTTACAGCATGAAATGAATACATGGAAATACACACTTGTCTTTCCAATATGTGTTTTGCTTATGCTACAGAACATAACATTTTTTTTAGATTTGAATTAAAATTGAGCAATTTTGTGCTAATGGAGCAATGAAATTTTGTTAGCACTCAGGGGACTGTGGGTTGAGACATATTGTTGCTTAGCAACATGGTGTAACGTGACAACTGGAAATGCACTATAAAGTCATTTAAAACTATAAGGGCTTTCCATTTAGAAAATGGTTTGAGAAGTTGCATTATGCATGTGTGTCAACTGTTCCAAAATTGTCTTCATTTTCCTCAATTCTAGTTGTGCACCTTGCATGAGTATGTCTGTTTCAGAAAAGGTTTTCATGACACACCATGGCTTATTTATGGTTTACTATAGAAAATGTGTAATTTTTACCTCCCCCCCTAAAACAAATGGGTCCCAAGGCCTTTTAATGGTGCACTTTGGTTTTAACCCTATTGTATACTACGAGGGTGAGTCAAATATTATCCACACTCTGGCTGTAGAATTTATTTTAATCAACTTTCAGAAAAAACAAATACATTATTTTTCGACATAATCTCCCTGCTTTTCAATACACTTTGTCCATCTGTTATCAAGCTTCCGTATTCCCTCATTAAAGAATGTTTTAGGCTGAGCTGCGAACCACAAATGCACCGCTGTCTTCACCTCATCATCAGATGTCGATTTTCATCCTCTTAGGGCTTCTTTCTTAGGGCTTCTTTCTTAGGGCTTCTTTCACTCGTCTATCCAACAGAATTAGTTCACATGTATGTCAATGTTCTCATCAGTCGTAGACATGGACGGGCGTCCGGCTCCTTCTACATGGCTGACACTTGTGCAATCTTCTTTGAACTTCTCTATCCATTCATACACACTTCTTCACGACAAAACACTTTCTCCATACTCTCCACATTGTCTTCGATAAATATCGGCACCAGATCCTCAGACCACAAGAAACTAATCACTGCACGCTGCTCTTCTTTCGTGCAAATGACAAGTGGGGCAGCCATTTTTTCTTGCACTGCAGTCACAAATGAACTGACATTCTACGTTCAAACCTGCACAGCAGTGACTGGGGAGACAGCGACCTAGTACGGAAAGTGTTGAAAATACAGTGTGGTCAACAGAAGTTTTAATATAACTAGAGTGCAGATAATTTTTGACACCTTACAGTATATTTAATCAAAGCCTTCACCAATATTTTAATAGTAAATTTTGCACATACTGTATTTACCTTTGGATCAATTTAATTTAAATAAGCATGCTTCATTTGTAGTTAACAAAAGAAAGTGTTATTAATTATCAACTAAACTATGAATTGTAATCTAAATTTAATTAAAGGTAACCACAGGTTCTGACTATTAGAATGAATATGGATTCCATGCCAAAAAATATAAAAGTCCTTAAGGTTTACACACAGGGGAGGAAACTTTTGTGCCTCATAATTTTGTCATGAATATTGGTTTGTGCAGCTCATTGGCTTAATATGATTGTAAATATCAGAGCTTATATGAACTTTATGTCCCTATGTCTTACATATATCTACACCAAGGATGAAAAGAGAGTGGTGGATTAGTTAGCCATCTGAATTTCACTTCTCCTGTTCTTTAAAATACAGTTCATAAACATCATTAAAAATGCATGTATACACTTTTGCTTTAACTTCAGCTCAAATATAGAGCACCCTTTGATGGATCACTGTTTAGTTGACAGAGGTCCCGTGGTTGACTTAATCAATATGTTGAGTCAACACTGTAAGGAGGGTGGTGCAACTGGTGGTGTCGCGTAGAGCACGATGCTCTGATGCTTCACAGCTCCAGAACACAATGAAGTGTTGGGAACCCACCACGATGAACAAGTTAACTGTGCACCCAACTGTCCCTTCCCCAGCCCTGAGTCTCCTTTCCTCTACTCTATGTCCGGCCAGCTGTCACTATGTGTGCCAGGCGGGCAGCGCTAGTAGTCTGGCATGGGAATAAGGCATCATGATGTCACAATGTAATAATGTCTCATTCCAGAGAAAAGGAGCATAAAGAAAGCAGAGCAGCAAGAGGACCAACTCCTGGCTGCCTGAGCTCAGCCCCAGCAGCACTGACAGAAGAACTGACTGTTTGTACGAAGCAGTTTTTCGGATGTATAAGACTTTTCTCCTGCACTTGTTCAGTTTTGACTGACTGTCTTCAAGCTCGGGGGTGTCCGACCCCCCCTCCTTCCCACCGCCACATCTCCTTAGCCCCAGCTCACTTGTGTTCGGTAGGTGAGCTCCGGGGCTCGGCAGTGCAGACACAGCAGGGAGTGATCTGAATAGATCCCTGTTCTATGGCTGTTAGATCCCTGTTCTATCCTCACAGGCTGACCAGTATACAGCAGCCTGTGAAGGTTATCGGGGGCTGAACGCCATCTCAGAATGGCGTTCAGTAACACCATCAAGTTCTGAAAAAATGCTTTTTTGGAACTTAATGAAGGGCCCTGACACTTATTTTTAACAAAAGTATGTGAAAATTAGAGATGAGCGGGTCCGGTTCCCCAAAAACCGGACATACCTGAACTTCGAGACCCGGGGCGAGAACTGAGTCCGGTTCGACTTTTCCCGCCAGACTCGGATCTCAAAACTAGGCAAAACGTCATCCTCCCACTGTCAGATTCTCGCAGGGTTTTGGATCCTAAAAAGGTCCCCGCGCTCACCACCATTTTCATTCCAGGTGTGGAGAGTGAACAGGAAGCTAGGGAGGGGCTGTGTTGTTGTTGTCCATAGCGGCTGTGCTGTTGCTGTGCATATGGGCTCGCGGCTGCTGTTGTCCATAGGGGCTGGCTGCTGTTGTCCATAGGGGCTGGCTGTGCTGTTGTCCATAAGGGCTGTGTTGTTGTCTATAGGTGCTGTGCTGCAGACAGAAGAAGAGGGGGACTTCAGTTGCTCCTGTGTCACTGCAGTCCATAAAGTGGTGCTGGGTGCTCTGTCCATCAGGGTTGCTCTTCACCAAAAAATAAAAAAGTGTGTTTTCTTCTGTGTGTGTGCGTGTTAGCTGCACTTATCAACAACGTAGCTGCGCCAAGCATGCTGCCTGTGTAGTTAATCAAGGGGCTGCTGCCTTGTTCAGGGGTGCTCTCCCCCCCACCAAGTGAAAAAAAATAAATTAATAAGTGCTTTTTTTTCTGTGTGTGTGCGCGTTAGCTCCACTTATCAGCAACGTAACTGTGCCAGAGGTGCTGCCTGTGTCGTTTATCAAGGGGCTGCTACCTCATTCAGGGGTGCTCTCTCCCCAGTGTAAAAAAAAATAAAATATAATAAAAGTGTTTTTTTTCTGTGTGTGCAAGTTAGCTGCACTTTTCAATAATGTAGCTTTGCAGGTGTGCTGCCTGTGTCATTTATCAAGGGGCTGCTGCCTCGTTCAGGGGTGCTCTTCCCCCCCAGTGTAAAAAAAAATAATAAAAGTGTTTTTTTTTCTGTGTGTTAGCCACACTTATAAGCAACATAGCTGTGCAGAGGTGCTGTCTGTGTCATTTATCAAGGGGCTGTTGCATTATTCAGGGTGCTCTCCCCCCAGTGTAAAGAAAAAAAAATAAAACTGTTTTTCTTTCTGTGTATGTGTGCACGTTAGCCATACTTATCAGCAACATAGCTGCGCAGGGGTGCTGCCTGTGTTGTTTATCAAGGGGCTGCTGCCTCATTCAGGGGTGCTCTTCCTCAGTTTTAAAAATAGTTGTTTTTTTGTGGTTGTGTGCATTAGCTGCAACTTAGCTGCACTATAATTGCTTGGTGACACTGCTGTAAGACCGCAGTAAGTATGGAGGACAGTCACATGACAGGAGAGCAGGATCCACATACCAGTCTTGTAGCTGCCAGCAGTAGTCATGATGATGATGCAAGGCCATCAATGTCATCTATAAAGGCTGATGCCCCAGGGCTTAAGTCAGGCCATGTAAAATCAACTTTTACCCTGTTAAAAATAAATAAATCTAAGGCCCTGATTCAGACCCACTTGTGAGCGGCTGTCCGCTCGCAAGTGGGTCGATGGTCTGCACTGAGCATGCGCACGACGGAGGGAGCTCCGTCGTGCACATGCGCCAGATGCGACGAGCAAAGGAAAGTCCTTCGCTCGTTGTGTCTGATCAAAGGGGGCGTGCTGTCGATGTTGATTGACAGCACACCCCCTTTGGTGGGCGTGCCGGGGGCGTGCCTCCCGTCAGAAGCCGGCCCACTGACATCACTAGTGATGTCAGTGGGAGTGATTTTGGCTCTGATAGAGCCAAAATCACTCCGGGGCTTGCGGTTGAAAACCTCAACCGCAGGCTCCGGCTCGCAGTTTCGATGGTCGCGATGGTCACGACCATCGCGGCCATCAAACTGCACGCTCGTATAGGCTGTGGGTGGTGACCCACAGCCTTACGAGCGTCCAGGAGGACACTCCATTTTTATGGAGGGCGGCCCTCATTCAGAGTGTGCACTCTGCTCAGAGCGTACGGCTCTGAATGAGGGCCTAAGTTAGAAACAAAAAATTGGTAATATGCCATTTACTACACGAAGTGGCAAGGAAAGGTTAAGGCCTTGGCCTTTATTTATGACTGGTGGTTCTAGTTATGATGATCTAAGCCCTTCTGCTTGTATTAGACATATAAAAAAAATTGAATTTTTAAGACGAGTAAGACACCGGATCCAACTGTGTGCTCCGAAAAATCACAAATCCTCGAGGACAGTGCAAATGTATCTTCGGTTTCCATGTGTGAGCCTGACCTTTCAAAGGGTGTACTGAAAGAGGATCCTCCTTCCAACATTTGTGTGCCCTCTCTAAATGTGGGGAAGGGCAGTCAACATATTGCTGACGTAGAAATCGAGGATGCTTCTGTGGAATTGCACCAGGAGGATGAGGATGATATTCCTGTAGTAATTGGTGCTGCCGCTAATGAGGATGATGAGGATGTTGCTGATGAGGATGTTGATGCTGAGGAGGATGTTGTTTGTGAAAAACAGGCAACAGTTGTTGCCCATGGTATAAAAAATCCCATTGTCATGCCAGGGCAAAAGAGAAAAATAAATCCACCTCTCATGTGTGAAATTATTTCCACCCAAATCCGACTGTCAAGCCATCTGTGTTCTTTGCAAAGCAAGAGGGAGGAGGTTCCAAGATGGTTAAGGTCCTCTACTCACTCTTGCTTTGCAAAGAACACAGATGCTTCACTTGCAGCGCATTCATCAAAAGTGTTTGCAAACTGTAGACAGTTTGGGTAACAAAAATGTAACAACAAGCAGTCCAGTGTCACCTAACTGCTACCTCCAACATTTTAGTAAGAGACCCACTGCTAGTGGTGATGGAGATCATTCAGCAAAACCTGATGATGACATCTGGTCAGGTCTGAAAGAACTGCCAACAATTACTGACATGTCTACCGTGACTTCCTCTGATACTGTCACCATTCAGAGGATTGTTGACAACTATTTTAGGGATAACATCCAAATAGGCATTTGAGAATGTCAGTTTCACTACTGGCAAGAAAAAGAGGCAATTTGGAGGCCACTACACAAACTGGCTTTGCTTTATTTAAGTTGCCCACCCTCCAGTGTGTACTCTGATAGAGTTTTCAGCGCAGCCGGGAACCTTGTCAGCGATCGGCGCAGGAGGTTACTTCCCCAAAATGTGGAATAGATGATGTTCATTAAAATGAATTACAAGTTCCATGAGGAAGACCATTACCAGCAATTCACTCAACAAAATACAGAGGCGCCAGTAATGGTGGATTCCAGTGGGGACTAATTAATATTGTGTGAAGAAGAGAATGTACACACTGATGGGCATGATGATAGCGATGATGACATATGATCCATCTTACCTATATTGTAAAGCCAGTTTGTGTATGGAGATCATTGCCGCCAATGCCCACTGTGCATTGGCAGCTTGGATCATTTCTGCCAATGTCCACTGCTCATTGGCAGCTTGTTTTGTGGGGGCCAAAGCAAATCAATCATTTCAGCCACAAGTGGCAGTCCCTGTCGCTGAACTGATTGGTTTGTTAAACTGTGCATGTCCTGTATACTTAAGGGCGGGTGGGAGGGCACAAGGACCATTCCATCTTGCACCTCTTTTCTTTGCATTATGTGCTGTTTGTGGCATTGCTGCCTGATATTTTTAGTTTTATAGTTTCTGAAACTGCCATCCTGTCGACCACTGCAGTGCCACTCTGTGACATGTTGACAGCTGAACTGCCACATGTTAGTGCCGTCCACTGCTGTCGCTTAGCTTAGTCAGCTAGCTAGTTGGATGTGACCTTTTGGCCTAAACTGGATGAAATCAATATTGTGAGCTGTGAGGTAGTCAAAATTGACTAGAAATGACTGGAAATATATGCTATAGAGGTTAATATTACTGTAGGAACAAAGAAAGGCCCAAATTATGTGATTTTAGCTGTTTTAATGATTCTTTAGAAAATAATCCATATCCAAAACCAAAACACACAAGGGTGGTTTTGCCAAAACCAAATCCAGATCCAAAACACGAGGTAGATACAAATCCAAAACCACAGGGGGCTGCGCACATCTCTAGTGAAAATGTTAAATTTCACATGCTTTTGTGAAAAATAAGTGAAATAGGCGCCATAATACTTTCATGGTAAACAAAACCAAAAATTAGGGATGTGCGCCGACCCCCGTGTTTTGGTTTTGTATCTGTAACTCCTTTGTATTTTGGATCTGGATTTAGGTTTGACAAAACTGCCCTTGCATGTTTTGGTTTTGGATCTGTATTTTTTCAAAAAAATCATAAAAACAGTTAAAATCACATAATTCGGCCTGTTTTTGTTCCTACAGTATTAATAACCTAAATAACATTCATTTCCACTTGTTTCCAGTCAATTTTGATCACCTCATAGCTCACAATATTGTTTTCATCCAGTTTAGGCCCATAATTTGCACCAAGCTAGCTGGCTGACTAAGCTAAGTGGCAGCAGTGGCCGGCACAAACACGTGGCAGTTCAACTTCCAACATGGCATATAAGGAAACATGTTTTCATCAATCAAGAGGCCTGAGAGAGATGGATTCACAGTAAATTTTATTTAAGTTTTGTATTCCAAAGCAAATTTATGAAGGAGGGAGGTGGGGAGTCATTTTCAAAGAATATTTGACTCATTCACATCAGTCCTTGCCCCAGTTAAGCTCTTATGGTGGTCCCACATTTAAAAAAAGTGAAGGGGCATGCAGGAGATGCTGTCTGTGGCAGCACACAAAACACAAGCTCTGAACAGGAAGGGGGCAGAGGGATTTATAAAGTCTTGTACTAAACATCTGTTATCATTGTGCTCCTGGGATTATGGATGGGAAGGCTGGGATGGGAGGAGAGAGAACATCTCCAGGTACCATCACAAAATAGCCTTTCCATTTGGTGTTTGAGTTGCATCTAAGCAAACATGGCTGTTATGTTATTACAGCCTCAGGTGCTGCAATTTTGGACGTAATTGGCAGTAAGGGTCTTCCTCGTGGAATTTGGTGTTCATTTCGATGAATATCATCTTTTCCACATTTTGAGGAAGTAGCTTCCTATGCCAATTGCTGAAAGGTTCCCGGCTGTGCTAAAAATTCTTTCTGAGTACACACTGGAGGGTGGGCAGTTCAAGTAAAGCAAAGCCAGTTTGTGCAAGGGCCTCCAAATTGCCTTTTTTCCTGCCAGTAATCAAACAGACTGTCTGACATGCCTATTTGGATGCTATCATTAAAATAGTCCTCAACCATTGTTTAAATGGTGACTGTATCAGATGGAGTCATGGTAGAGGTCTCATTAATGGTAGGCAATTCTTTTAGAACTGATCAGATGTCAAAACTTGACTCATCTGCATCACCAGTGGGTCTTTTATGAAAGTTTAGTTTTATTCTGGCAGCCGCACTTGATGGAGAAACTGAAGGAGGAGCCATCGCTGCATCAAGTGCTGCTTGTGATGACAATTTGCTTACCAACAGCTCTCTGCATATCTTCCGATCTGTGTCCATTGCGAAGAAAGACACGACGTATGACTTAAAAGTAGGGTCGAGCACAGTCGCCAAAATGTATTGCTCTGATTGGAAAATCCTGACAACCCTTGGATACTGGTGAAGCGAATAAAGAACTTAATCTATAAGACCGACATGCTTAGCGGAACCACTTCATTTCAGCTCCTCCTTCATTTTCTCAAGCTGCTTTTCCAACAGTCTAATGAGGGGAATTACCTGATTCAAGCTGGCAGTGTCTGAACTAACTTCACAGGTGGTTACTTTCAAGGGTTTCAGCACTCTGCACAACATGGAAAGTATTTTCCACTGAGCTTGATTAAGGTACATTCCCCTCCTCTTCCTACTGTATGTCATACTTCATTGTGTAGCTTTAGGTTGCTTTTTGCTGTTCCTCCATCGGATGAAGCATATAAAGGGTGGAGGTCCACCTTGTAACTACCTCTTGTTTCAGCTGATGACAGGGCAAATTCAACATTTCTTGCAGGTGCTATAATCTTCTACATGCACCTGCTGAACAGTGAAAATTGTCAGAAATTTTGCAGGCCACAGAGAGCATCTCCTGGACGGCCGTGTCATTTAAAAAAAAATTGCACCACCAAGTTAATAGTGTGAGCAAAACATGGGATGTGTTGGATTTCTCCCTGCTGTAATGCTCTCACAATATTGGTGGATCCCGAGGAGAGTTCAAATGGGGTAAGCTATTTTGCAATGACTTCCCTGAGTTTTTCTAAGAGGTTGTCAGCAGTATGCCTCTCAGTGGAACCGGTGATACACAGAGTAGCTTGCCTCTTATTGAGCTGCTTTTTCTTAGATGCTGTGCTGCTGCTGCTGTTGGTGCTGCTGAAGGCAATACCCCCACCCAGTGGGCTGTTACAGTCATGTAATCTTGCATTTGCCCTAATCCACATGTCCACATATCTGTGGCTAAGTGGACAGTGGGTACAACGGCATTTTGGAGGACACTAATTAAGTTTTTTTTAATGTCCCTGTACAGGCTGGGAATAATTGTTTCCACCGGTGCCTGATTTACACAAATAACATCCTCATCATCAACATCCTTATTAGCATCAGCTACACAAATATCCTCCACATCCTGGTGCACTTCCACAGAAGCATCCTAAATTACTATGTCAGCATGTTGACTTGTTCTGCTCATCCCCACATTTGCAGAGGATGCACAAATGGTGGATGGAGGCTCCTCTTCAAGTACAGTTTTGGAAAGGCCAGGCTCACGCATGGCACCCGCCGACACACTTAGACTCTCCTCAGGGATTTGTGATATTTCTAAGCACACGGATGGTTCCTGTGCTTTATCGATTTTCATCTTTTTGAAACATCTACAGGAAGAAGGGTTTACATCATCATAAGAGGCAGAACCACCAGTCATAAATAAAGGCCAAGGCCTTAGCCGTTCCTTGCCACTACGTGTGGTGAAAGGCATATTGCCAATTGTATGCCTTCCTGATGCTAACTTTCCCTTTGATATTTTTTCTTTACCACTGTTAAAGATTGGTTCTTTGGTTTTAGATGTCCTGACTTAAGCCTTGTATGCCCTTGGGCATCAGCTTTAGTAGATGACGTAGATGCACTAGTTTCATCATGACTGGTGGCACTGGCAGCAGCTCCAGCACCGGTATGTGGTTCCTACTCTTCTCTCAACTGATCGTTCTCCATATCAACAAACACGAACGAGCTGGGACAGCACACACATTAATTTGTACCAATTTTAAATATTACACTGCGGTATCAATGACCTACAGTGTCAAAATATCTTTTATGAATACACTGCTCTACCACTTACAGTGTCAAAATACATGTTCAATATTACACTGCATTTCCAATTAGTGTCAAAATATTTTTTATGAATACACTGCGCTGACACTTGCTGTGTCAAAATACATGTTGAATATTACAAGGCGTTTCCATTCAGTGTCAAAATATTTTTTATGAATACGCTGTGCTGCCACTTAGTGTCAAAATACATGTTGAATATTACACTGCGTTTCCACTTACAGTGTCAAAATATTTTTTATGAATACACTGCACTACCACTTACAGTGTCACAATACATGTTGAATATTACACTGCATTTCCACTTACAGTGTAAAAATATTTTTATGAATATACTGCGCTACCACTTACAGTGTCACAATACTTGTTGAAAATTACACTGCGTTTTTTCCACTTATAGTGTCGCAATACGTGTTGAATATTACACTGCATTTCCACTTACAGTGTCACAATATTCTGAATACACTGCACTATCCCTTACAGTGTCACAATATATTTTATGGCTATATTGAACTGCAATATTACTGACTGACAGCGTCACTCACAATACTTTACGAATTATACACTGCAGTATGATGAGCCTACAGCATCACTCTCAATATGGGCAACAGTGTCACAGTGTTCTGGATACACTGGGAGGGGTGGTGGTACAGCATATATCATCACAGTGTAGGGTACAGCACAAAGAAATATTTCAAATATATAAAAACATTTTTTTACTTATTTATTTTTAAAAACTGTTAGTTACTTTTTTTTATTTTGCCCCTGGAGCCAACCATGATTTGTCCTGCACTACAGAAAGTTGAAGGGAAATCGTTCAGCGATATTGTTGGTTGTGCAGATCGTACTGTGTGTACGCAGCTTAATTTGCAAAACTTTTCTACAGTATCTTATAGACTCCTTTCATAAAGATACAGTAGTGTGATATATTTTTGAATGCACTGCATGTGTGAGATCTCGCCCCAGATTTTAAATAGGATTCGAGTCCGGGTACTGCATAGTGGAATGAGCTTCCCTTCTCCTGTTCCCCTAGGTCCTCTGTATTTGTGATGTCGCAGGGCTGTATAACAAAATTTCTGCCAGCATCTTTGTGGGTATTGGTTTCGCGCATGGATCTATGGCTGGATAGAGAGGAAGCTACAGCATACTTGCCTACTTTTGAAAACTAGTTTCAGGGAGACTACAACAGGTAGTACATAGCGCTGCCCAGCAAGCCGTTGAGGGGGTGTGCCATGCTCCACCTAAACAGCATGTCTAGATTCACCTATGGGTGTGTCCTGCAGCGGAAGGTGAAAACTAAGTACTAAGTAATTTATGTGAACATTTACATTGTGTATGAGTCAGAATCAGCCCCAGGGCAGTGCCAGTGCCAATTCCAGCCTATACACACAAGGGGCATTGCCAGCCAATAGAGCTGCTGCAGGTAGAATCACAGAGACTCACCCTGAGACCAGGCACTCCTTCTTTGAGCTCCAAGCCGCATCCTCGCTATCACTCTCTGTACCAGAGCTGCTCTCTGTAACATCTGAGTGAATGCTGCCCACAGCCGTGCCGCGGAGCTGCTCGTTAGCAGGTCCAGTTCCATGAGCAGGCCCCCGGCAACCCATCCTCTCCGCACCAGGCTAGCAGCTCAACCGGTCTGGACAGCTGCTGCCTGACGTGCGGCTCAACCTGTGTCCCAACCCCCTCTCACACACATTATCCACAGCCCTGCCCCATTCACCTACTGTACCTCTCACACATATATGCTTCTCCCTCAACCACCCCCTCTCACATATATACCCCAGCCCTGCTCCATTCACCTACTGTACCTCTCACACATATATGCTCCTCCCTCAACCTCCTCTCTCTTACATCTATACCCCAGCCCTGTCCTCTAACACATAGTGTATATGCTCCTGCCCCAGCCACCTTACTCTTACATATATACCCCAGCCCTGCCTCTGTCACCTCCCTGTAACACATATATGCTCCTGACCAAGCCACCTCCCTCTCACACATATACAGCAGCCCTGCCCCAGCCACCTCCTACTCACACAAATTAATTCCAGTCCCATTCATCTACCCCTCACACAAATACAGTATGCTTCTGCCAGAGTCCTATTCCATTCACCTACCCCTCACACATATACAGTATGCTTCTGCCAGAGTCCTATTCCATTCACCTACCCCTCACACATATACACTTCTGCCCCAGTCCTGTACCATTCACTTCTCACACATGTACCTCACCCCAGCGACCTCACTGTCACAAACGTACAACAGACCTCTCCCTGCCCTGGTAACGCTGCAAGAGGGAATGCACTGTCTGTAGCAGCCGGGTTCTGTGTTGAAGGCGTCGGATGCGCATGTGTGCCCGAAGACGGGGACACTGCCCAGTGAGAGAGGCGAGCACCAGCAGTCTCAGCAGGTGCACCCGGATCTAAATTCTGAAACACTACAAGTACATAGTAAGCTGGCCCCGCTTTGGCACCCAAGGGAGGAGCTGTCACTGGCTGGGACACTCCCCCTTCCTATCCTAACTGTAACGATGCATACTGGTACACTTTCCCCCTTCCTCTCCCTGCTGGCTGTTATTCCGCGCCAGCCCCCGCCCCTCTCCCATCTGGACTCGCACATGCGCAGTCCAGATTTTTGATGGGACAGTGGGAACTGGAGAATCTGGGGGATTTATTTAATTTTGCGGAACAGCGGGAGACTCCACAGCGAACCGGGAGTCTCCAGCAGAAATCGTGAGGGTAGGCAACTATGCTACAGTGCAACAGTTGTTTAGTGGATTTAAGTGTATTCCATGAAGTTTGTGTTTTCTCTATTTGCAAATAGAGTCCAAGGTGTAAATTTACTAAAGTGAGAGTTTTAGAAGTGGAGATGTTGCCCATAGCAACCAATCAGATTCTACTTAACATTTAACTAGCACCTTCTCTATGATAATAGCTAGAATCTGATTGGTTGCTATGGGCAACATCTCCACTTCTAAAAACCCTCACTTTAGTAAACATACCCCCAAATTTCTTAACCAAGATAGGTAATCTGACAGTTCTAGGAGTTTTAAAAAAACTTGTATTTGCAATACAAAAAGACTATAGTCACATAAAAAGTGCATTGAAAAATTGTCACATTAGAATAACAAAAAACCTACTGTACATGTGAGCATAAGGTTCTCACCAAAATTGTCGCATACAACTCATGGGGAGATGCAGGGGCATTTTATGATAGGAGAGGGCCCGTGTGCAGACTCAGGGCCCGATTCAGACCCAGACGCTAGGAAATGTTAGCTCATAGCTGCCGATGCATCGTGCGCGAACCAGTGCGAAAAATCGGGAAGCGTAAGCTCGCCCAGCATAGACATCCCAGCAGAGTGAGTGACAATAGAAGCCTTTTGTGGGTGGTAACAGGGGCAGGCCACTTGCAACAGGGGTGTGGAGTTGCAAACACAGGCGTGCCCGAGAGTCTTAACGCCATTTCAGAGGTGTGCTTAATTAACAGGCAGCATCATTGGACACATCAGCTGGTTGAAATTTACACTGAAGTCATCGCAGTATTTGAGGTAGGGTATAGTCGACCTCAAGCGCTGCATTTGCTTACGATTGTACCCGATGTACCGATGGTCACATACACTTCCTGGAGATGACGTTTATAAGTGGGCTTCTTAAGACAGGCTGGTGGGCACCTGCATACACAAAGTGATCACACACCAAGACATAGTGGGCGTGTTTATGCCTTGCCGTGCGTTCATCTGCCTTGATGTCACTTAGCCGAATTTGCATACGCTGAGAACGACCATACGCATCTAGCGACCGGGTCTGAATCAGGTCCTCAGTGCAGGACCCCATCTTTCTGGCAACACACTAGATTCTGGCTTGATGTGCATGCGTGGGTCTCCAGAAATATGGCGCCTGCGCCTTATTCCCGGGGACATCTCATTTGCACATGCGCAAGTCACCAAGAAAATGCCCACATTTTCCTTCTGCTTTTTGTTGCTCTGCATTATAGCTATGTATGGGTGCAGGATGTGCGTTGTGGGCCTTCCTGAAACCAGTGGCTCGTGTGCAACTTACACACTGCACCCATTATAGATACCCAATGGGGAGATGTACTAAGCCTTGGAGAGAGATAAAGTACCAACCACTCAGCTCCTGTCCTTTTACAGGCTGTGTTTGACAAATGACAGGAGCTGATTGTTACATAAGGACGCCAACTTCACCTACATGCACATCTGTAATGGTTAGCAAGATTGCAAAAACATCGGTACAATCGAGTACCATCAGACCCATGCGCACAGTTAAGGCATGTCAAACTTCACTCAGGAATTGCTAACTTCAGCGCACGCTATGAGGCCTCAGGCTGTGTATGGTGCCGCAGTCAGGGCCGGTTCTATGATTACGCATGGTACGCAGCCGCGTAAGGCGCCACATAGTGAAGGGCGCCGCGGCCGCGACCATGCATATTTATTAATTTACCTACTTTACCAGCAGTGGATAAGCTTACCGCGGACAGACTGTGTCACTGACACAGCTGCACCGCGGTTCTAGTGGGTGGCCGTTGGATGCTTGTGTCGCAGGATCACAGGGACATCGCGCTAGGGAGGGAGCGCATTGGCAAAGGCTGGGACGGGAGCTGCGGCCTGCGCTTGGAAAGGACTGGGAGTCCGACGGAGTGCTTATATTGGCGCCGCAGCGCCAGCGCCCAGCTTTCTGTAAGCAGTATTGTTTTGCGGTCTGGAGCGGCTGAACCGCCCGCCCACCCGGGACTCCAGACCAGACGCCGTCACTTGGTTTTTGGACCCAGTCCTGGCCCAGGGCTGCCTGGCTGGTAAGTTGGAATAACACTGTCTGTGACATACTGACTGTGACAGTGTTTGTCGCACTCAAATACTCACATCAAGTGATGAGGTGATGGCCTGGCCCTGGAGCATAAACCTGCATATGGTATTGATTTATAGATATGGTATTGATTTATAGATATATATCTCCAAAAATGATGTGACCCCTAGGCTATCATAGCATAAAGCTATATCTATAGGGCTTAAACATGGTAATGGTGTGGTTTTATAGATACAGTAAAGCTATAGAGATATAGGCTAGCTATATCTATAAAACCACACCATTAGCATGTTTAAGCCCTATATAAAGATACAACTATATGATAGCCAAGAGGCATATTCTTTTTGGTGAGGATATATAACATACCTGGAGTACTGTAGGTCAACGTTTCAGGGCGAAAACCCTTTTATCAAGACACAAAAAAAAAAAAGGGGTTTGCGCCCTGAAACGTTGACATACAGTACTCCAGTGTATTTTCCAGAATAGCAAAGACCAAGAGTGCCATCCAACATTCGTGTATGTGTGTGTATATATATATATAGATAACCGAGGTTCGGATAGAACAGAGGGCACATAAACCCCTAGGCAGGGATGCGTGGGGTTAATAAAGTTACAGTAGGTAGGGGAGTGTTAGTGTTTTATGGTCAGATTGACATTAGGTTAGGATTGGTGGAGTGTTGTGCAAGGGGTGTGGTTAATAGGAGTGTGGGTAGGTCAGCACTGTTACTCTGTCTCTTTGGAATCTGATCTGCAAGCTGTACAGTCACAAGGTTGTAATACTCTGGTCTTTGTTTTTGGTATTTTTTTTCCCTTTTTCTTCTCATACATTTCTTTCCTGCTTTCATCCTTATCTCTTATTCTGATCTATTCTTTCCTGCTTTGCTGTTTCTTTATAGTATCCATTCCTCTCTACAGTATACCTTGCCCCTGGCACGCCCGTTTTTTTCTCCCTGGATGATGCTGCAGATCTGGGTTTCATAGTCCTCTTCCCCCCCTTCCCTCCTCACTGTGTGAGGCTGGGAGCTATAACTGCTTGATCTATCTTTGGAGGAGCTATTACTGCATGGCAGAGGCGTCACTAGAGTTGGTGTCACCCTGTGTGGTAGCTCATGGTGTCACCCCCCGCCCGCCCCCACATGGGCCTTATATCGCAACACTCAGAATCCTTAGTACTGTTTTTGGACTATCGCTATATGCAATGGTAATAGTAAGAAAATAAACAGCTAACAAAACTAACATTATACCTTTAAAATACAATATCACAGATAAAACATAGTGACATTTACATAAGTAATGTGCCCAATATACAATGCCCCCTGTACTAGAGCCCATTATGCAAGGTCCCCTTTATTAGAGCCCCATATGCTGTACCCCCAGTAGCGCTCCTTATGCAGTTCGCCCAGTAATGCCTCTTATGCAGTGGCCCGGCAATGCTCCTTAAACTGTGCCCCGTGTAGTGCCCCTTATGCAGTGGCCCAGCAATGCCCCTTAAGCTGTGCCCCTAGTAGTGCCCTTATACAGTGCCCCCAGTATTGCATGTCTTATGCAGTGCCCCCAGCAATGACCCTTATGTTGTGCACCCTGTAGCACCCCTTATGCAGTGGCCCAGCAGTGCCCCTTAAGCTGTGCCCCCAGTAGTGCCCTTATACAGTGCCCCCAGTATTGCCTCTCTTATGCAGTGCCCCCAGCAATGCCCCTTAAACTGTGTCCCCAGTAGCACCTCTTATGCAGTGCCCCTTAAGCTGTGCCCCCATTAGTGCCCTTATACAATGCCCCCAGCAATGCCCCTTAAGCTGTGCCCCCATTAGTGCCCTTATACAATGCCCCCAGCAATGCCCCTTAAACTGTGCTTCCAGAAGCGCTACTTATGCAGTGGCTCCAGCCCCCAGTAATCCCCCTTATGCTGTGCCCCCCCCCTGTGCTGCGCGGTCAGTACTTACCTCGTCTCCTCTCTCTTCATTACCTGCAGGCCAGCACTCGGTCTTTCTGGGTGGGGCACGGTGCGCAGTCCTTCATGGCACACAGCGCGCTCAGGCCGGGTTCCCTCCTCCTCCATCAGGCTGAGCGGCTCCCATAACTCCAAGCGGAGCCGGCGTGCGAAATGACGTCATCGCGGCCGGCATCCAGAACCACACACAGGCACAGAGATTCTCTGTGCCTGTGTGTGGCTCTGGACGCCGGCCGCAGTGAGAGAATGTGCGGCGCCGGGCAGAGCAGAGGAGGACAAGCACGCGGCACTGCAGGACGGACCAGCCAGCTATACAGTGAAGGTGTCAGACTCCGCCTCCAGCAGCAGCTCATGGTCGGCGGTGCGTGGTGGTGCCGTGGGTGTGATGTGCGGTGCGGTGTTGCTCTTCTTGCTCTTGGTAAGGTAAGGTGTCACCCCCTTGAAGGGTGACACCCGATGCGGGCCGCACCCCCCTAGTGACGCCACTGCTGCATGGGCTATCTCAGCTTGAGCTATCTCTGTGTGAGCTATGTTTATGTGAGCTATTACAGCCCTGTACCCCTCATAGCACAACATCACAGCAAGGCATGATTGCTGCCATGGGTTTCCCATTGCCTTCAATTGTAATATATTTCCAGCTGTTCGCGCTGGTGCTGCCGCACTGGATTCTGGGTCTATTGCCGGACAGCTGGTGGCAGTGGGGGTGCTCTGACACCCCTATGGTCTTTGCAGTCTGAGGGTGTGGGAGTAAGATTTAGCACCTTGGCTGCACCTGCAGCATACGTCACACGGGCTCAGCAGTTAAAAAATGTGTGCGGCCTCTCCCTCCTCCTTTTCCTTTATACAAAGCAAAAGCTATTAGCAGAGCATGTATATTCAGTAATAACAGGCTGAATGACACGCACAGTGGTAAGGGCGCTATTAAGTTGGTCCTTTCGGGCATTAGGTATATGGTTACGAATGTGGTAGGTTATGTGTCGGTAAGCCAACAGTTTGATATATTAAAAAATGACTGTAGGTAGGCAGCTGTATTCATATCTGGTTGCAGGCAAAAAGCAGTTCTCCAGCGCTCAGGTCAGCCGCAGCTCCTGGGCTAGGCTGTGGGAATATATAATGTACAGGACTGGGAGGTTCCCTCGCTGCTCCGTGTCAGGAGACGGCGGTCTTATGCTCGCTTGTTGTTTGTGTTATTGGGAGGGCTCATTTCATACATAACCCACGACTACAAGGCCGTGGCGTATCTCGTTTCTCGGCCATATGCCGTTTCCTCAGACGCTTACCAGCCCACCCTCCGCACATCTTTTTATTTGGTCTATTCACAGCGGCTGGTCATTGTCAACAAACCAGTTTTTATTCATCTAGTCATACAAAACAGTTTTATTAATCAATACTATTGGTAGAGCACTTATTTCATACATAAATGCAGTGCATTTTTTATACATGTTAAATGCGTTACAGCACGTTATCATTATTACCAGTTATTATTATTATCAGTTATTTATATAGCACACACATATTCCGCAGCGCTTTACAGAGAATATTTGGCCATTCACATCAGTCCCTGCCCCAGTGGAGCTTGCAATCTATGATCCCTACCACATGCTCACACACATACACACTAGGGTTGATTTATGTTTGGAGCCAATTAACCTGCCGGTATGTTTTTGGAGTGTGGGAGGAAACCGGAGTATCCGGAGGAAACCCACGCAAGCACAGGGAGAACATACAAACTCCACACATGTAGGGCCGTAAGCCAGCATGTCAGAAACCACGGTGCCGTTGGCCCTTTGTTCTGCGGTTCTTCTGCACGGTTCCTTATTAAATTATTGCGTTAAGATGTTGTCATATGACCTTCATTTATTACAACAAACATTCATGTTATAGTCATGCACATGGTTGACTTTCGAAAATTATAAGTCAGTACGCACAATGAAGTTATATTGATTTAATATTAATACAAGTAATTCATTACCTCAATCTTAATAAGACCGTATCATCCATTAAACTCATTTATTACAGCAAAACATTCATGTTTAGTCATGCACATGGATAAGAAAATAAGTGCGGCAGAGAAGTGTGGATAAGGAACATATGTATCATGGACTATTCATCAGCTAATCGATCACAAATGTGTTCTTGCACACTATTACTAATATCACGCTATTACATACTTTCTATTTCATAAATGTACTAAATTACATTACATGGGTATCCCAAAGTTTCATAGAGTTTGGGAGTGTCTTGGGACCCTATGACCACGTAGGGACTTGAAGCGTGTGCCGCTCCCTCTCCCACCATGCGCTCAAGTTGGAGTCAGCTTGTGAATGGTATCACTGGCTCATAGTCTAAAATCAAGTATTAGGAGCCTATCATCTCCTATTCTGTTATTCTTCACTTGTTTACTCTCTTTCTCTGTTATAAAATGTTTGGACCACCCCTTTTGGTCATAAGTGTGCATGCATAGGAACACCACGTGTCAGTGCGTTATTTTTCTTTGGCCCATATGATTTACCCTTATACTTTCTGTAGTTGAATTGTATTAATCCCTGTATAGTAATTTATGCTCTTTACCTGTAGCCGGTGCTCGTGCATGCATAGGACCACTTCGTTCTGGGGTAATTTTTCTTTTGTCCGTATAATTTCCCTTATACTTTCGGTAGTTGATTGCATTTTATTCACATAGGGTTTTCTGGCCCTTTCCCTATAGCCGGCGCCTGCGGTTGGTTTTTCTTACCCATGAGTGGGTGCTTTTCCATACCGTTTTTAATTTGTGCGCTTTGTCTAATACATTGTGAGGTCATACATAAGGTACATTTATGCGATAACTGCTGGTGTGATTTCAATTATCCCCTCGGTGGTCCAGTTACTCCTCAGACTCAGTATCTGGCCTTTGGGAATATTTGTTTTATACTTTACATTTTGGTGTTGCAAATGTTTATGCCAAATATGGTTCATAGGATTTAGGCGAGCTACACATTTTTGCATGGTAGTCTCATCCATATTCCAATTGAGACCTAATCATATATATTTATTTTATATACAGATACAGGTTCGACCCGAGTCCACCCCCACATGCAACGCTCTTCAAAGTACTCCATATCTTATACATGCACACCCCCCTTTTTATTTTACAAATACATGTTCATAGGATTTAGGTGAGCTACACAGCTTACATTGCATCTGATCCCCATTCATATATATACCTAATCATATATTTATATATAAATCATATATTGGGAAACAGGTTTGACCCGAGTCCACCACACCCACATACAACGTTCTTCTAAGCACACCAGCGGCCGAGTGTGATAGGGTGAGAGTTTGGAAGGTGAGAGAGTTTAGCAGTGAGCTCTCACATTGGTTGAGTTTTATCTTCAAAATGGAAAAACATCTGAATGAGATTTTAAATCGTGAGAGTTTTCTAAGTCAAAAAACATGCAAGTTCGCTGTTACTTTGTTTTTGGACTCTATTACATTGACAAAAAGTGTCAGAAGCTCTCGCTTCTCTGGGCTCTCGCCCTGTTCCATTTGGCCCCATATCTTATACACAGCCCTATGTAATAACGGGACATGCCCCTGGCTTGGGTTTCCCCGGGTCATGGGTTGTGGTCTCCTAATGGCTTGTAGAAGCTCGGTCAGTGTTTATGCGGGGTTGCATATATCGGGGAATACTACATCCCTGGATTCAGGAGCCATCGCTGTGTTGCTTGTATCAGTGGGGGTGTTTTTGAGGCCCCTGCTGTCATAACAGTCGGGGGCTCTGTTTACAACAAGGGTTGGCATTGTTTGCTCCCCCAGCATCCGATATGTCGGCGTGCTGAGTCCACTAATTAAGCAGCTAGGTATGATTTGAGGCTGTTGTTCCTTGTGTCTCGTTTGCTCTTTACACTGCTGCGCCTGCGCATACGGTTCATTGCCTAATGCAAAGGACCCTGAATTTCGATACTGCCCCTGTTTTTCTTTTGTTTCAGACATCGATGTGGCCGGATCCCCTCCTACCGCCACCCCAGGGATCGATATTGTCGCTTCTGTTGTTGCCAGGAATGGAGTCATCAGCGCAGATGATACCCTGTTCAATTCTCAAGCCGCCATGGAGAGTTTTCGCATGTTGGTCCTTGGCTCCTCAGTCCTTTGATTGCCTATCAGACTTTGTGGCAGCATTGAGAGTCTTTCTGGCAGTCTCAGCTCGGCAAGAGATACAGGCTCTATGATGATGGAAGTCCTATGCCTATGTTCATGTGGACTAATGATGTGTAATGTTTGTTTGTGGACTTGAGTGCTCCGGCCAACTTGCCACCTTTCCGGTGGGGGTCTCGAGGGATTTTGCCCTATTTTTTGCCCTGCGCAGGACAACGTTTGGCTAATACCAATAGTTAAACTGAATGACAAATAACAACATGAATATGAGAATGACATTACTAACGAAAATAAAAAGATCCAGCAGGTTTTTTGTAGGTTTTTACCTCGGGTCAAGTCCTCCTTCCCCCCCTTTCCCTCCCCCCCCATCACCTCCCTCTGCAATATGCCATAGTCACGGTACTCATGTGTATTTCATGTATTGCAGGTGGTTTACAGGATTATAGCTCATTTGTTTATCGGACACTTGTTTATATTTTGGGCAGGTCATCCCGCTTTACTAGTTTGGGTTGGGAGTCATTAGTGCCCTGTATAGGGATGTCAGGTGAGGACTTTGGTTTCTCCTTTGGTCTTAGCAATTCACCTGGGTGAGAATGATTTGTGCCAGCAATTGTCGCTTTACTTGCGGCACACTATTTGTCATGATTTGGGTGGGTTGCTTGGCTTTGGCCAGATGTCGTGATATTTTGTCCGATATTGTGCTAGTTTTTTCCTGGTGATGTAGGTGCATGGTTGGGGGGGGGGGTAGAGTTGTGGAGCATCACCCTTTAATGGGGTACAAGATGCCAAGCAGGGACAAATTTCATTTATAGAGTGTTTTTTGTTCGTTGCGGGGAGGTTTTAGAGAGTAGGTTGTATGGTGGCGGGCATGTTCCATCATTGGGAACATGCGTGGCAGGAAAGAACGGCAGTATCTATAAAGCGTCCACCTTGCTGCAGTATGAGCGGTGCGCCCCCTTCTATGCATTGGTTAGGCTGATTTTACCCTACTGGGGTCAGAGACACCTCTCGTCGGAGAGGGCTAAAATAGTGCATTGGGATAGGGCTGGATACCGTCTCACTTGCCAGAGAGGGATATCGGCCCTTGCAAGTTTTATATCACTATTACACTTGAATAGGGATATTGGCCCGTTCAGTGAGTGTTTTACATCCTTGCATAAGTCAAGTGTGGGGCGTGAGATTACTGGCCGTTCTTTCTTATGCCACCATACTCTGATTGTAAAATAAATAAAGCTGACCATATAATTTTGATCGCATATATACTTGGTCTGTCTCTTTATTATATTTAAGCTTGGTTTAATAACTTTGTGGTTGCACGCATTATCTGCCGATAGGGAGTTTAATATATATATATATATATATATATATATATATATATTAGTATGTGTATGTGTATTGCTTGTCCCTAATGACAGGGTGACTCTCAAAGCGTTGGAAACCTAATAAAAGACCGTTTGAAAAAGACTTGGGGCCTCATTCAGAGTACGGTCGCTCAGAAACAGGGCGGCCGCTTGCATCCTGAACGGCCGCCTCCATGTGGGTCGTTAGGCTGTGGGTTAACACTAGGGATGTGCAGGCTCGGATAGGTTCGAGTTTGCACGTGGAGTTCGGATTTTTCCCTCCAAAAAAACGGAACTCAGAACGAGGCAAAACGTCATCTTACATGGACGAACATCATCATTCCTGGTCTTTTGTCCAGGAATGATGATGTTCGTCCATGTAAGATGACGTTTTGCCTCGTTCTGAGTTCCGTTTTTTTGGAGGGAAAAATCCGAACTCCACGTGCAAACTCGAACCTATCCGAGCCTGCACATCCCTAGTTAACACCCACAGCTCTAATGACCGCTAAGGAGATGGTCGCGATGGTCAAGACCATCGCGATCATCGGGGCTTACGACGAGACCCTAGGGTAGGGTCTCGTCAACCTTAAGCCCCAGGGAGCTTCCTGCTGTGTTTCAGCGGGAAGCTCCCCTCTGACATCACTGGTTA
This sequence comes from Taudactylus pleione, assembly GCA_031769625.1. Classification (NCBI taxonomy): domain Eukaryota; kingdom Metazoa; phylum Chordata; class Amphibia; order Anura; family Myobatrachidae; genus Taudactylus; species Taudactylus pleione. The sequence goes on from JAUIMM010000063.1 coordinate 7,394,461, forward strand.
TGTCAGTGGGGCCGCCCCCAAATGGCTAGCGTTCCGGCGGGAACGCCTCCGTTTGGGCAGGCACGCCTCCTGCCCGCCCGCCCAGCAAACGGAGCAAGCTGTCAATCAACATTGACAGCTTGCTCCGTCTGCTTCGAGCCCGCTAACGATGGATCACCCGTCGTTAGCGGGGGCTCGCGCATGGGCATGACGTAGCCGTCTCCGTTATGCGCATGCTCTGTGGACCAACATCGAGTCGGTTGCGAGGTCCATGAATATATAGATGTAGTTGGCATTCCGGCGTGCGGGATGCCGATGGTCTTAATGCTGGCGCCGAAATCCCGACAGGTTGGGATCCCGGCACCAGTATCCCGACCGTCTGCATCCCAAAGGTAAGTTTCGGGGTGCAGTGGTAGGTTAGCGTTAGCTAGCAGGGTTAGGCACTAGTGGGAGGGTTAGGATTAGGGTGTGCGAGGAGGGGGAGGGAAGGTTAGGCACTAAGGGAGGAGATTTGGTTTAGGCATCGGGGAGGGTGTGTTAGGATGCGGGGAAGGGGGGGTTAGGTTTAGGCACTAGGGCGGGGGAGGTTAGGTTTAGGCATTAGGGGAGGAGGTTAGGTTTAGGCAGAACTGGGTCACCTTTATCCACTACTCGCATCTTTTGTAGCTATGTGTTACCCCACATCATTTATCTTCACCTCATTTACATGAAGTAAAATGGCTACATCTGGCATTATTGGAAATCTTCTTAAAACAAAAAAAATACATTTATTTCTATTCCATATAGAACTAGATTATTACAAACTATACAATTATTAATATCAGGTGTGCCTGGAGTACGGGACAAATATTTAAGCTAAATTTAAATTGCACAATTGTCATACATGCAAGGGGCGCCAAAATTTATATTCTCTTACTAAAAAATTTAGGCTTGGGCCGGCCCTGGTCGCAGTGGATAACTTATGCACACCCATGCAACGCAGTATCAACCTTCTGGCATGCCTGCGTTCGCCCGACCATTTTCCCGTCTATACCTACAAATGGCACGTCCTGTCAATCACTCTGCGATGGGTCTGCGTAGCCGCTTCGATTGCAGTCCCGATCGCAGTGGCCGGTTTGCGTACGCGCACTGTGATGCATATGAATGCGCAGTATGCAACAATTGGCCGTTTGTGTGCGTCTTAGTGACTGCGATCTTTGCTGTATCAGGCCCTTTGTCTCCATCCACTTTATCTCTCTCCAAGGCTTAGTACATCTACCCCTATATAATTGTTGTATTTACTTTTTCTGTAGTGATCATTTGCACTGTACATTACTCTTTCTCCAGACGGAGAAATCACTGTCTTGCTGAAATATTTTTTTTTATCTTACATTTTTTTACTTATTGTTAGATACTAAGGAGTCAATTTACTAAGCTGCCGATTTCTATTCAATGTCATCCGAGATCAATCACGGATGATATTGTCCGTATTCATGTGTTTCATTTTTTGAACAGGCTGCCTAGTTGCTGTAATTCGCGTATTTCGATGGTTTACCCATTCGATGTAATTCATTTTATTCATTTGTATTTAGCGGTATGCAGTTATGAGACCGGCGGACTCATGCCCGCCAGTCTCAATACCAACAGCATAGAATCTAACAAAGGCGTCAAAATGCTGACGCCTATGTTAATCCCGACGCCGGGACCCTGACAGGATGCCGGACCGATCGTCCAACGCCGGGGGTAAGTATTTATGTAGCCAGGGATTGGGGGTTAGGTTTAGGGCACCCCGGGGTGCCCTAGGATTAGGCACCACCCCAGGGAGGGTAAGTTAACCTAGGGGAAAGGGGAGTTAGGTTTAGGCACTATGGGGGGAGGTTAGTGTTAAGCACCACCCCGGGAGGGTTAGGTTTAGGCACTTACGAGGGAGGGTTAGGGTTATGCACTAAGGGGGGCGGGTTAGAGTTAGGCACCCCTAAAGGAGGGTTAGGGTTAGGGGGGGAGAGGTTTAGGAATACTTAACTTACTTCCGCTGTCGGGATCTTGTGCATTGGGCTGCTGGCGTCGGGATTTGAACAGCCGGGCTGATGTCCAGCGGTCAAACTTACCCATTCCGTATTTAGCATTCTATTTCGACTGACTCGAACAAACAGAAGCACGGACGGATCAGGGAGATCCATGATACATCCATCTGTGTGTCAGAAAATAAACACAGAAGCACGGACAGATCAGTGAGATCCCTTTGTGCTTCTACGTTCTGTGTTGTGTCCTGAATGCTTAGGGATTTGAATGCCCCTAAGCATTCCAAATGTCCTAGGCATTTGTTTAGTTTGTCTATGCCTAGGGCCGGCTCTGCTGCTGGTACCTGTAGTTCCACATCAAAAGAATTATTTAAAAATGTAAAAAAACACAGAACACACACACCGTGACAATAAATGTTTAATAAAACATACATGCACACACACATGCACACTAACACTCACTATATAGGGTAGTTTATTGCTCAAACCATATAGTGTACCTTATAATTGCTCATACCATACAGTGTACCTTATAATTGGTCATACCATAAAGTGTACCATGTGATTGGTCATACCATATAGTGTAATAGTACATCTTGCGTGACTCTCTCTGGTCTTTAAAATATGCAATAACCGATCTGAATACCAGATATTTATTAAACATTTAATTTTATTCATGTTCAGTTTATTTGCATCCATATTTGTGATTCTGGTCTTGTTTTTAGATCATAAAAGCCAAGAAACATCTGCTCGAAACAGCTCTTTCTTTTTAGTAAATCCAAGTGGGCACCTCCTGCGGGCCATATGAAAATGAGCAACTCAAATAATATTGGAAAATGCTTTCTTAAACGTGACATTGATGGGAATCACTACATTTTCAGTTTGACATAATTCAAAATGCATTTGTTTTCACACTTAAAATAACCATCAATCAAAACATTGTACTATGTAGCTTTTTTTTCATTGGAAAGTACTTAACTGGGATCTGTTACAAGTTAAGAAAGCCGAAGCCATGGACCATATGGTTCCCAGTACTTCATTCAGCTGTACAGAATGTATCTTGCAGGCACTGGTCACTCAGTGTAATATACTGTTTCAGTACAGGTTTGCATTGTGTTTGAAACTTCTCTGCTGCATTGGTCTGTTGTGCCAAAGGCAAGAAGCTTTTTTTTTCTTTTTCTTTTTACTCTTTTAATCCTTTTATCTGTTTGACCTTTAAAAAAACTATTATTGACATGATATTACTTCATTTACTACCATGTGTATGAGGTTGTTGAAGTTTTAACTTCTGGGAAACTAACTAACTACTAATCTAAATTGTGCTTAGCAAACAACCTATTCAATAAATTATAGCAATGCTCTCAATGAGTTATGGTGCGTACACACGGTACAATAAAAATCCAAGATATGAACGATAACTATATTGACCATATCGTTATAGTTCAGATTGTTAATTTTTTGGTGCCCAACGACCAGCGATGCACGGGCACGATTGGTCGATAACGATATCGTCCATCGCCCGTGGATGCAGGTCAACCTGGTCGATATCGACCAGATTACATAGGGACCTGCGATCATTGATCGCGGGTCGCTGGCCTGTCGTTGGTGGGTTGGTGGTGTGCTGGATGAACGATAACGATCATCCAGCACACCGGGTAGGTGCTGGACGATATATTAGGCAACCAAAATGTCGACATGGACTATATATAGACATTCAAAATGTGCAGGCACATGATTTAGACATGGACCTAATTTAGACATTTAATATATTATATATACAGTGTGTAATGCTGAGAGAGTCAAAAAGTTGACAGTTAAAATGTAGACACTGTCAAAATGTTGACAATTAAAATGTAGACAAATCATAAGGTTGACAACCAAAATGAAAACACAGGGCCTGATTCAGCAGTGAATGGAACATCTGTGTGTCCCCAGGTCGGCTGAGTGACCATGGGGTCATGCAGGCCAGCCATCGCAGATGACAGAAAGAGGCCAGGAAATCTCCGTTGGCCAATGGAGATCCTGGTCTCTTTCCTCCCCCTCAATGGCGGTGACACGCTTCTGTTTTGAGAGACATAAGCTATCGCTGCTCCCTTCCCGCCCACAAATGGCTGCAGACTGACAATCACTGACAGTCTGCTGTCACACAGGACACATACTGTACATACGCAGTACGGGTCCGGCGCCTGCGCAGATTCCTGACCCGAATAAGGGCCACAGTAAAAATGTCGACATTGCAATGAAACTATTGGAACAGGGGGCCTGATTCAGAGCCGGATGCTCTGACCAGAGCGCTCGCTCTGAATCAGGGCCCTCCTACATGAAAATGGAGCGGCCTTATGGACGCTCGCATAGCTGTAGGTTACCACCCACAGCTTTAGCGAGCGTCCATGATGATGGTCGCGATGGTCAAGACCATCGCAACCATCGGGCTTGCGACAGAGACCCTGCGGTAGGGTCTCGCTGCCGCAAGCCCTGGAGTGATTTTGGCTCTATCAGAGCCAAAATCACTCCCACTGACATCACTAGTGATGTCAGTGGGGCCGGCTTCAGACGGTAGGCATTCCCATGGGAACGCCTCCGTCTGGCAGCCACGCCCCCGACACGCCCACCAAAGGGGGCGTGCTGTCACTCAACATCGACAGCACGCCCCCTTTGGTGCGAGACCCGGAGCGACGGAGAGCCCATCGCTCGCCGGGTCTCGCGCATGTGCACGACGGAGCTCCCTCCATCGTGCGCATGCGCAGTAGGGCAACATCGACCCGCTTGCGAGCGTCCTGCGCTCGCGAGCGGGTCTGAATGACCCCCAGGGCATGCTGGGATGTGTAGTTCCACAGCAGCATACTCTAAGTGTTGAGGCCATAATTTCCGGGGCAGGTATCCCATCACGGTAGTACTGCTGTTAGGACCTGCTCAAGTTGTGGCAGGGTATGCAGGCATTTGTAGTTCCACAACAGCATACATTCATTTGCTGCAGCCATAATTGTCACAGCCTCTAATACCCTTCACAGTAACGCTAAATAAATTACAAGTACAGTAGCGCTAATCCCTTGCTTATTTGTGCTAAATCAATGACAATCAAAGCATGTATACCTTCCTTTATTTTGACTACAGGTTACAGTATGTGCAGTGACCTACAGTATATTGTCAGTTTTGACATTTTGACTGTCTATATATTAATTTGGTCAAAATCTCGACTTACAAACTGTCGACATGTCTATATTTTGAATGCAGGATAAGCCACTGTATATGCATTTAACCCTATTTTTACTAGAACCTTCTAACTACAATACTAACTTGATATCAATGCCATTCTATGTGCTTAAGCACGTGTCCGTTAATAATGAAAGTCACTATATGGGGGTTTTTTTAGGTTATTTTTGGTTGCAATAATTATTTTTTTTCTTGACCTAAATGTAATAGGTGGTGAATAGTGTAGGCTTTCTTCTAAATGTAAAAGAAATGGTCAGTTTATTATTTTATCTTAATAAAATAAATTAAACATGCTTTTCATGTTCCTGCAGCCTTACAACATAATTTAAAGCAACAGGCTGATAGTGACCATACTCCCCTCCTCTTTCCTTATATTTTTATCAAATACATTTGAACAATTGTTAACAGCAATATCTTTATTTCTCTTTATTTATGATTATGTGTTCTATAATTATGTTATGCTAGTATTAGATATTGATGTGACATGTGAATGGGCATGTCTACTAGGAAGTCACAGACCATTAGGGAGTTTAATATCCTCCTTTCCTTTACTTAAATCCACCACCTCCAGCTGGAGATTATTTTGAACTGATAGGATTACTGGCATATTATTTCCTCCTTTGCTCCCCAGCAGTGCTATTGCGCATGAACTGACAAGATGAGGAAGAGGGGGGGGGGGGTTCGTATTTTGTAAGTCCCGGGCCACAAAAATTCTGATGGCACTACACAGATCATGCTTTCTTGTATTTTAGGTAAAAAAAAACCAAAAAACTATATGGAGTCCCCCTCCAAAAGCATAATCAGCCCTAGACCTCTGAGCTCGTTCTGGTACCGGAAAATTGGGAGAAAAACCGGCAAGGATTTCCCCCTAGTTTACTATAACCAGCCCCGGGCTGTACCAGCCGGGGTGGTAACGACATACAGTGGCAAATTACAGGATTTCTAGAGGGGGGGTTTCCAAATGCTTGATTTTAGAGCGAGTGTGGCCAGTTCATGAAGAGGGCAGAATTAGTACTTATCCAGCTTTAATATGTCATACAAAGTGTATTGTGTATTCACTAGGGGTGTGCACCGCCCACTTTTAGTGTTTTGTGTTTTGGTTTTGGATCTGGATGTTTCTTCGTGTTTTGGATCTGGATTGGTTTTGCCAAAACCACCCTTCCGTGTTTTGGGTTCTGGGTTTTGTGTTTTGGATCTGTATTTTTTTTTAAAAAGCATAAAAACAGCTAAAATCACAGAATGTGTGTGTTTTTCTGCTCCTATGCTATTATTAACCTCAATAACCTTAATTTCCACTCATTTCCAGTCTATTCTGAACACCTCACACCTCACAATAGTATTTTTATATCCAAAAGGTTGCACCGAGGTAGCTGGATGACTATGCTAAGAGATACGAGTGGGCGGCACAAACACGTGGTCCATCTAGGAGTGACACTGCAGTGGCAGACAGGATGGCAGTTTGAAAACTAGGTCCCAAACAGTACATAATTCAAAGAAAAAAAAGAGGTGCAAGATGGAATTGTTCTTGGGCCCTCCCACCCACCCTTATGTTGTATAAACAGGACATGCACACTTTAACAAACCAAACATTTCAGCGCCAGGGTCTGCCACACGACTGTGGCTGAAATGATTGGTTCGTTTGGGCCCCCACAAAACAAGCTGGCAATTAATCTGTCCCTGCACAAACTTGGCTCTACGGAGGCAAGATGTCGTCCTCATCCTCCTCATCCACCGATTCCTCACCCTCTTCAGTGTTGTGTACATCCTCATCCTCACAAAGTATTAATTCGTCCCGCTGGAATTCACAACCACAGCTCCCTCTGTACGTTCTGGAGGCTGTACTTTCTGGAGGCACAAACACGTGGTCCATATAGGAGTGACACTGCAGTGGCAGACAGGATGGCAGTTTGAAAAACTAGGTCCCAAACAGTACATAATTCAAAGAAAAAAAAGATTTGCAAGATGGAATTGTCCTTGGGCCTTCCCACCCACCCTTATGTTGTATAAACAGGACATGCACACTTTAACAAACCAAACATTTCAGCGCCAGGGTCTGCCACACGACTGTGGCTGAAATGATTGGTTCGTTTGGGCCCCCACAAAACAAGCTGGCAATTAATCTGTCCCTGCACAAACTGGCTCTACGGAGGAAAGATGTCGTTCTCATCCTCGACATCCACCGATTCCTCACCCTCTTCAGTGTTTTGTACATCCTCATCCTCACAGAGTATTAATTCAGCCCGCTGGAATCCACAACCACAGGTCCCTCTGTACGTTCTGGAGGCTGTACGTTCTGGAGGCACAAACACGTGGTCCATCTAGGAGTGACACTGCAGTGGCAGACAGGATGGCAGTTTGAAAAACTAGGTCCCAAACAGTACATAATTCAAAGAAAAAAAAGAGGTGCAAGATGGAATTGTCCTTGGGCCCTCCCACCCTCCCTTATGTTGTATAAACAGGACATGCACACTTTAACAAACCAAACATTTCAGCGCCAGGGTCTGCCACACGACTGTAGCTGAAATGATTGGTTCGTTTGGGCCCCCACAAAACAAGCTGGCAATTAATCTGTCCCTGCACAAACTGGCTCTATGGAGGCAAGATGTCGTCCTCATCCTCCTCATCCACCGATTCCTCACCCTCTTCAGTGTTGTGTACATCCTCATCCTCACAGAGTATTAATTCATCCCACTGGAATCCACAACCACAGGTCCCTCTGTACGTTCTGGAGGCTGGTCTCCCTGGAAGAGTTGATAATTCATTTTATGAACATCATCTTCTCCACATTTTGTGGAAGCAACCTCCTACGCCTTTCGCTGACAAGGTTCCCGGCTGCACTAAACACTCTTTCGGAGTACACACTGGAGGGGGGGCAACTCAGGTAAAATAGAGCCAGTTTGTACAGGGACCACCAAATAGCTTCTTTTTCCTGCCAGTACAGGTACAGACTGTCTGACATGCCTACTTGGATGCTGTCACCGATGTAATCCTTTAACAGTCAGACGCACACTTGTCGCTGCTGCTTTGAGGACAGTATCATATGCAGTGACAGTAGACTTGTCAGAAATTGTTGGCACGTCCTTCAGTCCGGACCAGATGTCCAATCCGGCCCTTGACTTATGACACAGGCGCACACTTGGCGCTGCTACTGTGTTGATGCACGTGCGGCTACATCGCACACAAGTCACAAACACATAAAAAAAATAGTTTTTAATTTTTTGGAGCACTTTGAGGGTTACACCACCCTTTAACAGACAGACGCACGCTTGTCGCTAGCTGCTTTGAGGATGCAAGTGCGGCTACAGCCCACACAATTCACAAAGACAGAAAAAAAAAGAAGAATTTTTTTATTGTTTGTGGAGCACACTTTGAGGGTTACACCACCCTTTAACAGACAGATGCATGCTTGTCGCTGCTGCTTTGAGGATGCAGGTGCGGCTACAGCCCACACATTTCACAAAGAGAAAAAAAAGAAGAATTTTTTTATTGTTTGTGGAGCGCACTTTGAGGGTTACACCACGCTTTAACAGACAGACGCACGCTTGTCGCTGCTGCTTTAAGGATGCAGGTACGGCTACAGCCCACACATTTCACAAAGAGAAAAAAAAAGAAGAATTTTTTTATTGTTTGTGGAGCGCACTTTGAGGGTTACACCACCCTTTAACAGACAGACGCACGCTTGTCGCTGCTGCTTTGAGGATGCAGGTGGACTCTAGACGGGATTTGGAACCGGGGACACACTACCTCCATCAATTGTCTAAATCCCACTGCACTAATGGCGGATACCGGATGCACGTCTAACACCAACATAGCAGTCAAGGCCTCAGTTATATGTTTTGCTTCAGGATGACTGCTGTCGTACTTAATCCTCCTCACTAGGGACTGTTGGAGGGTCAATTGTTTAGTAAAAGTAGTGGTGTTCCTACTTCCTCTCTGGGATGATGAACAACTCCCAGCAGCAGCAACAGCACTAGGATGAAGTGGTTCTTGATCTTTCCCTATTTTATTTTTATCGGAGAAAGTTTGGTCCTCCATTTATGTTATATTGATATATACGTGCGGCTAAGGCGCACACAAACACAGAAAATATTTTTTTATTTTTGCTGGAGAGTAGTGCACTTTGTGGGTTACACCACCCTTTAAGAAATGAGCCAGCCGGCTCTTTACTTATGGGACACTGGCGCACGCTTGGCGCTGCTCCTTTGTTGATGCACGTGTAGCCACAGTGCACACAATTCACAAACACACAATTTTTTTTTTTATTTGGTTTGGAGTGTACTTTGGGGGTTACAGCACCCTTTAAAGGTCAAGCCAGCCAGCCCTTTACTTATGACATAGGCGCACGCTTGGCACTACTTTGTTGATGCACGTGCGGCTACTGCGCACACAATTCACAAACACAGAAAATATTTTTTTATTTTGTTTGGAGTGTACTTTGGGGGTTACAGCACCCTTTAACGGTCAAGCCAGCCGGCCCTTTACTTATGACACAGGCGCACGCTTGGCACTACTTTGTTGATGCACGTGCGGCTACTGCGCACACAATTCACAAACACAGAAAATATTTTTTTATTTGGTTTGAGTGTACTTTGGGGGTTACAGCACCCTTTAACGGTCAAGCCAGCCGGCCCTTTACTTATGACACAGGCGCACGCTTGGCACTACTTTGTTGATGCACGTGCGGCTACTGCGCACACAATTCACAAACACAGAAAAAATATATTTTTTTTTAGCACTTGGGGGGAGCACCCCTGATGGACAGAGCACCCCCTGGACAACACTAAAGCACCCCTTTAGGACTGGGACACTGCACAGGACTTTGGAGTGGACACAGCCCCTATGGACAACTGACTGCACAACACAGTCCAGCCAGCCCCTATGGACTTTGAAGTAGTGGACACAGCCCCTATGGACAACAGCTGCACAGCACAACACAGCCAGCCCCTATGGACTTTGAAGTAGTGGACACAGCCCCTATGGACAACAGCAGCACAGCGCGGCACAGCACAGCACAACACTACTCTGCACTACACTACACTACACAGCCCAGCCAGCCCTAACTCCCACACTCCCTCTTCACTGTCCACAGCCGAGTGAGAAAATGGCGCAGACGCGGGTACCTTATATAGGATCCAAAACCTGCGAGACCCGGAAGGCGGGATTATGACGTTTTGCCTCGATTTCAGATCCGAGTCAGGTGGGAAAAGTCGAGCCTGACTCGGATCGGCCTCGGATCGGGGGGGCTTGGGGGGGTTTGGATTTCAGAAATCCGAACCCGCTCACCCTTAGTATTCACAGTAAGGCAGTAGGTTCGGCAGTAGCATAGGAAAACGCAGGGGGGTATCTGTCTGCGTGGAAACCCCCCTCCCCAGCACATACCATGAATACAGTAAAAATAGTAATATAATAGAATTTTATTAGTGCTACATGTTCTTCTCAGTATCACAAATGAAATAATTAGCACCACCTGTGGATTTTTGTAACATGTATCAGCCAGTAATAAATAACCTGTGCACCAAATAGGAGATCTGGAAAACATTCACTGTCAGGGATGCACTGCTATAGAGCCCGATATGTACATATATGTCCAGGGAAGTGCTAGGTTCTTCTGCTGCTCCTCCAGGCTCCTGGACTTGCTCCAATGCTCTGGAATGGTGCACACATCTAAAATAAAAACATTCAGCTCAGGAAGGATGGCTTACTACTGCATCAAATGACTTACTGTGATCCTGTATATGCTGGAATTATAACACACAATACACATTGTATGACGCATATTAAAGCTGGATAAGTACTAATTCTGCCCTCTTCATGAACTGGCCACACTCGCTCTAAAATCAAGCATTTGAAACCCCCCCTCTAGAAATCCTGCGTTTGCCACTGAGTAGGGCCATCCTGTTTGAGCTGAATGTTTTTATTTTAGATGTGAGCACCATTCCAGAGTATTAGAGCAAGTCCGGGAGTCTGAGGGAGCAGCAGATGACCCGAGCACTGCCCATAACATATATGTACATACTGTGCTCTATAGCAGCACATTCCTAACAGTGAATGTTTTACAAATCTCATAGTTGGTGCACAGGTTATTTATTATTGGCTGATACATGTTAAAAGATCCAAGGGTGGTGCTAATTATTTAATTTGTGATACTGAGATGAACATGCAGCGATAGTACATTTCTATTATATTAGTATTTCTATTGTGGTCATGGTATGGGGCTGGGGAGAGGGGTTTCCAGGCAGCCGGAAACCCCCCTGCGTTTGCCTATGCCATAGTAGGGAGACACACAGCATGGGGTCCCCGTGCCAAAGTATTCACCAACTCCAAACACTCACAACAAAACATGATTCTTAATTTGCTACTGGAGTAAACCAGGTGTATATACTATTATTCACTCAAAGTGGTAAATATACTAACAATCATGTTGGTCCGAATTTGCACTCACGGGTATATTATGTTATGTTTTCAAAAACGGAAATTTACTATGGCAAAAACAGATGTATTCTCTGAATTTTTAGAGGTGAACACCACTGTCTACTGTACTATCCTTAGACAGAAATACAACACAGAAATTTACCAAGAGCATCGTGACTGTTGATTGACAGCCAGACTGCTCACCACAAATCAGCGTCCACTTACTCTAGAGCGGCCTCTGATTGGCTGACAACTCGGTAAGTGCCATTACCCACAAGGTTTCCATCAATTGCTGGGGAGAAGATGTATGTGGAAATGCATACATCTATTCAATGTCTAAACTGGTCCGGGTAAGTCAGTTTGTTTTTTGTATGGCTGGGACTACTGGAGAAGAGGACCAACCTGCACCAGGAGATAGGTAAGTTTTTTTTTTTTTTTTAGGGATAATAGTGGATTTCTACTGGATAAGGGGACTGATCACTGGGGGCAATGTGATTAATGTATGTGTGTGTTTGGGTGTACAGGTTGAGTTTCCCACATTCAAATATTCCGAAATACGGAATATTCCGAAATACAGAATATTTTTAGCATGACCGAGAAAGTGACACCTTTGATTTTTGATGATTTAATGTACACGAACTTTGTTTAAAGCACAAAATTATTAAAAATATTTTATGAAATAACCTTCAGGCTGTGTGTATAAGGTGTAGATGAAATATAAATGAATTTCATTTATGTACACAAACTTTTTTTGATACACAATATTATTAAAAATATTGTATAAAATGACCTGCAGGCTGTGTATATAAAACATAAAAGCATTCTGTGTTTAGATTTGGGTCCCATTCCCAAGATATTTCATTATAGTATGTACATATTACAAACAACAGAATATTCCGATATCCAAAATACCCCTGGTCCCAAGCATTTTGGATATGGGAGACTCAACCTGTAATAAACTTATACTTTGCACAATCTGTCTGTCCTGTCTTTATTTTACTATTTATTTTACAGTGGGGGAACCGGTGCAGGCCGCCTGCTGGCATTTGTAGTTCCACAAGTGCCAAAGGGCAGGCACACAGGAACCTGTAGTCCCACTGTAAAAAAATAACAGTAGCCATTCAATATTAACACTATTACCTCTGCACCCACTGCCCAGGGGTGTAGGGAAGAGCCCCGGGCTTCAGCCCAGGCCTGGGATGCTCAGTAGAGGGAGACCCCTTTATTTGGGGGTCCCCACCTCCCCCAGGATCCCTGGCCTGGGCTGACTAGTTTGGGATGTTAATGCTTTGGCCAGGGGAGCCAATGAAAGGGTCCACTGGCTGTGAAATTACACTCAGGCAAGTTTGAGCCTGGTGCTGGTTTTAAAAATATAGTGAACCCCACGCCATTTTTTCACCATGTTTTTAAAACCATGACTGGCTCACAGAGCCCAGTGCTGGTTCATAAAATGCTGGGGACCCCTGCACATTTTGTTCCCCATATTTTAAGAAACAGGACTGGCTCATGAAGCCCAGGGCTGGTTATACTTTTGGAGGGGAACCCCATGCTGTTTTTTCCCTTAAATTAACCCTTAATTTACAAAAATATACACCATTGGAAAACACGATCCCGTCAAACATGGGAGTTTAGTAGATTACTGGATTTCTATTAAGGAATATCCCCAGTGTACTATCGTTCTTACCCGTGTTTAATCTCGGACAAATGTGGAACAAACACGATTGTTAGTAAAATTACCCCTAAGAGTAAATAAAGCACATATGGTACCCTTGACAAGTATAGACATTTATATTCTGACACATGTTACTGCAAGGCTATAAATATATAACTGACATGCTATCTTTTGCTTTTTAAACATTTAGCAATATATTAGCAGTCTTCATTCATTTTTAGTAATATAAACATTTTAGGTTTTATTTTATTATATCAGAGAGAGAATACACCATTACAATTTACTTTTTAAAAATATGAAAGGTAAACTCAGGGTAAGGTACAACATTGCATTTACCGTGATGCTTTTAATTATTTTTGCTCAAGTTGTCTATTAAATACATGAAGTACATTTTATAGACTGTTAATATGATAAATGATGTTCCTAAAATGAAGAAATTGCCATCTGCTTCAAACATTTTCTTGCAGCATGGGAAAGTGGAAACTTGAGGACAGCAAGATTATAAATTTACTTTCCAGTTATTAAGTGCCGTCTCCTCATACCAGTCTGTTGCTGTGGAGATAGGTGCAATATGGAACCCTGGCGGTATGACAAGCAATTAAAATACCAAGATGTTTAGCCATGTATGAGTATTTTCACACAGAGAGACCTCTGATCCTAGCCTTCCTGTGACATTGTTAGTTATTGAATCAATTACACTAGAAGAGGTTGACAGGTGTAATTATATATTTCTTTAGTGATTATGTATGACCTGTCATAGAGACCAGGAAGCCTTTACTTACCTATCACCGAAGCAGTCACTCGTCTAACAAATTCCTGAATTAAAGAGGGAAGAGATTGCATCTAGGTAAGTTTGTTGCAGAGTAACTCTGATGATTTATTGGATTGACTAGAGTTAACAAGCATTAATTACTTTGGAGACATACATGTATTGGATAATTATGCCTTGAGGTAGTCATTCTAGCCCATAATGCTCATTCACTTCTCCTTAAAGAGTGTAAATTATGAATGATTAGGGAGAAATGTAAGCTATTTTTACCAAAGCATTCCTACATAACCTGCCACATGTTGGGTAAGAGCAAGTCCAAGACTCATTCACATCCTCAAGAATAGCCTCTAAATGTCTATTACAGCATAATGATCTTCAGATGAGTCTCTTTACTGTGACATATATTTCTTCCTTATGAGCTTAAAACTGTTTTTAATGTACTAGGAATGCACATTTTAATTCTGATGCATCATATTTTGGAATCAAAAGGAAAGTAATTTAAATCCATGTAACCAATGTTTAACTTCCCTTTTCGCTTGGCTGTAGACAACACACCTTCATGGGAATATAGTGTACATACTGATGTATCCCAAGTTTGACTTTCTAGGAAAGGGATGATCTTGAACAAAATAATAATATTAATATTTTATTTAAGAATAACAAGCATGGCAATATTTGACAAACTGATATAACAAAAAAAAATTAGCTTTTTGAAGAAAAAAAAGCAAAGTGCTTCCAACACTGGCACATGCACCATATATTAACTGGGATACCCGGCATTGCCCAGGTTGAACACTGGACACTGAAGTATACTTGCAGCCTTTATTTGTTTATATTGTCCTCACTATAACCCCATTCGATTGATCCTGTAAAGGATCCCACTGTTAATATGCATGCAAACAGTGTCGTAACTACCATGCATGCAAGGGGTGCAGCTGCTATGGTGCCCGAACTGCCTCTATGGACCGCCACTCTTCCTGCACCTAGTCATGTACACAAGATAGGCCGGCCCAATCAGGGCCACCATGTTGAGCCCGGGTGTCAGTGGGGTTGATTTAGTGCTGGCCCACTAGCTGGCTACAGCTGGTGCACCGGCAGGCAGACATGGAGAGACAGTGCAGTCGATCACGAAGCAATCAAAGCTTGAGGATCCAAAGTCAATTAGCTGTGGTGGCTCCTGATTGGCTGCTGGTCTGCGAACTCTGAGTGGCTCACGACCGGTGCCAGATTCAATTTGCGCTGATGTCTGTCCATGTCTGCCACTGCCTGCTGGTGCGCCAGCTATAATTAGCTGGCAACCTGGCACTAAATCTACACCTGCTGGCTGCTGATGGCACATAGGGGTAGGCAAGAAGCTGCTAGAGGTAAACGGGGAAGTGAGTTGCTGGGGTGGCATAATGTGGAAGGAGCATTACTGTGTGGCATAATGTGTAAGGGGCACTACTATTGTGTTATATGGGGCACCACTACTATGTGGCATAATCTGTAAAGGGTATTACTGTGTGGTATAATGTGTAAGAGGCACTATTAGTGTGTGGCATAATGTGTGTAATGGGTACTACTGTGTGGCATAAAATGAATGGGCTCTGTATGGGGCAAATGTATGTATTTTTTTTTTACCTCTGTGGAGGCCCTTTCAAGATCTTGCTTTGTGGCCCACAAAGTTTTAGTTACTCCCTAGCATGGAAACACAGAGGGCTGACTAATATTTATGGTCTCTTTAAAAAGGACGAACTCTGGATTTAATATGAACTTGCATGAGTCATAAAGTTTGATACTTGCTCACTGTGAGGTTAAAAGGATACTTTTGTAGCTTTCGTACAGATTTTTGTCATACTGCCAGTTTCCACTGGAGCCAGCCCTGGAACCTGTGTAAATTAAGTGTGTCTCCATTTTTAATCATTGTGTGACAGTGTGTGATGCTGGCGAAGTTCAAACATAATCCTGGTCAAACTACACCACCATGCAAAATTTGGTGGAGCTAGGTCCAAAATTCTGGCCATACATAAAGGACATACAGATGGAAAGACAGACAGATAGGCAGACAGACACACTTTCTCGCTTATTACATAGATATAAATGTAAATATATATATATATATATGTTAGGATATTTATGTCAGGATCCAGCATGGGATCGGCCTTTACTCACCGCTGAACTGGTGTCTTTAGGCTCTGAGGCGTTTAGAGACGCCAGTGGTAGTAGTGGGTTATGGCTGAGGATTCTCCCCGGGGTCCGGTAGGACTTCCATGCGTGTGTTCGGACTCCTGTGTTTGCAGGCATGGGCGCAGCCATGTTGGTTCATCTCACCTGACTAGTTTCCTCCAATGAAAGCCTTGCTGTCTCCCAGCTAATCTCGTGATCCAATGAGCAGCTGCCTGAGGGTATTTAGGTCTGACTCCTGCAACAGGAAGTTGCTGTTCAACATCACCATATGACAGCACATAGTCATTTCTGGCGACAACCGGCTGGTGTTCCAGAGGCTGTATTGCTGCCCTCACTGTTCCTGGTTACCTGTGCTTCCCTGCATTCTACCCTGTGTTCACTATGAGTTCATCCTGTGTGTCTCTAGTTGCACCACTGTGCATTCCGTTCCAGTGTTCCAAACAAGTTACTAGTTCCTGGGTTTCTGGGTGTCTCCAGTCGCACCTCTATGTATTCAAGTCCCTGTGTCCTGTGCAAGTCTAACCTGTGTGCCTCACATCATTCCCCTGTGTACACTTCTCCAGTTCATCTGTCAGTGCATCCGGAGCCGCACTTTTGTGTACAAATACTCACCACTGTGTACAAGTCTCCAGTTCATCTGCCAGTGCATCCGGAGCCATACTATAGTGTACTAAGGGCCTGATTCAGACCCGCTCGCAAGTGCACAATGCTCGCAAGTGGGTCAATGTATGCATCCTGCACATGCACCGCGTCCAGCGTGCGCATGCACGAGCCCCAGCGAGCGACTAGTTCAGTCGCTCCGGTGTTCGCTATAAGATGGGGCAGCTGTCGATGTTGATGAAAGCTCACCCCATTTTGTCAGCGGGTAGGGGGGGTGGTTGAGCAAATGCAGGCGTTCCCAAAGGAATGCCTGCCATTTGTGGGCAGCCCTACTGACATCAGTAGAGATGTCACTAGTGGACTTCTTGCTCTATTAGAGCAGGAAGACCACTCGGGCTTGCGAGAGCTGAGACCCTACCACAGGGTATCCTTGCAAGCCCAATGGTCGCGATAATCGTGACCATCTCCAGGCCGCTCACAAAAGCTGTGGGTGGTCACCCACAGCTTAGCAAGTGGCCTTAAGAAAAAAAAATCCCATCTCTGATTCAGAAAGAGCGCTCGCCAGTAGTGAGCGGCTCTGAAGGAGGCGCTAATTCTCTCCACTGTGTACAAACCTCCAGTTCATCTGCCAGTGTGTCCAGAGCCGCACATCAGTGTACAAATTCACATTCCGGTGTGCAAATCGCAAGTCATCTGCCAGTGTGTCTGGAGCTGCCCCTTAGTGTACAAAACACATCCCTGTGTATTAACCTCCAAGTCTTCTGTCAGTGTGTCCAGAGCTGCACCTTGTGTCCAATATACCCATCCTTGTGTACTTCAGCCCTACATTCAATACTAATCCTGTCTACTCTACCAGTGCACCCTCAAGTGGTATCTCGTTTACCATGTTTCAGTGCAATCCATTCCTCCATGTTTCTTCCCAGAGTTCCCTGTGTCAGTTATATAGTTATACTCTTCCATCTATCCCAGGTACCTGTCCAGAGGGCCTCGACCTGCTCACTTGGTATGGCAAAAACCATATCCCATTTGGGAGGGTCACTGGAGAAAACCACCAAGTGGGTTAGACTCCGCACATCTAGGCAGGTCTTGCCAAACTTGGGTTTGACCACAATTGGGAGACATAGTCTGTCACCCCTACCATTCTCATACTGTATCTGAAACCCCTCGGTTCTTGACCTCATCAGAGGTAGTCTCAGGAGCCGGTCGTGACAATATATGTTTGTATGTATGCAGGCCCCTACATACATGCAAACATACAGCCATGACCAAAAGTTTTGAGAATGACACAAGTATAGGTTTTCGCAAAGTTTGCTGCTTTAGTGTTATTAGACTTTTTTTGACAGATATTATTTTGGTATAATGAAATAGAATTACAAGCATTTCATTAATGTCAAAGGCTTTTATTGACAATTACATTAAGTTTATGCAAAGAGTCAATATTTGCAGTGTTGACCTTTCTTTTCCAAGACCTCTGCAATTCGCCCTTGCATGCTGTCAATCAACTTCTGGGTCACATACTGACTGATGGCCGTCCATTCTTGCCTAATCAATGCTTGGAGTTTGTCAGAATTTGTGGGTTATTGTTTGTGCACTCGCCTCTTGAGAATTGATCGCAAGTTCTCAATGGGATTAAGGTCTAGAGAGTTTCCTGGCCATGGACCAAAATTTCAATGTTTTGTTCCCCGAGCCACTTAGTTATCCCTTCTGCCTTATAGCAAGGTGCTCCATCATGCTGGCAAAGGCATTGTTTGTCAACAAATTGTTCTTGGATGGTTGGGAGAAGTTGCTCTTGCTTTGGATGTTTTGGTACCATTCTTTATTCATGGCTGTGTTCTTAGGCAAAATTGGGAGTGAGCCCACTCCCTTGGCTGAGAAGCAACCCCACACATGAATGGTCTTAGGATGCTATGCTGTTGGCATGACACAGGACTGATGGTAACGCTCACCTTTCCTTCTCCGGACAAGCGTTTTTCCAGATGCCCCAAACAATCTGAAAGGGGATTCATCAGAGAAAATAACTTTACTCCATTCCTCAGCAGTCCAATCCCTGTACCTTTTGCAGAATATTAGTCTGTCCCTGATATTTTTCCTGGAGAGAAGTGGCTTCTTTGCTGCCCTTTTTGACACCAGGCCATCCTCCAAAAGTGAACAAAAATTGGTATGATGTGGCACTTAACAGACACAAACCAGTGTAAGGATTATTATCCTATTTTAATCATAATCACAATAAAAAAATACACATATCCTAAAAAAAGACATTCACGTGTACAAATCAAATATCTAATCAATAAAAAAGGTCTCAAGAGGGACCTAGAGAATAGCATATATCCTGATTTCACACAGTACTAAGCAAACTACACTAATGTATCAAATTGGTGCCTGTGTTGTATCATATAATTAGAAGTTGATGTTTATATAGCCACAATAATCTATAATGTAGAAAACAGTGTTGCAATAGGGTTATTACGTTACTGTGTTAAAGTTCTAGTAACACACTTCTAAAAATCCTTTTTTAAAATGTCCTGGCTGGATTTCGTATACTCACAGTCCTGGATCAACATATTGTAGAGAGGGATCCTGCTCCTCACTAGTTTTGCAGTAGGTGTGAGTGAGCTGGAATGTCCAGGTTATCCGTATGCACAAAGCAAGCTGTGCGGCTCTCTGTCAGATGCCATGCATGTTCCAACACTTGCACAGCATCTCCAAAAAGGTGATGAGAGCAGGGTCTGTGCTCGTATTGAATTGCAGCAGTGCAACAGTGTTCTTGGTACAGCGGCTGGATAGAGACTCTCAATTCTAGCGGCATGCACCCTCTGGTAACGGCTTCCATAATCAGTGTAATCAGGTAAGGGACAAGCAGGGCAGCAGATTTGCAAGTAGGACACCTGTATTCTCACCCTCAATTAGATTGTCCACACTTTCTATGATATAAGGTGCAGTGAGAGATGGATTAATTCTCAGGTCCAGTGAGTAAATCTTTGACAAACTGGTTACTATCTCTTGATTCATTTGATGTCTTGGCAAATTGAACTGTTGTTGCAGTGGCTGCAATATTCTATATATGCGGTTGCTGAATTCCAAAAATTTCCACAATCAGCATTTCCTGCATGCACCTGTCAATTTTTAAGAAATTGTAAACTGCCAAGTTTATTGTGTGCTCAAAACAGGGTAGGTGTTTAAAATTACCAAGTTGTAATGCTCATACAATGTTACTTGCATTATCAGAAATTACATTCTGAAGGGAGTCTTAGCGGGTAAGCCATCTTGCTATCACATCCCTGAGTTTTTCCAACAGATTGACACCAGTATGCCTCTTAGTGTAGCCAGCGATACAGAAAGTACAGTAGCCTCACTGTGAATGAGCTGGTGTTCTGTGTTAGATACCGTTGCTGAATGTGCTACAAACACTCAGTTTGCTGTCACAGTCAGGTCATCTTTAGTTTGACAAGAACCACTTGTCCACATATATGTAGTTAAATGGATAGTCAGTACAAATGCATTTTGTAGGCCAAGTATACATTATTTTTAACATCCTGGTACAGGTGAGGAATTGTTCTTCTGGTAAAATGGAATCAAGATGAATTTGGTAGCATGGATACATGACCTCAACTAATTGTTTAAAACCAGATGCATTAATGGCAGATGTTGGGCGCTGATCTAATGCTAACGTAGCCATCACAGTTTCAGTGATCCGATGTGTAACTGGATCGCTGCTGTCATACTTGGTTCCTCTTGAAAATAATTTTTTCACGGTCATTTGTTGTTTGAAACTTCTAGTCTTCTTGGTCCCCTTCTGTAATGAAGTAGAAGCAGCAATCGTAGCACGCAAGATTCTTCTTGAGAATCCTGGATAGGAAAGGAATCAGTTAACCTTCGTAAATTGGATGCAGGACTACCTCCTATCATGAATGAGAAGGCTGATGATGAAGGTGTTGGTGGTTGAGATTGTATGTGCTGGAATCTACCCATGCTGCTGGTACCTGATGCTGGACTGCTTGTTATTATATTACAGGATATTTCAGATTTTGAAAAATAAGTTGAATGAACATTCTGCAAATGTTGTAACAGCAACGAGGTGCCATGATGGATAACAACCTTGCCTCTGCTTACTTTGGCCTCACAAATAGAACAGATGCCTTGACAAATGTCAGGATTTGGGAAATAATTATTTTACGTGAAAGAGGTGTTTTTATGGTTGTATGGCCAGGCATGACAATGGCCTTCTTATT
The DNA here is from genome assembly GCA_031769625.1 of Taudactylus pleione. Lineage (NCBI taxonomy): Eukaryota > Metazoa > Chordata > Amphibia > Anura > Myobatrachidae > Taudactylus > Taudactylus pleione. The sequence goes on from JAUIMM010000063.1 coordinate 7,415,500, forward strand.
GCTGGCAGGAACAGATGCCACTGGTGGCTTACTTTGATGCAAACAACATTTTTCTCCTGAATTTTTTAAACTGCTGCTTGTCTAACACAGTCATCATCAACATCCTCATTAGCATCAGATACATAAATATTCCCTCATCCTGTTGCACTTCCACAGTATCATACTCAATTTCTATGTCATTATCATTATTTTTACTACTTTTGTAGAGGGTGCATAATGGTGGAAGGAGGCTTCTCTACAGTTTCAGAAGTTTCAGACTCACACATAGCACATGTGAACACAAATTGGGGCAAATTAATTCAGCGTGATGCTGTACAGCCCCGGGAAGGAGTTCCCGGAGTTATTCAATTGACTGCGCTGTTCAGTCCAACTAAAGGATTTCTGCTTGTACCATCCAGAGATGCAAACAGAGGGCCTGATTCAGACCCATTCGCTAGGTGGCATTCGCATGCAGCCATCTGCTGCCAAAGTATGAAAATCCCATGATCGCTAGCAATTAGCACGCCCACTATTTCTTCCTGTGCAATTGCGGCTAGTATTTAGATGCCCACCAGCCTGACACAAGATGCCCACTTTCCCTTCATAACAGACATAGGCCCTGATTCAGAGCCGGACGCTATGACTGAGCGCTCGCTCTGAATCAGGGCCGTCCTTCCTAATTTTAGAGCGGCCTCCTGGCCGCTCGCATAGCTGTGGGTGACCACCCACAGCTATAGCGAGTGGCCAAAAAGATGGTCGCGATGGTCAAGCGCATCGCGACCATCGGGCTTGCGACGAGACCCTTGTGGTAGGGTCTCATTGCCGCAAGCCCTGGAGTGCTTTTGGCTCTATCAGAGCCGAGAGCACTCCCACTGACATCAATTGTGATGTCAGTGGGGCCGGCCCCAGACGGTAGGCATTCCCATGGGAACGCCTCCATCTGGGCAGCAAAGCCCACGGCATGCCCACCAAAGGGGGCATGCTGTCACTCACCATCAACAGCACGCCCCCTTTCTAGCAAGACCCATAGCGACGGCTTGGCCATCACTATCCGGGTATCACGCATGCGCACGATGGAGCCTGCTCCCTTGTGCGCATGCGCACTGGGCCAACATCGACCCGCTTGTGAGCGCTCAGAGCTCGCGAGCGGGTCTGAATTAGGCCCATAGTCTCCAGGAAGTGTATTAAACAATCGGTAACATCGAGTACCATCGGACCCATGTACAGCACTTGTGGCTGGCCATACCCTACCGCAAGCACTGCGAGTGCTGCTGTGTGTTAATCAGCCATGTGACATGTATGCTGATGATGTGTCTTAATTATATACACCCCCTGAAATGGCATTCAGATGCACAGACACATCTTTGTTCACACCACCACACCCCTGTTACCATCGACCACCCCCTGTCACCACCCACAAATGGCATGTCCTGTCACTCATGCTAGCTAGTTCACGCACTCTGTCTTGTATGCATGCACAGATTGCAAACATTGGCAGGCTACGTGCGACTGCAGCCTAGCAATGGGTCTGAATCAGGTCCAGAAATCCAACTTAAGTGCCAGCCATAATGCTATTTTCCAGGTTAGCGTAGCACTAACAGCCTCATGGCCTCATTGGAGAATGATGGTTACCCATGGCTATTCAGCATTGTGCTGGATTAAATTGCCCCTTTAGACTCACATCAAGGATCTGTAAAGTTTGTGAACACAGTTTTTCTTCAGCCTTAGCATTATTTTTGTGCACTGATTTTACTGTTTTAAAGATGTCATATCTAGACTAAGCGAAAAGGTGTTGCATGTAAAGTTACAGAAGATGTCTGACTTTGTCTGGCCTGGCATCCGCAAACAGCAGTAGCAGGACTGGCCTGGCATGAAACAGCAGTAGCAGGACTTTCACTTATAAAGAAAGGTCATGATCTGAGTCTTTCCTTGTCACTGCATGTGGTGTATGACATTTTGCCAATTTTACGTATTTTGGGCAGTAAATTATCCTATTATACTTATTGCTTTCTTTATGACTGTGAAATCTTGTTTAGATTTGAGGTTCCCTTTACACCTTTTTTCACTTTACCTCCTTTACTAGATTTTTAAGAAGTACGATGACTGGCAGTAGCCGCAACACTAGTACTGGGTTGCTTCTGCATGCCTATGGACTGATACATTATTGGTTTTACTTGTTACACCAAGACAAGGGTAAAGCTACTGTGGTTGAACTTAACTGCCACCACACCATCAGGTCAAGGTGCAGTGCATGTCTTGATTTAGCAAGCTAAATGTCTTTTTACAAAAAGAAGTGTGTGTTGGGGAATTCAATCCCTAAGCTCCATTTGGGTAGTGAGCTGTAAATGGGGGCATGTAGCGAGGCCATGCCCTCATGCGGACAAACCAAACCCCTGTGTGGTGAGGCCACATCTCGTCTGCTGTGGCCATGCCCACGTTTCGTGAGTGCATCAGGGATCCATTCCAGGGCTGTTCTGCAGCCCCAGTCTGTCCCTGTTAAGTACACTTGTGTTACCAATGATATTGGACCATTTACTACATTTACATTTTGGATCTATTATTAGACCAGAGGTTCCCACACAAGGTCCTCAAGGCTCCCCAACAGTTCAGGTTTTAGAGATATCCATGGTTGAGCACAGGTGTTTAAAGCAATTTGACTGAGGCACTAATTAAACTCAACCATGGATATTTCTAAAACCTGAACTGTTGGGGAGCCTTGAGGACCGCGCTTGGGAACCTCTGCATTAGACATTATAAATGTAATGTGCAGTGTTGGACAATACACTGGTATTACCATGGATTTTTATTAGGACCATATGAGGGTTAATCACTAACAAAGTGCAAATTTGCGGTAAGCCACAACCAGTCATGTTGGATATGTTAATCAAATAAATCATGTATCTGGTTGCTATTGGTTGCGAGTAGCTACACATTTACATTACTTAGACAATATGTGATTTATCTTATAGCTAGCTGTAATTCTCAGTGCAGCCTGGATTTAGTTTAAAATTGATCTTTGTCCCCCCACCACCACTATCTCTCTCCATCTTACTCCCCCACTCTCTATTTCCTACCCCAATACTTTCTCCCCACCTCTGTCTCTCTTTTCACCAACTCTCTCTCTTTATCTGTCATCTGCCTCCCCTCCGTCTTGTACATCATTGACACTGGTGGGAGGGAGCAAAGCTCAGTCCAACTGTCATTGCATGCCAACATGAATTGTGTATCTATAATGGGTGCAGGGTATATACCATATAATTATACTGACCTCTCCAGAGGGCCGCATCGGTGCTGCAGAGCAGTAGAAGTTACCAGGAAAATGCCATGGTGGCCATTTTCGTGGAGATTTGTACATGCACAGTGGAGTAGTCACTGGCACATGGCACATGCACCATGTTCCCAGAGACATGTGCAGTAAACTGGCAAAATGCCAGGGTCTACTGCCCTGCCAGAAAGTAGGTGGTCTGCATCGAGTCTGCACACAGGCCCTCTCCTCTCTTAAACCCCCCCTGCTGAAGTGATGTTGTTATACAGACTAGCTGACCAATTCTCACCAGCGATAGTGATCTCTCAAAGTCGAGGATGCAGTAGCAGAAAGCACCTTGTGATAGTAAACTGAAACTTCAAATTTATAGTACATTTTCAGAGAACTTGGGCACTATTTAAAGGGCAATTTACCCATTTGGTACAATTAAATAAACTGCAATACTGTATATTGACTTTAACATGAGACTAATGCTGGGTACACACTGGCCGATATATTGGCTGATCAATTGATCCGTCAATATATCGTGTCCCGTTCGGCCAACGAACAACGTCGTTCACAGACATATCACAGCATTGGCCGTGCTGCACAGCTAATGAACAGATATGTCTGCAGACTAGGGATGAGCGGGTTCGGATTTCTGAAATCCGAACCCCCCGAGCCACCCCGATCCGAGTCGGGAACCCAGTCCGGCTCGGGTTTTCCCACCTTACTCGGAACTGAAATCAAGGCAAAACGTCATCATCCCGCCTACCAGATCTCGCTGGTTTTGGATTCTATAAAAGGTCCCCGCATCGGTGCCATTTCTCACTCCGACTATGGACAGTGAAGAGGGATGGTGGGAGCTAGGGCTGGCTGGGCTGTGTTGTGCTGCTGTTGTCCATAGGGGTTGTGTCCACTCAGTTCATAGAGGATGGCTGGGATGTGTTGTGCTGCTGTTGTCCATAGGTGCTGGCTGAGCTGTGTTGTGCTGCTGTCATAGTGGCTGGCTGGGCTTTGTTGTGCAGTCAGTTGTCCATAGGGGCCACTCCAAAGTCTATTAGGTCTCGCTGGACTGTGTTGTGCAGTGTCCCATAAAGGCTGTAGTCCTAAAGGGGTGCTGTAGTGTTGTCCAGGGGGTGATCTGTCCATCAGGGGTGCTCCCTCAAAGTGCACTCCAAAAAAAAATATTTTTTTTTTCTGTGTTTGTGAATTGTGTGCGCAGTTGCCGCACGTGCATCAACAAAGTAGCGCCAAACATGTGCCTGTGTCATAAATCAAGGGCCGGCTGGCTTGACCGTTAAAGGGTGGTGTAACCCCCAAAGTGCACTCCAAACAAATAAAAAAATATTTATTTCTGTCTGTGAATTGTGTGTGCTGTAGCCACACGTGCATCAACAAAGTAACGCCAAGCGTGTGCCTGTGTCATAAATCAAGGGCCGGCTGGCTTGTCCGTTAAAGGGTGGTGTAACCCCCAAAGTGCACTCCATCAAAAATAAAAAAATATTGTCTGTGTTTGTGAATTGTGTGCACTGTGGCTGCACGTGCATCAACAAAGGAACAGCGCCAAGCGTGCGCCTGTGTTTCATAAGTAAATGGCCAGCTGGCTCATCTCTTAAAGGGTGGTGTAACCCCCAAAGTGCACTCCAACAAAAATAAAAAAATATTTGCCGTGTTGTGAATTGTGTGCGCTGTAGCCGCACGTCCATCAACAAAGGAGCAGCGCGAAGCGTGTGCATGTGTCATAAATCAAGGGCCAGCTGGCTTGACCGTTAAAGGGTGCTGTAACCCCCAAAGTGCACTCCAAAAAAATTAAAACAATCAATATAACATAAATGGAGGACCAAATTTTGTCCACTAAAAGTAAAATAGGGAAAGATCAAGAACCACTTCCTCCTAGTGCTGAAGCTGCTGCCACTAGTCATGACATAGATGATAAAATACCATCAATGTCGTCTGCCATGGTCGGTGCCCAATGTCATAGTAGAGGGCATAAAAAATCACAAATGACAAAGTTCAGCAAAATGACCTTAAAAAAAACATTTAAATCATCTGAGGAGAAACATAAACTTGCCAATATGCCATTCACGACACGGAGTGGCAAGGAACGGCCAAGGTCTTTCCCCATGTTCATGACTAGTAGTTCAGCTTCACATGACGATGGAAGCCCACCTCCCGATGCAAATAATCAAATGAGTCAAGCTGGCAAAAGTGCAGCGAAGAACTGTGCGTTCTAAGAAGATATCACAAATCCCCAAGGAGAGTCCAAGTGTTGTGGTGGTTGCGATGCCTGACCTTCCCAGCACTGGACGGGAAGAGGTGGCTCTTTCCACCATTCGTACATCCTCTGCAAGTGCTGAAAGGAGCACCCACAGTCCACTTGCTGATATGCAAATTGCACTGTTGAAGTACAACAGGATGAGGATACTGGTGTAGCTGGCGCTGAGGAGGAAGTTTGCAAGGAGGATTCTGATGGTGATGTGGTTTGTTTAAATCAGGCTCCGGGGAAGACAGTTGTTGTCTGTGGGATGAAAACGCCCATCACGGTCATGCCTGTGCAGAAGACCAAACATTCCACGTCTTTGGTCTGGCAATATTTCTAGTCAAATCCAGACAGCAACTGTCTTTTCATATGTACCATATGTAAAGGTGAACTAAGTAGGGGTAGGGACGTTAACCACCTGGAACATCCTCCCTTATACGTCACCAGCAGCACTTTCATAAAAAGTTACTGTCAAGTTCAGAAACTTTGGCTAAGACCCTAAGCAGTTCAGGGACACCTTAATCCCTTTGTCCTGTTGTACCCAAGTGCCTGCAAACCACACAGACAACTCCCTCCTCATCAATTTCCTCCTTAGTCAGGATAGGAAGCAGTCCTGCAGGCAATGTCACTGGCATGACTGGCTCTCCTATCCGGGATTCCTCTGGAAGATCTTGCATTGCTACGCCTACTGCTGCCACTGCTGCTGTTGCTGCTGCTGGGAGTCGTTCATCATCCCAGAGAGGAAGTAGGAACACCACTACTTTTACTGAACAATTGACCCTCCAACAAGCCTTAGCGAGGAGGATGAAGTACAACAGCAGTCATCCTGAAGCAAAACGTATAACTGAGGCCTTGACTGCTATGTTGGTGTTAGATGTGTGTCCGGTAACCTGCTATTAGTGCCGTGGGATTTAGACAATTGATGGAGGTAGTGTGTCCCCGGTTCCAAATCCCATCTAGATTCCACTTCACTAGCAGGTGATACAGAGATTATACAGAAACGTCAGAAAAAGTGTCCTCAGTGTCCTAAAAAATGCGGTTGTACCCAATGTCCACTTAACCACGGACATGTGGACAAGTGGAACAGGGCAGACTAAGGATTATATGACTGTGACAGCCCACTGGATAGATGTATCACCTTATGCAGCAACAGCAGCAGTGTTACCAGTAGCAGCATCTAAGAAACGCCAGCTCGTTCCAAAGCAGGCTACGCTGTGTATCACCGGCTTCAGTAAGAGGCACACCGCCGACAACCTCTTAGAGAAACTGAGAGATATCATCGCCCAATGGCTTACCCCACTTAGACTCTCCTTGGGATTAGTGATGTCTGACAATGCCACCAATATTGTGCTGGCATTACATCTGGGCAAATTCCAGCACATCCCATGTTTTGCTCACACAATAAATTTGGTGGTGCAGAATTTTCTGAAAAACAACAGGGGCATGCAGGAATCGCTTTGGGTGGCCCAAAAAATTTCTGGCCACTTTTGCCATTCAGTGACTGCGTGCCGAAGACTGGAGCGCCAGCAAACACTCTTGAACTTGCCCTGCAATCACCTGAAGCAAGAGGTTGTGACGTGCTGGAACTCAATCTTCTATATGCTTCAGAGAATGGAGGAGCAGCAAAAGGCCATTCAAGCCTATACATCCACCTATGACATAGGCAAAGGAGGGGGTATGCACCTGACTCAAGTGCAGTGGAGAATGATTTCTGTGTTGTGCAAGGTTCTCCAGCCCTTTGAAGTTGCCACATGTGAAGTCAGTTCAGACACTGCTAGCTTGAGACAGGTCATTCCCCTCATCAGGCTTTTGCATAAGCAGCTCGAGAAAGTGAAGGAGGAGCTAAGACTGAGCGATACTGCTCGGCATTTGAGAGTTGTGGATGAAGCCCTTCATTCGCTTTGCCAGGATTCCAGGGTGGTCAATCTGTTGAAATCAGACCACTAAATTTTGGCCACCATGCTCGATCCTATGTTTAAAGCCTACGTGGTGTCTCTCTTTCCGGCCGACACAAGCCTGCAGAGGTGCAAAGACCTGCTGGTGAAAACACTGTCAGTTGAAGCGTCAACAGCTCCTTCTTCATTTTCTTGCGCAACTGGGGCTGCCAGGAAACAACTTAGGTATCCTAAGCAACCCGCTGGCAGTGATGCAGGGCAGGCAGGACCAAGTTTGGACATCTGGTCCGGATTGAATGACCTGGCAACAATTTCTGACATGTCTACTGTCACTGCATATGATACTGTCACCATTGACAGAATGGTGGAGGATTACATCGGTGACAGCATCCAAGTAGGCATGTCAGACAGTCCGTACCTGTACTGGCAGGAAAAAGAGGCAATTTGGAGGCCCCTGTACAAACTGGCTCTATTTTACCTGAGTTGCCCCCCTCCAGTGTGTACTCCGAAAGAGTGTTTAGTGCAGCCGGGAACCTTGTCAGCGAAAGGCGTAGGAGGTTGCTTCCACAAAATGTGGAGATGATGTTCGTAAAAATTAATTATCAACTCTTCCAGGGAGACCAGCCTCCAGAGCATACAGAGGGACCTGTGGTGGTCGATTCCATCAGGGATGAATTAATAAGACGATGAGGATGGACACAACACTGAAGAGGGTGAGGAAACGGTTGATAAGGAGGATGAGGATGACATCTTGCCTCCGTAGAGCCAGTTTGTGCAGGGACAGATTAATTGCCAGCTTGTTTTGTGGGGGCCCAAACGAACCAATCATTTCAGCCACAGTCATGTGGCAGACCCTGGCGCTGAAATGATTGGTTTGTTAAAGTGTGCATGTCCTGTTTATACAACATAAGGGTGGGTGGGAGGGCCCAAGGACAATTCCATCTTGCACCTCTTTTTTTTCTTTGCATTATGTACTGTTTGGGGCCTAGTTTTTCAAACTGCCATCCTGTCTGCCACTGCAGTGTCACTCCTAGATGGGCCATGTGTTTGTGCCGCCCACTCATGTTGCTTAGCATAGTCATCCAGCTACCTCGGTGCAACGTTTTGGACTTCAAACAATATTGTTAGGTGTGAGGTGTTCAGAATAGACTGGAAATGAGTGGAAATTAATGTTATTGAGGTTAATAATAGCATAGGAGAAGAAAAACCAGCAAATTCTGTGATTTTAGCTGTTTTAATGCTTTTTAAAAAAAAAATACAGATCCAAAACACAAAACCCAGAACCCAAAAGACGGAAGGGTGGTTTTGGCAAAACCAATCCAGATCCAAAATTCAAAGAAAGATCCAGATCCAAAACCAAAACACAAAACACGAAAAGTGGCCGGTGCACACCCCTACTGCAGACATATCTGTCCATCAGCCAATCGCCCATACACAGGGGTGCAGAGAGGGGGGGAGCCGTGAGCGGGTACTACTTACTCGGGTCCGGCATAGCTCCCCATTCACAGCAGCCCAGCACACGCTGATGTGTGCTGGTGTCACATCTGAAACAGGAGAAGAGGACGTGGTGGGCCTAAGTTGGGGAAAGAAGCGGAGACGAGGTGCCTGGATGTACGTTCTCCTCATCCACAGGTCTTGAGTGTTGGCGAGACCTGGGCAAAGGTGCGGAGTCTAACCCACAGGATGGTGTTCGCCAGTGACCCCTCCAATTGAGATATGGGCTTAGCTGCACCCCGTGAGCAGGTCGCGGTCCTTTGACCAGGTACCCAAGCCCTGCAGGGATAGAAACACTACACCCGTGGCCCATTGAGGATATGCCTGCTTAGGCACAAAACAGTCCCTTAAAATACTGTATAGAAAACACCTTGACATGAGGATCAAACGTCAATAAGCATTTCAAGTGGGAAGCAACTCACGGTTACTTGAGACGTCACCAGAGATAGAAGGCACACGGGTAGAGGTGGTATACGTTGTAGCACGGATGTTCACTGGAGACGTAAGGCACACAGGTGGGGATGGTAACACTGCTGCACGGGTATTCACCAGAGACGTATAGGCACACAGGTAAAGGTGGGTACATTGCTGCACGGGTATTCACAAAAGACGTAAAGGCACACAGGTAAAGGTGGTAACACTGCTGCACGGGTATTCACCAGAGATGTATAGGCACACAGGTAAAGGTGATAACACTGCTGCACGGGTATTCACCAGAGATGTTTAGGCACACAGGTAAAGGTGGTAACACTGCTGCTGTATGGGTGAATAGGAACCTGGACCGGGAACTCACTAAAGCACGCTAGGAGACAACCGTTGTTCAGGCAATTTCCCATAACCTGTGGAACAGTTTTATACCCAGGGGAACCCTTAGACAGGTGCACAGCATTAGTTGAAAACGGGCCTATCAGGGAGAAGGATCCAGTCACATGGGCCGACTGTCATGGCGGCGCCCATGTCTGGATTTGCGATGCCGGACACCAGCTCTCCAGGAAGCCACAGTAAGTGGGGAGAATACTCAGCTTCTCCCCCGCCGTTGCGCAGGCCGACCGACCACCCAGGATGAAAGGGGAAGCCGGCGGTAAGCGGGTGCCGATCCCCGGCTGAGCCCTGACAGTACCCCCTCCTTTAAGGGTGGGCACTGAACACCCAACAGGCTTATTTGGAAATCGCCTATGAAATCTCTGGATTAGTCGCGGAGCGTGTTCATCAGAGGCTCTGATCCAGGCCCTTTCCTCGGGGCCATAGCCCTTCCAATCGATGAGATATTGAAGGGTGTTGAATCTGTGCCGGGAATCCAAGATCTTTTCCACCTCAAATTCAGTGCCTTGTAATGTCTTGACTTGAGGCAATTTTAGGGGAACAATTCTGAAAACGATTGAGCACCAGGGGTCGTAAGAGAGAAACATGAAAAGTATTTGAAATCTTCATTTGAGGAGGAAGTTCCAATTTATAAGTTACTGGACTGATTATCTTAATGATACGATATGGACCAATAAAACGCGGAGCGAGTTTCATGGACGGGACTCTTAAGCGAATATTTTTGGAAGATAACCAGACCCTGTCCCCGACTCTCAACAGAGGAACCGCCAAATGTCTCCTGTCCGCAAATTTCTTGTAATTCCTAGAAGATTGCTTTAGAGATAGGTGAATTTTATTCCATAAAACTGAAAAGGATTGAATCTCTTGATTCACAGCTGGAACATCTATAGATGGAAGCTTCTGGAAATCTGGAACTCGTGGATGTATACCAAAAACCGTAAAAAAAGGAGTGGATTTAGAGGAAGAATGGAATTTAAAATTATGAGAAAACTCTGCCCATGGCAGGAGGTCCACCCAATCATCCTGGGAAGATGACACAAAGAGCCTAATGAAGGTCTCTAGCTCTTGATTGACCCTTTCCGTTTGACCATTCGACTGTGGGTGGTAGGCTGAGGAAAAGTTCAGTTTGATTCCACAGGTACTACACAGGGCTCTCCAGAATTTGGCTGTAAACTGAACACCTTGATCAGAGACTATTTCCCTGGGGAGACCGTGTAATCTGAAGATGTCTCGAATAAAAATTTTTGCTAATTGAGGAGCAGAAGGAAGGCCAACAAGCGGGATAAAATGTGCCATTTTAGAAAAGCGATCCACGACCACCCATACCGTGTTATGTCCCTTGCACCGAGGTAATTCAGAAATAAAATCCATTGAGATGTGGGTCCATGGAGCAGTTGGGATAGACAAGGGATGAAGAGGACCAACCATCTGTCTACGCGGAGTTTTATGTTGGGCGCATTTGATACAGGAGCGGACAAACTCCGTGACATCCTTCTTCATGGTCGGCCACCAGTACGATCGAAGTAAGAACTGGTAGGTCTTGGTGATTCCAGTGTGACCTGCGAACAAGGATGCATGAGCCCGAACAAGCAATTTTTTTCGTAAATTAGGAGGTACAAAAATTTTCCCAGGTGGCAAGGACACTACTTGAGTAGGAGCAAATACAATTGGGTCAAAAATGGAACGAACTTGAGAACACTCCTCCTCCTCCAAGTTAGTCATGAAGGAGCGAGATAATGCATCGGCCTTCTTGTTCAACACACCAGGACGAAACTGGAGTTTTAAATCAAACCTAGAAAAAAAAAGTGCCTGCCTGGCATTCAACTGGTGTGCAGTTTTCAGATAGATCAGATTCTTATGGTCTGTAATAATCGTGACAGGAAATTTGGCCCCTTCCAGAAGATACCGCCATTCCTCTAAGGCTAGGCGCATGGCTAGAAGTTCTTGGTCGCCTATAATATAATTCCTCTCAGCAGGGGAAAATTTACGGGAGAAAAATCCACAGGGATGCATCTTCCCATCTTCAGCAGACTGAGATAATACCACGCCTACTCCAAAAGAGGATGCGTCCACCTCCACAATGAATGGTTTGTCTATTTGAGGCTGACAGAGAATAGGAGCTTGAGAAAAGGCACCTTTTAGGTTTTGAAAGGCTTGTACTGCTGGAACAGACCATTTAGAAGGATTGGCTCCTTTCCTTGTGAGGGAGGTAATGGGTGCTACCAGTGTAGAAAAGTGTGGAATAAACCTCCTATAATAGTTTGCGAATCCTAGGAAACGCTGAGTACCTTTTAAAGTAGTAGGCAGGGGCCATTCAGAGATTGCTTTTAGTTTATCAGGATCCATCTGGAGACTCCCCCCAGAGATAATATGGCCTAAAAAAGATACTGAAGTTTGGTGAAACATACATTTGGAAAGTTTCCCAAATAGGTGATGAGTGCGAAGGCGGAACAATACCTCCCGTACATGAAGATGATGGCTCTGTAAATCTCTGGAAAAGATTAAAATGTCATCGAGATAAATCACAACAAATTTATGAAGAATATCCCGGAAGATCTCGTTGACGTAACCTTGAAAAATAGCTGGTGCATTACAAAGACCAAAGGGCATTACAAGGTACTCGAAGTGTCCGTCTCTGGTATTGAACGCGGTCTTCCACTCGTCCCCGGTTTTAATTCGAATCAGATTATACGCACCACGTAGATCCAGCTTCGTGAAAACCTGAGCCCCTTGAACCATGTCAAACAGTTATGAAATTAAAGGTAGAGGGTACCGATTCTTTATGGTGATTTGATTTAATCCTCGATAGTCTATACAGGGGCGGAGTCCACCATCCTTTTTCCCTACAAAAAAGAAACCTGCCCCTGCAGGAGAAGAAGAAGGCCGAATGAATCCTTTAGCAAGGTTTTCCTTAATGTATTCTTCCATGGCCGCAGTCTCAGGCACGGACAAAGGGTAAACACGGCCACGTGGAGGACTTTTCCCGGGAAGCAAATCAATGGCACAATCCCAAGGTCGATGCGGAGGAAGTTTATCTGCGGCTTGTTCACAAAATACATCAGCAAAGTCTTGATAAGCCTCGGGCAACCCCGGCTGGGGGGAATGTTTAGAAGACTCTGGTCGAAGGGACTTCTTAGCCGGGTTGGAAACCATTGCTTGGTTACATACTGGAACGACCTTGGTCAAACAATCTTGGAAACACTGTGAACCCCAGGATAGGATTTGCATAGCATCCCAGTCAAAGACAGGATTGTGTTTTCTCAACCAGGGCAGCCCTAATACCAGCTCATAGGAGGATTCGGGTAACACAAAAAATTCCAGCATTTCATGATGTAGGCACCCAATTTGGACAGACACAGGATGAGAGAGCGAAGAAATGGGTAGCCCCACCAGAGTTTTACCATCTAGACCAGACAGTAACAATTTATTAGGTAGGGAAATGACTGGAACACCCAAGGTGTGAATCAATCTCTCTGCAATAAAATTACCAGTGGCTCCAGAATCAATTAAAGCGTGAACCTTTCTTGTCCTGGACTTATGGGAAAGCGACACTACTAAAAGACTCTCGGATAATTGGGATGGCTTGAGAATAACCCCCAACTGAATGCTCCCTACTTCAGTCAGGGTTTCGCATTTCCCGCAAGTAAAGGACAATTCTTCAGAATGTGGTTAGGTGCAGCGCAATAGATACACAATTTATTTTGGAAGCATCTATTGCGCTCTGCCAGGTGAGTTTGGTTCTGTTGACCTGCATCGGTTCCTCTTCACTAGCTAGGGTGGGTATAGGCGGACTAACAGCAGAAGAACGGACTGGTAGGCGTTCACCTCTTCCCCTACTAGCCCATTTTTCCCGATGGCGAAGGTCAATTTTGATACAGAGAGAGATAACGTCAGCGAAGGATTCTGGCAAATCTCTGGAGGCAAGCTCATCCTTCATCCTCTCAGAGAGTCCATAAAGGAAGGACGCTTTAAGAGCTTCCTCGTTCCATTTTAATTCTGATGCCAGGGTCTGAAATTGGACTACATACTGCCCCATGGACCGTGTGCCCTGACGCACTCGGAGGAGGTCAGAAGATGCAGATGCAGAACGGCCTGGCTTGTCAAAAATTCTCTTAAATGCGGAAACAAATTCCTCGTAGGTAGATACGATGGGGTCGGCCCGTTCCCATAAAGGGGAGACCCAGTCTAACGCTGCTCCTGTTAATAATGAAATCACATATGCTAATTTTGCCCGAGACGTGGGAAAGTTCTGGGGAAGACATTCGAATTGGATTTCACATTAGTTGATGAACCCGTGGCACCGCCTGGGATTGCCATCAAACCTTTCTGGAGTGGCAAGCTGTAGTCGGGGTTTAGGAGTAGGAACCACTGGTGGAGGGACTGATGGAGAAGGTACTGGAACCACAGGCGGGGGAACCGGGAGAATAGAAGCCAACGTGGTTTGAATCGAAACCAGTTGCCTCGAGAGCTCCTGTAAATACTGAGCCACTTGTTGTTGTTGCGCCTCCTGGTTGTCCATCCAAGAGGTCAACTCTTGCAGTGACCCAGTACCTTGGGATCCTGCAGCCTCCATTTGGCCTGAACAAACTGTCACATCTGAAACTGGAGAAGAGGATGTGGTGGGCCTAAGTTGGGGAAAGAAGCGGAGACGAGGTGCCTGGATGTACGTTCTCCCCATCCACAGGTCTTGAGTGTTGGCGAGACCTGGGCAAAGGTGCGGAGTCTAACCCACAGGATGTTGTTCGCCAGTGACCCCTCCAATTGAGATATGGGCTTAGCTGCACCCCGTGAGCAGGTCGCGGTCCTTTGACCAGGTACCCAAGCCCTGCAGGGATAGAGACACTACACCCGTGGCCCATTGAGGATATGCCTGCTTAGGCACAAAACAGTCCCTTAAAATACTGTATAGAAAACACCTTGACATGAGGATCAAACGTCAATAAGCATTTCAAGTGGGAAGCAACTCACGGTTACTTGAGACGTCACCAGAGATAGAAGGCACACGGGTAGAGACGGTATACGTTGTAGCACGGATGTTCACTGGAGACGTAAGGCACACAGGTGGGGATGGTAACACTGCTGCACAGGTATTCACCAGAGACGTATAGGCACACAGGTAAAGGTGGGTACACTGCTGCACGTGTATTCACAAAAGACGTAAAGGCACACAGGTAAAGGTGGTAACACTGCTGCACGGGTATTCACCAGAGATGTATAGGCACACAGGTAAAGGTGATAACACTGCTGCACGGGTATTCACCAGAGATGTTTAGGCACACAGGTAAAGGTGGTAACACTGCTGCTGTACGGGTGAATAGGAACCTGGACCGGGAACTCACTAAAGCACACTAGGAGACAACCGTTGTTCAGGCAATTTCCCATAACCTGTGGAACAGTTTTATACCCAGGGGAACCCTTAGACAGGTGCACAGCATTAGCTGAAAACGGGCCTATCAGGGAGAAGGATCCAGTCACATGGGCCGACTGTCATGGCGACGCCCATGTCCGGATTTGCGATGCTGGACACCAGCCCTCCAGGAAGCCACAGCAAGCGGGGAGAATACTCAGCTTCTCCCCCGCCGTCGCGCAGGCCGACTGACCACCCAGGATGAAAGGGGAAGCCGACGGTGCGGTAAGCGGGCGCCGATCCCCGGCTGAGCCCTGACAGTTGGGCTGCACTCGGAGACTGTCCGAGGCTGCTAAAGCAGCAGTCCATATAGTCTCCTATGCCAAAGGGTGGAGCGATCACGCTGATCGTGCCCTCCATTGGCTGTGCGCTGGGCTGAGGGGGACACAGCGCCCCCCTCCTCAGCACTGCAAATGTTTTTGTTTTGTTTTTTCGAAGGGGGAATTGCCATGCCTTCCTCGATTAGGCCATGCCCCCTACCCGCTTCAGCATCCATATGATGGTCGTTCAGTGTGTATGAACGACCATCATCGGCAGATCACTCGATCTGCAGATATATCTGTCAGGTGTTTACCCACCTTAACAATTTCTACTAACTGTAATCAGTTGTTTGTGGTTGATTGACAGTATATAATCTTATCTAGTATTATTTAGTAAATGTTTATGGTTGATAATTATACTAGATAACACAATATATAATCCTATCTAGTATTATTTAGTAAATGTTTATGGTTGATAATCATACTAGATAACACAATATATAATCCTGTCTAGTATTATTTAGTAAATGTTTGTGGTTGATAATCATACTAGATAAGACAATATATAGTCTTATTTAGTATTATTCAGTAAATGTTTGCAAGAACCTCATCTTATTATTACCACCTCATTTCAAACTATTACTTTCGCTCTTACTATTGATTCGTTCTGCTTTTAAGTCGTACAGTATTTTCAATTACAGAATGAAAGACATTATTGGAATTTACAGTCCCACTGAGAGGTTTAGAAAACTGGGGGGGAAAAGCCCGCCAGCACTGATATTCTACAGAGAAATGTTTTTGAAGCTGATCTCTGCGGTCAGATATTGTATCAGGGTTATAGCCCTAGACATTTAAACCTTCATGAACCTACCTAGTTAATACAGTTTTTCTCTTCCTTTTCCTGCTGCTTTTGGGTCAAGTCAGCTATATTACATTATATGCAGTATTTTATTTTCTAATAATCAATATATTTAAATGTTGCCATTTTTCTAAATTAGTTATAAACTAGATTATTTACCATTATAAATAGATATTTTTGAGCAAAAAAAATATTGTCAGTCAAAATAAGTGTTCTTTCTTAGAGACAAAGAGGCATATTTACAGGTTGAGTCTCCCATATCCAAAATGTTTGGGACCAACGGTATTTTGGATATTGGAATATTCTGTATTTTGGAATATTTGCATACCATAATAAAATATATTGAGAATGGGGACCCAAATATAAACACAGAATGCATTTATTTTTCATATACACCTTATACACATAGCCTGCAGGTAATCTTAGACAATATTTTCAATAATTTTGTGGCTCAAACTAAGTTTGTGTACATACATGAAATTGATTTATGTTTCATATACACCTTATACACACAGCCTGCAGGCAAAGTTTATGTAAATTGAACCATCAAAAAGCAAAAGTTTCACTATCTCAGACATGCTAAAAAAATTCCGTAAGAAAATTATGTTTTTTAGTAAATATAGTAAAGTAATGCCTGACTTAGAAATGTAAGAAATAAAGAAATAAATGTTTTTTTATAGAATTATATCTGTGCCTGGCTCTGTGTTGTGACTAGTATAGATACGTAATCTGATCAACTTGTTCAGGGTATTAAACTGTTTTATTCTCCAGTACAGGTAAAAGAATGCACATACAGTAATGACAGATATGATGAAGAATCAAATATTCACCTGATAGATGGGTTTAACCAGGGGTGTATCTTCCTATTGGTCTGGATGGCCCTTGCCAGGGGCGCCAACTGACATCACTAGCACATGATCGCCTGTCTCTTCTGCTCTTAGCAGTGTCCAATGGTCAGATGCAGCAAGGATCCCTGGTCTCCTTCTGTCTCCTCTGCTCTTGCCAGCATTCTCCATTGATTGCTAATATGTATTAGCGTTCTTATATGTCCCTTTATATCAGAAACATTTAAAATTAGGGAGAGTAAATTTTTTTATTTTTTTTACCTAATATATCCCTTCTCCCACAATACCTAACACATATCAATCACTACTCACTTAATCCAATATGTCAA
The DNA here is from genome assembly GCA_031769625.1 of Taudactylus pleione. Lineage (NCBI taxonomy): Eukaryota > Metazoa > Chordata > Amphibia > Anura > Myobatrachidae > Taudactylus > Taudactylus pleione. The sequence goes on from JAUIMM010000063.1 coordinate 7,432,897, forward strand.
CTGTGCAGGAAAAGAGCGGAAGCACCACATCAATCACAAAGCTCTATTCGCAAGGTAATTTGCATATATGCAAATTATCTTGCCCACAATGCATCTTGTTTGTTATTGATGCCCTCTTTTCCTGTGTTGTTGACATATAGAAATTAATAAGCAGTGCTTTTCATGTAGTAAGTATTATAACTAGAAAAAAAAGGATATATATATATATATATTAGGGGTGTGCACCGGCCACTTTTCGTGTTTTGTGTTTTGGTTTTGGATCTGGATCTTTCTTCGTGTTTTGGATCTGGATTGGTTTTGCCAAAACCACCCTTCCGTGTTTTGGGTTCTGGGTTTTGTGTTTTGGATCTGTATTTTTTTGAAAAAAAGCATAAAAACAGCTAAAATCACAGAATTTGTAGGTTTTTCTGCTCCTATGCTATTATTAACCTCAATAACCTTAATTTCCACTCATTTCCAGTCTATTCTGAACACCTCACACCTCACAATAGTGTTTTTATGTCCAAAAGGTTGCACCGAGGTAGCTGGATGACTATGCTAAGCGACACGAGTGGGCGGCACAAACACGTGACCCATCTAGGAGTGACACTGCAGTGGCAGACAGGATGGCAGTTAGAAAAACTAGGCCCCAAACTGTACATAATGCAAAGAAAAAAAGAGGTGCAAGATGGAATTGTCCTTGGGCCCTCCCACCCACCCTTATGTTGTATAAACAGGACATGCACACTTTAACAAATCAATCATTTCAGCGCCAGGGTCTGCCACACAACTGTGGCTGAAATGATTGGTTCGTTTGGGCCCCCACAAAACAAGCTGGCAATTAATGTGTCCCTGCACAAACTGGCTCTACGGAGGCAAGATGTCATCCTCATCCTCCTCATCCACCGATTCCTCACCCTCTTCAGTGTGTACATCCTCATCCTCACAAAGTATTAACTCGTCCCCACTTGAATCCACCACCACAGGTCCCTCTGTACCTTCTGGAGGCTGGTCTCCCTGGAAGAGCTGATAATTCATTTTGATGAACATCATCTTCTCCACATTCTGTGGAAGCAACCTCCTACGCCTTTCGCTGACAAGGTTCCCGGCTGCACTAAACACTCTTTCGGAGTACACACTGGAGGGGGGGCAACTCAGGTAAAATAGAGCCAGTTTGTACAGGGGCCTCCAAATTGCCTCTTTTTCCTGCCAGTACAGGTATGGACTGTCTGACATGCCTACTTGGATGCTGTCACCGATGTAATCCTCCACCATTCTGTCAATGGTGACAGTATCATATGCAGTGACAGTAGACATGTCAGAAATTGTTGCCAGGTCCTTCAGTTCGGAACAGATGTCCAAACTTGGTCCTGCCTGCCCTGCATCACCGCCAGCGGGTTGCTTAGGATACCTAAGTTTTTTCCTGGCAGCCCCAGTTGCGGGAGAAAATGAAGAAGGAGCCGTTGACGTGTCACGTTCCGCTTCAGCTGACAGTGTGTTCACCAGCAGGTCTTTGCACCTCTGCAGGCTTGTGTCGGCCGGAAAGAGAGACACCACATAGGCTTTAAACCTAGGATCGAGCACGGTGGCCAAAATGTAGTGGTCTGATTTCAACAGATTGACCACCCTGGAATCCTGGCAAAGCGAATGAAGGGCTTCATCCACAAGTCCCACATGCCGAGCGGAATCGCTCCGTCTTAGCTCCTCCTTCACTTTCTCCAGCTGCTTCTGCAAAAGCCTGATGAGGGGAATGACCTGACTCAAGCTGGCAGTGTCTGAACTGACTTCACGTGTGGCAAGTTCGAAGGGCTGAAGACCCTTGCACAACACGGAAATCATTCTCCACTGCGCTTGAGTCAGGTGCATACCCCCTCCTTTGCCTATGTCATAGGTGGATGTATAGGCTTGTATGGCCTTTTGCTGCTCCTCCATCCTCTGAAGCATATAGAGGGTTGAGTTCCACCGCGTCACAACCTCTTGCTTCAGGTGATGGCGGGGCAGGTTCAAGAGTGTTTGCTGGCGCTCCAGTCTTCGGCACGCAGTCGCTGAATGGCGAAAGTGGCCAGAAATTTTTCGGGCCACCCAAAGCGTCTCCTGCATGCCCCTGTCGCGTTTCAGAAAATTCTGCACCACCAAGTTTATTGTGTGAGCAAAACATGGGACGTGCTGGAATTTGCCCAGATGTAATGCCCGCACAATATTGGTGGCGTTGTCAGATATCACAAATCCCCAGGAGAGTCTAAGTGGGGTAAGCCACTGGGCGATGATTTCCCTCAGTTTCTCTAAGAGGTTGTCGGCGGTGTGCCTCTTACTGAAACCGGTGATACACAGCGTAGCCTGCCTTGTAACGAGCTGGCGTTTCTGAGATGCTGCTACTGGTGACGCTGCTGCTGTTGCTGCGTAAGGTGATACATCTACCCAGTGGGCTGTCACAGTCATATAGTCCTTAGTCTGCCCTGTTCCACTTGTCCACATGTCCGTGGTTAAGTGGACATTGTGTACAACGGCATTTTTCAGGACACTGAGGACACTTTTTCTGACGTTTCTGTACAGTCTCGGTATCGCCTGCCTAGTGAAGTGGAATCTAGATGGGATTTGGAACCGGGGACACACTACCTCCATCAATTGTCTAAATCCCACTGCACTAATGGCGGATACCGGACGCACGTCTAACACCAACATAGCAGTCAAGGCCTCAGTTATACGTTTTGCTTCAGGATGACTGCTGTCGTACTTCATCCTCCTCGCTAAGGACTGTTGGAGGGTCAATTGTTTAGTAAAAGTAGTGGTGTTCCTACTTCCTCTCTGGGATGATGAACGACTCCCAGCAGCAGCAGCAACAGCAGCAGCGGCAGCAGTAGGCGTAGCAATGCAGGATCCTCCGGAGGAATCCCGGATAGGAGAGTCAGTCATGCCAGTGATATGGCCTGCAGGACTACTTCCGATCCTGACTAAGGAGGAAATTGATGAGGAGGGAGTTGACGGTGTGGTTTGCAGGCGCTTGGATACAACAGGACAACGGGATTTAGGTGTCCCTGGACTGCTTACGGTCTGAGCCAAAGTTTCTGAACTTGACAGTAACTTTTTATGAACGCGCTGCAGGTGCCGTATAAGGGAGGATGTTCCTAGGTGGTTGACGTCCCTACCCCTACTTATTTCACCTTTACATATGGTACATATGGCAAGACAGTTGTTGTCCGGATTTGGATAGAAATATTGCCAGACCAAAGAGGTGGAATGTTTGGTCTTCTGCCCAGGCATGACCGTGATGGGCTTTTTCATCCCACGGACAACAACTGTCTCCCCCGGAGCCTGATTTAAACAAACCACATCACCATCAGAATCCTCCTCGCCAACTTCCTCCTCAGCGCCAGCTACACCAGTATCCTCATCCTGTTGTACTTCAACAGTGACATCTTCAATTTGCATATCAGCAAGTGGACTGTGGGTGCTCCTTTCAGCACTTGCAGGGGGCGTGCAAATGGTGGAAAGAGCCACCTCTTCCCGTCCAGTGCTGGGAAGGTCAGGCATCGCAACCACCACCACACTTGGACTCTCCTTGGGGATTTGTGATATCTTCTTAGAAAGCACAGTTCTTCGCTGTGCTTTTGCCAGCTTAACTCTTTTGATTTTTTTAGTGGGAGGAGTGCTTCCATCGTCATGTGAAGCTGAACCACTAGTCATGAACATACTAGGGATCGACCTTAGCCGTTCCTTGCCACTCCGTGTCGTAAATGGCATATTGGCAAGTTTACGTTTCTCTTCAGCTGATTTAAATGTCTTTTTCAAGGTCATTTTCCTGAACTTTGCCATTTGGGATTGTATGTGCCCTCTACTATGACATTGGGCATCGGCCTTGGCAGACGACGTTGATGGCATGTTATCGTCTATGTCATGACTAGTGGCAGCAGCTTCAGCACTAGGAGGAAGTGGTTCTTGATCTTTCTCTATATTATTTTTATCGGAGAAAGTTTGGTCCTCCATTTATGTTATATCGATTTGATATATACGTGCGGCTAAACACAGAAAATAATTTTTTTTTGGTTTGGACTGGAGTGTACTTTGTGGGTTACAGCACCCTTTAACGGTCAAGCCAGCCGGCCCTTTACTTATGACACAGGCACACTCTTGGCACTACTTTGTTGATGCACGTGCGGCTACTGCGCACACAATTCACAAACACAGAAAATAATTTTTTTTTGGTTTGGACTGGAGTGTACTTTGGGGGTTACAGCACCCTTTAACGGTCAAGCCAGCCGGCCCTTTACTTATGACACAGGCGCACGCTTGGCACTACTTTGTTGATGCACGTGCGGCTACTGCGCAAACAATTCACAAACACAGAAAATAATTTTTTTTTGGTTTGGACTGGAGTGTACTTTCGGGGGTTACAGCACCCTTTAACGGTCAAGCCAGCCGGCCCTTTACTTATGACACAGGCGCACGCTTGGCACTACTTTGTTGATGCACGTGCGGCTACTGCGCACACAATTCACAAACACAGAAAATAATTTTTTTTTAGGTTTGGACTGGAGTGTACTTTCGGGGGTTACAGCACCCTTAACGGTCAAGCCAGCCGGCCCTTTACTTATGACACAGGCGCACGCTTGGCACTACTTTGTTGATGCACGTGCGGCTACTGCGCACACAATTCACAAACACAGAAAATAATTTTTTTTTTGGTTTGGACTGGAGTGTACTTTCGGGGGTTACAGCACCCTTAACGGTCAAGCCAGCCGGCCCTTTACTTATGACACAGGCGCACGCTTGGCACTACTTTGTTGATGCACGTGCTGCTACTGCGCACACAATTCACAAACACAGAAAATAATTTTTTTTTAGGTTTGGACTGGAGTGTACTTTCGGGGGTTACAGCACCCTTAACGGTCAAGCCAGCCGGCCCTTTACTTATGACACAGGCGCACGCTTGGCACTACTTTGTTGATGCACGTGCGGCTACTGCGCACACAATTCACAAACACAGAAAATAATTTTTTTTTTGGTTTGGACTGGAGTGTACTTTCGGGGGTTACAGCACCCTTAACAGTCAAGCCAGCCGGCCCTTTACTTATGACACAGGCGCACGCTTGGCACTACTTTGTTGATGCACGTGCGGCTACTGCGCACACAATTCACAAACACAGAAAATTATTTTTTTTTTGGTTTGGACTGGAGTGTACTTTCGGGGGTTACAGCACCCTTAACGGTCAAGCCAGCCGGCCCTTTACTTATGACACAGGCGCACGCTTGGCACTACTTTGTTGATGCACGTGCGGCTACTGCGCACACAATTCACAAACACAGAAAATAATTTTTTTTTAGGTTTGGACTGGAGTGTACTTTCGGGGGTTACAGCACCCTTAACGGTCAAGCCAGCCGGCCCTTTACTTATGACACAGGCGCACGCTTGGCACTACTTTGTTGATGCACGTGCGGCTACTGCGCACACAATTCACAAACACAGAAAATAATTTTTTTTTTGGTTTGGACTGGAGTGTACTTTCGGGGGTTACAGCACCCTTAACGGTCAAGCCAGCCGGCCCTTTACTTATGACACAGGCGCACGCTTGGCACTACTTTGTTGATGCACGTGCGGCTACTGCGCACACAATTCACAAACACAGAAAATAATTTTTTTTTAGGTTTGGACTGGAGTGTACTTTCGGGGGTTACAGCACCCTTAACGGTCAAGCCAGCCGGCCCTTTACTTATGACACAGGCGCACGCTTGGCACTACTTTGTTGATGCACGTGCGGCTACTGCGCACACAATTCACAAACACAGAAAATAATTTTTTTTTTGGTTTGGACTGGAGTGTACTTTCGGGGGTTACAGCACCCTTAACGGTCAAGCCAGCCGGCCCTTTACTTATGACACAGGCGCACGCTTGGCACTACTTTGTTGATGCACGTGCGGCTACTGCGCACACAATTCACAAACACAGAAAATAATTTTTTTTTGGTTTGGACTGGAGTGTACTTTCGGGGGTTACAGCACCCTTTAACGGTCAAGCCAGCCGGCCCTTTACTTATGACACAGGCACACTCTTGGCACTACTTTGTTGATGCACGTGCGGCTACTGCGCACACAATTCACAAACACAGAAAATAATTTTTTTTTAGGTTTGGACTGGAGTGTACTTTCGGGGGTTACAGCACCCTTAACCGTCAAGCCAGCCGGCCCTTTACTTATGACACAGGCGCACGCTTGGCACTACTTTGTTGATGCACGTGCGGCTACTGCGCACACAATTCACAAACACAGAAAATAATTTTTTTTTGGTTTGGACTGGAGTGTACTTTCGGGGGTTACAGCACCCTTTAACGGTCAAGCCAGCCGGCCCTTTACTTATGACACAGGCGCACGCTTGGCACTACTTTGTTGATGCACGTGCGGCTACTGCGCACACAATTCACAAACACATAAAATTATTTTTTTTTTGGTTTGGACTGGAGTGTACTTTCGGGGGTTACAGCACCCTTAACGGTCAAGCCAGCCGGCCCTTTACTTATGACACAGGCGCACGTTTGGCACTACTTTGTTGATGCACGTGCGGCTACTGCGCACACAATTCACAAACACAGAAAATAATAATTTTTTTGGTTTGGACTGGAGTGTACTTTCGGGGGTTACAGCACCCTTAATGGTCAAGCCAGCCGGCCCTTTACTTATGACACAGGCGCACGCTTGGCACTACTTTGTTGATGCACGTGCGGCTACTGCGCACACAATTCACAAACACAGAAAATAATTTTTTTTTTTGGTTTGGACTGGAGTGTACTTTCGGGGGTTACAGCACCCTTAACGGTCAAGCCAGCCGGCCCTTTACTTATGACACAGGCGCACGCTTGGCACTACTTTGTTGATGCACGTGCGGCTACTGCGCACACAATTCACAAACACAGAAAATAATTTTTTTTTGGTTTGGACTGGAGTGTACTTTCGGGGGTTACAGCACCCTTTAACGGTCAAGCCAGCCGGCCCTTTACTTATGACACAGGCGCACACTTGGCACTACTTTGTTGATGCACGTGCGGCTACTGCGCACACAATTCACAAACACAGAAAATAATTTTTTTTTAGGTTTGGACTGGAGTGTACTTTCGGGGGTTACAGCACCCTTAACGGTCAAGCCAGCCGGCCCTTTACTTATGACACAGGCGCACGCTTGGCACTACTTTGTTGATGCACGTGCGGCTACTGCGCACACAATTCACAAACACAGAAAATAATTTTTTTTTTGGTTTGGACTGGAGTGTACTTTCGGGGGTTACAGCACCCTTAACGGTCAAGCCAGCCGGCCCTTTACTTATGACACAGGCGCACGCTTGGCACTACTTTGTTGATGCACGTGCGGCTACTGCGCACACAATTCACAAACACAGAAAATAATTTTTTTTTTGGTTTGGACTGGAGTGTACTTTCGGGGGTTACAGCACCCTTAACGGTCAAGCCAGCCGGCCCTTTACTTATGACACAGGCGCACGTTTGGCACTACTTTGTTGATGCACGTGCGGCTACTGCGCACACAATTCACAAACACAGAAAATAATTTTTTTTTTGGTTTGGACTGGAGTGTACTTTCGGGGGTTACAGCACCCTTAACGGTCAAGCCAGCCGGCCCTTTACTTATGACACAGGCGCACGCTTGGCACTACTTTGTTGATGCACGTGCGGCTACTGCGCACACAATTCACAAACACAGAAAATAATTTTTTTTTTGGTTTGGACTGGAGTGTACTTTCGGGGGTTACAGCACCCTTAACGGTCAAGCCAGCCGGCCCTTTACTTATGACACAGGCGCACGCTTGGCACTACTTTGTTGATGCACGTGCGGCTACTGCGCACACAATTCACAAACACAGAAAATAATTTTTTTTTGGTTTGGACTGGAGTGTACTTTCGGGGGTTACAGCACCCTTTAACGGTCAAGCCAGCCGGCCCTTTACTTATGACACAGGCGCACGCTTGGCACTACTTTGTTGATGCACGTGCGGCTACTGCGCACACAATTCACAAACACAGAAAATATATTATTTTTTTAGCACTTGGGGGGAGCACCCCTGATGGACAGAGCACCCCCTGGACAACACTACAGCACCCCTTTAGGACTGGGACACTGCACAGGACTTTGGAGTGGACACAGCCCCTATGGAGAACTGACTGCACAACACAGTCCAGCCAGCCCCTATGGACTTTGAAGTAGTGGACACAGCCCCTATTAACAACAGCAGCACAGCACAACACAGCCAGCCCCTATGGACTTTGAAGTAGTGGACAACAGCAGCACTACACTACACTACACTACACAGCACTAACTCCCACCCTCCCTCTTCACTGTCCACAGCCGAGTGAGAAAATGGCGCCGACGCGGGTACCTTATATAGGATCCAAAACCCGCGAGACTCGGAAGGCGGGATGATGACGTTTTGCCTCGATGTCAGATCCGAGTCAGGCGGGAAAAGTCGAGCCTGACTCGGATCGGACTCGGATCGGGGGGGCTCGGGGGGGTTCGGATTTCAGAAATCCGAACCCGCTCACCCCTAATATATATATATATATATATATATATATATATATATATTTAGTCTCCCTATTTCTACAGGCATGTAAATTGAACTACCCACAGTGTAAGGTTAATAAATTTGTATTTTCTTCAGTTTGGGGGGAGCTGGCTATGATCTTTATAGATTTTGGCTAACCCCGTGTTGGGAATAAGATATGATCCTTATGGATTGTCTTCATTCTTATGTGGGATAATATAAAAGAGTCATCCCAGTAAATTAATGATGGAATGAAAGTATCAGTTGTTAAAAAGCATAACACTGTATAGATAGCCCAATTTGAATATAGGTAAATTATGTTACCCATAATGCATTTTGTTTGTTTTTAATTCACTGTTTTTAAGCTTTTCCTGTGTTTTTTTGCATAAAATTTTTTATATATAGTGGTTTGCAATAGAGTAAGTTTTATAAAAGATATATATATATTGAAAAGAGAAATAAAAATTATACTCTCCCTATTTCTTCACATGTGTGAATTAAACTACCCCCAGTGTGTGTTTTTTTTTTTTTTAAGTAGAAGCAGTCATTGGAGGGGGGCGCCAGTCCCTTAGTTTGCCAGGGGCGCTTGGACTCCTAGATACACCCCTGGGTTTAACAATCCCCTAAAACTGCAAATCTAACAATAACATACATCAGTAGAATCAAATGAGATCTAAGTGGTCTATACATAAATAATGTCCGTGCCAAGTATGCATTAGTCTTTCAGTATCTCAAATTAAAGAGCAGTGTTCGTGCCAAGTGGCAATGTGATCTGTAGCAGATACGGCATCCCGCTCCACTACTCTGACCCCTCAGAAACAGTCAAATGAGGACAAGGAGAGGTCTTTGGCTGCCAATCTGTACTTGGAACCAATCTTGTATAGGTGGTCGATGTTGCTTGAATTTGGAGTAAAAGATATATCAGTCTTCCTTGCAGGGGATGCAGCAAATGGTGCACTTGTTTATGGTGATCCGCTAGGCATCAACTGCTACTCAGAGTGTGTGGTCAGAGTGGCATTGCTGTGGGTTACCCTGTTTGGGACTAGCCACGGGGGTCCTTCTCATTCCTCTCCTGCGAGTGTGTTGCTGTAACACTCACCTCCGCTGGAATCACCATTACCTTCCTTCACTTCCGGGTGGTGCGGGCTTAGTCCAGTCACGTGACATGACTGGGGGAATTGCAGTTTAGCGCTCTCACTGCTGGTTAGGGTCTGAGTATAGTGCAGTGTATCCAACGCGTTTCAACAAGAGATGTGTGGTTCGGTTCTCCAGAAATCCAAATCCACCCGAATTTCGTGATTCTGGGTAAATCCGAGTTGTGGTTCTAATCTCCTGAGGAGAACCGGGTAAATCTGGGTCACGGTTCTGATCTTTTTGTGGTTTGAAATTCGGATTTTAAATCTGAATTTCAGGTTTTGGACTGCATAAATTACATGATTTTAGCTGTTTAAAACGTTTTATATATTTTTTATTTAAAAAATCCAGATCCAAAACCAAAACAGTTGAGGGTGGTTTGCAAAACCAAATCCAGATCCAAAACCTTGAAGGAGACACAGATCCAAAACCAAAACATGGGGGTCAGTGCACATCCCTAGTTTCAGCCTTACTGTCTTCCTCTGGGGGTATGTGTTTGTTTGTCCTGTCAGTTGGCTGTTTAAATCCTTTGTTAAATATCCACGCTTTCTTTTGAATAGCTGCCAATAACACAAAAAATATGGCATGTAAGAAAGGTTTGTCCCTATTAATCTGTTTATATATACACATATATATATATATATATATATATATTGTGATAAGTCGGGGTAGGGGGTACCTCTCATGGGGTAGATGGACACCTCCTTATTACACACAGCAGCCAGGAAACAGCACACCAGTCCAGGGTTTTTGTGCACGCTGGTTGAAACCAGTTTTATAGTGCAATATAAACAACAAAGTAAACAAAACATAAAAATAAATCCTAGCCCGTCTGGACATTGACTAGACAGGTTATTCCCTCTGAACAAGTGGCAGGGCCTTCTGCCTTACCACAAACACAGCACTTTCAAATATCACAGTGTCTCTGAACAAACCTCAGTGTCTGTTTTTCCCAGGGTATGTGAGACACTGAACCAAAACCTAACACAGCTTATCTGAGCCACTTCCAGGTGCAACTACTAATCAGCCTGCTCTCAGACTGAAAGGCCAAACACCTGGAATGGCCTGTGGATGGAGCCCTCCCTCTCTTCTCACATCCACACCCCCAGGACCCATTATCCAGCTTTTACCAAAAGCCAACACTTCTGTTCCGTTTGGCATAACAGACTTTTCCTGGGGTTTTTTAAAACACATATGAAAGGAATCTGGGATACACATATATGCCATCCCAGACTTTTCCAAGGCTTCTATCACATATCCCCCCCTTTGTTTTGATCTGAGGAGTGGAACAACTGCAACCCCCAAACAATAAATACACAACAAAGCATCTGCATTGGCCAGCTGGCTTTCTGGCCTGTGTTCGACTGAAAACTTAAAGTTTAGCAATGCCACGAACAACCTTCTTATTCTCCCATTGCTCTCTTTGTTCTCTGACATCCATTTCAAAGGGGCATTGTCAGTGATCTGCCTGAATTTCCTTCCCATCAAGTAGTACCTGAGAGTTTCTAATGCCCACTTTATGGCCAACGCTTCTTTCTTAACCATAGCATAGTTTCTCTCATGCACATTTAATTTCCTGCTTAAGTAAAAAATAGGGTGTTCTTCACCTTCTTTACTCTGGGACAGGATCGCTCCTATGCCTACATCTGATGCATCAGTTTGAACAACAAACTCCCTGTCAAAATCAGGGGTTATCAGAACTGGTTGGGTACACAATAGCCTTCTCTGCTTCAGGACTCCATTTAACCATGACTTTCTGTTTGCCTTTGGTAAGGTCAGTCAGTGGGACTGCAATGGTGGCAAAATTGGGTATAAATCTACTATAATACCCAGTAATACCTAAGAAGGCTCTCACCTGCTTCTTATTCAGGGTTCATGGCCAGTTTTGTATTGCCTCAATTTTATTAAGCTGTGGCATTATCAAACCTATGCCAATGGTGTATCCAAGATACTTTACTTCTTCCATCCCTATGCAACATGTTTTTGGGTTGGTTGTCAATCCTGCCTTATAGATGGAGTCCAACACTGCTTGTACTCTGGGCAAGTGAGACTGCCAATCAGGACTATGAATGACCACATCATCTAGATAAGCAGCAGCATACTATCTATGGGGTCTTAGAATTCTGTCCATCATGCTTTGAAAGGTAGCCGGTGCCCCTTGTAACCCAAAAGGGCAACATCTTGTATTGGAACAACCCTTTTGATGCAGAAAAGCTGTCTTTTCTTTGGCATTCTCATTTAACGGTACTTGCCAATACCATTTGGTTAAGTCTAGAGTGCTTAAATACCTGGATGTTCCTAGTCTTTCAATTAGTTCATCCACCCTTGGCATTGGGTAGGCATCGAATTTTGACACACAGTTCAATTTTCAGAAATCGTTGCAGAAATGCAGACTCCCATCAGGCTTTGGAATAAGCACAATGGTACTTGACCACTCACTATGTGATTCTTCAATTACACCCAATTCTAACAATTTTTTAATTTCTTTAGATACTGGTTCTCTTTGGGATTCTGGTAACCTAATGGGCTTCAGGTTAATCTTAACCCCTGGGTCAGTGATTATGTCATGTTTAATGACTGTGGTTTTGCCTGATATATCTGAAAACAAAACCCTATTTCTGATAAGAAATTCCTTAACTTCCTGCTGTTGATCTGCTGGCAGGGTTTTAGCTACTGTCACTTCAGGAACCAAGGGCCCTGGGTTTACTGGAGGAGCTGGGATGGTTGACAGAGCTGCTCTATCCTTCCAAGGTTTTATAAGATTTACATGGTATATCTGCTCTGGCTTTCTTTTCCCAGGCTGATAAAGTTTAAAATTAACCCCCCCCTTTTCTAGAACTTCAAAGGGTCCTTGCCACTTAGCCAAAAGTTTATTTTCTACTATGGAAACCAACACCAACACTCTGTCCCTAGGAGCAAAGATGTGTAACTGAGCATTGCAGTTGTACACCCTCTGCTGTGCCTGTTGGGCCCATTCCAAGTGCTCTCTCACTATCGGCACCACAGCAGCACTTCTTTCCTGCATTTGGCAAACATGCTCAATAACCATTTTATATGGACTGGACTGCCTCTCCCATTTGGCAATGTCTAGTCATCCCCTTGGGTGTCTCCCATACAGCAAATCGAAAGGTGAAAACCCGGTGGAGGATTGGGGAACCTCTCTTATGGTCAACAACAAATAAGGCAATAAGTAATTCCAATCTCTACCATCTTTGTCCACTACTTTCCTTTGCATGTGTTTTAAAGTTTTGTTAAACCTCTCCACTAACCCATCGGTTTGGGGGTGATACACAGAAGTTCTTAACTGATCAATTTTAAGCATGCGGCATAACTCTTTCATGATTTTGGACATAAATGGGGTACCTTGGTCAGTCTGTATTTCCTTAGATATTCCCAACCTGCTAAAGACATGGACTAATTCTCTAACAATGGTCTTTGTTGACGTATTGCACAATGGTATCGCTTCCGGGTACCTGGTAGCGTAATCCATTATCACCAGAATATATTGATGGCCCCGGGCAGACTTCATTAACGGTCCAACCAAATCCATAGCTATTCTTTCAAATGGAACCTCAATAATGGGTAATGGGACAAGTGGACTTTTAAAATGCGGTCTTGGAGCATGATATTGACATTCAGGGCAGGATGCACAATAGTCAGAAACCTCTTTATGGACCCCAGGCCAGAAAAACCTCTGTAAAATTCACTCAGTGGTTTTTTTCTACCACTGGGTAACCTGCAGTTATGTGACCATGTGCCAGGTCTAACACAGTTCTTCTATATGCATTTGGAACTATTAATTGTTCCACAACATCTTCCCCTTTCTTAGTCACCTGATACAAAAAATCCTGGCGTACTGACATGTGAGGATATGACAACGGACTATCAGGGTCTACGGATTTACCATCAATCTCTTTTCTGACTTCAAGAGCAAGCAGATGATCAACTGGCTCCATAACACTTTCCATCTCAGTAGGAGGCGCATCACTTGGTGAACCACCATCATTCTCAGCATTGTCTGGTTCGCCAATCATGCTAGAAAAGGGGAACACCTCAGACTCTAAAGAAACTCCCTCTGCTACTGCATCAGTTACCTCCTCAAATGTGTCGGGGTTATTTACTTCTATAACAAATCGGCTTTTCCACAACTTCCAGAAGTGAGCAAAGTCTCTCCCCACTATTGCATCATACATCAAGCCATGCACTAAACCCACAGAGACAATCGCAGAAGCACATGGTGTTTCTATGTTCACCTCTGCAGTAACATAATAGCAAGTATCCCCATGTATGCTGGTCACACCAATAGTTTTCCCCTTATGCTTCACGGGGTTCACCAGTTCATGTTTCACAAGTGTAACCAGGCTACCAGAACCTAACAAAGCCTCTACTCAGTTGCCTTCTACAGTAACTACACACTTTTGCTTATCTGTCTCAGCCTGTCGGTCAGCAGTACAGGCTGGCTGTGCAAAGAAAGACACTCTGTGATTGATGTAAGCAGTATCACATTGCATAGGGTCAGAGGTAAGTGAACAATTAGCAGCAATATGGCCTAAACCACCTCTCTTAAGGCCTGGCGGGTCTCCACTGGCAACTTGTTGTTGCCTCTGGGCAGTCTCCAAGGCCAATAATTGCACATTGGTGGATCCCTGCTGAGCTCTGGTAGTGTCCTGCTGAGCTCTATTAGTTTCCTGATAAGCTCTGGTAGCTTCTTGCTGAGCCCTAGTATCTTATTGCTGAGCTTTGTTAGTTTCCTGCTGAGTTTTGTTAGCTTGGAGCAAGGCCTTAACAATGTCCTCCATATTGTCTTTAGGTGTAGGTTGGAAGTGGAATCTGGCTTCTCTATGCATCTACCGATGCTACCTTCATGGATTCCATAAAACACAGGTTGACATCCAAACAACAAATTTGGGTCTGTCTCTTTAAATTTTCAATGCAAAACTTTTCCTCTTCCTGTAGTTTTCCGTGTGTCTGCCCGCATTTTCCACCACTTGTGATATAGTCATGGTGGGGGGGTCCCTCTCCTGGGGTAGATGGACACCTCCTTATTACACACAGCAGCCAGAAAACAGCACACCAGTCCAGGGTTTTCATGCAAACTGGTCGTAACCAGTTTTATTGTGCAACATAAACAACAAAATAAACAAAACATAAAAATAAATCCTAGCCCATCTGAGCATTAACGAGACAGGTTATTCCCTCTGTACAAGTGGCAGGGCCTACTGCCTTACCACAAACACAGCACTTTCATATATCACAGTGTCTCTGAACAAACCTCAGTGTCTGTTCTTCCCAGGGTATGTGAGACACTGAACCAAAACCTACCACAGCTTATCTGAGCCACTTCCAGGTGCAACTACTAATCAGCCTGCTCTCAGACTGAAAGGCCCAACACCTGGAATGGCCTGTGGATGGAGCCCTCTCTCTCTACTCACATCCAATCCCCCAGGACCCATTATCCAGCTTTTACCAAAAGCAGACACTTCTGGTCTGTTTGGCATAACAGACTTTTTCTGTTTTTTTTTTAAAACACATATGAAAGGAATCTGGGACACACATATATGCCATCCCAGACTTCTCCAGTGCTTCTATCACAATATATATATATATATAAAGTCCCAAAAACTGCCGGCACTCAGAGAATCCTCTCACAGCTGGCCTCGGTGTCCATATCCACGTAAGCATACATAAAGTCCAAAAAAGTGCCTCGAGTGCCTATCTTCCTTTTTTGGACTTTATATTTTAAAGGAAACAGTGAATCTTTATTTCACCTCATTTCAAGGCTCCAGCTGCCTTGTCACCAATGTGCAGAATGACAAAAGTGCATATGCTTACCTTATATATGATACAAACAAAAGTGCAGGATCAGGATCAATTCTCTCATTTCTGGATGCTGGGTGCCGTGTATCCATGACGTCATACAACAGCACAAACCTGGCAGAGGGGCATTGTGGAGAGGTAACTAGGGACAGAGGGGCTGATTCAGCAAGGATCACTGATGCGATCGTGGCAGAAAGCACGTACGCAGTTCTGCTGCAAAAATTATGCAAATGACTGTGATCGCAATGCCACCAAAGCACAACATAATGATGCCCACTTCCCTTTACTCTCATCTGTAATACCTTGCAAGTTTGTGAAAGCTTCGATACCATTGAGTACCATAGGAGCTACGTGCACAATTAAGGCAGGCCAGACCTCAGTCACAAACTGCTAAACTTCCTGTCAGTATCTAGAGCTCAGGCTGCGTATGGCGTTGAAATGCACTAGCAGGCCTGCGTTCCACTGACCACCTCCCCCGTCACCACCCCCAAACGGTACTTCCTGTCAATAACTCTGCGATGGGTCTGCGTACTCACTACGATCGCATTTTTGATCGCAGTGGCTGTTTTGCACACTGCGATGCATACGCATGCACAGAACGCTGCTTGTTCACTTCCCTGGCATCTGCGAGGAGCAGCACCGGGGTTACACAGGAGCATAGGCTCCATTCATTTCATTCTAAATACCCGGCATCTGTAAGGAGCAGCACCGGGTCTAATCAGGGGGTGGCTGTGTGGGGTTGGTGGGGCGAGAGGGAGCTGCTTGTTCACTTCCTCGGCATCTGCGAGGAGAAGTTCTGGGGCTAGACAGGAGCACAGGCTCCATTCATGAATATTACCTGGCATCTGCAAGGAGCAGTGCCAGGTGTGATCAGGCGAGCGCTGCATGTGTACTTTCCCGGCGTCTGCAAAGAGCAGAGCCGGGTGTGATCAGGGTGGGGGGGGGTGCGCTGATGTATGTGTACTTATCCAGCATCTGCAACGAGCAGAGCCGGGTCTGATCATGGAGGGGGGGGGGGCGCTGCTGTATGTGTACATTGCCGGCGTCTGCAAGGAGCAGCGCCAGGTGTGATCAGGGAGGTGGGCCGCTGTTGTATGTGTACTTACCTGGCGTCTGTGAGGATCCTTGCCGGGTGTGATCAGGGAGGGGGGGGGGGTCAGTGCTGTATGTGAACTTCCCCGGCATCTGCGAGGAGCTGCGCCTGGTGTGATCAGTGGGTGTTGCTGTATGTGTCCTCACAGATGCCGGGGTTACACAGGAGCACAGGCTCCATTCATAATTGTTAACAGTGTATGGTGTCTAAAATAGAAATCCATTCTGATTCCAAGAGTAGTAATCTGTTAGCTCAATCCCACCCTAGAATCAATGGGAGTACATGGTCGATGATTTCATGGCGAAGGCTTGACAGTTGATGATTTGCTGCTTTAAAATGTCTGGCAACCGGTTGGTCTGATTCTCTTCCTTGCAGTGCTAGTTTAATAGTTGAACAATGGATTGCTATGCATTCCTTAAACATCCTTGTAGTTTCACCAACATAATTTAGACCACAAGGCACGTTAAAAGATATATCACGAACTTGGAGGTACATGTTAATACATACTGTAGTTGATATTAAATCTTTTACCGGTGAGAGGATTGCTAAAGGACGAACCTATTTCCGGGTAACTACATGTTACACAAGAGATACACCTATAGCATCCTGGTTTTTTATAGCTAGTTCCAGTCTGCTGGTGCACTCAGAGAATCCACTCACAGCTGGCCTCGGTGTCCATATCCACGTAAGCATACATAAAGTCCAAAAAAGTGCCTCGAGTGCCTATCTTCCTTTTTTGGACTTTATATTTTAAAGGAAACAGTGAATCTTTATTTCACCTCGTTTCAAGGCTCCAGCTGCCTTGTCACCAATGTGCAGAATGACAAAAGTGCATATGCTTACCTTATATATGATACAAACGAAAGTGCAGGATCAGGATCAATTCTCTCATTTCTGGATGCTGGGTGCCATGTATCCATGACGTCATACAACAGCACGAACCTGGCAGAGGGGCATTGTGGAGAGGTAACTAGGGACAGAGGGGCAAATTCAGCAAGGATCACTGATGCGATCGTGGCAGAAAGCACATACGCAGTTCTGCTGCAAACATTATGCAAATGACTGTGATCGCAATGCCACCACAGCACAACATAATGACGCCCACTTCCCTTTACTCTCATCTGTAATACCTTGCAAGTTTGCGAAAGCTTCGATTCCATTGAGTACCATAGGAGCTTCACGCACAATTAAGGCAGGCCAGACCTCAGTCACAAACTGCTAAACTTCCTGTCAGTACCTAGAGCTCAGGTTGCGTATGGCGTTGAAATGCACTAGCACGCCTGCGTTCCACTGACCACCTCCCCCGTCACCACCCCCAAACGGTACTTCCTGTCAATAACTCTGCGATGGGTCTGTGTACTCACTACGATAGCATTTCCGATCGCAGTGGCTGTTTTGCACACTGCGATGCATACGCATGCACAGAACGCAGCAATCGACTGGGTGCGTGCATTTTTGCACTTATGATCCTTGCTGAATCAGGCCCGGGGGGAGGGGGGGGCGGTTGGCGGCTGCTTGTTCACTTCCCTGGGATCTACGAGGAGCAGCACCGGGGTTACACAGGAGCATAGGCTCCATTCATTTCATTCTAATAACCCGGCATCTGTAAGGAGCAGCACCGGGTCTAATCAGGGGGTGGCTGTGTGGGGTTGGTGGGGCGAGAGGCAACTGCTTGTTCACTTCCCTGGCATCTGCGAGGAGAAGTTCTGGGGCTAGACAGGAGCATAGGCTCCATTCATGAATATTACCTGGCATCTGCAAGGAGCAGCGCCAGGTGTGATCAGGGGGGCGCTGCATGTGTACTTTCCCGGCGTCTGCAAAGAGCAGAGCCGGGTGTGATCAGGGAGGGGCGGGCACTGCTGTATGTGTACTTCCCTGGCATCTGCAAGGAGCAGCACCAGGTGTGATCAGGCAGGGGGGCCGCTGTTGTATGTGTACTTACCTGGCATCTGCGAGGAGCAGTGCTGGGTGTGACCAGGGAGGAGGGCCGCTGTTGTATGTGTACTTACCTGGCATCTGCGAGGAGCAGTGCCGGGTGTGACCAGGGAGGGGGGGCCGCTGCTGTATGTGTACTTCCCTGGCGTCTGTGAGGATCCTTGCCGGGTGTGATCAGGGAGGGGGGGGGGGCACTGCTGTATGTGAACTTCCCCGGCATCTGCGAGGAGCAGCGCCGGGTGTGATCAGTGGGTGTTGCTGTATGTGTCCTCACAGATGCCGGGGTTACACAGGAGCACAGGCTCCATTCATAATTGTTAACAGTGTATGGTGTCTAAAATAGAAATCCATTCTGATTCCAAGAGTAATAATCTGTTAGCTCAATCCCACCCTAGAATCAGTGGGGGTACATGGTCGATGATTTCATGACGAAGGCTTGACAGTTGATGATTTGTTGCTTTACAATGTCTGGCAACCGGTTGGTCTGATTCTCTTCCTTGCAGTGCTAGTTTAATAGTTGAACAATGGATAGCCATGTATTCCTTAAACATCCTTGTGGTTTGACCAACATAGTTTAGACCACAAGGCACGTTAAAAGATATATCACGAACTTGGAGGTACATGTTAATACATACTGTAGTTGATATTAAATCTTTTACCGGTGTGAGGATCGCTAAAGGACAAACCTACTTCCAGGTAACTACATGTTACACAAGAGATACACCTATAGCACCCTATTTTTTTTTATAGCTAGTTCCAGTCTGCTGTTGGAAAAGAGTAATATCCATTTTCATAAGAATAGTTTTCAAATTTCTTCAATGTTTGAAATCTACAGTATTAAAGGAGACTTTTCCTGTATAGCTGGCAGGTCTTTGTCCTTGCGTATAATCGGCCATAGAGCTTTTGCTGCTCTAGCTACCACCGGACTAGACAATGTATATTCCGTGACAAACAGGATCCTCAGGTTTGTATTTATTTTAGGTTTAGGTGTTAAAAATTTAGGCCCTCATTCAGAGCCGCTCGCTAGCGGCCGTACGCTCGTTCCGAGTGATGTTCGCACATCTGCGCATGCGTACGGTTTTTAGTACGCATGCGCGAACCAGTCAGTGCAGCCGGAAATCGTTTGTACGCTATATAGCGAGTGCCTGCTATTTTGTGTGACAGAATGAGGCGTATGTGGGTGGTAACAGGGGAAGGTGTTTGAAAATGGGGGAGTGGAATTCGAACGCAGGCGTGCTTAAAGGTCAAAACGGGCGTTTTAAGGGAGTGCATAATTAACACAGCAGCGTCATTGACCACGTCACTTGGTTTTTTTTAACTCAGAACTGCTCGCAAAATAGCGGTTGAAAAAACCTACCACAAGAATAGCGAGCAGTTCATACTCTGTACGATGTACTCGATTAATCTAATAAATAGCGGACATGACGTATGGTGCGAGCGGCCAGGGGGCGTTTTTATCAAATAAACAAGCGTATGTTTTGCTCGCTCGTTCAGACTTAGAGGTGTGAACAGACTGCAGTTTGCGAACGGATCATTTGAATAGCCACCCCTTGTTTTTGAACGAACGACCGCAAATAGTGAACGGCTCTGAATCAGGCCCTTAGTCCCTGGGGAGTTGCAATACTTCCTGTTTGTGCTTCAGTAATACCTGTTTCTTATAGCCACTTTGTGTGAATTTATCCACGATCAGGTCAATCTGGGGTTCTACTTGATCTGTGACATTAGTGACTCATGCCACTCTCATTATCTGGGATTACGCCAGACTTATTTTTAGTGCCTGGGGATGGAAGCTATTTGATACCAAAAGCGTATTACGGTCTCTCCTTGGAAAAGACAGAGGTGCAAATCTTACCATTTTCAATAGTCACCTGAATGTTCAAAAAGTGGATTTCCACCGGGCTGTACTTGAAGGTAAATTTAATCGGTGAATTTAATTTGTTGATGTTATTTATAGTTGTTATCAGTAGCGATTCATCCCCTGTTCATATTAAAAAGAGATTGTCTATATACCGGGTATATATATGTTGCTTGATGTTGGGGATCATAAGAAGAAGGTGTGTTCCTGTTCGAACATATAATATTTGCGAAGCTCGGAGCTACGTTAGATCCCATAGCACATCCGGTTTGTTGTCTGTAGAAATTCCCATAATAATAAAAGTAGTTCCGAGTTAAAGTTAACTGTATCAACTGTACACAAACAAATCCATATTGCATTTATCAAAGGAATTCTTAACTACAAAGTGTTCCACTGTCCTCAAACCTTCCTGGTATTACTGTGTAAAGGCTCTTTACATCTAAAGTGCAAAGTAGTGCGTTGTGCAGAATATTGGTAAGGTTATTTAGTTTAATTAAGAAGGACGTAGTATGCTTAAGAAATGTTGGTTGCTGCATAACATATGGTTGGTTCACTATATACTATCTGATATAGTGAACCTAAGGTTGAAATGATCGGCCTTCCTGTCAAATTCCTTTGATCTTTGTGTACTTTAGGTACTGTATACATGAGAGGAACTCTAGGGTGTTAATTTTTTAAAGCTTTGATTGCTTGGCATCTAACTGCTTATTTTTTTCTGCCTGGGCCAATAATTCATCAAGTTCCTTTTTATAAACTTGAGTAGAGTCTCCTTGTTGTTTTTCATATGCTAGGGTATCCGACAGTTGATGATCCATTTCCAATTTGTAATCCATGATGTCCCCTCCCCCTCACCTTTATTGGCGGGGCGGATTATAATATCTGTGCATTTAGACAGGCCCTTAAGATCTATTTGTTCTTTCAGTGTCAAATTATGCCATACTTTCCTTTGTGCCTAGTTGAATTTTTGTACAGAATTATCCATGAGACGGGCAAATGTTTTTATAGATGGGTTCAATGATGGTGGCTCAAATGATGAAGGTGGACCAATTGTGGGCAGAAATAAAGATTCACTGTTTGCTTTGAATAAGTCCGGTGTAGTGCCGCCTGCTTCTTGTACTGGAAAGTTCTGCTATGTAATTATCATTAAATAGGAAGCCACCCTGGCAGTGAAGTTGTTTCATTGAGTGCCCTTCTACATTCTGCTATATATTATATATATATTCATCATGAATTTTATTCATGATGAAGCTGGAGATTATTGATCCAGCGAAACGCGTTAAGCAAACAACCAGGCTTCACCTACAGACATCTGTGAGGTTGATGAGATTCTAGGACATTTTGGACTCTCCTTGGAATTAATTTATATTGGACATTCAATTAAGCTTCCATCTTGGACTTTGGACCAGCAACTACAAGTGGAATTTTATACATCCCCAGGAATTTGCACAGGACATGCTAAGAGGACTGTTTTCACTTCAATCCATCAATTGGTAATTATCACTGTGTTCAGATATTCAGTCAGCTTGGAAGCCAGTCCTAATACCATCTACCATATAGGAGAAACATTAATGACCCCAGGATGTTCAGTTACTTATGAATTACATTTTTATTCATCCTCCAAATGTTATTGATTTATGTTTTTTAAGGTTAAATAAATTATCCTATTGACACATTCGTTTTTTATATTTTTTGTTATATATTTATTTAAATAATTTTTTATGGTAATTGATAGCGCTGGTTCAAATATATTATTTTCTCATTTATATAGGGACTGACAATCCCTTACCAGCTGCTACTTAGTGGCACACTGTAATATTTATATATTGTTTATGGTAGCATCAGCCCTGACTGTTAGTCAGCCCAGGCCAGGGATCCCTTGGGAGTTGGGGACCCCCCCAATAAAGGGTTCACCCTCTCCAGGGCACCCCTGGCCTCGGCTGATAGTCTGAGGCTTTCCCCGCCACTCCTGGGCGGTGTGTGGCGGGTTGATAGTGTTAGGTGTAATAATAATAATTAGACTTTTCATCACTGTCTTTACAGTGGAACTACAGGTCCCAGCAAGCCTCCCCCGCATGCTGGTACTTTGATAACCACGAGTACCAGCATGCGAGGCATTAAGGGCCCACTGGTACCTGTAGTTCACCTGTAAAGAAATGGTTAATAAAACACACAACACACCGTGAAAATAAAGCTTTAATGCATCCATAAACACACTTACACATACTCACCTGATTAAAGATGTGCATGTCCCCATGTCAATGAAAAGTATCCCAACGAATTACCTGTAAGAAAAGATCCAATACTCACCTTTATGTCCCTCAATGTTCTCCGCAGAAATCCACTTTCTATTAAATTAATAGTTTATGTGACATTTATTTAAAACATATAGAGGCTGATGCAAAGTGGCATGCAAAATGGGCAAAATTACTCTAAAATATAGTTCATATTTCCACTCATATGCAGAGCTGCTTTGGCCAGGCTGCATAACTGAAACTTACTCAGGCTGGCCGTCAGAACTGGGTCCAGCAAGTCTGTGTTTGATGATGCAGACCCTGGACTCAGAATGCTTAAAAAACGGGGGGTGACATGCCCCTATTTTGAAGAGCGGTCCTTGTGCCCACCCTCCCAAATGCCGCAGCAAGCCAATCATGCTATGGTTAAGGGGGGACTGTTAGTAATCACGCAGGACATCTTCTGTACATGTGCAAAACAGGTCTTGCGCATGCTCAGACTTACTGCAATCAGAGATGAACAATAACCATTGGGTTAGCATACAGCTGTGAATCAGGCCCAAGGTCTGTTCATTTGCGTATCCAAGGGCTTCTGACCACCACAAACCTATTCCAAAGTGACTGATTTACTTCTCTCTGTGGAGAATTTTACCCTACTAGGCCAAGTACAGTTAGGACATATTTATACATTTTCATACTCATGTACACATGGAAAAAGACACATTTAATCCTGGGAAATTATTTTCAGGAGGTCATGGGTAGGCCTGCAATTGAGAAAATGTTGTCATTGGCTCTTTGCAAATACTCCAAAGAACTGATTGGTGATTCCTGCATTTCTTGGAAAAGTATATATTTTTTCTATATGCAATAAAAAATATTGTTTTTGTATTGCAGATTAATTGATGACTAATACCCCATTCAGACTTAAGCCTAAAATTTAGGTTTCTGCTCGTGATTGCACATCAACCCAGGTCTAGCGTAAATCTGAAAGGTGCAACCCAGGTTGACAGTCCCGGGTCCGCGACCCTGTTCGCTAGTAGGGTTTTTCCCAGAACTTGCAACCTGGGTCGACAACCTGTTTCAAGTGTGAAAGGTGCGACCCGGATCTTGATGACCCGGGTCATGCCTAAAATAAACTGTTAAACCGGGGACAGCGGCACTTGGAGATGAGATAATCTCCAAGAGCCCACTGAATGACGAAAGATCCAGGTCACTGCCAGACCCGGGTCCGATGTGAAGGGTGACGTCGGGAATAACCGGGGTCATCTCCCTAAGTGTGAAAGGGTCTGAGCCAAGTTGAAGCAGGGAATTTAGGTCTGAAGGTGGTATAACAGTGAATTTGCCTTTTGCATCTTATATATAAAATTCATTGGTCTGTTTGCTTGTATGTATGTATGTCTGTCTGGTTTTGCATTCAGACATCCCTGCACCGATTAGGATAAACCAACGCATGGTGGTCCAGTTGGATCCTGGCCAATTTTAGGAGTTTAAGGTCCTGGTCAGACCTCCTGTTGGTGTATGCTAGGCAGAACTTTGACCTGGGGAGTCTGTTCTGAGCCTTCCAGTGGATGAAGTTGGACGAAAACTTCACAGAGTGGTAACACTAGATCCCACAGGACTTACTAGGGGGTTGAGGTCCCAGGTGGACCTCCCGTTGGTGTACGCTGGGCAGAACATGGACCTGGGGATGCCGGCCAGAACTGGGGAGCCTGTTCTGAGCCTTCCACTGGATGAATTTGGACAAAAACTCCACAGAGTGGTAACATTAGATCCCACAAGACATACTAGGGGGTTGAGGTTCCAGACGGACCACCCTATGGTGTATGCTGGGCAGAACTTTGACCTGGGGATGCTGGCCAGAACTGGGGAGCCTGTTCTGGGCCTTTCACTGGATGGATATGGATGTAAACTTCACAGAGGGGTGGCTATGCTGGGTACTACAGCTAGTATAAAATACATGGTTTACAACATGGGTGCATATTGCATTATGTCTATGACATATCCCTGAATAAACACGTCAGTGCACCTGAAGGTCTGACATGTGGCAAGCTCATAATTGGGTATGAATATTGATCAATAAGCTCAGGTCCTGATCAAGGGTTGCAATCACCCTAGGCTAATATACTTGTAACACCCATTTAATAACTATAGAGTACTTTCTACGTCATCCACTTCCTACCCCCTTTGGGCAATTCTACATGCACTACTGGTATTATACAAAAAGTTTTATCTGTATAGTGCTTTTCTCCGATAGGATTGAAGGCACTTTACACAGAAAAAGTTAATGCAGAGAGTTAGATTTGCAGAAAATAGTCATGAACACAGGTTGGTTCAGGTTGGTTTGCAAGGCTGCATTCGCACACAGCCGGCCGATATTTGCATTTTGCGCATGCATATGCATCGCAGTGCATGTGCGCGAACCGACCGCTGTAAGCATGCAGTCCCATTGAATTATTGACAGGAAGTGACCGTTTGGGGGTGGAGAGTGGGGGTGTGTGGGCAAAATGCAGGCGTGCCTGTGCGTTTGAACGCTGTTACAGGGGTGTGCATAATTAAGCCCCTGCAATTATATATGTAGCCAGAGATCTAGTTGGCAACAGGAAGTTTAATAGTTTGTGTGGCAGGTCTTGGTCAACCACAACTGTGCATATGGGTTCGATGTTACAGATGTTTTCGTTGACTTGCGGATGCATGTCATGGGAAGTGGGCAGCTTTATACAGTGTTGTGCATATTGGTATAGTGCTGTGGTTGCCGTGTGATTGCATTCATTAGCATATTTTCACATCCACAAAGGTGCAAGATGAAGAAGCCATGTTGGGTGGGCTATATAGGTTAAGCTTGGCCGAATATGCAAGGCCTGGAAGAGATGACACCTCATGGGGACCTACAGAATACTAAAGCCAAATACAAGATACAGTATACAGTATGATCATTACAAAATAATGAGATCCATGCATTATTCATCCTACCCATGATAGTAATAGTCAAGAAAGCAATCTTGGTTGCACTACAAAGGTTATAATTAGAGATGAGCGGGTCCGGTTCTCCGAGAGCCGACCAACCGAACATAGGGGATCCTAGTAGGATCCGAGTCTGGCTCGGGTTTTCCCGTGTAGCGCGGAATCCAAAAAGAGGCAAAACGTCATTATCCCGCTGTCGGATTGTCCCGGGTTTTGGATTCCATAAAGGTCCCAGTGATCGGCCCCATTTTCACTCTGGCGTCTGTGCACATGTTTTCAACTTCTCAAGGGGGCTGTGTTGTCGGATTGGGGCTACTGTCACTGTTGTCCTGTCAATCAAGGGGCTGGGGCTGCAGTACCATCAAGGGGCTGGAGCTGCAGTACACAAAAGGCTGCTGCTGTCCTGTCCATCAAGGGGCTGGGGCTGCAGTACATAAAGGGCTGCTGTTGTGTTGTCCATAAAGGGCTGGGGCTGCTGTACATAAAGAGGTGCTGCTGTGTTGTCCTGTACATCAAAAGGCTGGGGCTGCAGTATTATCAAGGGACTGGGGCTGCAGTCCATAAAGGGTTACTGCTGTGTTGTCGATAAAGGGGCTGGAGCTGCAGTACATAAAGAGGTGCTGCTGTGTTTTCCTGTACATCTAAAGCTGGGGCTGCAGTATTATCAAGGGACTGGGGCTGCAGTACATAGCGGGTTGCTGCTGTGTTGTCCATAAAGGGGCTGGGGCTGCAGTAGATAAAGGGGTGCTGTGTTGTCCAGGGGTGCTATGTCAATCCAAGGGTGCTCTTCCCCAGTAAACAAAGGGGTCTTGTTGTATTGTCCTGTCCATGAAGGGCTGGGGCTGCAGTACCATCAAGTGGCTGGGGCTGCAGTACATAAAGGGGTTCTGCTGTGTTGTCCATAAAGGGGTTGGGGCCTAAGTTCATAAAAGGGGGCATATGTGTTGTTCATAAAGAGGCTGTTGCCTACACTACATAAAGGGGGGCTGCAGAACATAAAGTAGAGATGAGCAGGTCCGTTTCCCAGAGAACCGGACCCACCCGAACTTGCAGATCGAAGGCTTGGGGCTGCTGTGTCCATCTAGGGGTTTCTGTGTCCATACATGGGCAGGGGCTGCTGTGTCCAACCAGGGGCTCCTGTGTCCATCCAGGGGTTGTTGTGTTCATCTAGGGCAGTGGCTGCTGTTTCCATCCAGGGGCTGCTGTGTCCATCCAGGGTAGGGGCTGCTGTGTCCAACCAGGGGTGCTCTGTCCATCCAAGGTTGCCCAGTGTATATTATTATTATTTTTTTACTGTGACACTGCCTGTCAGACCGCATTGTAATATTCATACACGTATTGTTTGTGACACTGTAAGTGGTAGCACAGTGTATAATAAATATTGTGATACTGTAAGTGGAAAATGAAGCATAGTCATAAAAAATATTGACACTGTTAGTGGAAACGCGGTGTATTTGTAAAAAATATTGTGACACTGTAAGTGGAAAACACAGTGTATTCATAACAAATATTGTGACACAGTAAGTGGAAATATGTAGTGTATTCGTAAAAAATATTGACAGTGTTAGTGGAAATGCAGTGTATTCATAAAAAATATTGTGACACTGTAAGTGGAAAATGCAGTGGATTCATAAAAATATTCACACTGTTAGTGGAAACACAGTTGAATTGTAAAAAATATTGTGACACCGTAAGTGGAAAATGCAGTGTTCAGTATTCGTAAAAAATATTGTGATACTGTAAATGGAAAACACAGTGTATTCATAAAAAATATTGACACTGTTAGTGAAAATGCAGTGTAATCGTAAAAAAATATTGTGACACTGTAAGTGGAAAATGCAGTGTATTCATAAAAATATTGTGACACTGTAAGTGGAAAACGCAGGCTATTCATAAAAAATATTGTCACTGTTAGTGGAAACGCAGTGTCTTTGTAAAAAATATTGTCACACTGTAAGTAGAACAGCAGTGTAATATTCAACACGTATTAAATTAGTCTGTGACACTAAGTGGCTTCTTCACAATTTTATAATTTAATAACACAATGTTAGCAACAAAAAATAGTATTTTTCACTTCTTTCCTCAATTATGAATAAATGATTAGCCAACTACAAGACCACAGCAAAATGCTAAATAACGTGCATTATACATTAAGCATAATGACATCACAAACGTTTCAGCTGAGATTCACATAAACATATTTTCAAAATGTGAAAATAGAGGATGTGGTTTAAAAAATGAAATAAAGCAGCTAAAACTGCATTCTCTAATATAGTGTCCCTACTCCCTATGCATGGCCCCTCTACTTGAATTTCAGTGAGTCAGAGGGGCAATTCCATTTATTTATGTATTTATTAACAGTTTCTTATATAGTGCAGCATATTCCGTTGCGCTTTACTATTGTAATCCATGCAACCGTATTCCAGAGTGCAGCTGCTCCTCCTGTAGCCCAGGTGAGAAGATGTGTAGGTGGTGTGGTGATATTAACTAAAATGGAGCTCACATCAACTAAAGTGGACAATGAATCCCCAATCTAACAGGGAGCACAGCTGTAATTTATACACAGGATGGGATGACGATATAGGCTTGGGTGCTGGTATAATCTGGGGTGATGGTATAGGCTGGGGTAACAATATAAACTGGGGTTATAGGCTGGGGTGAAGCCTGGGCATAAGACCAAAAAAGCCACATCTTGGGTGTGGAATTATTTTAACCAAATCCTAATAGTTGTGAAGGCATCTGTACCATTTCTAAAGCCAAAATTAGTAGAGATAGAGACCTTAACCATCTATGAACCTCCACCTTGTTACATCATCTGCAGCGAATCCATCAAAAAAGTTTTTGCAAAATTCAGAAACTTTGACTAAAAAAGTAACAATCAGCAGTCCAGCGTCAGCTAGCTCCCTTCTCTCTGCTAGATCCAAGCACCTGGCATCTTCACCACTAACACCTTCATCAACAATATCCTCAATCATGATCGGAAGTAGTCCTGCATCCAATTTGATAAGGCTAACTCAGTCCTCCCCTATCCTGGATTCCTCTGAAGAATCTGTGAGTGCTATACCTGCTGTTGATGGGAGTGGCTCTTCATTCATGTAGCTGGCCAGGAAGACTACTATTAGTAGTTCTAAAAAACAATTGATTGTTAAACAATCCTTTGCAAGGGGGAGCAAGTATGACAGCAGCCACCCAGTTTCACAGCGGATCACTGACGTCATAACATCTATGCTGGTATTAGATGTGCATCCGATATATGCCATTAGTGCAGTGGGTTTTAGAAAGTTAATTTAGGCCCTCTGTCCCTGTTACCAATACCCATCTAGGTTCCACTTCACTAGAAAAGCAATTCCCAGCTTGTACAGGGACATTAAAAAAAAACTTAGTGTCCTCCAAAATGCCATTTAACCACAGATATGTAGAGAAGTGGAACAGGGCAAATGCAAGATTACATGACTGTAACAGCCCACTGCATGGGTGCATTGCCTTTAGCAGCACCAACAGCAGCAGCAGCTAAGAAAAAGCAGCTTATTCAGAGGCAGGCTACTCTGTGTATAACTGGTTTCACTAAAGACATACTGCTGACAATCTCTTAGAAAAACTCAGGGAAGTCATTGCAAAATGGCTTACCCTGCTTGGACTCTCCTCGGGATTTGTGATTTCTGACAACGCCACCAATATTGTGAGAGCATTACAGCTGGGTGAAGCTAATTTTTTTTTTTAAATGACAGGGCTGTGCAGGAGATGCTTCGTGGCCAGCAAAACGTCTGGACATTTTTGCCATTCAGCAGGTGCATGTAGAAGATTGCAGCACCTACAAGAAATGATAAATTTTCCCTGTCACCAGCTGAAGCAATAGGTAGATATGAGGTAGAACTCCACCCTTTATATTCTTCAGCAGATGGAGGAAAAGCAAAAAAACATCCAAAGCTACCCAACGAAGTATGACATAGGAGGAGTTGGGGGACTGTACCTTGCTCAAGCTCAGTGGAAAATATGAGGGTTGTTCAAAAGTAATGCCTAAATGCTCACAACTAAAATTTTGTTATAGATACAGATTTGAAAATTTGCAGTAAAATACTTTGAAGTCTTAGTAACAGAATGACTCTACTCAAAATATTCACCATCTGCCCTCAAACATTTTCTCCACCTCTCAACCTAAGCTGTGAATACACTTTGGAAAAATTCCAGTGGTTGGTGTTTGACCCAGGAACGTATGACAATTTTAACAACCTCTATTTCTTCAAAATGTTGACCCCGGAGACAGTATTTGAGAGGACCATACAGATGAAAGCCAGAAGGGGCCAAATCAGGACTCTATGGTGGATGTGGCATTATTGCCCACCCCATTTTGGCAATGGCCACAGATGTTGCCATCGAAGTGTGAGGTCTGACATTGTCGTGGTGTAAGATGACATTTGACAGTGGAATTGTTGACCTTTTTTTGCGGATGGCTTCTTTCAGCTTGTTAAGTGTAATAATGTATCGATTACTGTTGATTGATTGCTTTGGTTCCAAGTAATCGATGAGAATAACACCACACCTCGACAATCCCAGAAGAATGTGGCCATAACTTTGTTTACGGATCGCTGTGATCTAAACTTTTTTGGCCTAGGTGAACTTGGGTGTTTCCATTGTTTTGATTGGGCCTTTGTTTCTGGGTCATAAAGGAATACCCAGGTCTCATCTCCTGTAATGACATTTTCCAAAAACGTCTCAGGGTTGGCTTCAAAGTTGGTCAAAAGGTCATTGCACACTTTCACCCTCTGGGCCTTCTGATCCCTGGTTAATTGCTTTGGAACCCATTTAGCACACACTTTACAATATCCCTAATCATTGATTAGTGTTTCTACAGTGCCATGGCTACATTCAAGTTCATCACTGATATCTCTGATGGTCACACAATGGTCTTTCTGAATCATGGCATCAACTTTGTGTTGGTTTTCTGCTGTCACTGCAGTTGATGGTCTGCCACCACAAGGTTTGTCGCACATGGACGATTCTCCTGATTGAAAAAACTTCATCCACCTTCTGACATTGCTATAGTCAATTGTATGCTCACTATACACCTTTTTCAGTCTTTTATGGATTTCTGTAGCACTGCAGCCTTTTTTTCCAGAAATTAAATGATGGCTCTTTGTTTCATCTTGGATTCCATTCTTGGACTACCTAAACAAAACTACATATATAGCTAGCAGACATATTAAACTACAAAAAAAAAAAATTATACTGCGCTTTAAGGATTACCCAACGGCAATAATAATCAACAGAATATCAAAAGTAAATGCCAATTTAATATAATAAAGGAATAATAAATAAAAAGCTAAATATTTTAAGGTGTATATCACATAAATTACATACAGATGAAACACAATAACGCATTTGACAGTAAAGAAATATCTCATTTAAAGCGCTTGTGAACTCATAAGCAATAATAAAATATCAAATATAAAAAAGTAAATAAAAAGGAAGTGCCTTATTTTAATATAGTACAGCCACGTCCGGCTGGTAGGAAACAACAAAACAATATTAATATAAAAAATGAGTAGTAATCATTTTCCCTCAATATAGCTTCATTGCTATAACCACAAAAAATAAACTGATTAATCCAACTATTCAAGATGTTATTGTATTGATTTGTATCCAATGATGTGGTTAGTTTTAAGTTAAAATGTCACAAGTTCTTTGTAAGGTGATACCACTTGTAATTAGCAGCTTTTATCATAGGATCCGCCACCTATTGATATCTCTATATTGAAAACAATCCACAGTCTATTGTGACAATGATATATATCTCTCAAAGAAAAAACAAAATAGTCTCACACTGTGTGATAGGTAGTAGCTATTTCTCCCACTCAGCATAGGACAAAGCCTTCGATACAACTCACTGTTT
Source organism: Taudactylus pleione (assembly GCA_031769625.1). Classification (NCBI taxonomy): domain Eukaryota; kingdom Metazoa; phylum Chordata; class Amphibia; order Anura; family Myobatrachidae; genus Taudactylus; species Taudactylus pleione. The sequence continues at coordinate 7,464,335 of JAUIMM010000063.1, forward strand.
AGTTGTCAGTCCTTTTATCCATAGGTTTAACCTTGCACGTAGCCTTACAGGTGTAGGGGACACAGTAGTAGTGGGGGACTCGGCAAAGTGCGGCTGTACGCCATGCCTGGGTGATCTCCAGCCGCTGATTTTGGAGACTCACTGCTGCTAATTACAAGTGGTATCACCTTACAAAGAACTTGTGACATTTTAGCTTAAAACTAACCACATCATTGGATACAAATCAATACAATAACATCTAGAATAGTTGGATTAATCAGTTTATTTTTTGTGGTTATAGCCATATGGTTATGGTTGATATTTTATTATTGCTTATGAGTTCACAAGCGCTTTTAATGAGATATTTCTTTACTGTCAAATGCGTTATTGTGTTTCATCTGTATGTAATTTATGTGATATACACCTTTATTAAAATATTTAGCTTTTATTTATTATTCCTTTATTATATTAAATTGGCATTTACTTTTGATATTCTGTTGATTATTATTGCCATTGGGTAATCCTTAAAGCGCAGTATAATTTTTATTTATTTTTCTGTTTGAAATTGTTCAGCATCCATAAAATACTGCAGCTAAAGGATTATTACCAATTAAAATTAGTATATATTTTTTATACATTGTTATATTATTATTTATTTATTTATTTATTTATTATTTGTATCTTATTTTGAAGTGCCGAGGTTATATTTTCTTTTTTTGTGGGATATTAAACTACAAACTGACAAAGTTTCAAATAAATGTTGCATATTATTTTAGAGTTATGAGCATTTAGGCATTACTTTTTGGACAACCCTCGTACTTTCTGTGTTGTGCAGAGTGCTGAAACTCTTTAAAGTAGTCACCTGTGAAGTAAGTTCAGAGACTGCCAGCTTGAGTCAGTTAATTCCCCTCATTAGACAGTTGGCAAAGCAACTTGAGAAACTGAAGGAGGAGCTGAAAAGAAGTGATTTTGCTAAGCAAGTCAGTCTTGTAGATAAAGTCCTTTATTTTCTTCGCCACGATCAAAGGGTTTTCAGGATCTTCCAAATGGAGCAGTACATTTTGACGACAATGCTGGATCCTACGTTTTAGTCATACATTGTGTCTTTCTTTTCAATAGACACAGACCTGAAGAGATGCAAAGAACTGTTGGCAAGCAAATTGTCAGTTCAAGTGGCACGTGATACAGCGATGATGATGCAGATGAGTCAATAAAACAAAGTTTTGACATCTGGTTGGGTCTATTGTAATGATAGCATCCAAATGGTCATGTTAGACATTCTGTTTTACTACTGGCAGGAAAAAAAGGAAATTTGGAGGCCCTTGCACAAACTGGCTTTGCTTTACTTGAGCTGCGTACCCGGTATGTAGTCAGGAAGCCGATGGTCAAAATGCCGACCGCCGGCTTCCCGACTGTAAAATCCCGGCAGGGCTCTAATGAAAAGTGTGGACATCCTGATGCCTATCATTAACCCTATGCCAGTAGCCCGACACCCGGCATACCGAACAACGGTAATCCGGGCTACGGGCAGTGACAGCTGCAGAGGGGGAGGAATAGGTTAGTGGCTCCCGGGGGGGGAACTTAGGGTCAGACACCCCCTGGGAGGGTTAGGGTTAGCCTAGGGGAAGGGGATGTTAGGGTTAGGCATCCCCAGGGGAAGGTTAGGGTTAGACTCCTCCCCGGGAGTGTTAGGTTTAGTCTGCAGGGAGGGAGGCACTTACATGGGGTAGGTTAGGGTTAGGCACCCTAAAAGGAGAGGTAGGGTTAGGGGGGAGAGGGTTAGGGTTAGTTAATGTTCTTACCCCGTCGGTCTTCCGGTGTCGGGAAAGAGTTTTCAGCATAGCCGGGAACCTTGTCAGCGATCAGCGTAGGAGGCTACTTCCACAAAATGTGGAAAAGATGATGTTCATCAAAATTAACTACAAATTTGAGGCTGTAATGGTGGAGTCCAGCGGGGATGAATTAATATTGTGTGAAGATTATGTACACACTAATGAGGGTGAGAAATCGGATGATGATGGCAACAACATCTTGCTTCTGTAAAGCCAGTTTGTGCACATAGAGATCATTGCCAGCAATGTCAGCTGCCACACTTGCCAGTCCCTGTCACTGACGTGTTTGGTCTGCTCAACTGTGCATATCCTTTATACAACTTAATGGTGGATGGAAGGGCCCACGGATAATTCCATCTTGCACCTCTTTTCTATGCATGCTGCTTGGGGCATTGCTGCCTGAGATTTTTAATTTTATAGTTTATGAAACTTCCATCCTGTCTGCCACTGCTGTGTTACAAAAGTGTAATAGATGTCCTATATTTTTATAAACTGCTGTGCTTTTGTGCCAATTCCCTGATTCTTACTTTTTTGTATATAATTTCATACTGTATTTATTTCAACTAAAATCACAAATAGGTATTCTTGCAAAAGATTCATGCCATTTTTCAACCTTGATTTGTAGATACCAACCTGGTGGGCTTGGTTTTTCCTTGATCATAACAGCCATGTTTGGTCAGATGCAAGTCAAACACCAAATGGAAAGGCTATTTTGTGATGGTACATGGAGATGTTCTCTCTCCTCCCCTCCCAGCCTTCCCATCCATAATCCCAGAAGCACAATGATAACAGAGGTTTAGTACCAGACTTTAAATATCCCTCTGCCCCCTTCCTGTTCCGAGCTTATGTTTTGTGTGCTGCCACAGACAGCATCTCCTGCATGCCCCTTTCATTTAAAAAAAAATACTGGACCACCACAAGAGCTCAACTGGGGCAAGGACAGATGTTAATGAGTTGAAAATGACTTGCTACCTCCCTCCCTCATAAATTTAATGCAAAACTTAAATTAAATGAACTATGAACTAACCCTTCCTTTCCCTGCCTTCAACTACATACATACTCCATCTCCCTCAGGCCTCTTGATTAATGAAAACATATGTTTCCTTATGTGCAATGTTGGAAGTTGAACTGCCACGTGTTTTTGCCGCCCACTTAGCTTAGTGAGCCAGCTAACTTGGTGCACATTATGGGCCTAAACTGGATGAAAACAATATTGTGAGCTGTAAGGTGGTCAAAATTGACTGTAATTGAGTGGAAATTAACATTATTGATGCTAATAATACTGTAGGAACAAAAACAGGGCCAAATTATGTGATTTTCCCAGTTTTTATGATTTTTTAGAAAAAATACAGATCTGAAATCAAAACCGGCAAGAGCGGTTTTGCCAAAACTAAATCCAGATACAAATCACAAATGATGTCAGTGGGAGTGCTTTTGGCTCTGATAGAGCCAAAAGCACTCAAGGGCTTGCGGAAACGAGACCCTACCACAAGGGTCTCATCGCAAGCCTGATGGTCGCTATGGTCTTGACCATCGCGACCATCTTTTTGGCCGCTCGCTATAGCTGTGGGTGGTCACCCACAGATATGCGAGCGGCCAGGAGGCCGCTCTAAAAAAAGAGAGGGAGGGCACTGATTCAGAGCGAGCGCTCTGAAAGAGCGTCCGGCTCTGAATCAGGCCCAGAACGCAATAGATGAATCCAAAGTCTATATCTTTTTAAAGATAAACAGGCACACTCCTATTAACATAAGCACAAGGGGCACCTTCCTTGAGAATTTTATTAAGGGGAAGATGCCTGAGCTCCGAAACCTTAAGTAACATTAACAAACCCAACCCTAACCCTAACTTTTGGTAAAAGCACAACAGGTGACCACCAATCAAGCCAGGTCCCAGCTCTGTGATTTAGACCACTCCAGGCATATGACAGCTTTCTGTTATTCTTATGATTACAGTATTATTTACTATGATTAGTAAAAGTATAGAATAGATCTGCCTTATATGACACATCTCAAATGTTTGCAATATATTCTACTGGTATTAGAGGAGACCTCTGATTAAACATTGCTTTTAATTGTTGTATTTCCATTATTGAACAGGAACACATAATCCTGTAATTTATCAGCTAGCACTTATTTATCTCCCCAATTCTGAAAGTGAACATTGCACTATTACATTCGATTTAGTTATTGACATATTTTTGTTTGAGTGCTGAAGTCTTCTTTTCCTTTCCTCTTCCTTTTAATAACCAAACAATAAAATATTTATACTGTATAAATTAAATTCTTAAAAATGAATGCCAGAGCAATAATAATCACAACATACTCCTATATAATAATATAACATAGACGTCCATGCGTAAACACGCGCCATAGTCACGTTTGTGACTATATGCTAATGCTAGTATCAGCCCTTCCCCTAGTGTACAAGCGTGCTGCTGACTGTGCAAGGACTGAGGCACCTACATGGAGCAACTTCATATGCTGTAATAAGCCACCATCGGTCGCACCATCAAAACTTGCTACAGCCCTATGGCAGGTGCAGATTTTCTATCTGAGTATGGCCTCCGATAGCACGCCCATAAGACAGTATATCTTCATGCGTCTAAATATCCACCTCCCAGTCACAGGGGCGTTGGAACAATTTTATATAGGGGGGGCAACATAAAATCTTTCCTACGCCCCTGCACCCCTCCCCTCTATCCCCCCTCCCATTCTCCCTACCTCCCTCTCACTTACATGGGGTGCAGGGTACTTGGATTGTAGCAGCAGCTGCAGACGGTCAGGGGATAGCAAAATTCTGCACATCCTCTGCACTGCATGGAGGAGGAAGTGGAATGTTCTGTGTATTAACTTAAAGACCGCACATTACACCTCCGCAGTGCAGGGGCTGTGCAGCTAATTGCTATAAAGCACATCCCCTGACTGTCTGCGGCCGCCACACCTTTCAAATATTTGGGGGGACGAGCTGCCCCCTGCCTCCCCTGTTCCAATGCCCATGCCCATTCACCACCCAGGAATGCCCAGCACATTTCCGATACATTTCTGAAATCATGAGTCTCAATCGCAACTTCATGCATGCGCTGTAAGAGTTTTTTGTTTTTGTTCACACTTGCAGTAGCTGAAACACTTTTTACTTGAACACAAGCATTGTCAGGGGCGTATCTATAATGGGTGCAAGGTGTGCAGAGAACACGGGCCCCGCACTGCACACCCTGCACCCATAATCTTACTTACCTCTCCGGAGTCCCACATCGGCGAAGGTGTCCGGCGCAGTAAAACGACTGGAAAATGGGCGCGGTGGCCATTTTCCCATCATTTGCGCATGCGCAGTACAGGGAAAATGGCCACCATGGCCATTTTCCCTGTGACCTGTGCATACACTATAGACTCTGGGCACACTCTAGTGCCCAGAGTCTATAACTCTGGCACTGGCCGCACACAGCTCAGTGCGCTGTCGGCCGCTGGGCGGAGAGGAGGGGGCCCATGTCAGAGACTGCACACGGGCCCCCTCCTCTCTAGAAACGCCCCTGAGCATTTTGTGCATCTCAGAATCAGGACCTTTATGTCCCTACAGCATAGTGTGAATAGTCCGTTAATCAGTCCTTTATTCACCACAAAGTGACCAGAATTAATTGTTTTTCGTACAATTATTATCAGCGCCATAACTGGGTGTTATGGCACCCTGTGCCGGCCATGCCCTCTGAGCACATTACATTATGTCAGGTTAGGGGGGCAGGGCTGCCAGCAACCGGAAGGACAGCAGTGCCCAGAGCATCCTCAGGACGCTCCGAGGGGCTGTATAAATGTTAGTGTCCAGAAATCCCCTTAGGTTTATTGGTTTGCGGCTGTGTGCTGTATTTTTAAGAACATCCCTATCTAGTATCTTTCTGTTCACAAAACCTTTAATTGCTTGCCACACCTCTCTGGCGGCTGAACCCTCGTATTTTGGCAGAAGGACACGCCCTCTCAGCAGGTCTTTACCATTGCATTGCATTTTTCAGGTGGGCTATTCAAGCTCCACTGGGACACTGTGACTGCACTACTGCAAAATCAAGAACTCACTCTCAATTAGTTTATTTTTCATATTGTGGCATCTATTCACCACCACAATGGCTATGAAATGAAACAGACAAGATGTGCTTTAACTGCAGACTTTCAGATTTAATTTGAGGGTAATTACATCCAAATCAGGTGAACGGTGTAGGAATTACAATGGTTTCTATATGTGCCTCCCACTTTTTAAGGGGCCAAAAGTAATGGGACTATCAACTCAAATTCTATTTCATGGACAGGTGTGGGCTATTCCCTCATTATTTCATTATCAATTGAGCAGGTAAAAGGTCTGGAGTTGATTCTAGGTGTGACATTTGCATTTGGAATCAGTTGCTGTTGACTCTCAATATGAGATCCAAAGAGCTGTCACTATCAGTGAAGCAAGCCATCATTAGGCTGAAAAATCAAAACAAACCCATCAGAGAGATAGCAAAAACATTAGGTGTGGCCAAATCAACTGTTTGGAACATTCTTAAAAAGAAAGAACACACTGGGGAGCTCAGCAACACCAAAAGACCCGGAAGACCACGGAACACAACTGTTGAACTGGTGAAGAAAAACCCCTTCACAACAGTTGGTCAAATCAAGAACACTCTCCAGGAGGTAGGTGTATATGTGTCAAAGTCAACAATCAAGAGAAGACTTCACAAGAGTGAATATAGAGGGTTCACCACAAGATGTAAGCCATTGGTGAGCCACAAAAACAGGAAGACCAGATTAGAGTTTGCCAAACAACATCTAAAAAAGCCATTACAGTTCTGGAACAACATCCTATGGACAGATGAGACAAAGATCAACTTGTACCAGAGTGATGGGAAGAAAAGAGTATGGAGAAGGAAAGGAACTGCTCATGATCCAAAACATACCATCTCATCAGTGAATCATGGTGGTGGTAGTGACATGGCGTGGGCATGTATGGCTGCTAATGGAACTGGTTCCCTTGTATTTATTGATGATGTGACTGCTGACAAAAGCAGCAGAATGAATTCTGAAGTGTTTCGGGCAATATTATATGCTCATATTCAGTCAAATGCTTCAGAACTCATTGGACGGCCTTTCACAGTGCAGATGGACAATGACCCGAAGCATACTGCAAAAGCAACCAAAGAGTTTTTTAAGGCTAAAAAGTGGAATGCTATGCAATGGCCAAGTCAATCCCCTGACCTGAATCCGATTGAGCATGCATTTCACTTGATGAAGACAAAACTGAAGGGAAAATGCCCCAAGAACAAGCAGGAACTGAAGACATTTGCAGTAGAGGCCTGGCAGAGCATCACCAGGGATGAAACCCAGCGTCTGGTGATGTCTATGCGTTCCAGACAACAGGCTGTAATTGCCTGCAAAGGATTTGCAACAAAGTATTAAAAAGTGAAAGTTAGATTTAGGATTGTTTAGTTTGTCCCATTACTTTTGGCCCCTTAAAAATTGGGAGGCACATATAGAAACCGTTGTAATTCCTACACCGTTCACCTGATTTGGATGTACTTACCCTCAAATTAAATCTGAAAGTCTGCAGTTAAAGCACATCTTGTTTGTTTCATTTCATAGCCATTGTTGTGGTGAATAGAGGCCAAAATATGAAAACTCTGTCAATGTCCCAATATTTATGCACCTGACTGTATATAGGCACACACACACACATATATATATATATATATATATATATATAGAGACACACACACATATATATATATATATATATATATATATATGGCAAACACACATATATACATATATATATATATATATATATATAGACATAGACACAGTACACATATACATATACAAATTACTTACTTCTTCAAAGGCAGGGAAGAGCATATTGTCCATCAGCAGCAGAATGGTGCGGAGCCAAATATCAGGGGTGGGGCTTAATCGCGGGCCGCGGCTCCAATTAAAGAAAAAAGTAAACTGTTCATCTTGGGGATTGGAGCCGATGATCACTGTGTGGGGGCCCCCTATGTGTGGGGGCCCCGGGACGACCGCCCCTGTCGGCCTCCCTATAATCCGGCCCTGCATACAGGGTCTCAATAACATGATAAATGGTGAATTGCATAATTGTAGCCACATTACCCACTGCACAATGTCCCTGCAACACTACCAGGACCTCCCCCTCCATAACTGGAGGCACAAATAAAAGGACTACATTACTAGCATGTCCCTACCCTAAAATAAATAACTAGTAGTACCCCTGTCCTAAGATAAATAAGTAATAGAGCTCCCCTCCAAAAAAATGAATTACTGTAGTAGTGCATCCAGTACTAAGTTAAATAAAGAATGGTGCCCCTATAACATATTTAATACATTTTAGTGTCCACAGTATTTTTAAATTAAATGTTAGTGGTTTATATTTAATAAACAGTATGATTGCCCCCTGGTGTCAAATAATAATCTTACAAAGATTCATTACCATTCCTGGTCCAATGTAATCCAATGAGAAGATAGAAAAATAAAAATAAAAACCCTATGTACCGTATGGACCATTACCTGTGTGGATCACAATGAGTGGTTTCTTTACTACAGTACTATTGGCACTGCCACATATGTTGTTTATATACTGTAATTAGAGTGATGATAACCCAACACTGGAGGAGTCTGTTGTTATCTAGAACAGGTGCCCAGGAATTCTCTTCTAGGTAAGGTATCCTTATTTGGAACTACACCCATATTTTTCCTTCTTACCTCTATTGCGTTCTTGTTAAGAGCACATACAGAGGGGATGCAGCAATAAATATGTAAGTTTTGGGGACATACCAAAATATTTTTTTTTATTTTGGGGTGAAATTTTAAGACTTTGGGCCTGATTCAGACCCACTCGCGAGCGGCTGTCCGCTCGCAAGTAGGTTGATGTTCTGCACTGAGCATGCGCACGACGGAGGGAGCTCCGTCGTGCGCATGCGCCAGACGCGACGAGCGAAGGATTTTCCTTCGCTCGTAGTGTCTCTTCAAAGGGGGCGTGCTGTCGATGTTGACTGACAGCACGCCCCCTTTGGTGGGCGTGCCTCACTGACGGGGGCGTTCCCACAGGAATGCCTCCCATCAGAAGCCGGCCCACTGACATCACTAGTGATGTCAGTGGGAGTGATTTTGGCTCTGATAGAGCCAAAATCACTCCGGAGCTTGTGGTTGAAAAACTCAACCACAGGCTTTTGTACGCAGTTTCGATGGTCGCGATGGTCACGACCATCGCGGCCATCAAACTGCACACTCGTATAGGCTGTGGGTGGTGACCCACAGCTATACGAGCGTCCAGGAGGACGCTCCATAGTTATGGAGGACGGCCCTCATTCAGAGCGTGCGCTCTGCTCAGAGCGTACGGCTCTGAATGAGGGCCTTTATTTTTATGGTATTTCCAAAAAAAGTAGTTGGTCACACACAGCTTCCATCCACTGCTCATCCCTGTTATAGATATTACATTACACACCTTTTAATCCATATATTAGCCCTTCTCTATCCTCGCCTCAATAGTTTAATCTGGTCCTGTATCTTCTCCTCTCAATTGTCTCTCACTTTTCAAACTCATTCACCCTCTTCCACCACATCATTGCACCTATCATCTTTCCTTGCTGATTCCGAACCCCCTTCCACAATTCACCTTTATTGCCATTCCATATTAGACAGTAAGCCCTCACAGGTAAGGACACCCTTCCCTCATACTCTCCTTCTAGCGTAATCACTAGTCTGCATATGTTCCATTTGGGCTCTATTTATTATCATTATTTTTACTAAAATAAAGTGAAACGGCGTTTTCACACCCTTTTCACATTATTTTAGTATCACCTATAGTTATTACAGGGCAATTGGAGTAGAATTCGTAAAATTCTACTCCAACCACTAAGTATCACTTATTTTTAGTAATCAGATTGCATTTCCCATAATTGTAATGGGAAATGTGATCTGCCTGGTAGTTACTAAAAATAAATAGTGAAAAAAATACCTAGGGAGGCCCTGCGATAATAACGCCACCTGAAGGTGGCGTTATCCAGGGTCTCCCCTGGTTACCGGGCTCCTACTCTGCTGTAACGGGCAGAGCAGAGCCCAGAGCCGGTCCCAGTGATCAGCTGTGTGGTCTAAACAGACCGCAAGCTGATCTCTGCTAAAAAAAAATTAAAAACATTTTCCAAAAAAATTTACTTACCTGACTCCAGGGACCGGTGATCGGATTGGGGCTCCGGTGATGTTCTCCCTCCAGTCAGCTGGTCTCCCATAGTGCACTGTGGCCTGGTCATCAGGTGACCATGTCCCAGTGCAGTATGGGATGTCAGCTGACCAGAGGCATGGAAGACAGCACCGGAGCACCGATGACTGCAGGTAAGTGCTATTGAGGGAGGGGGGGGTCGCGGGTGGGTCCGCGATCACGGGGGGTGTGGCTTAGCACCAGGGGCAGGGCTTAGAGCCCGGGGGGTAGCAGCGACAGTCGGTCAGCGCATGCGTCGGCACTTTGTCACAGTATTTTTTGCAAAAATACCGTGACTAGTATGCAGAAGGGATTCGCAGGGACAGAGCTTTATCGCAAGCTCTGTCCCTGCAAGGGATTTGTAGTAAATCCCTGTGATATTGCCTGAATTCGCAATGCGAATTCAGTCGATAATATCACACTACAATCTGCATTACAAATGCGGATTGTAGTAAATAAAGCCCATTGTGTCTGTTTTTCCCACTGGTGACTCCCATCTGTCTCATTATGTGTTGTTTGCCTTTCCCTCTATGTAACTCTTTGGGCAAAATTTACTAAGCGGCGGTTTGACGGCGGGTTCTATTCTATTCTAAACCCTGGGGGTTTGGTGGCGGTTTTGCAGCGGTTTCTAAACGACAGCCCTGTTCTATTCTATTCTAAAATGTATTTTGACAGCAGTTTTGCAGTGGTTTTGGCCTTAGTAAATCTGCAGACAGCAAAACCACCGCCAAACCACAGTTAAAATAGAATAGAACAGGGCTGCCATTTAGAAACCACTGCAAAACAGCCACCAAACCCCCGCGGTTTAGAACAGAATAGAACCCGCCGTCAAACCACCACCAAACCGCCCGGGTTTCGAACAGAATAGAACCCGCCGTCAAACCGCCGCTTAGTAAATTTTGCCCTTTGTGCTTGCTTTAAGAAGTGATAGTGAGTCTCTCTACTCTACATAACCATTCGTTGTATTGGATTTTATAATTGTGTTTATGGTGCCCAGTAAATAAAAGTTATTATTATTATTATTATTATTATTATTATTATTATTATTATTATTATTATTATTATCATTATAATACTATAGGAAATTAGTTGATCTCCAGTGAGCCTGAGTACTTAATAACTGGGCAGCCAATAAGAAGCTTCACATATGTGATTGGCAAAGTGCTAAAAGACACTTATGTATTTGATTTTATTCTTTATTATTAATTAAATTGTCTAAATATGATTATGCTGTAAGTTGTCTCCATAACAGCTCAGAACACATATCCTTTGTATGTGCTTTTGGTAAAGCATTTGTCGAAAACGCACCACCAGCAGGGGAAAGAGGTGTATGCTTCATACTGGCATGGCACTTTGCCCTGTCTCATGTTTCTGCCCAATATGCTGCAATCGTATCATTGATGGTAGAACATCAGAACAGGTAGGAAGAATAACTACAACAAATTCAGTCATAGCATGTCCATGCAGGCATTTCTTATTACAGGTTGAGTCTCCCATATCCAAATATTCGGAAATACAGAGTATTTTTAGCATGATTGAGATAGTGAAATCTTTGATTTTGGTTGTTCATTGTACACAAACTTTGTTTAAGGCACAAAAGTATTAAAAATAAAGTATAAAATGACTTATAGGCTGTGTGTATAAGGTGTATATGACATATAAATGAATTTCATGTATGTACACTAACTTTGTTTAAGCCACAAAATTATTGAAAGTATTGTATTAAATTACCTTCAGGCTGTGTGCATAAGGTGTATATAAATCATAAATGCATTCTGTGTTTATATTTGGGCCCTGTTCCTAAGACATTTCAATATAGTATGCAAATATTCCAAAATACAGAATATTCAGATATCCAAAATACCCCTGGTCCCGAGCATTTTGGATATGGGAGACTCAACCTGTATCTTATTATGCTTATTATCTTTAACTATAGTAGCGCATACGTAATACTTTATAGGCAGCCCCTGAATGAACGAGTGAATACTGGGAGCCGTAGCATGGAAATACGGCCAAAGCGTACATTTGAATGGTGTCTCATTCGGCTCTACTAAGAAGCAATATACAATATCTGTTAAAGATTTGATCCTATCAGCGGTCACAAGGGGAGTACAGGCTAGAAAAATCCTTGAGTAATACAGGGGATCTTAGAAAAACTGAACTACTAGTTTACTGTATATTAAGTTTAGACAGAATAGACAGATTACTAACTAAAGTGGCTTCTGTGACTAATAGATGACACAAGGGGAATGCTTTTTTATTCAACCTTTGAAGGACAGCAGTTGTCATTTACAAATAAACAATTAATCTTAACCAGTACATAACATGGTCATGAAAATTCATTATTGTGCATATAAATGAACACTACTTCAAGCACTCTGATAAGTTGTATGTATGAGCTATTAAATTCAGAACATCTGATTGGATGGTGCGAGGGAATCGAATCTTATAATTGATCAGCCTTCTCCTCTAGAAGCAAAGCTTTTGACTAATGCTAAGTGATTGTTCAAAGGCTAGAAAAGAACTGGAAGTGCATTCAGACTTCAATAAACAATTTAATAACAAAATCTATACAGTGTGCATATACTAAAAAATATGAACACAACTTATATAAAACAATACCTACAACAGAATGAACATGACTGGTTTGTAAAGAAACAGACGTGAAGGTAAGAGGGACCTGCTCGCAAGCTTACAATCTTTCACAGCTATTATGTAGCAGTGCTAACAGGAGATTAATTCAGGGTCTGATTCAGAGATGGACGCAATGGCAATTACGTACACAGAACATGCGACTGTTTGCCATCACGTATGTGTATAAGCCGCACTGCGTGCGCACAGTGCTCACATTGCAAATACGGATGCACAGAGGAATCCATCGCAAACTGAGAGACAGCTTGTCAGCGTGTAGGAGGTAATGAGGATGGCGAGGTAAAATGCAGGTATGTCTGACTGTTTAAAGTCGTTACATGGGTGTGCATAAATTAGCCCTTGCGATCTCCAAAGTAGCATGAGAGCCAGTGGATTTCTCCCCATGGTGACACCCAGAGTGGATATAATTGTAGCTGGTAAAAATGGGGCGTGGCCTTGTGAGTAAGGGGCAGGGCTTCATGACCCTAACCCCCATTGTAGTCACTCGCATCCTCCAGCTCTAGTAGCCGCACCATGATTAACCAAGCTGCACCTCGGACACCAGGCCGCATCGTACCCTCTGGCTCTAGTAGCAGCACCACAGCTAACCAAGCCGCACCTCGATTCTATCAGCTATTTGCTGCATCAATCCCTCAGGCTATACCAACCACATTAATTCTACCAGCTAATTGCTGCATCATTCCCTCAGTGCTACATTAGCCACATCTATACCACCAGTGCTACATTAGCCGCATCTATACCACCAGTGCTACATTAGCCGCATCTATACCACCAGTGCTACATTAGCCGCATCTATACCACCAGTGCTACATTAGCCGCATCTATACCACCAGTGCTACATTAGCCACATCTATACCACCAGTGCTACATTAGCCGCATCTATACCACCAGTGCTACATTAGCCGCATCTATACCACCAGTGCTACATTAGCCGCATCTATACCACCAGTGCTACATTAGCTGCATCATTCCCTCAGTGCTACATTAGCCGCATCTATACCACCAGTGCTACATTAGCCGCATCTATACCACCAGTGCTACATTAGCTGCATCTATACCACCAGTGCTACATTAGCTGCATCATTCCCTCAGTGCTACATTAGCCGCATCTATTCTATACCACCAGTGCTACATTAGATGCATCTATACCACCACAGCTACATTAGCCGCATCTATCCCACCAGTGCTACATTAGCCGCATCTATTCTATACCACCAGTGCTACATTACACGCATCTATACCACCAGTGCTACATTAGCCATATCTATACCACCAGCACCCGCGCACACAGGGGAGGTTTCCGAGTACCTAGAAACCCCCCCTGGCTGCCGCTCTATTAACTTGCAGCTGAACAACAGCAGCCGACTTTTTACACTGGCTGGGGCTGGGCTGGCTGATTGAAGGGGGAGCTGCAGCTGCAGTGCGCAACTCCTCCCAGGCTGTTCCGACGATGGTGCATCGTGAGAGGCTGAATGATGAGCTGCCGCCCAGTGACTGTATCCGTGGCGCTTTCCCTGGAGGTGTGTGTATTACATGTGGGGATGCACGGCAGAGGAAAGGAGGTGCCGGCAGGGATGTGTATGTGGTGTCTTGCCAGTGCAGGGTGGTAGCCGGGTGAGGGGACAGGGGGTGTTGGTGGGGGAGGTGGGAATCTTTAATAAATTAAGCTGTATTTATTTGCCTGAATTAACTTTTTAAGTGAAAAAGGTGTGTGTAGTCTTTGTCAGTTTGTGTGTGTCAGTGGGTGTGTGTGTCAGTATGTAGTCTTTGTCAGTGTGTGTGCAATACTGAACTGTCTATAAGAAGAAAAAGGAAAAAAAAAAAAAAACATGAGCGAGACTCGGATAGCGACGGGGGGGCGTGCTGTCGATGAGTGACAGCACGCCCCCTTTGGTGGGTGGGCCGGGAGGGTGGCTGCCCAGACGGAGGCGTTCCCATGAGAACACCTACCGTTTGGGGGCGGCCCCACTGACTCTGTTTGAGCCGAAAGCTCTCTGGGGCTTGCGGCCACGAGACCCTACCACAAGGGTCTCGTCGCGACCATCACCCTGGCCGCTCGCATTAGCTGTGGGTGGCATAAAAATAAGACTTCCTGATTCAGAGCGTCCGGCTCTGAATCAGGGCCACAGTACAGCTCTGAAGATGAAGGCTGTCATAGAAGTGCTAGAGAAGAAGGCTGTGAGACAGTGGGGAGGAGGACCCTGCTCCTAGGAGCTTACAATCTAGGGGAGAGGGGAGACAGACAGATGACATGAGGCATGAGTGTGTAGAGGGGGACCTGAGTGCAGGAAGTAAGCAAGGTACAGATGGCTGAGGTGGGAGGGATAGAGACCTGGTAACATGTTTATGTGGTGGAAGGGTATGCTTTGGTGAACAGGTGGGTTTTCAGTGCACGTTTGAAGCTCTGCAAGGTTGGGGAGAGCCTGATCGAGCGAGGAAGCTCATTCCAGAGGAGGGGGGCTGCACGGGCAAAATCTTGGACATGAGCATGAGATGAAGTAACCAGGGTGGAGGAGAGGTAACAGTCATTGGCAGACCAGAGTGAGCGGGAGGGAGTGTGTAAGGAGATGAGGTTGGAGATGTAGGGAGCAGTAGAGTTAGAGAGGGCTTTGTATGTGAAGGTGAGGAGTTTGAAGAGGATTCTGAAGGGGAATGGGAGCCAGTGCAGGTTTTGGCAGAGGGGAGCAGCAGAAGTGGAATGGTGGGAGAGGAGATAAGTCTAGCTGCAGCATTGAGAACAGACTGGAGGGGGGCAAGATGGCAATGTGGGAGGCCAGTAAGGATAAGGTTGCAGTAGTCAAGCCAAGAAATGATTAATGAATGAATAATCAGTTTGGTAGCATTCTGGGAGAAGAAAGGCCTAATGCAAGCAATGTTGCATAGCTGGAACCGACAGGATTGTGCCAGAGATTAAATGTGGGGGATGAATGAGAGTGTGGAGTCAAGGGTGACACCCAAACAGCGAAGTTGGGGGACAGGGGAGATGATGGTGTTATCAACAGTGATAGAGAGATTGGTTGGAGTTGAGACTCTAAAGGGGGAAAGATGATGAGTTTGGTTTTGTCCATGTTGAGCTTCAGAGAGCGCTCAGACATCCAGGAAGAGATGGCAGAGAGGCAGCTGGATACCTGAGAGAGGACAGATGGGGAGAGCTCAGGAAATGAGGTGTAGTTGCGTGTCATTGGCATAGAGGTGGTACTGAAGGCCGAAGGATCTGATGAGTTCTCCTAGTGTAGAGATGTACAGGGAGAAGAGCAGCAGGCCCAGGACAGAACCCTGCGAGACACCAATGTGAAGGGTGGGAGGGAGGAGGTGGCGCCAGAGGCAGACACAGAGAAGGAGCGGCTGGTGAGGTAAGAGGTGAACCAGGCATGAATGGTGTTAGAGCTGCCAAAGGTCTGAAGGGTGCATAGGAGGAGAGTATGATCCATGGTGTCGAAGGCTACAGAGAGGTCCAGGAGGATGAGCAGGGAGAAGTGGCCCCTGGATTTGGCTGCAAGCAGGTGACTTTGGCAGGGCAGTTTCAGTGGAGTGAAGTGGGCAAAAGCCAGATTGAAGAGGATCAAAGATGGAGTTGTCAGAGAGATAGCTGGTGATGCGGCTGTAGACAAGCCACTCAAGTGGTTTGGAGGCAAAAGGGAGAAGAGAAATGGGGCGGTAATTGGCGGGTGAGGACGGGTTGAGGTTGGGGTTTTTAAGAATAGGTGTGACAAGAGCATGTTTGGATGAGGAGGGAAAGATGTCGGTGGAGAGAGAGAAGTTGAAAAGGTGAGCAAAGGTGGGAGCAGGCGGTGGAGGAGAGGGAGCGTAGAAGACGAGAAGGGAGGGGTCAAGGGGGCAGGTGGAAGGGGGAGAAGACAAGATGAGGGTGTGGACCTAATTTTCCGTGATGGGGCTGAAGGAGCACAAGGTGGGGTGGCCAGGAGGTATGGATGGTGGGGTAGGTAGGGATGCAGCAAAGAGATTGAAGGATATACTGTGACGAATTGCCTCAATTTTGGAAGAGAAGAAGTAGGCAATGTCAAATGCAGTGAGGGAGGATGGGAGGGGTGGAGGGGGGGGATGAAGGAGAGTGTTGAATGTACCAAAAAGGCAGCAGGGATTGGAGGAATGAGAGGTGATGGGCAACTGGAATAAGGATTGCTTGGCAAGGGAGAGGGCTGAGCTGTATGAAGAGAGGACAAACTTGAAGTGCAGAAAGTCCACCAGAGAGTGAGATTTCCTCCAGAGGCGCTCGACTGTGCGCGAGCCCTTTTGGAGAAACCGGGTCAGTTTTCTAGTGCCACGGTTGGGGTCTGGACTGACAGAGGGGGACGGAGGAGGTGGGGGCAACAGAGTCAAGTGCAGAAGTGAGGGTGATGTTGTAGAAAAAGGCTACCTGGTTAGGGCAGGCCATGGTTGAGAGAGGAGAGAGGAGAGTATCAAGTGTTGAGGACAGGGTCAAGAGTATCAAGATTGCGTCTTGTGATGGTGGCTTTGGGTGAGGGAGGAGTGGAGGAGTTGAGAGAGTGTTGAAAAGCAGATGGTGGCCAGAGAGGGGGAAGGGAGAGTTGGAGAAGTCAGAGAGAGCACACAGATGGGTGAAGACAAGGTCAAGGGAGTGGCCGAGACAGTGGGTAGCGGTGGAGGTCCATTGAGAAAGTCCAAAGGAGGAGGAGAGGGCAAGAAGATTGGTGGATGCAGGATTAGTAATGTCAATAGGGATGTTAAAGTCACCAAGGATTATATAGGGAAGGTCAGCAGAGAGGAAGTGAAGTTGTCAAGGATTTGGGTGGGGGAGCCTGGGGTACGGTAGATGACTGCATCATGGAGATGAATGGGGTAGAAGAGACGGCTAGAGTGTACCTCATAGGTGGAGAAAGAAAGGGAGGGCTCAGTAGGATAATGCAAAAGATGCAGTTGGGGGACAAGAGGATGCCCACTCCACCGCTTTGGCGGTTGTCAGGTCTGACAGAGTGGGTGAATGCGAGGCCCCTATAGGAGAGAGCAGCGGGGGAGGCAGTGTCATAGAAGGAGAGCCAGGTTTTGGTGATGGCGAGAAGATTTAGAGAGTGTGAAATAAAAAGGTCATGGATAGCAGGAGTTTATTGCAGACAGATCTGGTGTTCCAGAGAGCACAGGAGAATGGGAGGGAGGGGACGGGGGATATGTGGATGAGATTGTCTGGGTGTGGGTGAGGATGTGTGGGCTAGATCTAAGGGGGAGGTGCAAGCCGGTGGATATGGTGGATATGGTTGGTATGGGGCAGGGGCGAGGAGGCATGGTGGCTGACTCAGGGTGGAGGGAGAGTGAAGAATGACAAGAGAGCAAGTAGGAGGTGGGCAGGAAAGCAAAGCAGAGTATGCAGCTAATTAGAGGGGAGGCAGACAATTAGGAAGTGTGATATGGCGGTGAGGTAGTGGAAGAGACTAGGTAAATAATGTTGGAGGAATAAAAGTCAAATAATGAGTAGGAAGTAATACACTGGTAAGAAGTAGATTTAGACAGGGTATTCATGTGTATATAAAGCAAAATGACATTATTTGGGATGTGCATTCAGAGGTTTTTCAAAATCTGAAATTTCAATGCAAGAAGCTGCAGCTGAGGAGAAAGGTTTTGCTGTGTCCAAACCAAAGAGATCAGTGTAGCGTGTGCAGGTTATGCAGACTGCAGGAGTTCGTTTTGATGATTTTGGCGACTCACTGTGTAGCTTGAGTGTAGTCCATCAGTGTTAGTGTTGGCTTGCAGTGTGTTTTTCATTTGTTTTCCTTCGGTTTAACCCTGGTCTAATGCTAATATTGATTTTAAATGCTCAAAACACTTTAGAACTGAACACTTCAGAAACTGGATGCCCGAACAGCCTAAACTGAACAAGTACTAATATATATATATATATATATATATATATATAAATATATATATATATATATATATATATATGTATCTCAATCAGTTTGGTACCCCCCTTTCAAAATCCTGCATTTGCCACTGGCCAGTGCTACATTAGCCGCATCTATCACGCCATTGCTACATTAGTCGCATCTATCACGCCATAGCTACATTAGTCGCATCTATCCCACCAGTGCTACATTAGCCGCATCTATCCCACCAGTGCTACATTAGCCGCATCTATACCACCAGTGCTACATTAGCCGCATCTATCCCACCAGTGCTACATTAGCCACATCTATACCACCAGTGCTACATTAGCCGCATCTATACCACCAGTGCTACATTAGCCGCATCTATCCCACCAGTGCTACATTAGCCGCATTTATACCTCCAGTGCTGCTCTAACTGCATCTCTCTCTTTGGTGTCCTATTTATTCTGGTACTCCTAGGAGAACCATGTAATCCCCTACTACTCTGCGTTTAAGTCCAGGTGGCCGCCTAAGTACCTGTGAACATTTCTAGTTCTAAGGGAACAACGGGTGGCTGTTAGTGGCAGAAGATCTCATCTATTGAGTTCTGGGGGTTTATACGCGATATCCTAGGGCAACTATAACACTCCAAAGGACAGAAAAAAAATTATTGAACAAGGGCTGGGGCAAACGCAGGATTTTCTTAGGGGGGGGTTCTAGTATGTGTGTATATATATATATATATATGTATCAATATGACAATATAGCTGACCACAAGCACCTCCTAGTGCATATACAGTGAACCAATTAAACCTGTGCAAATCTCGCAACCTGTGCAAAAACAATTTTTTGTGTTTATATCCTTGTCCTTATCCAGGACCGTGACATACAAGTGACTTTGTGCAATAAATACAACCGTGTAATATATATGAATAAATATATTTAAAACTGCATAAATAATGTGCATACATTTTTTTTAATTAAATAAAACAATTCATAGACAACACACAATGACATAAATACACAGAAATAATGGATAAAAAGCTAGTACTAAAAGATAATAAATAGCAATTTTTAGTGAAAAATAAATATATATTTTCTAAAATAAATCGGATTTATAGCTTATCTTTTCCAGCAGTATTTTGGGAAGAGTTCATAAAGTGCAAGGTCAGGGTCCCAACGCGTTTCGTCCTCTGGACTTCATCAAGGGGAAGTGTATGCATAGAGACAGAGCAGGGTTTATATACCTTAAGTACAGGAAGCACATGTCCTCATTTCGTGACATCATTTCCTGTTACCTATTTCAGGTCAAAAAGCCATATAATGTCCAGATTTTAACAATAAAATTTGTATTATGGCACTCATTATAAACAATATAAAACATAGAAAGCAAATAAATTATGTGAGTCAATGTTTTTCTGCTTCATGATTATAGTTCTGTCCAAGTGGAACACATGTGAGGCGCACCCCGTCATTTCCGGTCATGTGGTCTGCGGGCTGGTATTGGTTTAACATAATGCCAGTCTAGGTGGAACGCAGGGAGAACACAGGATGAGCACACCGCGTCACTTCCTGTTCCATGTAGTATTGGTTAAGTGACTACCAGTCCCCATATTACATCACCACTAAATAGCTATTAAGATGTTATTTTTCCATCTCCAGATCCCCACCGGAGGATGTGTCGCTCGCTTATAATTGTATTAGTAGACCATGAGGTCGTTTTAGATGAAGGCGGCAGCCATTTTTGTAGTTGTTTTACATTAAAGCGGCGGCCATTTTTGTAGTTCTTTTACATGAAGCCGGCGGCCATTTTTGTAGTTCTTTTACCACTTGTAGCAGTCGTCTTTATGGTTTTGAGTGCTATGTCAAACACTAATCGGGGTCAATCGGAAAACAGAGGTTTGCCATTCTTAACATAAGATGTTCAATGTTTTTCCTTGACTGTTTGTATTCCATCACTGTTCTTCCAATATTTATGGATCGTTATAATACTTCGGATAGGGACGGTGGCCATCTTGGTAGTTCTTTCATAACCTGTGGCAGCCATCTTTGTAGTTCCTAGATGCTATGACCAGTGCCATTCAATAAAGAACTGGGAGGAATTAGCATTCTTATTCTGGGATGCTAAACGTCTTTATTGACCATTAACACGTATCCTGAAAAAGAGGAGAAAATTAAGGCAGACACAAATATGATGAGCTATTTAATCAGAGACTCCATTCCCTGATTGTCAATGCAGAAAGTGAACTATGCAAAAAGACAATAGTCTATGGATACCAACTAAATAATAGGTTTATATTCATAAAAATTACATGTTAGATGGAAAGGTGACTGATGCAGGTGCAAAATTGTAAAACAAGACTCGGAGCCATATCATATTCTATATGCCATTTTATTCCCATTCACAATTTTACTACAACACCTGGTCTTCCTAGGAGGTCCCCCATCCAAGTACTGACCAGGCCCAATCATGCTTCGCTTCCAAGATCAGACGAGATTGGGCATTGACATGTTGGTATGGTTGTAGGTATGTGTTCACTTATGCATAGATTTATGGACTTTGCTCCACGAGGACCTGTAATCAATCGCATTTCAGCTTCATCACCCTCCATATCATAAATAAGAACATGTTTTAATAATAATACTGTAATCCAAACTTTTGCTTCCTTTTTTTTTTTTTTTTTATCTATAAAGTTGTCTTTAATCGCCTTGGTACATGAGAACGTATATTATACTGCTATCATTGTGTCTTAAGTCATATAAAAGGAGCTATTTCATAGTTGTCGTTAAACCCCATGGGAAATAAAGTGTTTAATTCGAAGATCCAGAACATTTCACGTTGAGCAAGTTTCTTGCCCAGATCTCCCCCTCTCTCTCCCATGGTTACATGTTCTATTGCTTTAAAGGACAATTCTTCTGGGTTGGATCCATGGTGTGTATTAAAATGTCTTGAGACCATGTGATTTTCTACTTTATTCTTGATATTCCTCACATGTTCCTGCATCCTTAACTTGAGGGGCCTCTTTGTTTTTCCCACATATTTAGTACCACATGAACACTCTAACAGGTAGATCACTGATGTAGAATTACAGTTCATGAATTCCTTTATTTTATATTCCTTTGAATTATCATGATTCTTAAAGATCTTCCTTTGTGGATTCAAATATTTACAGATATTACATCGACCACATTTGTAACATCCAACACATTTTGGTAATGTTCTAATGGGTTCTGTTGTGTCACTTCTCAGGAGACTTGGTGCTAACGAGACTTTAAGGCTTTTGGCTTTCCTGAACACAGTTGGTGGCTTTGGTGGAATCACATCCTTTAAAATAGGGTCCAACAGCAAGATGTTCCAATGTTTTGAAAGTGTCGCCCTTATCTTTTTTTCCTGTCCACTATAGGTGGTGATGAAGGGGATTATTTTATTTTCTTCTTTCACCTTCTGTTTATATATTAGTAATTCGGACCTCACCAGATTTGTAGTTTTTTGAATTGCTCTCCCAATTATTTCTTCCGGGTATTCTTTATTTTGAAATCTTTCTTGGTAGATTTGGATCTGTTGATCACACATAGTTGGATTACTACAATTACGTTTGATCCTGTGGAATTGTGAATACGGAATATTGTCCTTCCAACTCTTCAGATGATTACTTTTATAATGTAAGTAACTGTTTGTATCAACTTTTTTAATGTAGTTACTTGTGCAGATCATCTCATTATCCCCTGTCAATACCAAGTCCAGAAATTCTATGGAAGTTCTATTAAAACTGGAAGTAAATTTCAAATTCATATTGTTGTCGGATATATGTGATAAAAACGATTTAAAATTCTCTTCTGAACCTTCCCAAATCATTAAAATATCATCAATATATCTCTTATAAAAAATGATATTATTTTTAAAAGGATTGTTATTATATACATACTCCTCTTCCCAACATCCCATGAATAAATTCGCAAAGTTGGGTGCAAACGTCGTCCCCATTGCTGTTCCACATATTTGTCTGTAAAATTGGTCCAAAAATCTAAAATAATTATGTTCCAAGATAAAAGCCATTAAATCACATAAAAATTCTCTATGTGTTGGGTTCATTGAAGGGTCTTGATTAAGAAAGTATCTACAAGCGTTAATTCCTTTGTGGTGTTCAATACAAGTGTACAATGATTGAACATCTATGGTAACCCAGGAGTAGCTTTCTTTCCATGCTAGGTTTTCCACTGCTTGTAAAACATGTGTCGTGTCTTTTAAGTACGACTCTAAGTTTTGTACATACTTCTTTAGGAAGATATCAACATACTCAGAAATGTGTGAAGTGAGTGATTCAATTCCAGCAATTATTGGTCTTCCTGGAGGCTCTACCATTGATTTATGTACTTTAGGTAGGAAATAAAAAGTGGGGGTTATGGGACTAGTATTCATAAGGTATTGGAATTCGTTTTTATCTAAAATCTCATTGTGTAATCCAAATACCAATAGTGTTCTTAGTTCATCAATATATTCATTAAGGGGATCTTGTTCAAGTAAGATATATGAGTCCTTGTCCCCCAAAAGTCGGTTTGCTTCTTTCAAATAATAAGATCGATCCATAAGTACTAGTCCCCCCCCCTTGTCAGCTGGTTTCAAAACAATATTTGTGTTCTTTTTCAGATTTCTTAGTGCCTCTTTTTCACTGTTCTTAAGATTCTGCTTCTTTGTTGGCACAAATTCTTCATCGCAAAGTTCCTTTTTCACCATTTCATAAAATATGTTGATGTGACTTCCTTTGGACTCAATCGGATACTATTTTGACTTCCCATTCAGGCCAGATTTAGATTTTTGCATCTCAAAGTTATTTACAATTGCATTTTCCTTCTTTAAGTAATGTCTTTTTAGTGTGAGGTTCCTAATAAATTTATTTAAATCAATAAAGGTTTCGAATTTATTCATATTGCTTGTTGGAGCAAAGTTAAGTCCTTTGCTGAGCAGAGAAATTTCAGGTGGTGTAAGCTGATGTTGGGATAAGTTGAAAATTTCCATGTGCTGTTGGATCTAATGGTGTAGGTTTCTTCTTTTGTATGTTCTTCCGTTTGCCCCCTCGTGTTCCTCTTCTTCTCCGATTCTTCTTTTCATTGGTGATGCCAATTTGGTTGTTTCTCTGAAAAAGGGCCTTCTTGTGTGTTGCGGAGTGGGATGAGTTCCTGGGGATAAAAAATCAGTGTCGCTAATGGAATCCAGCCTTTGTAATGTGTTGAATCTGTTGTTTGTCTGTATTCCTCTGTTGTATGGTGATTCATCCTCATCTTTATGTGCCGATGGTTTCTTTTTCTGATATGTACTACGTAGCCATCTATTCTCCTCCTTATTGTATGTTTTTGGTTTCGGTCTTTGTTTAGGAAATCTACTCCAGTGTTTGATATTGTTCAATTCGTAGTCCTGTTTGTCTCGGATAAATTTCCTTTCCTTGCCTTTTATTACTTCTTCTTCCACTCTTTCAAGCTTCCGATTTAATACTGTGTTGTTAATTTTGAAATCTTCTTTATCCTTTAAATCTTCCATTTGGGATTCCTTGCTTTTAATATCCCTTTCTATTGTAAAAAGATTTGATTTTTTCTCCTTAATAATTAATGTCATTAATTCCATGGAGCATGTGTGTAGAATCCTGTCCCAATCTTTCATGAACTCAGAATTATCAAGTCCAAAGGTGGGATTCTTTAATAGTCTGAGACCTCTGGGTACTCTGTTTACTGAGATATAGTGTTCCAGTCCCTTGATATTCCACCAAGTCTTGATTTCTTTAGTAAATAGCTTTTCTAATTCCCAGAACATTAAATCTATGTTCTCAGTGGGCACATTTTCATATTGCAAGTTATTTTCATTAAAGATTTTTTGGCAAAGGTCACCCCTTTAATTAACCCTATCATTTCTCATAGACATTCTTGTGTATACAGGTGGCAGTTTATAAGGCAGCTTAATTCAAGAAAAGCCAATTTTTAACATAAATCAATAGAAGAAAACAGCGCCAAATTTGTCCACTCTGTTTAACGTGAAATACCTTTCACAAGTGTGTGTTTTTTGTTTTTTTATTGGTAAATCTAATAGAAATATAATAGATATATTATACATATATATATATATACATATACTATTTGTATATGTAGCACTCCCTTGATAAGTATAAGGTGTCTGCTTGGTCAACAAAAAATGGTGGCCATGGCTAGGCCACCTTGGTACAGGAAACAATATGACAATATAGCTGACCACAAGCGCCTCCTAGTGCATATACAGTGAACCAATTAAACCTGTGCAAATCTCGCAACCTGTGCAAAAACAATTTTTTGTGTTTATATCCTTGTCCTTATCCAGGACCGTGACATACAAGTGACTTTGTGCAATAAATACAACCGTGTAATATATATGAATAAATATATTTAAAACTGCATAAATAATGTGCATAAATTTTTTTTAATTAAATAAAACAATTCATAGACAACACACAATGACATAAATACACAGAAATAATGGATAAAAAGCTAGTACTAAAAGATAATAAATAGCAATTTTTAGTGAAAAATAAATATATATTTTCTAAAATAAATCGGATTTATAGCTTATCTTTTCCAGCAGTATTTTGGGAAGAGTTCATAAAGTGCAAGGTCAGGGTCCCAATGCGTTTCGTCCTCTGGACTTCATCAAGGGGAAGTGTATGCATAGAGACAGAGCAGGGTTTATATACCTTAAGTACAGGAAGCACATGTCCTCATTTCGTGACATCATTTCCTGTTACCTATTTCAGGTCAAAAAGCCATATAATGTCCAGATTTTAACAATAAAATTTGTATTATGGCACTCATTATAAACAATATAAAACATAGAAAGCAAATAAATTATGTGAGTCAATGTTTTTCTGCTTCATGATTATAGTTCTGTCCAAGTGGAACACATGTGAGGCGCACCCCGTCATTTCCGGTCATGTGGTCCGCGGGCTGGTATTGGTTTAACATAATGCCAGTCTAGGTGGAATGCAGGGAGAACACAGGATGAGCACACCGCGTCACTTCCTGTTCCATGTAGTATTGGTTAAGTGACTACCAGTCCCCATATTACATCACCACTAAATAGCTATTAAGATGTTATTTTTCCATCTCCAGATCCCCACCGGAGGATGTGTCGCTCGCTTGTAATTGTATTAGTAGACCATGAGGTCGTTTTAGATGAAGGCGGCAGCCATTTTTGTAGTTTTTTTACATTAAAGCGGCGGCCATTTTGTAGTTCTTTTACATGAAGCCGGCGGCCATTTTTGTAGTTCTTTTACCACTTGTAGCAGTCGTCTTTATGGTTTTGAGTGCTATGTCAAACACTAATCGGGGTCAATCGGAAAACAGAGGTTTGCCATTCTTAACATAAGATGTTCAATGTTTTTCCTTGACTGTTTGTATTCCATCACTGTTCTTCCAATATTTATGGATCGTTATAATACTTCGGATAGGGATGGCGACCATCTTGGTAGTTCTTTCATAACCTGTGGCAGCCATCTTTGTAGTTCCTAGATGCTATGACCAGTGCCATTCAATAAAGAACTGGGAGGAATTAGCATTCTTATTCTGGGATGCTAAACGTCTTTATTGACCATTAACACGTATCCTGAAAAAGAGGAGAAAATTAAGGCAGACACAAATATGATGAGCTATTTAATCAGAGACTCCATTCCCTGATTGTCAATGCAGAAAGTGAACTATGCAAAAAGACAATAGTCTATGGATACCAACTAAATAATAGGTTTATATTCATAAAAATTACATGTTAGATGGAAAGGTGACTGATGCAGGTGCAAAATTGTAAAACAAGACTCGGAGCCAAATCATATTCTATATGCCATTTTATTCCCATTCACAATTTTACTACAACACCTGGTCTTCCTAGGAGGTCCCCCATCCAAGTACTGACCAGGCCCAATCATGCTTCGCTTCCAAGATCAGACGAGATTGGGCATTGACATGTTGGTATGGTTGTAGGTATGTGTTCACTTATGCATAGATTTATGGACTTTGCTCCACGAGGACCTGTAATCAATCGCATTTCAGCTTCATCACCCTCCATATCATAAATAAGAACATGTTTTAATAATAATACTGTAATCCAAACTTTTGCTTCCTTTTTTTTTTTTTTTTTTATCTATAAAGTTGTCTTTAATCGCCTTGGTACATGATAACGTATATTATACTGCTATCATTGTGTCTTAAGTCATATAAAAGGAGCTATTTCATAGTTGTCGTTAAACCCCATGGGAAATAAAGTGTTTAATTCGAAGATCCAGAACATTTCACGTTGAGCAAGTTTCTTGCCCAGATCTCCCCCTCTCTCTCCCATGGTTACATGTTCTATTGCTTTAAAGGACAATTCTTCTGGGTTGGATCCATGGTGTGTATTAAAATGTCTTGAGACCATGTGATTTTCTACTTTATTCTTGATATTCCTCACATGTTCCTGCATCCTTAACTTGAGGGGCCTCTTTGTTTTTCCCACATATTTAGTACCACATGAACACTCTAACAGGTAGATCACTGATGTAGAATTACAGTTCATGAATTCCTTTATTTTATATTCCTTCGAATTATCATGATTCTTAAAGATCTTCCTTTGTGGATTCAAATATTTACAGATATTACATCGACCACATTTGTAACATCCAACACATTTTGGTAATGTTCTAATGGGTTCTGTTGTGTCACTTCTCAGGAGACTTGGTGCTAACGAGTCTTTAAGGCTTTTGGCTTTCCTGAACACAGTGGGTGGCTTTGGTGGAATCACATCATTTAAAATAGGGTCCAACAGCAAGATGTTCCAATGTTTTGAAAGTGTCGCCCTTATCTTTTTTTCCTGTCCACTATAGGTGGTGATGAAGGGGATTATTTTATTTTCTTCTTTCACCCTCTGTTTACATATTAGTAATTTGGACCTCACCAGAGTTCTGGGGGTTTATACGCGATATCCTAGGGCAACTATAACACTCCAAAGGACAGAAAAAAAATTATTGAACAAGGGCTGGGGCAAACGCAGGATTTTCTGAGGGGGGGTTCTAGTATGTGTGTATATATATATATATATATGTATATTGGGGGTGAGAGGGTTCGGATTTCTGAAATCCGAACCCCCCCGATCCGAGGACGATCCGAGTCAGGCTCGACTTTTCCCGCCTGACTCGGATCTGAAATCGAGGCAAAACGTCATCATCCCGCCTTCCGGGTCTCGTGGGTTTTGGATCCTATATAAGGTACCCGCGTCTGCGCCATTTTCTCACTCAGCTGTGGACAGTGAAGAGGGAGGGTGGGAGTTAGGGCTGGCTGGGCTGTGTAGTGTAGTGTAGTGTAGTCCAGTGCAGTGTAGTGTTGTGCTGTGCTGCGCTGTGCTGCTGTTGTCCATAGGGGCTGTGTCCACTACTTCAAAGTCCATAGGGGCTGGCTGGACTGTGTTGTGCAGTCAGTTGTCCATAGGGGCTGTGTCCACTCCAAAGTCCTGTGCAGTGTCCCAGTCCTAAAGGGGTGCTGTAGTGTTGTCCAGAGGGTGCTCTATCCACCAGGGGTGCTCCCCCCAAGTGCAAAAAAACCCAAAACATTTTTCTGTGCTGGTGAATTGTGTGCACTGTGGCTGCACGTGCATCAACAAAGGAGCAGCGCCAAGCGTGCGCCTGTGTCCCATAAGTAAAGGGCCGGCTGGCTTGTCCGTTAAAGGGTGCTGTAACCCCCAAAGTACACTCCAAACAAAATAAAAAAATATTTTCTGTGTTTGTGAATTGTGTGTGCAGTAGCCGCACGTGCATCAACAAAGTAGTGCCAAGCATGCGCCTATGTCATAAGTAAAGGTCCGGCTGGCTTGACTGTTAAAGGGTGCTGTAACCCCCAAAGTACACTCCAAATAAAATAAAAAAATATTTTCTATGTTTGTGAATTGTGTGCGCAGCAGCCGCTTGTGCATCAACAAATTAGTGCGCCTTTGTCCCATAACTAAAGGGCCAGCTGGCTTGACCGTTAAAGGGTGCTGTAACCCCCAAAGGGCACTCCAAACAAAATAAAAAAATATTTTCAGTGTTTGTGAATTGTGTGCACTGTGGCTGCACGTGCATCAACAAAGGAGCAGTGCCAAGCGTGCGCCTGTGTCCCATAAGTAAAGGGCCAGCTGGCTTGACCGTTAAAGGGTGCTGTAACCACCAAAGTACATTCCAAACAAAATAAAAAAATATTTTCTGTGTTTGTGAATTGTGTGCACTGTGGCTGCACGTGCATCAACAAAGGAGCAGCGCCAAGCGTGTGCCTGTGTCCCATAACTAAAGGGCCAGCTGGTTTGTCCGTTAAAGGGTGCTGTAAACCCCAAAGTACACTCCAAACAAAATAAAAAAATATTTTCTGTGTTTGTGAATTGTGTGCACTGTGGCTGCACGTGCATCAACAAATTAGTGCGCCTTTGTCCCATAACTAAAGGGCCAGCTGGCTTGACCGTTAAAGGGTGCTGTAACCCCCAAAGGGCACTCCAAACAAAATAAAAAAATATTTTCAGTGTTTGTGAATTGTGTGCACTGTGGCTGCTCGTGCTTCAACAAAGGAGCAGTGCCAAGCGTGCGACTGTGTCCCATAAGTAAAGTGCCGGCTGGCTTGACCGTTAAAGGGTGCTGTAACCCCCAGAGTACACTCCAAACAAAATAAAAAAAAAATTTCTGTGTTTGTGAATTGTGTGCACTGTGTCCACTCCTTCAAAGTCCATAGGGGCTGGCTGGACTGTGTTGTGCAGTCAGTTGTCCATATGGGCTGTGTCCACTCCAAAGTCCTGTGCAGTGTCCCAGTCCGAAAGGGGTGCTGTAGTGTTGTCCAGGGGGTGCTCTGTCCATCAGGGGTGCTCACCCCAAGTGCAAAAAAACATTTTTTTTCTGTGTTTGTGAATTGCGTGCACTGTGGCTGCACGTGCATCAACAAAGGAGCAGCGCCAAGCGTGCGTCTGTGTCCCATTAGTAAAGGGCCGGCTGGCTTGACCGTTAAAGGGTGCTGTAACCCCCAAAGTACACTCCAAACAATAAAAAAATATATTTTCTGTGTTTGTGAATTGTGTGCGCAGTAGCCGCACGTGCATCAACAAAGTAGTGCCAAGCATGCGCCTGTGTCATAAGTAAAGGGCCGGCTGGCTTGACCGTTAAAGGGTGCTGTAACCCCCAAAGGGCACTCCAAACAAAATAAAAAAATATTTTCAGTGTTTGTGATTTGTGTGCACTGTGGCTGCATGTGCATCAACAAAGGAGCAGCGCCAAGCGTGCGCCTGTGTCCCATAAGTGAAGGGCCGGCTGGCTTGACCGTTAAAGGGTGCTGTAACCCCCAAAGGGCACTCCAAACAAAATAAAAAAATATTTTCTGTGTTTGTGAATTGTGTGCACTGTGGCTGCACGTGTATCAACAAAGGAGCAGTGCCAAGCGTGTGTCTGTGTCCCATAAGTAAAGGGCCAGCTGGCTCATTTCTTAAAGCGTGGTGTAACCCACAAAGTGCACTAGTCTCCAACCAAAATACAAAAACATTTTCTGTGTTTGTGTGCGCATTAGCCACACGAATATATCAAATCAATATAACATAAATGGAGGACCAAACTTTCTCCAATAAAAGTAAAATAGGGAAAGATCAAGAACCACTTCCTCCTAGTGCTGAAGCTGCTGCCACTAGTCATGACATAGACGATAACATGCCATCAATGTCGTCTACCAAGGCTGATGCCCAATGTCATAGTAGAGGGCACATACAATCCCAAATGACAAAGTTCAGGAAAATGACCTTAAAAAAAACATTTAAATCATCTGAAGAGAAACGTAAACTTGCCAATATGCCATTTATGACACGGAGTGGCAAGGAACAGCTAAGGTCTTTCCCTATGTTCATGACTAGTAGTTCAGCTTCACATGATGATGGAAGCCCTCCTCCCACTAAAAATCAAATGAGTTAAGCTGACAAAAGCACAGCGAAGAACTGTGCATTCTAAGAAGATATCACAAATCCCCATGGAGAGTCCAAGTGTGGTGGCGGTTGCGATGCCTGACCTTCCCAGCACTGGACGGGAAGAGGTGGCTCTTTCCACCATTTGCACGCCCCCTGCAAGTGCTGAAAGGAGCACCCACAGTCCACTTGCTGATATGCAAATTGAAGATGTCACTGTTGAAGTACAACAGGATGAGGATACTGGTGTAGCTGGCGCTGAGGAGGAAGTTGGCGAGGAGGATTCTGATGGTGATGTGGTTTGTTTAAATCAGTCTCCAGGGGAGACAGTTGTTGTCCGTGGGATGAAAAAGCCCATCACGGTCATGCCTGGGCAGAAGACCAAACATTCCACCTCTTTGGTCTGGCAATATTTCTATCCAAATCCGGACAACAATTGTCTTGCCATATGTACCATATGTAAAGGTGAAATAAGTAGGGGTAGGGACGTTAACCACCTAGGAACATCCTCCCTTATATGGCACCTGCAGCGTGTTCATAAGAAGTTACTGTCAAGTTCAGAAACTTTGGCTAAGATCGCAAGCAGTCCAGGGACACCTAAATCCCGTTGTCCTGTTGTATCCAAGCGCTTGCAAACCACACCGTCAACTCCCTCCATGTCAATTTCCTCCTTAGTCAGGATCGGAAGTAGTCCTGCAGGCCATGTCTCTGGCATGACTGACTCTCCTATCCGGATTCCTCCGAGGGTCCTGCATTGCTACGCCTACTGCAGCCACTGCTGCTGGGAGTCGTTCATCATCCCAGAGAGGAAGTAGGAACACCACTACTTTTACTAAACAATTGACCCTCCAACAGTCCTTAGCGAGGAGGATGAAGTACGGCAGCAGTCATCCTGAAGCAAAACGTATAACTGAGGCCTTGACTGCTATGTTGGTGTTAGACGTGCATCCGGTATCCGCCATTAGTGCAGTGGGATTTAGACAATTGATGGAGGCAGTGTGTCCCCGGTTCCAAATCCCATCTAGATTCCACTTCACTAGGCAGGCGATACCCAGACTGTACAGAAACGTCAGAAAAAGTGTCCTCAGTGTCCTGAAAAATGCGGTTGTACCCAATGTCCACTTAACCACGGACATGTGGACAAGTGGAACAGGGCAGACTAAGGATTATATGACTGTGACAGCCCACTGGGTAGATGTATCACCTTAAGCAGCAACAACAGCAGCGTCACCAGTAGCAGCTTCTCAGAAACGCCAGCTCATTCCAAGGCAGGCTACGCTGTGTATCACCGGTTTCAGTAAGAGGCACACCGCCGACAACCTCTTAGAGAAACTGAGGGAAATCATCGCCCAGTGGCTTACCCCACTTAGACTCTCCTGGGGATTTGTGATATCTGACAATGCCACCAATATTGTGCGGGCATTACATCTGGGCAAACTCCAGCACGTCCCATGTTTTGCTCACACAATAAACTTGGTGGTGCAGAATTTTCTGAAAAGCGACAGGGGCATGCAGGAGATGCTTTGGGTGGCTCTAAAAATTTCTGGCCACTTTCGCCATTCAGCGACTGCGTGCTGAAGACTGGAGTGCCAGCAAACACTCTTGAACCTGCCCCGCCATAATCTGAAGCAAGAGGTTGTGATGCGGTTGAACTGAACCCTCTATATGCTTCAGAGGATGGAGGAGCAGCAAAAGGCCATTCAAGCCTATACATCCACCTATTACATAGGCAAAGGAGGGGGCATTCACCTGACTCAAGCGCAGTGGAGAATGATTTCCGTGTTGTGCAAGGTTCTCCAACACTTCGAACTTGCGACACGTGAAGTCAGTTCAGACACTGCCAGCTTGAGTCAGGTCATTCCCCTCATCAGGCTTTTGCAGAAGCAGCTGGAGAAAGTGAAGGAGGAGCTAAGACGGAGTGATTCCACTCGGCATGTGGAACTTGTGGATGAAGCCCTTCATTCGCTTTGCCAGGATTCCAGGGTGGTCAATCTGTTGAAATCAGACCACTACATTTTGGCCACCATGCTCGATCCTAGGTTTAAAGCCTATGTGGTGTCTCTCTTTCCGGCCGACACAAGTCTGCAGAGGTGCAAAGACCTGCTGGTGAAAACACTGTCAGCTGAAGCGGAACGTGACACGTCAACAGCTCCTTCTTCATTTTCTCCCGCAACTGGGGCTGCCAGGAAAAAACTTAGGTATCCTAAGCAACCCGCTGGCGGTGATGCAGGGCAGGCAGGAACAAGTTTGGACATCTGGTCTGGACTGAAGGACCT
The DNA here is from genome assembly GCA_031769625.1 of Taudactylus pleione. NCBI lineage: Eukaryota > Metazoa > Chordata > Amphibia > Anura > Myobatrachidae > Taudactylus > Taudactylus pleione. The sequence continues at coordinate 7,497,087 of JAUIMM010000063.1, forward strand.
GGCAACAATTTCTGACATGTCTACTGTCACTGCATATGATACTGTCACCATTGACAGAATGGTGGAGAATTTCATCAGTGACAGCATCCAAGTACGCATGTCAGACAGTCCGTACCTGTACTGGCAGGAAAAAGAGGCAATTTGGAGGCCCCTGTACAAACTGGCTCTATTTTACCTGAGTTGCCCCCCCTCCAGTGTGTACTCCGAAAGAGTGTTTAGTGCAGCCGGGAACCTTGTCAGCGAAAGGAGAAGGAGGCTGCTTCCACAAAATGTGGAGAAGATGATGTTCATAAAAATGAATTACCAACTCTTTCAGGGAGACCAGCCTCCAGAACGTACAGAGGGACCTGTGGTGGTGGATTCCAGCGGGGACGAGTTAATAGTCTGTGAGGATGAGGATGTACACAACACTGAAGAGGGTGAGGAATCGGTGGATGAGGAGGACGAGGATGACATCTTGCCTCCGTAGAGCCAGTTTGTGCAGGGACAGATTAATTGCCAGCTTGTTTTGTGAGGGCCCAAACGAACCAATCATTTCAGCCACAGTCGTGTGGCAGACCCTGGCGCTGAAATGTGTGGTTTGTTAAAGTGTGCATGTCCTGTTTATACAACATAAGGGTGGGTGGGAAGGCCCAAGGACAATTCCATCTTGCACCTCTTTTTTTTCTTAGCATTATGTACTGTTTGGGGCCTAGTTTTTCAAACTGCCATCCTGTCTGCCACTGCAGTGCCACTCCTAGATGGACCACGTGTTTGTGCCGCCCACTCGTGTCGCTTAGCATAGCCTTTTGGACATAAAAACACTATTGTGAGGTGTGAAGTGTTCAGAATAGACTGGAAATGAGTGGAAATTAAGGTTATTGAGGTTAATAATGGCATAGGAGCAGAAGAGCCAACACATTCTGTGATTTTAGCTCTTTTTATTCTTTTTTTTTTTTAAAATACAGATCCAAAACACAAAACCCAGAACCTAAAACACGGAAGGGTGGTTTTGACAAAACCAATCCAGATCCAAAACACGAAGAAAGATCCAGATCCAAAACCAAAACGCAAAACACGAAAAGTGACCGGTACACACCCCTAATATATATATATATATATATATATATACATATACATATACATACACTACCGTTCAAAAGTTTTTGGTCACCCAGACAATTTTGTGTTTTACATGAAAACTGACTTTTGAGGTGCAAACTGAATAGCACATACAGTATAGTCAAGACATTGGCAAGGTTTGAAATAAAGATTTTTACGATTTTTATTTGAAATAATAATTTTGTCTTTCAAACTTTGCTTTCATCAAAGAATGCTCCTTTTCCAGCAATTACAGCATTGCAGACCTCTGGCATTCTAGATGAAAATTTGTTGAGGTAATCTGAAGAAATTTCACCCCACACTTCCTGAAGCACCTCCCATAAGTTGGATTGGCTTGATGGGCACTTCTTACGGTACGGTCAAGCTACTCCCACAACAGCTCAAAGGGGTTGAGATCTGGTGAATGCGCTGACCACTCCATTACAGACAGAATACCAGCTGCCTGCTTCTTCCCTAAATAGTTCTTGCATAATTTGGAGGTTTGCTTTGGGTAATTGTCGTTTTGGAGGAGGAAATTGGCTCCAATCAAGCGCTGTCCACAGGGTATGGCATGACGTTGCAAAATGGAGTAATAGCCTTCCTTATTCAAAATCCCTTTTACCTTGTACAAATCTCCCACTTTACCAGCACCAAAGCAGCCCCAGACCATCACATTACCTCCACCATGCTTGACAGATGGCGTCAGGCACTCTTCCAGCATCTTTTCACTTGTTCTGCATCTCACAAATGATCTTCTGTGTGATCCAAACACCTCTAACTTCGATTTGTCTGTCCATAACACTTTTTTCCAATCTTCCTCTGTCCAATGTCTGTGTTCTTTTGCCAATATTAATCTTTTCCTTTTATTTCCCAGTCTCAGATATGGCTTTTTCTTTGCCAAGCTGCTAGAAGGCCAGCGTCCCGGACTCGCCTCTTCACTGTAGACATTGACACTGGCGTTTTGCGGGTGCCATTTAATGAAGCTGCCAGTTGAGGACTTGTGAGGTGTCTACTTCTCAAACTAGAGACTCTAATGTACTTGTTTTCTTGCACAGTTGTGCACCGGGTCCTCCCACTTCTCTTTCTACTCTGGTTAGAGCCTGTTTGTGCTGTTCTCTGAAGGGAGTAGTACACACCGTTGTAGGAAATGTTAAGTTTCTTGGCAATTTCTCACATGGAATAGCCTTCATTTCTAAGAACAAGAATTGACTGTCAAGTTTCACATTAAAGTTCTCTTTGTCTGGCCATTTGGAGAGTATAATCGAACCCACAAATGTTATGCTCCAGATGCAATTCCTCACATCGGGAATAGGACCATGTGTGGGAGAGAGGTGCATGTCTTGGGGAGAGTGGAGGTGTAATGTTTGAAGATACTTTCTCACAAAGCAAAAGATTTATATTGGTGAAATTTTGTTAATGGCTTTGTATGTCAGTAGGGGAATTTTATATTTGATTCATTAAAATATAGGCAATCAATGTAGGCATTGACAGAGTGGTGCAGCAATACAATGTTGTGAGGAAAATGAACCTAGTTGTTGCATTCATAATACATTGAAGGTTGAAAGTATGTTTAGTGGAAGATCGGTAAGGGAATTGTAATAGTCAATGCAGGAGATAAAGTGTGCACTTATTAAAGTTTTGCAGTATCTTCAGTGAGATACAGTATGTGACTATCCTGGACATGTTTCTTAGATATGTATAATAGAATTTGGCTATTGATAGGATGAGGGGAACAAAGACAGTTGACAGTAAACTGATGGGTAGGGTTTATTTTTGTGTTGTCCTCAGGTAGGCATCTTGTGTTAACTGGCTTGAAGATTATTAGCTCAAACGAGTACTAAAAAGTAGGGGTGAGCGGGTTCGGATTTCTGAAATCCGAACCCCCCCGACCACCCCCGATCCGAGGCAGATCCGAGTCAGGCTCGACTTTGCCCGCCTGACTCGGATCTGAAATCGAGGCAAAACGTCATCATCCCGCCTTCCGAGTCTCGCGGGTTTTGGATCCTATATAAGGTACCTGCGTCAGCGCCATTTTCTCACTCGGCTGTGGACAGTGAAGAGGGAGGGTGGGAGTTAGGGCTGGCTGGGCTGTGTAGCGTAGTGTAGTGTAGAGCAGAGTAGTGTTGTGCTGTGCTGCGCTGTGCTGCTGTTGTCCACTACTTCAAAGTCCATAGGGGCTGGCTGTGTTGTGCTGTGCTGCTGTTGTTAATAGGGGCTGTGTCCACTACTTCAAAGTCCATAGGGGCTGGCTGGACTGTGTTGTGCAGTCAGTTGTCCATAGGGGCTGTGTCCACTCCAAAGTCCTGTGCAGTGTCCCAGTCCTAAAGGGGTGCAGTAGTGTTGTCCAGGGGGTGCTCTGTCCATCAGGGGTGCTCCCCCCAAGTGCTAAAATAATAATATTTTTTGTGAGTTTGTGAATTGTGTGCGCAGCAGCCGCACGTGCATCAACAAAGTAGTACCAAGCGTGCGCCTGTGTCATAAGTAAAGATCCGGCTGGCTTGACCGTTAAAGGGTGCTGTAACCCCCCAAAGGACACTCCAGTCCAAACCAAAAAAAATAATATTTTCTGTGTTTGTGAATTGTGTGCGCAGTAGCCGCACGTGCATCAACAAAGTAGTGCCAAGCGTGCTCCTGTGTCATAAGTAAAGGGCCGGCTGGCTTGACTGTTAAAGGGTGCTGTAACCCCCAAAGTACACTCCAGTCAAACCAAAAAAAAAAATATGTTCTGTGTTTGTGAATTGTGTGCGCAGTAGCCGCACGTGCATCAACAAAGTATTGCCAAGCGTGCGCCTGTGTCATAAGTAAAGGGCCGGCTGGCTTGACCATTAAAGGGTGCTGTAACCCCCAAAGTACACTCCAGTCCAAACCAAAAAAAAATTATTTTCTGTGTTTGTGAATTGTGTGCGCAGTAGCCGCACGTGCATCAACAAAGTAGTGCCAAGCATGCGCCTGTGTCATAAGTAAAGGGCCGGCTGGCTTGACCGTTAAAGGGTGCTGTAACCCCCAAAGTACACTCCAAACCAAAAAAAAAGTATTTTCTGTGTTTGTGAATTGTGTGCGCAATAGCCGCACGTGCATCAACAAAGTAGTACCAAGCGTGCGCCTGTGTCATAAGTAAAGGGCCGGCTGGCTTGACCGTTAAAGGGTGCTGTAACCCCCAAAGTACACTCCAGTCCAAACCAAAAAAAAAATTATTTTCTGTGTTTGTGAATTGTGTGCGAAGTAGCCGCACATGCATCAACAAAGTAGTGCCAAGCGTGCGCCTGTGTCATAAGTAAAGGGCTGGCTGGCTTGACCGTTAAAGGGTGCTGTAACCCCCAAAGTACACTCCAGTCCAAACCAAAAAAAAATTTATTTTCTGTGTTTGTGAATTGTGTGCACTGTGGCTGCACGTGCATCAACAAAGGAGCAGCGCCAAGCGTGCGCCTGTGTCCCATAAGTAAAGAGCCGGCTGGCTCATTTCTTAAAGGGTGGTGTAACCCACAAAGTGCACTACTCTCCAGCAAAAATAAAAAAATATTTTCTGTGTTTGTGTGCGCTTTAGCCGCACGTATATATCAATATAACATAAATGGAGGACCAAACTTTCTCCGATAAAAATAAAATAGGGAAAGATCAAGAACCACTTCCTCCTAGTGCTGTTGCTGCTGCTGGGAGTTGTTCATCATCCCAGAGAGGAAGTAGGAACATCACTACTTTTACTAAACAATTGACCCTCCAACAGTCCCTAGCGATGAGGATGAAGTACGACAGCAGTCATCCTGAAGCAAAACGTATAACTGAGGCCTTGACTGCTATGTTGGTGTTAGACGTGCTTCCGGTATCCGCCATTAGTGCAGTGGGATTTAGACAATTGATGGAGGTAGTGTGTCCCCGGTTCCAAATCCCGTCTAGATTCCACCTGCATCCTCAAAGCAGCAGCGACAAGCGTGCGTCTGTCTGTTAAAGGGTGGTGACACCCTCAAAGTGTGCTACACAAACAATAAAAATATAGTTCTTTTTTTTTCTGTCTTTGTGAAATGTGTGGGCTGTAGCCGCACCTGCATCCTTAAAGTAGCAGCGACAAGCGCGCGTCTGTCTATTAAAGGGTGGTGACACCCTCAAAGTGTGCTACACAAACAATAAAAATATTGTTCTTTTTTTTTCTGTCTTTGTGAATTGTGTGGGCTGTAGCCGCACTTGCATCCTCAAAGAAGTAGTGACAAGCGTGTGTCTGTCTGTTAAAGGGTGATGACACCCTCAAAGTGTGCTACACAAACAATAAAAATATTGTTCTTTTTTTTTCTGTCTTTGTGAAATGTGTGGGCTGTAGCCGCACCTGCATCCTTAAAGCAGCAGCGACAAGCATGCGTCTGTCTGTTAAAGGGTGGTGACACCCTCAAAGTGTGCTACACAAACAATAAAAATATATTTTTTTTTTTTTCTGTCTTTGTGAAATGTGTGGGCTGTAGCCGCACCTGCATCCTTAAAGCAGCAGTGACAAGTGTGCGTCTGTCTGTTAATGGGTGGTGACACCCTCAAAGTGTGCTACACAAACAATAAAAATATTGTTATTTTTTTTCTGTCTTCGTGAATTGTGTGGGCTGTAGCCGCACTTGCATCCTCAAAGCAGCAGCGACAAGCGTGCGTCTGTCTGTTAAACGGTGGTGACACCCTCAAAGTGTGCTACACAAACAATAAAAATATTGTTCTTTTTTTTTCTGTCTTTGTGAAAAGTGTAGGCTGTATCCGCACCTGCCTCCTTAAAGCAGCAGCGACAAGCGTGCGTCTATCTTTTAAAGGGTGGTGACACCCTCAATGTGTGCTACACAAACAATAAAAATATTGTTCTTTTTTTTCTGTCTTTGTGAATTGTGTGGACTGTAGCCGCACTTGCTTCCTCAAAGCAGCAGCGACAAGCGTGTGTCTGTCTGTTAAAGGGTGGTGACACCCTCAAAGTGTGCTACACAAACAATAAAAATATTGTTCTTTTTTTTTCTGTCTTTGTGAATTGTGTGGGCTGTTGCCGCACTTGCATCCTCAAAGCAGCAGCAACAAGCGTGCGTCTGTCTGTTAAAGGGTGGTGTAACTCTCAAAGTGCTCAAAAAAATAAAAAACGATTTTTTTAATGTGTTTGTGACTTGTGTGCGATGTAGCCGCACTTGCATCCTCAAAGCAGCAGTCACAAGCGTGCGTCTGTCTGTTAAAGGGTGGTGACACCCTCAAAGTGTGCTACACAAACAATAAAAATATATATATATTTTTTTCTGTCTTTGTGAAATGTGTGGGCTGTAGCCGCACCTGCATCCTTAAAGCAGCAGCGACAAGCGTGCGTCTGTCTGTTAAAGGGTGGTGACACCCTCAAAGTGTGCTACACAAACAATAAAAATATTGTTCTTTTTTTCTGTCTTTGTGAATTGTGTGGGCTGTAGCCGCACTTGCATCCTCAAAGCAGCAGCGACAAGCGTGCGTCTGTCTGTTAAAGGGTGGTGTAACTCTCAAAGTGCTCCAAAAAATAAAAAACTATTTTTTTAATGTGTCTGTGACTTGTGTGCGATGTAGCCGCACTTGCATCCTCAAAGCAGCAGCGACAAGCGTGCGTCTGTCTGTTAAAGGGTGGTGACACCCTCAAAGTGTGCTACACAAACAATAAAAATATTCTTCTTTGTTTTTCTGTCTTTGTGAATTGTGTGGGCTGTAGCTGCACTTGCATCCTCAAAGCAGCAGCGACAAGCGTGCATCTGTCTGTTAAAGGGTGGTGACACCCTCAAAGTGTGCTACACAAACAATAAAAATATTGTTCTTTTTTTTTCTGTCTTTGTGAATTGTGTGGGCTGCAGCCGCACTTGCATCCTCAAAGCAGCAGTGACAAGCGTGTGTCTGTCTGTTAAAGGGTGGTGACACCCTCAAAGTGTGCTACACAAACAATAAAAATATTGTTCTTTTTTTTTCTGTCTTTGTGAATTGTGTGGGCTGTAGCCGCACTTGCATCCTCAAAGCAGCAGCGACAAGCGTGCGTCTGTCTGTTAAAGGGTGGTGTAACTCTCAAAGTGCTCCAAAAAATAAAAAACTATTTTTTTTATGTGTTTGTGACTTGTGTGCGATGTAGCCGCACTTGCATCCTCAAAGCAGCAGCAACAAGTGTGCGTCTGTCTGTTAAAGGGTGGTGACACCCTCAAAGTGTGCTACACAAACAATAAAAATCTTCTTTTTTTTTCTGTCTTTGTGAATTGTGTGGGCTGTAGCTGCACTTGCATCCTCAAAGCAGCAGTGACAAGCGTGCGTCTGTCTGTTAAAGGGTGGTGACACCCTCAAAGTGTGCTACACAAACAATAAAAATATTCTTCTTCTTTTTTCTGTCTTTGTGAATTGTGTGGGCTGTAGCCGCACTTGCATCCTCAAAGCAGCAGCGACAAGCGTGCGTCTGTCTGTTAAAGGATTACATCGGTGACAGCATCCAAGTAGGCATGTCAGACAGTCCGTACCTGTACTGGCAGGAAAAAGAAGCAATTTGGAGGTCCCTGTACAAACTGGCTCTATTTTACCTGAGTTGCCCCCCCTCCAGTGTGTACTCCAAAAGAGTGTTTAGTGCAGCCGGGAACCTTGTCAGCGAAAGGCGTAGGAGGTTGCTTCCACAAAATGTGGAGAAGATGATGTTCATAAAATGAATTATCAACTCTTCCAGGGAGACCAGCCTCCAGAACGTACAGAGGGACCTGTGGTTGTGGATTCCAGCGGGGACGAATTAATACTCTGTGAGGATGAGGATGTACACAACACTGAAGAGGGTGAGGAATCGGTGGATGAGGAGGATGAGGACGACATCTTGCCTCCGTAGAGCCAGTTTGTGCAGGGACAGATTAATTGCCAGCTTGTTTTGTGGGGGCCCAAACGAACCAATCATTTCAGCCACAGTCGTGTGGCCGACCCTGGCGCTGAAATGTGTGGTTTGTTAAAGTGTGCATGTCCTGTTTATACAACATAAGGGTGAATGGGAGGGCCCAAGGACAATTCCATCTTTCACCTCTTTTTTTTCTTTGCATTATGTATAGTTTGGGGCCTAGTTTTTCAAACTGCCATCCTGTCTGCCACTGCAGTGCCACTCCTAGATGGACCACGTGTTTGTGCCGCCCACTCGTATCTCTTAGCATAGTCACCCAGCTACCTCGATGCAACCTTTTGGACATAAAAACACTATTGTGAGGTGTGAGGTGTTCAGAATAGACTGGAAATGAGTGGAAATTAAGGTTATTGAGGTTAATAATAGCATAGGAGCAGAAAAACCCACAAATTCTGTGATTTTAGCTGTTTTTATGCTTTTTTTCAAAAAAATACAGATCCAAAACACAAAACCCAGAACCCAAAACACGGAAGGGTGGTTTTGGCAAAACCAATCCAGATCCAAAACACGAATAAAGATCCAGATCCAAAACCAAAACACAAAACACGAAAAGTGGCCGGTGCACACCCCTAACAAAAAGCCAAGATGACATGGAAGAGAAACATACGGCAACACAGGCCAACAAAGACTGAGAGAGGGAGATCTAGAAAGGATAGACAGATTTCGCCATCATCCGCCTAGAGGTGATATTGAAATCCAAAGAAGCTTAATAGTTTTCCAAGAGAAGTGGTACAGATATAGAAACATATGCTGGGTACACGCTGAGACAACGGATCGGTCAGCAGACCAATCCGCCTTCAGAGTGGGCAATTGGTAAGTTACAGTATACACACTTACCAATTGGCTGCTCGATGAGTCTGGGCAGACATCACAACTGGGCGAGTACTTCAATTTGCCTGACCAGTTGTGATGTCAGTGTCAGCGGTCCCTGCAGCCAGTTTACGAGCGGTTGGCGAGTTGCCCACACACACACACACACATACAGCATCGGTTGTGCTGTAGAGTCGACCTGATATGTTTGTGAATTACATAGTCCAAAGACATATCAGGTGTACACAGCTGCCTCTCACCATATATTGATCATCGATCAGACAAACAATATATCAACAAATGTGTACCCAGCATTAGAGGGCCTGGCACTGGGTCTAGTCATTCTCCAAGTGATAAAGGAAGCGGAGAGGAGGTGGATCCAATGAAATGAACACTAAAGTAGCAGCTCAGTAAGAACAATAAGACCCATGATTAGGCAGAGGGGAACATGCATCAAGCTTTGGAGAGAGATAAAGTGGAAAAGTTGCCCAAACCAACCAATCAGCTTGTAACTGTCATTTATCTAGCACAGTACATAAAATGACAGTTAGTAGCTGGTTGGTTTCTTTGGGCAATTTCTCTTCTTTATCTCTCTGCAAAGCTTGATACATTTGCCCCAGTGTCATGAAGAGACATGAAAAGTGAGTAGTCAACAGTTTCAAATGCTACATAGAGGTCCACCAGAATTAGATGTGAGTAATAGCCTTCAGATGTCACAGTTATCAAGTCATTGAACACCTTAGTCAGTGCAGACTTGTTGAGTGCTAAGAATGAAAGCCAGAATCAGTTCCTGTCACTTTGCAGGCTGTGTTTGAACTAGACAGGAGCTGATTGGCTGGGACTTATCTTTCTCCATTTTTACCTATTACAATGGGTCCCGCAGGTTGCAGAACTTGCCAGACAGGGGTAGATTTGGCTCCAGCCTGAGGTATGCACTTCTGCTCAGATTGTGGAGATGGTAGTTATCAACCGGTGCACAAGGACCCTAGGTCCATGTATGCAGTGCTGGGTCATACATTCCGGTCCTCAGAATCTAGAGGAGTTAGTTATAGTGAGCGGTATGAGACTGCAGGAAATATGTCAAAAATTCCAGAAAAAAAAACAGGGAATGGGCCTCCCATTAGATTGACACCCACATGGCCTGTGACCCTGTTTACCCCCACTGTTCATGGAGACCCCAACGGAGACTCCTGGGTCATCTGCTATGAGTGCGGAGAGCCAGGTGACATAAGGTGGGACTGTCCAAAGAAAACAGAGCCTATGAAGTGTGGTATTGCCAGCATTGGTGCTCTCTATCCAGCTTTCTATACTATGGTACCCCTGGATTCCAGAACCCCATTACTGTGGGAGTTTTTTTTGCTGAATGGCTGAGAACTAACAGCCATTATAGATTCAGGGAATAAGCTAACCCTGATCTCTGAGGCTGTCCTACCCAGACCAGTAGAAAAAGTGCCTCAGTTGGATCTAAACAATATTGCAAAAAAACGGTATATTCTTGTGCGCTAATCAATGCTGCCTATACACACTGAAATGAGTTTCACCGATACTCATCAACATAAAACATATGCAATATAAATAGTATCAGATGTAATGGCGCTTTGAGATAATATTTGACAAGAAAATAATAATCCCCTAATTAGTAGGAACCTGATGATTCAGCAGAGATTCTCAAAACATATCAGAGAAGGAAACAAAAAATACATAGTAGTGTAACCCTGTTTCACACATGAAAAAACATCAGTGGTTTTATCCACATATCCGCTTTGTATAAAGTGAGGCTATTCATTGGGGATGCCCCCCACTCATTTGACTCACAACTAAAAAGCTTGTAAATAGGTATCTTAATGGGTATATTTCTCTTAATCAACCTCTTATTTGTTCGGGGTTACCCCCTAAATTTAACACTAACGAATTTCTTCTTGAATAATATGCGTGTCTCAGGCTCTTTGAAATACGATTTTCCACCACTTCGGATATGATTCTAGAATATTTATTTCATCCAACATCACAAAACGATTTTTTAAAAATGTATTGAAGATGAACAACTCCAAAACAAGGTTAAAAACAAAAAGGAACACTGTTGAAATAGGTACAATTATACTGGACTGTAAGCTGTCCCCACTAAAGAATTATCTGGGCCAAAATAACTGAATCAGCCTGGGAATATATGAGGGCTGCCCTGTGTTCCAAACCAGTTCTACAGGCACCGGATTTCCAAAAGCCCTTTGTCCTGCAAACCGACGCCTCCATGACAAGCTTAGGAGCTTTTTTATCACAATCCATTGCGGGCGAAGGAAAGTCGATCTTCTACTTAAGTAGAAAGCTTGTTTCCATGAGAAACAAAATACGCCATTGTAGAGTTAGAGTGTTCGGCGATAATGCGGTCAGTGGAAACCCTGAAATATTATCTTCTGGGAAGAGAGTTTGTCTTGGTCACGGATCACGCACCTCTGAGGTGGCTGCACTTCAACAAAGAAGTAAACCCTAGAGTGACTCGCTGGTTTTTGACCATTCAGCAATATACATTTGTTGTTCACCATTGGCCTGGAGCTCAACATAGAAGGCCTGGAGCTCAACATAGAAACACGGATGCTTTATCCCAGAAATTTGAGAAAGCTGAGTGGTGTCAGCTTTCACAAAAGAATATGTGCGCTTCCCCAAGCTTGGAAAAGCAAAAGTGGGGGAATGTGTGGTGAGAGAGGTTGTTTCTCACCTGATTTGCTCAAATTCCTGTGGGGTCAGCTCCCTGCAAGGGAGGCTAGAGTGAGGCCTGTGCATTCTGCAGTAGCAGTGGAGGTGTGGAACTCTGTGTTTTCTGGCTTGCACAAACCCAGCAGAGATCATCACTGGAGAACAGTAAGAGTTTTCAACTCTCATCCACCCGATGCTCTGGGCACTGACACCGGCTAGCGGTCAGTTTAGTAGGCCAAACTTTCCTTAGTGTCAGGGACTGATGAGATTGGTTGGGCTACAAGAGTATGGCAGATTGTGGCTGCAGACCATTGCAGCATACTGACCATTAAGCACTGGGAGTGTTGGGACATTTACTTTCATTTGTTTATTGCCTGTCGTGGGTCCATATTTCTATACCCCGTGTTACAGATATTAATCATGTCAGTTAAGACTGAGTAAAGGGGACCCAAACCACTCACCCATTGGCTTTACTTACCATTAGTGCTGCAGAAAGCACTAGGAAAATGACGCTGGCAATACTTTCCTAGAGATATGTGCATGCACAGTAGACTCGGCCAGATCATGTGCCAGTGGGAGGGTGAGGAGGCACACAGAGACTGCACATGCCTAACCCTGATCTCTGAGGCTGTCCTACCCAGACCAGTAGAAAAAGTGCCTCAGTTGGATCTAAACAATATTGCAAAAAAAACGGTATATTCTTGTGCGCTAATCAATGCTGCCTATACACACTGAAATGAGTTTTCTGATACAGGGGCAGATATACTAAGCCTTGGAAAGTGACAAAGTGGTAGAGAGATAAAGTACCAACCAATCAGCTCCTAACTTTTATTTTTCAAAAACAGACTGTAGCAAGGCAGTTAGGAGCTGATTGGTTGGTACTCTATATCTCTTCAATTTATCACTCTCCAAGGCTTAGTACATCTGACAAAAGCACAATAGACTAATCCACAATCACACTTCCTTTGAATCAATGTTATTCAGATTTTATACGCAAATGTTGCACAACATTCAATACTGATTGGATCAAAAACACATACGATTGAGGAAACTATGGCCCTCATTCAGAGCCACTCGCAAACAGCAGTACGCTCGTTGCGTTCCGATGTTGACTAACCACGCATGCGTCGGTGTTACACTGCGCATGTGCGTACGGCAGATTGCGAGCTTTTTATCTGTCATTCCTAAAATAGCGTACAGGAAGTGACATGTCAAATGTGATTGACAGAACAGGGCGTTTTTGGGTGTTGACGGGGGTGGAGATGGAAAAACGCAGGCGTGGCGAGACGTTTTTGGGGCGTACATACATTAGCAGATGCGAGCGTAAAATGTGTTCGGACCGTCACATACGTCACTGGAACATCCTCTTTCCCTTCAAAATGCTCGCACAGTTTAGGGTCTGGATTACTCGACCACATTGGCGATGGCCTTCTCCTCCGTCCCGGGACTCCACGATGTTGCAGCGATTAATCGCGGGTGGTCACAAAAGCAATTAGTGTTGTATTGAAAACCGGCTTGGTATGTGTTTGGAAAGCAGTTTATTGGGATAGCACAAAACCGTACGCAGGTGGAAATCATACCTGCTAATGTCAGGATTACACAATCAATTGGCGTACATTTTTTTGGGGTTTTTTTGGCCTCAATTTGTTGTTTATGGCCTATTGTGACAATAATGTCATCATGTTTTAATTAGCTCCCCCTTTTTTTTTTTAATGTGCAATTTGCATCGTTATGTGTTTTTTTAAACGTTCCTTCAAGAGGCCTTTTTTTTAGACAAATGAAATGGTTTTTGGTGTCCTTTTTTGCCTTTAGGGCCAGGATTAAATGTAACCCATTTGTCCAATAATGTCACAATACAATGTCAGATTTTTTTCATAAATTTATTGTTTAAACACAAACCAATTGGCATAATATTTTTTTTTAGTTTTTCTGCCAAAGATACTTTTTATCCAAAAAAAAAAATCAATAACTGATAACATAAACGTACAAAAATAACTTAAAAACATTTCACAAGAAAGGAGAGGGAAGTTTTGACCAGAAAGGAATATGAGCCAAGCACAGAAGGAGTGTGGGAAAAGTCGCCATTGCTGTCACCGTTTTTTCGCCCGTTTGGATGGGGGAGGGTGGGCGCCAGACCGGGTCCGGGATGCCATCGGGCTGGCCTGTCCAGAGGCAGATGTTGTGGCCTCTGGACTAGGCACAGGGCTAGGCACATTTGGAGGATTGGCTGATGTTGTGCCAGAGGTGGAGGATCCTGATGTTCTGGCAGGAAGGGAGGTCGGCTCCACCATGTGCTGGCGAACGAGCTGCTCCAGGGCATCGGCGATGCGGATGTTGGCCCTGGTATTTTCCGCCAGGGCCTGACCAATGGTCACGTTGGCCGCAGCATTTTGCTCCAGGGCCTCAGCCACCCGTAGCAGACTGGCGTCCATCCTCTGCAGAATCTCCGTATGGAAATCCGATTTGAAATTGAGTTCTGTGAGGAGGCCCACTGCCTGCGAGGGGGCACGCCCTGGACTTGCTTCTGCAGGGTCCTCAGCCGGATGTACTGGTTCCTCCCCTGCAGAGCCAGCAGAAATTCTGCGGCCAAGGCTTCCCTCTGGAGCAGACTCATCCGCCTGTGTCTCTGTTGGAAAAATGAGAAAAGAGTCACATTAGAATCTACATATTGGCACAATAGCATTTCAGAGTTGGTGACATCACAATACTTACCTTGGCCAACATGAGGAGCCGCAAAGTCTGGCATGTCCGTATCCATGTTGGACACGCCAAACACCTCCACAGGCTGCACACACCCCTGTGCCAGCTCTTCTAAATCCGTCAACTCCAATGACACAGGGGTGGGACCCCCACCTGTCCCCCTTGCATGCCTAGCCCTGTCCGCGAGTTTTTGCTTTAGGCGATATTTGAAGTCGCCCCATCTGTGGGGAAAAATGGAAGCCATTATCCTTTGGTTTAAAATGGGGTTTGTTTTTAGGGGGGGCAAGGGTTTACTTACCGCCGTTTGACATCCCGGGCTAGACAGACATAATCACCCACCGTATTGACAGCAACGGCTACCTCTTCCCACATTCTCCACTTCTGGCTTAGACTCATATTCCTGTCTGCCTGTGGCAGGATGTCCACACACTTCTGGATCAAAACCTCCATCTCCTTTCTTGTGAAATGTGGCTGCCTTTTTTTTTTGGCCGCTTTGGCCGGAATACTGGGCCCAGCAGCCTCTTCCATGTCATCCTCCTCACCTATTTGTGTAAATTTACAGAATTCACAAAATCACAACTTGCCTCATCTTATGGTTCAAATTAATCGTTGATAGAAAATGCATGAAAGACTTACCGCCTGACTCTTGGGCATTTTTTCCTGGTCTGTCGCCATGTCTGCGGTCCAAACAAGAAATACACCAGAATTTGAATGTGTTTTCGTGACGTATTTATACATGCGTCCTTATTTTGCGGCCGCATCATTGATTGTGCGGCCCTATGATCCCTCCTTAATTTGTGCGGGAAACGAAACACTATTTATGGCTTGGTGTGTCTCAAGTCGAGGTGGCGTTTTTGGATTGTTGGAGGTTATCTTGGCTGGAGTGTATTGATTGAGTAGAAAGGAGTTGGAGGTTGGAGAATCGTTTGTTGGTTAGATTTGCGTTTTTTTTTCCGTTATCTTTGTTGGTTTATATTTTTGGGACCTCGTTTGTTGATTTGGTAAGTTTTGTGAAGTCTAACTTTTGTTCAATTGTTGTTTCATTGTGTTTCGTATATTTTGTAATTTTTGGATACCTAATTTATTCTATTTTAGATTTTGTTTATTTTCGACCCCAAAGACCTTTTGATTTTGCATCTTAGATATTTGCTCTTGGTAAGTCCATTTTTTATCTTGTATTAGCGAACTAATTAGCGCATTTTTAGTAGTTACTCTTGTGACTTGTATTAGCGAACTAATTAGCGCATTTTTAGTAGTTACTCTTGTGACTTGTATTAGCGAACTAATTAGCGCATTTTTAGTAGTTACTCTTGTGACTTGTATTAGCGAACTAATTAGCACATTTTAAACAGCTTAATAATCATTCTAACTTTTTGATGGTTTAGCTTTCGCTTTTTGAGCCAACATTTCGACCCGTTTTGATGTACTGTGTTAAATGTCGCTTTGCGGTTTTGCTAAATGGGTGTTTGGCATATTTGAACTTTGGTCTAGCACAAAATGTATCCCCAAAAATGCACAGAGTGAAATGTGTCAAGTAATTTTGTTGTTTATTTTCAGTTTGGACGTATCATGACAATACCCCGGCATGTAAGCAGCAATGGATGCTATCATCAAGCTAAGTTGTTTTAATATAGTTTTGGGGTGGGTCAAAAGCCTTACTTTAAAATTTTGGAATTTCAGGTTGATCTGGGGAGGATTGTTCTGGCCATGCTCCCGGAAGCCGACCAACCTCAATCTCATCCCAGGCGTAGGCATCGTAGGCATGCAAGGCCCCAGATATTTCGAACACGTGTCACCCTTTTTGGAATGCCCGATGATGAGGTTTTAAGACGCTACCGTCTACCTCCCAAAATCATCATAGACACTCTCTCATTAATAGAAAGTGATCTTGAGTGGCAAATTGACAGTCCAACAGCAATACCACCACTGACGCAATTTATGGCGGTGTTACATTTCTGTGCCTCAGGATCGTTTCAAACAACGGTGGGAATAGTGGCGGGCATCTCCCAATCCTCCTTTTCCCGGATCCTGAGGGCAGTGATGGAGGCACTTTTCAAGCACCTCCATCATTTTATTCAAATGCCTTTGGATATGGGTGCCCTTAGTGTGGCCAAGGCCAATTTTTACCAAATAGCTGGCTTCCCACACATCATCGGGGTTGTGGATGGTACTCACATACCACTTCAGCCTCCAGCACGGCTGGAGGCAATATTTAGAAACAGGAAACACTATCACTCCCTGAATGTAATGGTGGTATGTGATGCCTCCCTCCAGATCCTGTCCCTGAATGCTAAGTTACCAGGAAGTGCACATGACTCCTTCGTCATCCGGCAATCAGGGATATGGCAGAAATTAACCAACCTACAAGCTGGTGATGCGTGGCTTCTGGGTAAGTGGAGACCTTTAGTACATAACAATGTTAAGCTTGATACACAGTGTTCCTGATGTTGTCTCTTATTTTTCACAGGAGACAGTGGATACCCTTGCATGTCCTGGCTGCTCACTCCTTATTTGGCTCCCACACCAGGCCCACAAAGTGAGTATAATTCCGCACTTACAGCCACCAGGCAAGTGGTGGAGCACTGTATCGGCCTTTTAAAAGGCCGATTCAGATGCCTCCACCGCTCTGGTGGCGAGCTCATGTATTTGCCGGATATGGTGTCGAAAATTGTGGTCCTGTGTGGGATATTTCACAACATCACCATAAGGAGTGGTGTCCCAATGCAGCCAGAGGATGCCTTACCTGAGGATGGCCCCCCCGAGGTTGGTCGGAGGTCAGTATGTGGGGGGGCCATACGCGATGATGTGGTGGCCAGATTTTTTAGGTAAGTTTGACCCAAACTACAGTGTTTATACCTAATGTGTTTGTGTTTGTTTGCGAACATCTAATTTATTTTTATTTTTTCACCATCTTCTGTTTGTTCACATAATCTTTGCCACTCCAACGCTCACTACTTCCTGCTACCCTTACCAAACCTGGATCTGGTGATTTTGTCCATATATTCTGGAACCCATATCGCAACGCCATGTTTGTGGAATCATGTTGGCATGGTCCTTCGTCAACCAGTTCTTGATTGTTTTTTTAAATTAAATATTTTATTTGTATGTGTTGTATTTGAGATTATCACTGTTTTTTGTTTTTGGGACTGACCACTTTGATTTCTCTTTTAAGTTGTGAATAAATGTTTGGAGAGTGAAATGGTCTTCCTTTTTTTGGACGTTAACAGCAAGTGGAACCAGGTTAACACACCTTACAATTAACTAAGGGGTAATCCAGTACTGACACCAGTTGATGTAAACTGAAATATGTTTGCAGGTTCCCAACCCACACCAAAAGGAAGCCTGTCCAAACCTTTGGATTTTGAAGATTGGCCTAAGCAGCTTGCACACCAACTAGGAACCTGTAAAATGGCGAAATATCTAATTGACACTACACCCAAAAAGGGAAATGACATTGTTACTGTTATGTGTTTCTTGTGGCTGTTTAACATACAAATACAAAATACAATCTAACTTTTAAAAAATGGAAATCCGTGCAGGAACAGTCTACTTATGTCAGGGAAAACTATTTGTGTTTTAGAAAAAAAGAATGAGCCAGAACGTATATTAGAACTACAAAATTTATTTACAAAACGAATAAAAAAAAAAAAACTACTGGCGAAGGATGCCAGACAGCCGGTCAAGGGCCACAAGAAGGCCAATTACATGTTGCCGCATCTGGCCAACACAATCCTCCATCTCTTGACGACGCCTCTGTTCCTCTGTGGGTGAGAAAAGTGTGTGGATTAATAAAACAATAGGGAATCCACATTAAAAAAACAAAAACACAACGAAATCACTCCTAAACCGAAAAAAAAAAAAACAAAACAAAAAGGGGGTGCTGGCAAAAATACAAGGCCTATGTACAAATTCACACAGGTGTGATATGTGTATGTTGAAATCAGCAGGAAGAGGTAAAGGCAAACTGCTAAATCAACAAAAGTAAACCAAACAAGCACGAATAAAGGCACGACACATGATTACATACAAACAGTTTGTGGTTAAAAAAAATGAGAAAGAAAAACATACCGGGAGCCAAAACGGGAGCTCCGGAAGTCCCTCCATGTTCCTCCTCGGAGGAGCCTTCATTCCCCAAAGAACGGGGAGGGGTAATGATGGACTCCGGGGAGGGGGTAATTGGAAGAGGGGTGGGTGGAGGAGAGGGGGAAGTGGGACGGAGGGGAAGGAGGCCCGACAGTTCTGGGAGAGGGTCTGGGAAGGCTGGGGAGGAGTGGGGTATAGGGGAAATATTTGGGGTGGAGTGTTGGCTGGGGGTTGGGGATAGTGGCCGGGAACGCCGTCTGGCCGGACGGTGATGGCGTAGTCTTGGCTGTCCTCCTAAAATATGTCAAACAAATTGAGGTTAGTT
Source organism: Taudactylus pleione (assembly GCA_031769625.1). NCBI lineage: Eukaryota > Metazoa > Chordata > Amphibia > Anura > Myobatrachidae > Taudactylus > Taudactylus pleione. Next base: position 7,515,656 of record JAUIMM010000063.1, read on the forward strand.
TCTGGGCAAATCCGGGGCCCAAATTAAAAAAAAAAAACCAGCAACAAAAAACATGCAAAAAGGAGTAGAATGAAAAAAACAGAAATAGAGGGAAAACAAGCACACGCTGATATGAGGACAAATAATTAATAGGACAGACAGGAAAACATGCACACGCAGATATGAGGACAAATAATTAATAGGACAGACAGGAAAACATGCACACGCAGATATGAGGACAAATAATTAATAGGACAGACAGGAAAACATGCACACGCAGATATGAGGACAAATAATTAACAGGACAGACAGGAAAACATGCACACGCAGATATGAGGACAAATAATTAATAGGACAGACAGGAAAACATGCACACGCAGTTTGCCCCACAAACACAAACATGAAAACCACAATACATAACACTTACTTTCAACGATCTGCATGCGAAAGCATGCCAGCAAGCGGGGCGTTCGTCGTTGCAGGTCTGACCACCTGCGCTCAAGCTGCCCGATGTTGCGGCGTGAACCCATCGACCGCAGGCGGGACCGTGCCTCCGCATACGCGGAGCGCTTCTGCCGGTTGGTGATGGGTGGAGGCTGGCTGGTGATCCGCCTATCCATCACCTCCGTAAGCACCAGCAGCTCGCGCCTGGTGAATGCGGAGGCTCTCATGATGGCAATGGAGTTTTTCACACAAAACATTTTTGATAAAGTGTGGCCAAAATTTCTGATTGGCTAATGTATTTTGGAAATTAACAGGAGCAATTTTATTGGTTAGTGTATGAGTCATGTGTTCAACAGGGCCAGAAATCTCTGGAGAGTTATGATAGGCTTGATGCAGTGACATGCGTTTGCAAATTTAAATAAAGAAATGAACCCCGGAAAATATGCGGGGATCCACAGCAATAGAACAATTGTTTAATTGCGGTTCACATGTTTTTTGAACAATAAAAGCGAATGTTCCATCCGTACGTATTCTGCGGGTAAACACAAACACGGACAAGAGTAAAGTTTCTTGCATTGTGTTGAAAAAAAAAAAAAATGAGCTAATTGATACATTGATTGGCATGATACGATTGAGGGAGGTAGGCTGAATAAAGGAGCAGGTAATCGACATCTGACAAGGCCACTTCCGGTTTCACTTGTGCGTGCGTTCCCTTCAAGCCATTTCGGGGATGTACGCTCGCTATTTCGCACGCTCGTTAGTTAGAGGAGGGGTCGCCTGAGTTTAGGGAGGAATTTTAGATGCGAACGAAAATACGAGCGAGCCATTGAATTTAAATATTTTTGTACGTACGCCTAACGTACGTGCGCCCGCTTGCGAGTGGGTCTGAATGAGGGCCTATGACAGCTGTGAGATGAAAGTCCCACTTATATTACAGCATTTTTAATGAGAAATTAGATATTCTTTTTATTTTCAATTGCTGCTCCAACCCAGCACATCTAATAGATGTATCAAGGGACACTATATTCAGCTTCTCCCTGTTTTCTCCATGACCTGCGCCCCTCTCATACATAAAAAAATGGAGTAGTGATAGTTAAAATAGTCCAAAAGAATGTTAGAAAAGCAATAGCAAAAATAAAAGAAAAGAAATCATCCAGAAGAGCCTATATGATATTAAAATATTTATAATAACACACTTTATCACAATGAACAGTCATTAACTTCCAGCGAAACAGAAAAAAAAACAGATCAACTTCTTCCTCATGTGCAAAACAAACCAAAGAATAGGCCCTGGCAAAATCTTCCTTCCTGTATATCACCAGTATTGCTGTTGATTGGGAAGGGACTGGACAGTTTCCATTACCGGCACCTGAAGAAGTCAGCATACTGTATCTTGGCTATTTTGATAAGGGTAAAGTAGATTATGGGAATCATTTGTTAATTAGACCAAGCAATCAGAGTTTGGAGCAATAGTTATGGGAAGGATAAAATGGATGCACTTACTGTAGTGTATATTTATGTCCAGCAGTGAGATTCCCTGGTCACTGGTATAATATGGAAGATCTCACATACAGTATGAAAAACATGTACAATAATTCCCCTTTTAAAAAACATGGTGAAGTTGATTTACAGATAACAGCAAATCCATGTATTTCAAAATGTTTACATGGAAAAACATTGGGGGCGATTCAATTCAACGCGAATTGAATAGCGTCGGGAGTGAGCCCCGGAGCTATTCAATTCAGTGTGCTATTTGGTCGGAGAATGCCGGTTATCGCGCCTTAACAAGGGTGTGGAGACGTGTTAACTGGCATTCTCTGACCAAAGTGCCGGGTGTGCGCACTAAGCAGAAAAACAGCTGTGCATCCGGCACTTTGGTCGGATTTCTCCTCGCATCCCCAGGGGGGTGCAGGAAGAAATCCTTAGCGTGCCCAAACAGCATGGTGTATTGTATAGCTGCGGGAGCTCCCTCCCACGGCTATTCAACATCGCGTTGAACTGAATTCCCCCCATTGTGTTTTGTAGGATGGAAATAATGAAAGTCACAACCTGATTTAAAGATGTGAGTAGTACGTGGGCTAGCACAACTCTACATTGCAATGTAATTATAGTGCTGGCCATTATGTGTGTGTAGTACGCAAGAGCATGCAGTATCTGCCCTTGATCTAAACAAAGACTTTGCATTTGCACCCTTTGCAGTGGAACATGGTTTGCTTGGGATTCAAATTCAGCATCCATTAATATATACCTACAAATCGTTTGCAAAAATGTTTAAAACGACCAGGGATGCACGTGCCCGCTGGTCGTTTAGACATCTATCATCGGGCAAACATGCTGGACAACAACGATATCGTCAGGTTCAGCATGTTTCCAGATGATTGATTAGCCTGCACTGAATGACTGCTCGTTAAGGGTAGGCTTCACAGACTGACAAACGACCGCACGATTACAATGTCATAATCGTGCAGTCATTTTCAGATCTTTAAGTGGATGGGCACCTCAACTGTGAATAAACCCTGGTGTGTTTATGTGGCTGCAGTATCCCACAATATACACAATCACTGGCCTTAGAATATGTGGGCTTTAAATACATTGTACAAAATATACTGTAACTGCAATACAATGACACTTTTATACTACAGGGCAGAGCTGGCATCGCTGATTACTAAGAAAGGGCGTTACGTATGGACTACAGTGGTAGTGCACAATACAGCAAAGACAATATAATGTGTAAACAGTGCTGTAATAAACCTTCACTTGCATTTTAGTCTTTTTGGCAGTGGCGTCTTGTCTCTTGTCTTCAATTCAGGTTATAGCTCTTGGCTGCTGTTTCCTCCTCCCCCCTCTTTGTATCTCTCTCTTTGCCCACCCCATGTTTAGTCACTTTATCTCTCCTTATATAGCTATTTGACTGTTTATGTACATTTGCTCCAACTGCCAAATTCAAAACCATGTGATAAAATTGAGCTCTGTCCCAAGGAGCTTACAATCCAACTAATATTCCAGGAATATTGCAATCAGTCATACGTACATTTCAAGTGGTAGATTTGCCATTGTTACTAATGTTAAAAATATATGCACTGTATCTGTGGACATCGGTGCATAATGGAAGAATAAAATGTGTTTTCATATGTGTGGTTTAAAGTTTCCCTGTCCAAACCTTTGACCAATAATAACTTGAAAAATTGAAATATTGACCCCTTGAGACAAGAACTATTGTAACCTGCAGAGCAGATGAAAAGATAATTTGAGGCAAGCATTCCAGATTCCTCCGACTGGCTCAGGCTAGTTTCCTCTGCATGTGGTGCTTGAGTGGAGAGAAAACACAATAATATTTTCACAATACATGCGATGGAACATCAGTGCTTATGGAGAGCTTTGTAGATTTGCAGTTGATTAATAATATGGGTCTAAGAAAATTCCAATAAAGTTTTTCATTGTTTGCCACATACACATGTGCTCTGTATATATAGAAGTGGATTTTAATCCCTGATTTTATATCTCAATGATAGCTGAGGATATGATGACAGCACAACACATATATTGATTGATACTGGAGCGATGTTGAGCTGATATGCCATTTCGTAATGACATATCGGCTATATCGCTCAGTGTGTATGCATGATTGCGCACTCCCACGGTCGCTAGCGATGGTCGACAGGTTTCATGTGCTGCACATCAAACCTAGCAATATTGCTAGCGGCCAGTGCATTGTTAATAAGTGACCTAATGGTGATCGTTCTGTTGTCCATTAAAGTCGTCCAGTGGGGACGCACAATCACTGTTCATGGGCATACGTTCCAATGTTGAAACGAATGTCCGTCGCTCCAGTGTCTACCCAGCCTTAAATGCTTAATTACCTAGTACAAATTTGTGACAGGATGTTCCTATATAAAATTATTTCACTCAACAGGTAATTTCATGAAGAGTAACAAGACCAGAACCTAATAACCAGGCCCTCTATGCAAAGCAATGGTAACATATTTCCATTCAAATTGGATGTAAAATATTACCATTAGATCCAATATGTTTCGAATAGCATAGAACTATTTTGGTGACTCCTCTTCTCATGTTAAAAAATAAAATAAAATAATTTTAGCCAATTTTTACCTATGTGCCTACAGACATGACTGGAGTCCACCAAATCCATAGAAGTTCCTTTTATTTTACTAATAGGGATGCTGGGAAGGCTCATGTGGGCAGTAAAAGGAATGTATTAGTTCTAAGTTGAGTCGGGACTTTGAGTTCCCCGTGCCGGATTCCTTCCTGCTACTTTTGTGTGACATCATCACTCACATATCCATGATGACATGTAACCAGCTGGAATTCAGGCCTGAGGTCAAGATGTCAGTCACAGTTTGTCCCCAGACTTGTTCGCTTAGTGCCTTGATGTAAGAGACTTAATAAGTTACTATATACATATTGTTTTAACATTAACTATGTTTTTGTAAAGAAAATCTCCATGGGCAATGTTTGCATTGATTGTAAATGGACGTGAGCTGCCAGTATATGATACAATATTTCAATTTCCTGTCTTCACAAAGGTATTTCAAAGGTTGCTTCCAGTTCATCCTCACAGCATGTTGCCCGAGTGCTACAAAGCCTATGTGAAGCTAGAACACTAATTAACAAAGCGCATTCTTAGTCACAGTAAATAAAGTAAATATTTTTAGAACTCAATTCAAATGCTCTATTTCCATTCATACTCAGCAGTTGGAAAAGAACAAAGGCGCTGTGAAATAAATGGCTTTCTATGACAACCTTTACTGCATGCCGAACTCCCCACTGTTTTTTTATTTCAGCCCATGAAAATGTCACAATTAGAGATATCATGCCCACGCACACTTAACTTCATTGTATTTGCTAATATTAATAACTTGCTAAAATTATACATCTTTGACCAGGTAGGGGCAAAAGCCACTGTGACAGACTAGGAGGGTGGTGCAGGAGTACAGAGCAAATGTCAAAATTGTAATAACTGAAAATAAAGTTTTTATATTTAAACCGAGGATGCAAATTATATATTGGATTACATTTATTATTTGCAGATTTTAATGCAATAGTGTTAAGGTTCTCATACACAGATAGAAGTGACAACACCCACTGTTAGTTGGCAATCTGAATTGGCCACAGACAGATGTCTGATACTTATTAGTGAGAATGAGAAAAGGGATAGCTAGGTGCACTGGTTCCGCTACAATGTGGTAATATTCTGTACTGGTATAGACTAAGAATATGTTTTACAATGTATCTACTAGTATATTGTTAAATCTCAATAACAAAAGAAGTATTAATGACCGGTGGTGCACCTAAGAGCAGTAAGCAAGTATCATATATTGGAGAGTTTTCTTTTTTCTCTCCTATATATGATAGTGCAAACATGTACAGTACACCTCTTAAGCCATTTGTTTCTACACTCAGTGGCCAACTAATTAGATACACCTTTTTCGGACTCCCCATTTAATCCCAGACAAGCCTGAATTATTTATGGCTAGGATTCAACAAGGTTCTTTAAACATTTCTCAGAGATTCTGGTCCATGTTGACATGATAGTATCACACAGTTGCTGCAGATTTGTGGGCTGCAAATTTAATGCTGCAAATCTCCCTTTCTACCACATTTAGGGCCCTATTTACTACAATCCGCATTTCAAATGTGGTTGTAGTGTGATATTTTCACCTATATGCGCATTGCGAATTTAGTAAATATCACAGGAATTTATCAAAAATCCCCTGCTGGGACAGAGCATGTGATAAAGCTCCGGCCCTGTGAATCCTCTCTGCAGACTTCTCATTGTATTTTTCATAAAAAATACAGTGAGGAGGTGTCCGCGCATGCGCCACCGATTCACCAACCACCCCCCCCCCCCCGCAACGACCTTCCACTCACTTTCATTTACCTTGGTGATTGGTGCCTCCATCTGGGACTCCGGTCAGCTGGTCTCCCGGTTCCTGCACTGTGACCCCGGTAAGCTGCTCTAGCAGAAGCTGACCAGGGTCACAGTGCAGGAGCCTGGAGATCAGCTGGCCGTAGTCCCAGAGGATCTCACCAGAGCACCGATCTCCAGTCTCTGGAATAAGGTAAGTGTTTTATTTTTTTTTACAGTGATCAGCTTGTGGTCTATTTAGAGCAGAGCAGGGGTCAGGACAAGGGTGAAATCCCTGAAAACCCCATCTGCAGTTGGCGTTATTATCACAGGGCTTTCCCACTCATTTTTTAAAAACATTTTTTAGTACATCTCCGGTAGATCACATTTCCCATTACAAGTATGAGAAATGGCTTCTGCATAATAAAAATATGCAAATTAAATGGTATAGAGTAGTTTTTCATGAAAACTACTCTAATTGCCCTTTAATAAATTTATGTGATACTAAAATAATGTGAAACGGGTGTGAAAACACCCCTTTCTAAAAAATGTTTACATTTTTTTGTAAAAATAATATTGATAAATAGGCCCCATATTGAGATCTGGTAATTGTGTAAATACACTGAACTAGCTTGAAATGATGTGTGCTGTGTGACATACAGTGTTGCCCTGCTGGAAGTAGCCATAGTTGATGGTTAGACTTTTGCCATAAATGGACAAACATGGTCATCAGCAAAGCTGGATTAAGGGGTGAGACAGGGGTAAGGCCCACACACACAGAGGAGCCCCTACACTAGAGCACACGGGGGGGTTCTGTGAACCTAGAAACCCCCCTGACGGACCAATACACGCCTTCACCAGTCATAGTGGGGGCGGAGCCAATACGACAAGCCTCATCCCCATATCATCCCCATAACAGCAAATTGTGGCATTATGATGCAATGGGGCGGAGCCTAATGTTGTGAGGTGCCCGTTCCCATTAGCAACCTGCAGCTGCTGCATACAAATGTAAGTGTGTCTGTGTACTGTTTTATTGTGTATATATGTGTATGTGTGTATATATGTGTATGTGCTATTGTATATACAGTTAGTGTGTGTATACTGTGTATGTGTTAGTGTATATATATATATGTGTATGTATGTGTTAATGTGTATAAATGTGTTAGTGTGAGTATAGTGTGTTTGTATGTGTTTGTGTGTGTGTATATTTATTATGTGTGTGTTAGTATGTTATATATAATATATACAGTTGCTACATATACACATGGGGGTACGTGTAGTATGACTAGAATGGAGGGCTGCAGGGGACCTGTGACATCACCCCCACGTGACCCGGCATGAATGGGGGAGGGGTGGGAATGCTAACGGGGGACCAAAAGTGTCCCCTTGTGGGCTCGCTCCGTTCGCCACACTTCGGGCACGGTGGCTCGCTATGCTCTCCACAAATATTTATTCCCCCTCTGTGCCCTCATGGATGGTAACGCAGGAGCGGTCCAGCCCTCCTGCAGCGGTCACATGGTTGATACCTCACAGAGGTCCTTTCTGCACATAGGGTCTAGCATCAACCGTAGGTGTAGGTTCCATGTGGTGAGTGGGGTGGGGGGAGTAGGCTTCCTGTGGCTTGGTGGGGGCACCCACAACTTAGTTCCCCCAGGGCCCCCACAAGCCTTAATCTGACCCTGGTCATTAGCAATATTCAGATAGGCTGTAGCATTTAAACAATAGTAAATTGATATTAAAGGGCATAGTGTGTGTCAAGAAAACATTCTCTACAGAATTATACCACCACTACCAGTCTAAATTGTTAACAAATGGTAGGATGGATCCATGGATTCATGCTGTTTATACAAAATTCTGACCGCACGATCTGCATGTCACAGCAGAAATAGAAAGTTTGTAAGACCAGGTGACATTTTTCTCCAGCTGCTCAGTGTAGCCTCAGTTTCCTGTTCTTAGCTGGCGTATTTTGTTTTGTGCACCATTCTCTTTAAGCCCTAGAGATTGTTGTGCATGAACATTCCAGGACATTAGTACTTCCTGAGATACTCAAACCACCCCATCTGGCACCAACCATCATTCAAAGTCCAAGTCACTTACAGTAGATCACATTTCTTCCCCATTTTGGAAATTGGTCTGAACAACAATTGAACCTTTTGATCGTATTAACATGCTTGTATACATAATGTTGTTTAGGTTTTGGCATTAATGTACAGGTGTATCAGTGTACCTAATAAAATGTATATTCTTTCCCCATGCTGAGCGCAGACTGTGCATCTACATGAATAAATTCTTCTGGACTTTATAAAAGCATAGGAGTAGATATATGGAAAGGTGAAATGAATCATTTGGATAGTGCTATAGTAGGATGTACCTTGAAGTGACATTTTTCGCTCTTTCTATTCTGCACAAATACAGTCAGATTAACTTTAATAAAACTTGAATGTGATCTAGGTTTCATGAATACACAATGAGTAGAAATAGGCTAATCTGAGCAAATAATATAGCTCTGCGCACCTAACAGTAAGATCATAGGGCCTGATTCAGCTTTGGGAATAGAGTAAGATATAGCAAGTTACTGTGAACAAGGACAAACCATGTTGCAATGCAAGGGGTGCAAATACATACATTTTACTTTGCATGCAGGGTAAATACTGGCTGCTTTGCATGTAGCCCACAAATACTGCATAGTTTATTATTACACTGCAATTTAGATGTCAGTTTGGACACCCCTCCAAAATCTTTATCTCTCTGCACATTTTAAATCTGCCCCACCTGCAGTGCAGCATGGTTTCACTAAGATGATCAGTTACGTGCTATATCTTACTCTATTCCCAAAGCTGAATCAGGTCCATAGTCAACAGTCATATTTCCAAAATCTCAAATATCCCACAGGAATACTGATTGGGGGTCAGTATCCCTGCAATCTGCACCTATTTAGCTCCACACAACAGATCAGGCCGGCAGAATTTCAGCGTGTGGGAGCATCTTTAGTTTGTTGTTTACTAAACCATTGATTAACCTTATTGACTTCAGGCAGGATTATACTATCCCACGTTCCTTCTAGTAAATGATGGCTACAATACTGTGCATTAAATAATAGTTTTATTTTCTTTAATTTACATTTATTTCAATGATAGACTGTGTAATCATCAAAGAGGAAAGCATTGACTTGGATTTCCAGCTCAATTTCATGTAAGAGATTTGAAATCATGTTAACTAATGGAAAATGAGACAACATTCATGAAATAGTCTTAACTCTCTAAATAAGGTCAATTTATTAATATACTTGTTTTTTATGTTATGTTCTATTAACTTCAAATGCAAGAAATTGTTTCCCAAACTTGATAGATATTTTTAGTGTTTGAAATCTATCCAGGGCTGGTACATGTGCTTTCTTTTCCAAAAGCATTTAAAAGTACTGTGGGGACGCTATTCTTAATAGTGAATAACTAGGGTTCACAGAGTACAGTAAATGTCTGCCTTAAAACAATTATTGAGAAATAGCACTATAACACTATACGAATAAGTGATGCATGAATATTAGAAGGAAAATATAAATTTTATGTATTGTTAAAGTTTACTAGAAATTAAAAACAAACAACAACCCCCAACCAACAAACACAAAAGAAGCAAAACAAATTCAAAAACAGCTATGTGTCCATCTATCCTGCTTCCCAGGAATTACCCAGGAATGCTTTGTCCCTATTGAATGGATACATTATGGGCAGGTGATGTCCTACAGTTTTCAATGCTTCCGTTCTCCTCACAGAAAACGGCTTAGAGAATTGGCAGAGAAAGAGAGCTGTGGATTAATTGGGAAAGCCGGAAAGAGATAGAATGAGGAAGAATGAGGAAGGGAATTAGAGAGAGAGGAGTTCCTTGGGGCTAGTAATGACTCTATCTGAGTGAAGTCAGGCTGAAAATGTGGATTGTGTCTTGTTGATCTCAGATGGGGTGGTCTACAGTTGACATGAATTCACATGATCATAAATTCAGTAAGCAGATGATGCCTACCTGCCTATGCTAATTCACAACTGACTACACAATGCCCCCAGGTATTCTGGTACCTTAGTTTATCTAAACCTGTTTTGACATACTGTTAGACCAGAGGTTCCCAAGGCACCCTAACAGTCCAGGTTTTGAGGATATCCATGCTTATCCACAGATGACTTAATTAGTACTTCAGTGAACTTGATTTAACCACCTGTGCTCAACCATGGATGTCTCGAAAATCTGGACTGTTGGGGTGCCTTGAGGACCAAGTTTGGGAACCTCTGAATAAGACACTAAGGATCCTATTTATAAATGAAGCATAAACCCTTTAGCACTTGCTAAAGGGGTTATGACATCCTTTCTGTATTTAACAAACAGCAGTTATCTAAGATTACCACTGTTTGTCACAGCATCATTCTCTGTATATTTGATGGCAATGGGGACCTGGTGCTGTCTTTCCGGCTTCAGCGAAGTCTTCCAGGCACTGCTGGATCCCAGTGTCATACACGTGCGCAGACAGACCGTTGCACAAGCTCATTACACAGGAGCCCGACGCTGCCATTATGAGGAGGACTTCACTGGACCTCACCGGAGGGATAAGTACTGATAAATGCTAGTTGCATTTTCATATGTATCACAGTGATACTAAACTAAAAATGCTGCTGATATTTATGCTCGCTTATAAATGGGGCCCTAAGGGCTGATTCTGAGTTGGGTGCAAGTAACTATGCAAGGGATACAAATATAAGTCCACACATTGCATCATATTACATTATATTATGAGCCCCCACCAACCTTTACATTACATCAATATCCCACACATTTGATAAAGAGCCAATACCTAACATTAATACCTCTTCGCGAACATCTACATATCTTTAATACCCTGTACCAACTCTACATGACATGAATACTTTTTATCAACACATTTTCTGATTCTTGAGTGCTGTGGGATGGTGAGAGTAAAGCTGGCCACACACTAGACCAACTTACATCCAACCAGCCAACTTGTTGATTGGTTGGAATGAAAACCTGGTAACGTATGGGAGCAAATGATGATCAGCAATTTTCTCCTAAATGCCAGAAAACATATGAAAATGGTCGTTAGACAAGTTTGTTAAATGTTTGATCTAAACTATTTGTTCAAACAACAGTTTTGGTCCATTTTCCAGCGTTTGGGAGCAATTTGCTGATTGTATTTGTTACCAGATTTTCATTCCAACCAATCAACTAGTTGGCTGGTTGGACAGATAATCTTTAGATGTGTGGCCAGCTTTAGGACTACTGTGTCAATTTCCTCTTCTCTGCACCAGCCACATGTGAAATGGAATGAGAAGGAAGGAGGTGGAAGAAAGTAAGCAAAGATTTAAACAACTGAGCTAGAAGAAGGCATTAAAGCCAACCCCATAATTGTTTTGTAGATTAAAAAAAATGAAATAAAAGATTAAAATTATTCTGGGGGCTACCGACCTATGGCTAATCCATAACTAAATGCTGGTATAAAGCCAGTTAAATTCTGCACTGTTTTACATACAGTACTGTATTGTGAGGAGGGCCTGATGCCTAAAACATATGTAGCCAAGATATTTGGCTATGGATCCATATTTACCTGGGATGCTGGCGCTCCGGATCCCGGCGATCAAAATCCCAAAGCTGGCATCCCAACAGGGTTAGGATACCAACACCCATCGGTTGGTATCCTAACCCTCCCCCTCTCCCTACCCTAACCCTCCCTCCCTGGTGCCTGAACTTGACCTCCCCCCTTAGTTCCTAAACCCTCCCCCACAGTGCCTAACCCTAACCATCTCCCTAGTGCCTAAACCTAATCCTTCACCTATCCCCACTACTTACCTTTGGGATGCCGGTGCCGTGATTCTGACAGGTGTCAGAATTCCGGCGCTGATATTCTAAGCGCCTGCATCCCATGTGTTGGGATACTGAACGTATATCCTTTAGAAATGTTCTGGAAATTCACAAATTCTAGGAACTGGAGGGATCCAACCCAAATCCCTATTGACATCTGCAGGCTTGATGACGAGATTCACATGGAATCCTATCATTGTGCCTCTCAATGAACAATATGCAAATTGTGATATTGTGCAGTGGGGGGGGGTGATTCATCTTCGGATGGAATTGCAAAGCTACACACCTCCATTTCCAGTAACGCCGGCCGTCCCCACCCCCATACCGCCCCTAAAATGCCTCTGCCTGTAAATCAGGCAGAGGCATAGAAGGGGCTATGTGCGATCACACAGGACCAGTTCTGCATATTCGCAGAACGGGTCCTGTGCATGTGCAGATTCCCGATAATCGGCAATCTACGTTCAGCATTGCACATAAGTGCAATGCTGAATCAGGCCCTTAATCCGTCCACTGATTCCTTAAAGTAATAGGTTGTACAACTGAAAGTAACAGCTGTATGTGATAATAGAAATATTAACTGAATTTATGAAACCTATGGATCTAATAACAAAACTATACCCGTAAGCCAGGGTCTGTTTTTTTATTTGACTTGCTGCTTTTAGAATCATAATTACTTGAAGCTTTGGAAAACTTTGGCGGGTGTTACATATTTAAAAACCATTAAATTGTTGCAGACTATGCTGGCACAGGAATAATAATAATAATAATAATAATAATAATAATAATAATAATAATAATAATAATAATAATAATAAAAATAATAATAACAATAATAAAAATAATAATAAAATAAATAATTGTTGAATTATTTATTTTAATTCAAGCACACTGTAAATTGATTTTAGACCATGGGTTATAACAAATATAGATTTTTTTGTAAAAGATCAATAGTGCAGAGAGATGTTTTTGTTCCATCACAGATAACTAATTAAAATGAAAGAAAATGTATGTATGCTGCACTCCTGAATAGTGGGCTCGCTGTAGTAGAAGAAGGCACAATGGAGTATGAAATGATAGAGAAATGTACATTGTCTTTCTTTGAAACCACATAACTCTGTCATAGCTTTTCTTCAGGTAGTCAGCTGATGATCTCTATTGTATGGTTCAACAGCAACTTTTATTTCTTTTCTCTTTAAATGCTAGAGCCATTTGTAAGGCAATTTCATATTCATGAGTTTATTTATCAAAGACAGAAATACCTAAAATCCTACAAAAACTGGACTTTTTGTTATCAAATCAGAGCTAGTCAGGCTGCAACATCAGCTACAGAGAGAGGAGAATTACCCCATTTAATGCCATGTGAAACTATTTCTCTCAAAGGGGTCAATCCTGTTGGGATGTAGTTGGGATGCTGGCACACAGAATGCCAGAGCTCAGCATCCCGGCGCCAGAATTCCAAAAGAGGTGAGAATGCCGGCACCAGCATCTCGGTGCCTGCGAACCCGGCGGGTAAGTTTGAGGGTTAGGATTAGAGTTAGGGTTAGGCAACATAGGGAAGGTTAGGGTTAGGCTGCGGGAGGGGAGAGTTAAGGTTAGGCTGCGGGAGGGGAGAGTTAGGATTAAGCTGCAGAGAGGGAGGGTTAGGGTTAGGGACTAGTGTAGGCATTGGGATTCTGACCACCGGGATCCTGTACCCAACCCATCCTGTTAGGTGTGAGGGGGTCAAGTTGCCTTTGCAACAGTCTAATAATGCCAGCAACAGCACCGTAACTCTCAACTTTTGCAGACTAGTCTCACTCTGGACTTGCAGGGTGCATCTGGGGGTACCGTAAGTGCAGCATAAAGCTGCACTTACCCGCGCCACAAGGCAATTTCATGGCTAATAGGATTGACCCCATAATAAGTGGAACCTTATGTGGATGACAAATAAATAGGTTTAGGAATAGCAATAGCAGGTCTCTCTTTGAGGTTCAGTGTAAATATAAATAATATATATATATATATTAATTAGGGATATGCACCGACCCCCGTGTTTTGGTTTTGAATCTGTATCTCCTTGTGTTTTGGATCTGGATTTGGTTTTGCCAAAACTGCCCCTTGCTTGTTTTCGTGTTAGATCTGTATTTTTTCTAAAAAAAAAAATCATAAAAACAGGTAAAAACACATAATCTTGGCCTGTTTTTATTCCTACAGTATTATTAACCTCAATAACATTTATTTCCAGTCATTTCCAATCCATCTCACTGCTCACAATATTGATTTTTTTCATCTAGTTTAGGGCCAAAAGGTGGTATCCAGCTAGCTGGCTGACTAAGGTGAGCGACAGTAGTGGGCGTCACTAACATGTGGCATTTCAGCTTCCAACATGGCACAGAGTGGCATTGCAGTGGTAGACAGGATGGCAATTTAATAAACTATACGACCCCTAGGAATTTCAAAAACCAAGAATGTTTTCCCTTAACTAGGTCAGAGGCCCGACAGAGTTGGAATATGTTTATGGATTGAAGACAGGGAAAGGATGGAAGGATTGATTCGTTTTTTTGTATTTATTTATTTTAATGATTTGATTCTTAAAAAAAATTATGAGGGAAGATCAATCTAGGATCAAGTTCTTCAGTTCCTAAAAGACATCTTTAATCTGGAGAAGGTTTTTTAATTTTTAGACATCTAATAGGAATTAGGTGGCCTTGCTTGTGGAGGTGCTGCTAGAACATGCTGTAAACAGATATTTACTTTGTACTCAGGGAGGTTGTTAGGGAGAATGGGACCAAGACTTGCTGTTTACATCAGAGGAAAGCAGCCTGCAGTTCTCCAACTGAACCAGCATCTGTGATGTTTTCTGGGCCTACTGGAAGTTAATTGTCAGCAACTGGTGGCGTGCTTCAGGTTACCTCAGCCTGCTTTATGCACTGTATGTAACTTGTAAATATGTATGTATGTGACCAATATACACAACTAATTTTTGTATTAAACATATTTGCACTTTATTGCACACATCCTGGTAGAGATGAGCGGGTTCGGATTTAAGAGATCCGAACCCACCCAAACTTAGTAGATAAGAGGCAGATCCGAATCAGCTCAGGTTTTCCCACCTGACTGGGATCTCAAAACGAGGCAAAACATCATCATCCCACTGTCTCGTAGGTTTTGAATTGTATAAAAGGTCCCGCGATCGCCGGCATTTTTCATTCCGGCTGAGGAGAGTAAAGAGGCTGGGGGCTGTGAATGTGGTTGGTGTGATGTGCTGTTGCTGACGCTGTGCAAAGGGGTTGGCTACTGTTGTCACTCAGGGGCTGGCTGCTTAATATCCATATGGATGGGGCTGGCTGTTTTCCATATAGGGGCTGGCTGGATGTTGTCCTGTCCACTCCATAGGGACTGGCTGTTGTCCATAGGGGCTGGCTGTTGTCCATATAGGGGCTGGCTGGCTGTTGTCCTGTCTATAGGGGCTGGCTGGCTGTTGTCCATAGGGGCTGGCTGTTGTCCGTATAGGGGCTGGCTGGCTGTTGTCCTGTCTATAGGGTCTGGCTGGCTGTTGTCCATAGGGGCTGGCTGTGCTGCTGTGTTGTTCAGGGGTGCTCTGTCCATCAGGGGTGCTCTTCACCCCCAGTGTGAAAACAAAATATATTTTTTTTCTGTGTGTGTGCGCATTAGCCACACTTATCAGCAACTTAGGTGTACAGGGGTATTGACTGTGTCATTTATCAAGGGTTTGCTGCCTCGTTCAGGGGTGCTTCTCCCCCCAGTGTGAAAAAAATAAAAACAAATATTTTCTCTATGTGTTAGCTACACTTATCAGCAATGTGGGTGCTGATAACGTGAAGTGTTCTAGATTATTTTTAAACCTTACTTGTTATAAAAAGAAAATGAAATAATCCACACAAATAAAGATTCTAAAATAAATGACAATGCTTTTACTTAAAGACAGCTTAATTATACATGTATTTTGCCAATGCAGAGTTACAACAAAAACACTTAGGTTATTACAGCAGCAGTAAGGAATACTTGTAAAATAAATTTGTGACACCCAGTGCAGAAATACAGTACCAGTCAGCCAATTTCATACATACATACGGCAATGGCACCAGCACCCCCAGACCCTTGTTGTGTGCCCTCTCTCCTCTGTTCTCTGACTGCTCCCCCCTCCCTCTTTCTCTGGTCAATGCTTTATACTATAATTTGCACATACTTCCAATTAACCCAATGGGGAATATGAATGTATTTAATATTCATACGTGCTAAGCTTTAATTGGTTATGGGTGTCTTAACCATAATATTGACACTATTCGGTATTATCTTTCTGTTCCCATGTAGAATTCTAACATAATTGCCCCTTTAGCCTTCAGCTGCTTATTGCAGACAAATGCTATCTTGATTTAACTCTTTTGTTTATAAAAACAGAGACCTGTTGTCTGACATTCTGCACATGTTAAAACCCATACCCTTTAAACTAGGGATGAGCGGGTTTGGATTTCTGAAATCCGAACCCCCCCGAGCCCCCCTGATCCGAGTTGGGAACTGAGTCTGGCTCGGGTTTTCCCGCCTGACTCAGAATTGAAATTGAGGCAAAACGTCATCATCCCGCCTTCTGGATTTCGCGGGTTTTGAATGCTATAAAAGGTCCCCGTGATGGCGCCATTTCTCACTCCAGCTGTGGACAGTGAAGAGGGAGGGTGGGAGCTAGGGCTGGCTGGGCTGTGTTTTGCTGCAGTTGTCCATAGGGGCTGTGTCCACTCAGTCCATAGGGGCTGGCTGGGCTGTGTTGTGCTGCGGTCATAGGGGCTGGCTGGGCTGTGTTGTGCAGTCAGTTGTCAATAGGGGCTGTGTCCACTCCAAAGTCTATAGGGGCTGGCTGGACTGTGTTGTGCAGTCAGTTGTCAATAGGGGCTGTGTCCACTCCAAAGTCTATAGGGGCTGGCTGGACTGTGTTGTGCAGTCAGTTGTCAATAGGGGCTGTGTCCACTCCAAAGTCTATAGGGGCTGGCTGGACTGTGTTGTAGTATCCATAAAGGCTGTAGTCCTAAAGGGGTGATGTAGAGTTATCCAGGGGGTGATCTGTCCATCAGGGTTGCTCCCCAAAGTTCACTCCAAAAAAAAAAAATTCTGTTTTTGTGAATTGAGTGCGCAGTAGCAGCATGTCCATTAACAAAGTAGTGCCAAGCGTGCGCCTTTGTCATAAGTAAAGGGCCGGCTGGCTCATCTGTTTAAGGGTGGTGTAACCCCAAAAGTGCACTCCAAACAAATAAAAAAATTTTTTTCTGTGTTTGTGAATTGTGTGCTCTGTAGCCACACGTGCATCAACAAAGTAGCGCAAAGCATGCGCCTGTGTCATAAAGTAAAGGCCGGCTGGCTTGATCATTAAAGAGTGCTGTATCCCCCAAAGTGCACTCCAAACAAATTTAAAAAATATTTTCTGTGTTTGTGAATTGTGGCCCTGATTCACAGCCGGACGCTCTGACTGAGCGCTCGCTCTGAATCAGGGCCATCCCTCTGTTTTTTTTGAGTGACCACCCACAGCTATAGCGAGCGGCCAAAAAGATGGTCCCGATGGTCAAGACCATCAGGCTTGCGACAAGACCCTTGTGGTAGGGTCTCGACTGCCGCAAGCCCTGTACTGCTTTCGGCTCTATCAGAGCTGAGAGCACTCCCACTGACATCACTTGTGATGTCAGTGGGGCCGGCCCCAGATGGTAGGCATTCCCATGGGAAGGCCTACCATTGACAGCACGTCCCCTTTGTAGTGAGACCCAGAGTGACGACTTGGCTGTCGCTATCCAGGTCTCGCGCATGCACACGATGGAGCCGGCTACCTCGTGCGCTTACGAGCGCACGGTACTTGCGAGCGGGTCTGAATCAGGCCCCTGTATGCACTGTGGTTGCACGTGCATCAACATAGGAGCAGCGCCAAGCGTGCGCCTGTGTCCCATAAGTAAAGGGCCAGCTGGCTCATCTCTTAAATGGTGGTGTAACCCCCAAAGTGCACTCCAACAAAAATTAAAAATTCTTCTTTTCCATGTTGTGAATTGTGTGCGCTGTAGCCGCACGTCCATCAACAAAGGAGCTGCGCCAAGCATGCACCTGTGTCATAAATCAAGGGCCAGCTGGCTTGACCGTTAAAGGGTGCTGTAATCCCCAAAGTGCACTCCAAAAAAATTAAATTAAAAATTTTTCTTGTCTGTGTGTGTGCACCTTAGCCGCACATATATATCAATATAACATAAATGGTGGACCAAACTTTGTCCACTAAAAATAAAATAGGGAAAGATCAAGAACCACTTCCTCCTAGTGCTGAAGCTGCTGCCACTAGTCATGACATAGACTATAAAATTACATCAACGTCGTCTGCCAAGGTCGATGCCCAATGTCATAGTAGAGGGCATATAAAATCCCAAATGACAAAGTTCAGGAAAATGGCCTTAAAAAAACATTTAAATCATCTGAGGAGAAACGTAAACTTGCCATTATGCCACGGAGTGGCAAGGAACGGCTAAGGTCTTTCCCTATGTTCATGACTAGTGGTTCAGCTTCACATGATGATGGAAGCCCTCCTCCCGTTACAAAAATCAAACGAGTTAAACTGGCAAAATCACAGCGAAGAACTGTGCATTCTAAGAAGATATCACAAATCCCCAAGGAGAGTCCAAGTGTGGTGGTGGTTGCGATGCCTGACCTTCCCAGCACTGGACGGGATGAAGTGGCTCTTTCCACCATTTGCACGCCCTCTGCAAGTGCTGAAAGGAGCACCCACAGTCCACTTGCTGATATGCAAATTGAAGATGTCACTGTTGAAGTACAACAGGATGAGGATACTGGTGTAGCTGGTGCTGAGGAGGAAGTTTGCGAGGAGGATTCTGATGGTGATGTGGTTTGTTTAAATCAGGCTCCGGGGGAGACAGTTGTCTGTGGGATGAAAAAGCCCATCACGGTCATGTCTGGGCAGAAGACCAAACATTCCACCTCTTTGGTCTGGCAATATTTCTATCCAAATCCGGACAATAACTGTCTTGCCATATGTACCATATGTAAATGTGAAATGAGTAGGGGTAGGGACGTCAACCACCTGGGAATATCCTCCCTTATACGTCACCTGCAGCGCGTTCATAAAAAGTTACTGTCAAGTTCAGAAACTTTGGCTAAGACCATAAGCAGTTCAGGGACACCTAAAACCCTTTGTCCTGTTGTATCCAAGAGCCTGCAAACCACACTGTCAACTCCCTCCTCATCAATTTCCTCCTTAGTCAGGATCGGAAGTAGTCCTGCAGGCCATGTCACTGGCATGACTGACTCTCCCATCCAGGATTCCTCCAGAGGATCCTGCATTGCTATGCCTACTGTTGCCATTGCTGCTGTTGCTGCTGGGAGTCGTTCATCATCCCAGAGAGGAAGTAGGAACACCACTACTTTTACTAAACAATTGACCCTCCAACAGTGCTTAGTGAGGAGGATGAAGTACAACAGCAGTCATCCTGAAGCAAAACGTATAACTGAGGCCTTGACTGCTATGTTGGTGTTAGATGTGCATCTGGTATCCGCCATTAGTGCAGTGGGATTTAAACATTTGATGGAGGTAGTGTGTCCCTGGTTCCAAATCCTGTCTATATTCCACTTCACTAGGCAGGCTATACCGAGACTGTATAGAAATGTCAGAAAAAGTGTCCTCAGTGTCCTAAAAAATGCGGTTGTACCCAATGTCCACTTAACCACAGACATGTGGACAAGTGGAACAGGGCAGACTAAGGATCATATGACTGTGACAGCCCACTGGGTAGATGTATCACCTTACGAAGCAGCAACAGCAGAGTCCCCAGTAGCAGCATCTCAGAAACGCCTCCTCATTTCAAGGCAGGCTACACTGTGTTTCACCGGTTTCAGTAAGAGGCACACCGCCGACAACCTCTTAGAGAAACTGAGGGAAATCATCACCCAGTGGCTTACCCCACTTAGACTCTCCTGGGGATTTGTGATATCTGACAACTCCACCAATATTGTGTGGGCATTACATCTGGGCAAATTCCAGCACGTCCCATGTTTTGCTCACACAATAAATTTGGTGGTGCAGGTTCTCCAGCCCTTCGAACGTGCCACACATGAAGTCAGTTCAGACACTGCCAGCTTGAGTCAGGTCATTGCCTTAATCAGGCTTTTGCAGAAGCAGCTGGAGCAAGTGAAGGAGGAGCTAAAACGGAGCAATTCCGCTCGGCATGTGGGACTTGTGGATGAAGCCCTTCATTCGCTTTGCCAGGATTCCAGGGTGGTCAATCTGTTGAAATCAGACCACAAACCACTACATTTTGGCCACCATGCTCGATCCTAGGTTTAAAGCCTATGTGGTGTCTCTCTTTCTGGCCTACACAAGCAAGCAGAGGTGCAAAGACCTGCTGGTGAAAACACTGTCAGCTGAAGCAGAACGTGACACATTAACAGATCCTTCTTCATTTTCTCCTGTAACTGGGGCTGCCAGGAAACAACTTAGGTATCCTAAGCAACCCGCTGGCAGTGATGCAGGGCAGGCAGGACCAAATTTAGACATCTGGTATGGACTGAAGGATGTGGCAACAATTTCTGACATGTCTACTTTCACTGCATATGATACTGTCACAATTGACAGAATGGTGGAGGATTACATCGGTTACAGCATCCAAGTAGGCATGTCAGACAGTCCGTCCATGAACTGGCAGGAAATAGAGGCCATCCTATCTGCCACTGCAGTGTCACTCCTAGATGGGCCCCGTGTTTGTGCCGCCCACTTGTGTCGCTTAGCATAGTCATCCAGCTTCCTTGGTGCAACCTTTTGGACTTAAAACAATATTGTGAGGTGTGAGGTGTTCAGAATAGACTGGAAATGAGTGGAAATTAATGTTATTGAGGTTAATAATAGCATAGGAGCAGAAAAACCCACACATTCTGTGATTTTAGCTGTTTTTATGCTTTTTAAAAAAAAAAAAATACAGATCCAAAACACAAAACCCAGAACCCAAAACACGGAAGGGTGGTTTTGACAAAACCAATCCAGATCCAAAACATGAAGAAAGATCCAGATCCAAAACCAAAACACAAAACATGAAAAGTGGCCGGTGCACACTCCTACTTTAAACCCATATTTCATCCATGTAATTTTGTGTTATCAGTCCATCCTCTGAACATTGTGAACAAAACTCAGAAGAAAGTTAATATCGCTCATAAATTGGATCGTCTGATTTCTTCTTAATGCATTGGAAAATCTTCTTGAAGCACTGCACTAATATATAGAAAATCAACAACATTATTATGACAAAAATATTAGCCTTCCCAATGTGTGCATAATATTGCTTAACCAATTTCCAATCCATGCGAACCAGGTACTGGGGTTCAACCAGGTAAACCAGCTGTCGGGAATCACACCATCACGTTTATTTGTTCAGCAAATTCATTTTGATTAAATCTCCTACTTAATTTAATTCAACCTTTGTTTTATTATTCTTCTGCATCAGAAGAATTTGTGATTTATATACAACATTTTAACTCATATACTGTTTGTAATGTGACACAATATCCTGAAGTTGCAGCTGTAGTGTGTGCTGCACTTAATTCAGTGTTTTATTGCTTGAAACTCTCTTACCACAATGTCTGTGATATTGTTTATTAATTCTCTTAATTCCTGTATCATTCCTTTGATCTGCAGTTATTCTCCATATACCAAATGTTATTATGTTACCAAATCCTAAACCAATCTTGTAACTTTGGGACAGTGTAACGAGGTGTTTGTACTTTTTCATATACCATATGTATCTCTATTTACCGTTCTTACACAGTAATTATTTCATATGTTTCTTTTAGATTTTTCTGTTGTATTACCTTTGCCATAAGTAGAAATGTTCTTATAAGACCCATTCCAAAAGAATTCACCGGTAACTATTTATAAGCTCTATGCCCACACATATAACATAACCCCTGCGGTAGTGTCCATGCTTTATTAAACAATGTGTTTAGAAATAGCATCACAAGGAACATTACAACGGGCACTCTTTTCATCCACGCTTTCTTCTTGCTTGTCATATTCTGCAATACAATGACTGTATAGTTTATAGTACCCCTACATTCCTTATGTCATTACATAGTTTATTAATGCACTCACGCATTCTTCATTATTAGGTTTTGTGTATTTAATAATTTCTAAAAGATCCCCAAACAAGTTTAATTCTGTAAACTTGTATTACAGACACTGGTTCCCAAATAAGTACCTTCAGCTCCCGCACCATTTTGTTAATACACATGATGTTGTCCTGATGATACCTTGGTTACATTGTTAATTCTAAACGTAGGAATCCTGTGACATTATAAGGTTCAAGTATGTGAGTTCCACATAGTGAGTGAAGTGTTGTTTGATTTGAGTGCAATGAGATAGACATTAACACAACATTCCTTGAATGACACGGTGACTACATACCCAACAATCAACTTTATTGTTCTTCCTATCAGCTCATGATAAGTGTTAAGGGAAGAAATGTCAGTTTGTATAGAGGTGCTGTCTTTGTACCATTGTATACACCTCTTCTCTGGATTTAAACCACATTATTCATATACATTTTGGAATTGTGAGGCAAACCTCCACACCTTTTCCTCACTGTAATGGCTCTTCTTTTCCCGATACTTCATTAGATGTATCTTATACCTAGTACCAGTATGAGTCCTTATTTACCTGTATTTTGTTACTTTTATATATATTTATTTCAAACTTTCTAATTATTTTTATATATAGGCTATTAAGAATTTTTCATCTTGGTCTTCTGACCATCCTCTGATCCGTACCTATACCTGGGAGTATCAGTAGTAAAAATTAGTGTGTGCCTCTTTTATAGCTCTTAATGTGATTAATACCCTATCCCTTATAATCATGAGTTTCAAAATAGGAGTGGAGTCTACCAATATGACCCCGGTAGTACCCCTAGGATAACTCTCCACACCATCCTCGTCAGCCACCAGTACTTGACAGCCCTCATTCACTAGAAAAAATACAAAAATTTAAAAATGCAACAAAAATAATTGCCTCGATCAATGGATACACAGAGACTTGATCACACATAGCCATCTTTCCTTTTTTTGTCCACAATCCACAGAACACTTCTAATAATGTCGCCGATTCTGTGGACCTTATCTTGGTCTGAACTGTAACTCTGATCAGGCCCATCATCAAATAAGTTTGTTAGATTTAAGTCACAGTCAGTGTCTTTATCTGCGTCTTCTCTTGCTTTAACAGACCTCACCACCAGGTTGGAAACCTTCATGCAGTGAGATGCGTGAATCCAATTGTCCTTTTCAGCCACATCAAGGTTGTTAGCAGAACCAGGAATGGGCCTTGCCATCGATCTATGAGACAACCAGAACATAAGAAATTTCTCACCATTACATAGTCTCCAGGCTGGACTCCATGACAAGGTCCCTCTGAGAGTCTCTTCATAAGCTTTCCTTGCTTTTCTTCTAAAGCCTTCAGACGCTGTGAGAATTGTATAACATAGTCCGTAGTTAAATCATATAACAGTGACAAGTCTGTTGCTGGACTTAAAATGAGGATAGGCAGTTTTCCAAAAAGTAGCTTATAAGGCACAGCTTAAGTGGCTGCTTTGGAGTGGTGCGGATGCTAAACAAAGCCAGAGGTAAAGCCTCCAGCCAACTCACAGCAGTCTCCACCCCCATATTATCTAATTTGTACTCAAGGTTAGTGTTTACACATTCAATTTTACTTTTTTATACCCATATATTGATACATTGCTTGTAATACCTTCCCTGTAAAATGTGTAACTCTGTCACCTTCAACAACACATGGGATACTATATCTGGACACAAATTCCTGCACTGTAAATGATGCTGCACATGATGTTGGATTTCTGTAACAACATCCAGGTCACTTCATCAGGAAACTGTGAGGTACTCACAAACAATAAAGGGTTAGATAAATGCAAGGTATCCAGGACACATTGAACCTGCTAATGATAGTGAGATTAGTTGCAGGAGGGACATGGACATCAGTAATGGTCATCAATTGAATCAGCTGAATCAGATTTAACAGTTCACTTCTAGGGAATGGTTATAAACAAATTATTGATTAAAATAAACAAACATAACTATAACAGTAAGCTTAGACATTAAATCAGCGTCTTCAGAGACAATAGTCTGTGAGGTACAAATCTTGGTATAAAATAGAATAAAGAGACAAAACAGGGAGATGAAAGGTAAGGGGGTTTGGGGAAGGAGGGCAGGGGGAGGAAGAAGGAGGAGAGAGCTGTGAAGGTAGGGGGTGCCGTTGGCTGACTGTCATCCCACACTGTAGGTGTCATTGTGTAGCTTCTTATTGCTACACTGTGAGAAAGTTACAATTGTTTGATAAAATAAATTTGGCAAATTTGGATAAAATAATTGTTGCTTTAAAAGCTTCTTAACAAACATATTAAATGTGCCAGACATTGGTAAAAGTGCTGGTGCTTCTGGTGACCATTTTGGACATATTCATATAATTCAGAAACAAAATTCACTCTCATCATCATACAAGTCTTTCATACTTGTATAAATACTTGTCATTCCTAATCACATATGCATATATTATTATTATCCCTAGATCCCTCATTACGTTAACCTCATTCCCCATCCTCTGCTGCAAAGCTAAAACATTTTTTTTAAATGACTAGCCCCTTAACTCTTGGCAACTCACTCAATGCCATACACAAGAAATGTCTTTCTCTTTTTTTCTGCTGCAAAAATAAAACTCAGTTTCTTTTCCTCAAATAGCTAATCTCTTGACCTTGAAATGGGAACACTCTTTCTAGTCTCAAATAAGCCTTACACTTGCAATGAGAAACATTAATTCTTTCTTAAGTATAAGGTTTGTTAATGGGATACCATACAAGTTATGGTAAACTACCCTGGTATCATTAACCATTTCACCAAACCAATTCCTTCTCACCTTCATTCAAACAACCATTACCATCCAGGTGCTTCACATGCCCTGCCACTGTACTCTGTAGCATTATTGCAGGCTACACTCAACTACCTCTGCACATTCAAATCACTTGCTTATACCCTCTATATCACTTACATGAACTCTATTCAATCCCATACAAATACATAGACAGTGATGCCCTTTAAAAAAACAAATGAGATTAACCTTTTTCTCTCACTTTAAAATTGTGACACATCTGTCAAAATGAAAACCCAAACAAACCTACCAGTGTAATCTATCTTTCGTTATCAGATTTAACACCTCAGTTACACCACCTGTAACTAAAAGTCTACATTGTGCCCTTCTCACTTCATTATCAGATTTTAGCACCTTCACATCAATATTATCTTGTTTTTAAATATCTGCAGATTGATTTCATACTATCTAACCACAGCCATGGACTTCTCTTCTTTGTCTATAATATTACTTCTTCAACTTCCACATGAACAGATTCACGTCTCTATACACACCTTTCAGAAAAGACAATAAAGAAAATCCAAAAAAACACTTATGTCACCTATGCCTATTGCCTCAACCCCTAAATAATTACTTAATAACAACAACAAACCCTAAATATTTAAAACAAATCTTAAACAATATTTCAAATTCAGGAATAAACACCTCAAGTTTACAATATAATCTAGCACATCAGCAGAAACAGAATCAGTATGAAATACTGCCAGCAGCACCTGGCTGACAAAAGCAGAGTTCCCGGCAGCGGAAGCCCGACAGCGCTGGAAATCCCGATAGTCGCTAAAGTAAGTATAAGCTAACCTAACCTAACCCCCTAACCCTCCTTAGGGGTGCCTAACCCTAACCTCCCCCCCAAGTGCCTAACCCTAATCCCCCTGTAAGTGCCTAACCCTAACCCCCCCTTCCCTGCTGCCTAAACCAAAGTCCCCCTAGGGGGTGCATAACCCCAAGTCCACCCGGGGGTGCCTAACCCTAACCCTCCCTTCCCCAAGCCTAACCCTAACCGTCCCAGGGGGGAGCCTAACCCTAAGTCCCTCCGGGTGCTCTAAACATAACCCTCCCCCCCGCTGCTGTCCACTCGCGGTGCCCGGCATCCCTTCGATCGGGATGCCGGGCGCTGGTCTCCCAGCATCAGGGAAATGACAGACGTCTAGATATAGATGCCAGTCATTTATCCCACGCTGGGATAAAGCAGTCAGGAAGCCGGCTGTCGGGATTCTGGCAGCCGGCTTCCCGATTGTATACCACAGAAACTGATCCATGTTAATCAAACTGTCTGCCAAATCTAACACAGCACAATACAAACAACTAAAACACATCTACCTTAACCACCCAATCAGGGTTTTATTTTAATCTCAGAGTGAGCAGAAAAAGAAATAGAAGATATCAATGCAATTCCTTGATAGTTACAAGTTCAAAACATTCTATTCTTAAGGAATTATTATAGCATAAAAAACTGTCCCATATCTGACAGATAATACAATCCCTTAAAAACAGTAATCCAGTAGTAATTTCACAAATCAATATCTCAATAAAAAGAATAATGCAAAGACAATCACTTAATTTGCAAATTTAAAGACCACCAACATTTTACACTTAACATATTTCAGTGGAAAGAAAAAAAAAGCACAGTAGATACCATTAGCATTTTCTTATCTACTTGGCACACTGCCCAGACTGTGAAGGGGGAAAATCTTCTGAGAGGGAAGGAAAAAAAACACACAGCTCAGCGCCATTTTCTGACAGGCTACAAAACTAAACTTATTATAATAAGAGGAAAACTTATCAAACTTCTAACAAGACTGAACAAATACAGCACTGTTTAACTTACCACTACATCAGAGACCGAGGGAGGGAGAGGAGAGGAAAAACAATACCGCACTTAAAAAATAAATTTATGAGCAAAACAACTTACTGCCCATGCCCTCTCTCTCTCCTACCCTCAATCACCAACCCAAAGCAGGCTTTAACTGGTGTATCTCATTGGGGCCTCCATAATTGATAATGTGATGTGTTCCAGATTATTTATAAACCTTACTTGTTGTAAAAAGAAAATTAAATAATCCACACAAATACAGATTCTAAAATAATTTGACAATGCATTTACTTAAAGACAGCTTAATTATACATGTATTTTGCCAATGCAGAGTTACAACAAAAACACTTAGGTTATATCAGCAGCAGTAAGGAATACTTGTAAAATAAATTTGAGACAATCAGTGCAGAAATACCAGTCAGCCAATTTTATACATACGTATGGCAATGGCACCAGCACCCCCAGACCCTCGTTGTGTGCCCTCTCTCCTCTTTTCTCCGGCTGCTCCCCACTCTCTCTCTGGTCAATGCTTTATACTATAATTTGTACATTCCTCCAATTAACCCAATGGGGAATATTAATTTATTTAATATTCGTACATGCTAAGCTTTAATTGGTTATGGTTAATATTGACAGTATTTGGTGTTATCTTTCTTTTCCCATGTAGAATTCTAACATAATTGCCCCTTTAGCCTTCAGCTGCTTATTGCAGACAAATGCTATCTTGATTTAACTCTTTTTTTTATAAAAACTGAGACCTGCTCTCTGACATTCTGCACATGTTAAAACCAATACACTTAAAACCCATAATTCCCATTGCTAGAACAATGGCTACAACAGTTTTTAACCTATACATATCTTTGCAGTTAATCACACCTGCATAGTAATAAACACTAATCTCTATATACTTATTAATACATCATTTAATAAACCTTTAACTAAAATATTAAACAATATGCTGCATCAGAAACACACTTGTTAAGTTTAGAAAGGAAAGGGAAGACTTTATCCTCTCTAGGCCTGAGGCCATTCGACAAATGCGGCCCTCTACAACTCACACAACTATACTGATACTGAATATAATCTCAAACATTTCTATGCACTCTTAATTGCAATAAAAGTAATAGTGAAATACATACAGTAAGCATACATATATTCGTGAATTGCTGAAGAGACATGTACATCCACATAATTCTGTGTTATCAGTGCGCAGGGGTGCTGCCTGTGTCATTTATCAAGAGGCTGCTGCCTCTTTCAGGGGTGCTCTTCAACCCTAGTGTGAAAAAAAAAAAATGTCTGTGTGTGTGTGTGCACGTTAGCCACACTTATCAGCAATGTAGGTGTGCAGGGGTGCTGCCTGTGTCATTTATCAAGGGGCTGCTGCCTCTTTCAGGGGTGCTCTTTATCCCCAGTGTAAAAAAAATAAAAACTATTTTTATTTGTGTGTGTGCGCATTAGCCACACTTATCAGAAACGTAGGTGTGCAGGGGTGCTGCCTGTGTATTTTATCAAGGGGCTGCTGTCTCATTCAGTGGTGTTCTCCCCTCCCCTATGTGTAAAAAAATAAAAATTCTGTGAGTGGTTGTGTGCGTTAGCCACAACTTAGCTGTGCTATAATTGCTTGGTGAGTATGGAGGACAGTCACATGACAGGAAAGCAGGATCCACATACCAGTCTTGTAGCTGCCAGCAGCAGTCATGATGACAATGCAAGGCCGTCAATGGCATCTATGAAGGCCAATGCACCAGGGCTTAAGTCAGGCCATGTAAAAAAATCAACTCTTACCCTGTTAAAGAAAAAAAAATCTAAAGCTAAATCAGCTTTAGAGAAACAAAAAATTGGCAATATTCCATTCACTACAAAAGTGGCAAGGAAATTATAAAGCCCTGGCTTTTATTTATGACTGGTGGTTCTAGTTGTGATGATTTAAGCCCTTCTGCTTGTAGAAGAGGTACAAAAAAATTTAAATTGTCTCAGAAAAGTCACAGATCCCCGAGGAGAGTCCAAGTGTGTCTGTGGTTACCATGTGTGAGCCTGACATTTCTAATACTGTACTTGAAAAGGATCCTCCTTCCACGACTTGTGTGCCCTCTGCAAATGTGAGGATGAGCAGCACAAGTCAACATGCTGACATAGAAATCGAGGATGATTCTGTGGAATTGCACCAGTTGGATGAGGAGGATATTTATGTAGATGGCGATAACAATAAGGATAATGAGGATGTTGATGATGAGGATGTTGATGCCTAGGATGTTTGTGTAAAAACTGTAAATCAGGCAACAGTTGTTGCTTATAATGGGAAAAATCCCATTGTTGCCATGCCTGGGCAAAGGACCAAAACATCCACTTCTCATGTGTGGAATTATTTCCACCCAAATCCAGACAACCTTTGCCAAGCCATTTGTAACCATTGCCATGCAACAGCGAGTAGAGGTAAGTTCCTTAACCATTTAGGAACCTCCTCCCTGTTACATCACTTGCAGCGCATTCATCAAATTGGAAAGGGTACTTCAAATTCTGAAACCTTGGGGAAAAAAACAAACAACAATCAGTTCAGTGTCACCTAGCTGCTCTCTTCTATCTGGATCCAAGCACCTGCAATCAACACCATCATCATCGTGATTGGAAGTAATCCTGCATCCAATTTCATAAGAATGATTGACTCCGCTCCTATCCGTGGTTCCTCAGAAGGATCCTTGAGTGCGATGCCTGTTGCTGCTGCTGGGGGTGGATCTTCATCCCAGAAAGGGACCAAGAAGACTACTACTAGTAGTAATTAAATAAAACAGTTGACTATTAAACTGTCCTTTGATAGAGGAAGTAAGTATAACAGCTGTCACCCAGTTTCACAGCAGATCACTGATGCCATGATGGCTGTGCTAGTATTATATGGTGAAATAATAGAAAATGAGGACGATGGTGTGGATGAAGTGCAAAAGGAGGATAAGGTGGAAATTTGTGTCCTATCTGACGCTAATGAGGATGTATTCCCGTGTGACTCGGATCTCAAAATGAATCAAAACGTCATCCTCCCACTGTCAGATTCTCGCAGGATTTTTTATTCTATAAAGGTCCCGGTGATCGGTGCCATTTTCACTCCAGGTGTGGAAGGTGAACCAAACAGATGTGTTGTTGTCACTGTCTGTGTCGTTGTGTTGACCAACTTGTCCTATCGTGGTCTGGGGCTGAAGGCTGCTGTGTTGCCCATAAAGGGGCTGGGGCTGCAGTATATAAAGGGGGGGATCAGTGGGTGCTGCAGCTGCTGTGTCACTTGTCCTGTCAATGAAGGGGCTGCTGCTGTGTTATTATATTATACATAAGGGCTGCTGTTGTTGTCCTGTCCATCAAAGGGCTAGGGCTGCAGTTCATAAAGGGGTGCTGTGTTGTCCATTGGGGGTGCACTGCCAATCAGGGGTTCTCTTCCCCAGTGTAAAAAAAATAAAATTGAAATTAAATTAATATCAATCCACACACAAAAAAAGGATATTTTTTGTGTGTGTGCGTTAGCAACTTAGCTGCGCTATTATTGTATGGTGACACTGCCGCAGTTTATTGTCCATGTATTTGTGACTCTGCAGGTGGTCTGTCCACACTCAGCAGGGGTGCTTTGTTGTCCATCAAAAAGGGGTGCTGTCTGTGTTGTTCATCGAGGGACTGATGTCTCACTGATGTGCTCTTCCCCAGTGTGAAAAACATAAACATGAAATTAAATTAATAATATCAATATCAATCCACAAAAACTCCCCCAAAATATATATATTTTTTTGTGTGTGTGCATTAGCAACTTAGCTGCGCTATTATTGTTTGTTGACACTGCCAACCAGACCACAGTTAATCATCCACGTATTGTGACACTATAAGTCGTAGCGCAGTATGTTTTTCTTTTCTTATTCGTAAAAGATCTTGTGACACTGTAAGTGGAACCGCAGTGTAATATTCACAATTTTATAATTTAATAGCACAAAATTAGCAATAAAAAATGCAACTTTTTACTTCTTTTCTCAATTGTGAATAAATGATTAGTGTACAAACAGACTACAAGACCACAACAGAGTGTTAAATTACGTGTGTAATATATAATACATATTGACCACAAACGGCTCAGCTGTAAAGATTTACATAAACATTTTCAAAAGGTGAAATTAGAGGATATGGTTTAAAAAGGAATGAAGCTGCTAATACTGCTTTCTCTGATAAAGTGTTCCTACCCATGGCCCCTCTACCTGAATTTCAGCGAGTCAGAGGGGAAACTCCATACAACCATATTCCAGAGTGCAGCTCCTCCTCTTGGAGCCCAGCTCAGAAGATGTGTAGGGGTTCTGGTGATATGGATAAGAATGGAGCTCAAATCCACTAAAATGGACAATGAATCCCCAATCTAACAGGGAGCACAGCTGTAGTTATACACAACACAGGATGGGATGACAATATAGGCTTGAGTGCTGGTATGATCTGGGGTGGTGGTATAGACTGGGGTAACCAGTATATAGACCAGCATAGATGTTATGGCATCAGTGATCTGCTGTTCAACTGGGTAACTGTTGTCATACTTACTCCCCCTTGCAAAAGATTGTTTAACAGTTAATTGTTTTTTAAAGTACTACTAGTAGTCTGCCTGGTTCTCTTGTGGGATGAAAATCCACTCCCAGCAGCAGCAGGCATAGCACTCAAGGATTCTTCTGGGGCAAGGACTGATGTGAATAAGTAAAATATTTTTTTGTAAATGCCTCCCCTCCTCCCTCATATATTTGATTTGGAATACAACAATTTAATTAAATTTACTACTAATCAAATCTCTCTTTCCCTGCCTTCAACCACATACAGACTCCAACTCCTTCAGGCCTCTTGAGTAATAAAAACATTTGTTTCCTGATGTGTCATGTTGGAAGTTGAACTGTCAATGCTGCTGCAATCTTTGATATGCGGTTACTAAATTTACTACTAATTAAATCTTCCTTTCTCTGCCTTCAACTACATACATACTCCAACTCCCTCAGGTCTCTTGATAAATGAAAACATATGTGTCCTTATGTGCCATGTTGGAAGTTGAACTGCCATGTGTTTGTGCCTCCCTCTGCTGCCACTTAGCTTAGTCAGCCAGCCAGCTTGGTACAAATTTTGAGCCTGAACCAGATTAAAACAATATTGTGATCTATGAGGTGGTCAAAATTGACTGGAAAAGAGTGGAAATTAATGTTAATAATACTGTAATATGTAATTTTAGCTGTTTTTATAAATTTAAAAAAAAAAAATACAGATCCAAAACCAAAACACGCAAGGGGTGGTTTTGGCAAAACCAAATCCAGATCCAAATGACAAGGTGATGCAGATCCAAAACCAAAACTCGGGGGTTGGCGCACATCCCTAATATATAAATATATATATATCTTACCCATATATGTTATTATCATCAAATAAATATAAAACTCTTCTCCT
Source organism: Taudactylus pleione (assembly GCA_031769625.1). Classification (NCBI taxonomy): domain Eukaryota; kingdom Metazoa; phylum Chordata; class Amphibia; order Anura; family Myobatrachidae; genus Taudactylus; species Taudactylus pleione. Next base: position 7,547,999 of record JAUIMM010000063.1, read on the forward strand.
CAATGTATTAATTTAAAAAAAAAAACTCGGATATGTTCCATTTTGATCTATTCTCTTTTAAGGAAGAAATGTAAACATCTGTTCTTCCTCTATGTGTAAAGATAACTGCACAGTACCACTTCTATTGTATTGTATGCGATTCTCAATTTCTGTCCTCCTTTTGTATGTGCACTCTGTACAAGGAGACGAGGGTGGGATTTGTTATGTATCAAGTCATATTTTAATGATATTTTAGGGTCAATCCAATTAGGTGCGAGTTGCTGTTTTCACTGCAAATTTGCATTGTGAATTCATTTTGCAATCCAATTAGCAACTCATATTCAATCAGTCAGAATAAACTAGCATGTTTACGTGGTAGGGAAAATTTTATTTTAAGGTTAAAATGTTGGGACACTGTGCAGAACCCTTGGACACGCCATCCTAATGATAATTAGGCAATTGGAAGTTTCCAATTAACTTAATTATTCCAATAATTACATGCAATATTTTGGGGAATAAAAAAAAATGGCCTCAGATTACCCCAAAATCAACTACAGGCTGGTTTCTTTGCTGAAGCTAACTTGGGGTTTTGAGCACATGCATACACTGCAGTACTTCCCTCCAAATTCAGTAGAAGTCACCATTGATGAAAACTATATGAAGCCCTGCACTAATTTATGCATTTCCTCAAAACACACCTAAGACTTTAATAAATTTTTATAGATTTAATGATAGGTTTTTGATAGTTATTAAATGTGTGATTTAGCCCCAGAAACACAGCATGGATGATAATCGATTTTGATCTATTTTAAATCTATTAAAATGTATTAAAATCAACCTTTTGTAAATATACCTCTATAAATGAAATGACTGATCCTTTAGCATTTAGAAGACACAATTTATGCCTCTCTTGATGGAAACTTTTCAAACATATCTTACAGTCAGTATGTAATAGAGTATTATTATTATTATTATTATTATTATTAATAATAAATTATAACTAAATCAAGTACTTGCCCTGATTTAGTTAGTAAAAACTTTACTGATTGCCTTGTTTTTTTTTTTAGAGAGTAGTCAATATATCACATCAGTAAATTAGTTTTAGTACATGATAAAATGAGGAAAAAAAGTACTGTATGTACAGACCACTTAATTCACAGACCACAAGACTCCACGTATATGTGTATAATGTCCTACATAATTCAGTACGGAACAAATAAATGGAATCACTAAGAATAGTCAGGCATTTGGTTGCCAGGGGGACCAGTTAACTAGCAGGACTGGAATTTGGAAGGCTTGGGGAAGTTGAGGTGAAAGGTTGTGTCAGTTAGGACAATTACATAAGAGAGGCTATAAAAGGAATACGTTAAATGGCCATATATGAAGTAGAATGATCAGAGTGAGAGAGATATGCATTGCAAACAAACATAAACAGAATGAATAACTATGTGTTTTGAAGCTCAAGCTTTCCTATAAAAATAAATGAATCTTGGGACTTGTTCAGCATTGACCCTTGGCATACATTTATTATTGACTGCACATTTTGTAGGTTGCTTAATTTATTTAATAATGAGTCACTGATTAAGTGATGACATCAGAACTCACTATTTATACTGATATCATTTCCAGGAGTTTACACATGACGTGTTTTTTATATACCTTTTAATATTCCTACTGCACATCTTATCACATTTTGTAACTGTTTGGCAATGCAGAGAACGACAGCACTTTCAATGGTCTTTCTCTCTCTTAGATAATAATGCCTTTTAATTAGTATGACTTTCATTTTGTATTTGCGTTTGTATCTATTTGTATTTTACATGGTAAAATACTGTCCGGAAACATTCTTATGTATATAATACCTTCTAGATTGTAAGCTTCTTTGGGCATAGTAACCTTAACCTCCTGATTCATATCATTCTGTGTTATTTGCAGGGCCATAACCAGGGTTGTGCGACTGGTGCCGCTGCCGAGAGCGCAGGGCTCTGTGGGCAGCACCATCACCCCTTGCTTCTGGCTAGTGGGGTGTCTGGAATGGCACCCTGTAGCCATGGACAACTTCTGAGCGCCCCCAGAGCATCCTTTAGACCCTCCTGGCAGGCACCCTGCAATCTGTGCTACGGATCTGTGCATCCTCAAGACGCTTCAGTCAGCGCTGAACTTTCAGATGCTGCTGGCCCTACCCCCTTCCTTGCGTCATAATGAGGTCACTCGCCCAACTTCAGGATGTCGGGCACTAAGGGGACAGGCTGGCTCAGGGCGCTATTTAGCCCTGTTACGGCTGTGATTATTTGTTATCCCCACAATGTAAAGCACTTAGTACTTAAATAAAAGATAATAAATAAAAGCTTTATATTATTTAAAAGGTTCCTGTTGCCAATACATCTAGAAAATCATCAGTTTGGATTCTTTTTCAGAGTGTCATAGGTAATATGGCGATGATCAAGTACATAGTACGTGCAAAAAAATCAGTTAAGGTCAAACAGAACAAAGCTCGTAACGTCATCCATAATCAACATAGTCTGCCTTGGGACAAAGCAGATGGCAGTTCCAATGATACTAAACATGACATTGTAAAATTATGTCGTATTTGTTGATGGGGATGAAGACGACGATGTTCATCATTGTGGGACTAAAAATGCACCTGATAGCAAATGTCCTCTGTAAATTATAATTTATCATCACTTAATGTTTGCAGTAATATCAGTGGAAGATTCAAAAGCAGTGAAAGTTTTGGCCAACAATCATCAGTAATGTAGATATGAAGCAGAGGGAAAAAGTACAGCAGGACACATCTTAGAGCACACTCACTGATATCACATACCAGAAGTGATCGATTTAGAAAATTGTTTACTGTGTGTCATTTCAGGAATTGATCGCTTGTGCAGAATAAAATCGTCACGTACCTGCTTGCGATTATATTGTATGTAAAGTTATAGGCTCTGTGTAAGCTGAAAAACAGTAATTACTGTGCTGGTATTATATTGTTCTTAATGAATACTAAGGGGTCAATCCAATTAGGTGCGAGTTGCTATTTTCATTTCAAATTCGCGAATTAATTTTGCAATCCAATTAGTAACTCGCATTGAAACATTCAGACTGAATTCGCATCTTTCCATTCACACCTCCCTGAGGGTGAAAGATGGAAAGGAAAATCTTTATTTTAAGGTTAAAATGTCGGGACACTGTGCTGAACTCCTTGGACACCCCCCTCTAATGACTAATTAGGCAACTGGAAGTTTCAAGTTAGCTTAATTAGTCCAATAATTACATGTCATTTTTTGGGGTAAAATAAATAATTCCTCAAATTACCCCAAAATTAATTTTTTCGTTAGTTTAGGCACCCCAAATTTAATTACAATATTTTTTAAATTAAAAAATAATTGTCATTTATAAAAAAAATATATTTTTTTTAAGGTGCCCTCAAAGTACCCCAAAATCACCTTTTTCCCTACTTTTTTTTTGCATTTTTCATTTAATTTGAGATTAAACGAAAAAAGTTTGTTTTTTATAATTTTCTTGCATTTAAACCCCCCCCACAAATCAGCCATTTGACACCATTTAACAAACTATAGTACCTTCCTAATGTCCGCAAACAGCCTTCTATATGGTCCTGCTAACGAAATTATCCATTTTGGGGGGTCCAGGTCTCCCCACTTTTCATGCACTTCTCGCAAATCTCATTTGGCAGTCAATTTGCACCCCTTTGCTGCGAGTAGTGCGAACAGACATTTTTAATTGGATTGGAGGAATTCTCGGGATCGATGCGAAGTCTGCGAGTTTCAAGAAACAAACTAGCTACTCGCAATTCGCACCTAACTGGAATTACCCCTTATTCTCAATAAGTCAAGATTTGCTCTCTATTAATAACAGGAGGCTTGTTAAATTATATCAATATTAGTATTTAATAAAAACATATACATATGTTAAAAACAAAAAAACAATCCATATACAATACATATAGCAGTAATATTCACATGTGATAATAGTGTCCAGACATATACGAATTTACATATAACAGATTCTAGATGTATATAAATGCCACAAATAGCTGTATAATATCTATTGCTATTTTCAATCATTGGAATCCAGGACCGGGTGCTCCTGTCTTTACAGGCAGGGCCGTAGAGAGCCCTGCCAAACCCAGGTACAGAGGAGGCGTGGCCTAATCATGGGAGGCGTGGCAACACCCCCTTGAGCAAATAAACCCACACTTTTGCAGCGGTGCTGCATGCTGGGGAGGGGGCACTGTGAGCCTCTCAGCCAAGCTCAAAGCCTGGGAGGGCGCGATCAGTGTGATCGCACCCCCCCACAGGCATAGGAGACTGCTGTGGCTGCTGCTCAGCAGCCACGAGCAGTCTCCCACTGCAGCTTAGCACACGCTGTGTGCTGGGCTGCTGTGAGGGAGTGAGACGGGAGGGGGGGCGGCGCCGGACCCGGGCCCCACCGGGCCCCCACCGGGCCCCTCAGGAAGCCTGGGCCCAGGTAAATTGTACCCGCTCCCCCCCTCTCGGCGCCCCTAGGGGGCAATGGCTAGAGGTAAGGAGATGTTAGCAGCAGTGCGCCGCCGCTACTGCTGGTTGTCCCGGCTGCTAGTGGATGCGGCAGCTGCTGCTTTACATTCCAAGCTGCTAGGCAATGAGGCAAATGCTGTCATGGCAGGTATCCAGAGCAGTGTCCAGAGCTAAAGTGTCTGGAGGGTTGTGAAATCAGGTTAACTCATTTCGTCCCATGAAATTCTGGTACTTTCTAAACACTAAAGACCAGAATTATTTTCTGGTGCTTCTTTTTATTCCCCAAGATTGTAATTGTTTAATTACTTGATCTATATCACCTGGATTTTAATTGTACTGCAGGTCCATATTCACATAGGTATATAGACAAGTGGTTATCACACTCTGTCCTCAGGAACCCACACAGGTCATGTTTTCCAGGTCACCTAGCAGGTGCACAGGTGTAGTCATTACTCACTAACACATTTTAACACTGTTATATCCACAGGTAAAGCTAATTATTTCTCTTGTGATTCTGTGAGTAGAACTGGAAAACATGCACTGTTTGGGGTCCTGAGGATTGAGTTTGAGAACCTGCGGTATAGACCAATCTAATCACACATATACCGATGTGACCAGGTATTATGGTGTATCACTGCGTTATCTCAAATGCCACGCATGGCGCGCCACACACCACGCCATGAGTCGCGCCACAAAGAAAGTTTAGTAATGTAGTGTAACGTTGGAAAAAAGCCATTATGTGTAATACAACTTTCTGCCCACCAGGTGTCACTTTTCCTAAACTACATAGCGCATGCGTCTGATTTCCAATGTACCGTATGTTCTGTATCACTGCCCGATGATTGGTTGACAGAAGCGTTGATTCGGTACACTATAAAGTATTACAGCATTTTCCACATGGAATCAGGAATGAATAATAAAGCGGTAGAAGAATGTCTAATAATGTTTGAAATCACTATGCCATGGCGCATGCCCAGTTGTCTACATTCCTATAGTACAATACTGTTGAATTTTCACACTTGTGCCATTCTGCACTGTCCCAGACTTACAGTACTTACAGTTTACATAATAGTCATTTCATGACTTCAGAAAGTGCTACAGTAGTGGTCTTTGTTTGGGAGGGAAGTCTCTGTATTACAAACTGACTGTGCATTAGAGCGCAAACTTGCGTCAATGTCGATGCTGTCCCAGACTTGGAAACTTTAGTGATTTTATGAGTTCTATAACTGATAGTTGACTCTGTTTGAGAGAGAGGTCTCTGCATTACAAACTGACTGTGCGTTTAAACTGCAAAATTGCATCAATGTCTGCACAGTTGGTGCTGTGGTGACTGTTAGCCAGCACTGAGGGGTTACGGTACAAATGGGATCTCTGGCGCGTGCCAAGTGGAGGGGTTGCAATGCATTGCCAGAGATGCCATTTCTAATCCATCGGAGATGGCTGACAGCTACCATAGCGCCAACCGTGTAATACCATACAGAGAGCTCTCTCTCATACAGATCCCACTACTATCCAGTACTTACTGGACATGAGAAATCACTATAGTGTGCAAGGTTGGAACAGCATCGACATTGTCACAAGTTGGCAATGTAACACTATTTTGGGCTTCAAACGCACATTCAGTTTGTAATACAGAGAGCCCTCTCAGAGACAGAGGCCACTCTCAGTTACAGCTTAAGAGACGTTGCTATAGTGTGCAAGGCTGACACCGCATCTACATTGTCGCAAGTTTGCGGTGTAGTGCTATTTTGCGCTTCAAACGCACAGACAGATTGTAATACAGAGACCTCTCTCTCATACAGTACAGAGTCCATTCACTACCAGTTTCTGCAGTTATGAAATCACTATTGTGTGGTGCAAAATTCAACCGCACCGTCAGTTTTTAATATACTACAGTACAGACACATTCATAGCGGCACACTAATTGTCCTAGCAGATGGGGGTTGGTGTCCTTGGCAATGGTCACTATTTGTAGCCATTTTCAGGACACAAGGGCAGAGCTGACTGCTTAAAGTAAATGGATTACCAAAGCATCCTTTATTATGGTAATGAGAGGCTCTTGCTTGCTTTGGGGGAAGGGACCTGATGCACTGTGTATGACTCTCGGCCCACTGGGCATGCACCAGAAATCCCATCACAACCCTCCTACGCACCCGAAAGAGATCCAATTTCTAATCCATCAGAGATGGTTGACAGCCACCATAGCACCAACCATGTAATACCATACAGAGAGCTCTCTCTCATACAGATCCCACTACTACCCAGTACTTACTGGACATGAGAAATCACTATAGTGTGCAAGGTTGGAACAGCATCGACATTGTTGCAAGTTGGCGATGTAACACTATTTTGGGCTTCAAACGCACATTCAGTTTGTAATACAGAGAGCCCTCTCAGAGACAGAGGCCACTCTCAGTTACAGCTTTAGAGACGTTGCTATAGTGTGCAAGGCTGATGCCGCATCTACATTGTCGCAAGTTTGCGGTGTAGCGCTACTTTGCGCTTTAAATGCACAGTCAGTTTATAAATACTGAAATCACTATTGTGTCTAAGTCTAGGACAGCGTAGAGAGTGGTGCAAAATTCATGTTTTAAACGCATAGTCAGTTTGTAACAGTTTGTAGCAGTTTCTGAAGTCATGAAATGACTATTGTGTACAAGTCTTGGACAGCGCAGAGTGGCGCAAGAGAGAAAATTCAACAGCATACCGTACAGTACTGTAGTAATACAGGCAATTGCGCATTCGCAGTGATGATCTTCCATACATCATGGCATAGCGCTACATGGCGTATGGCTTGGCGCCACAGATCCCATTGTAAACCCTCCACGGGGCATGCGCAAGAAATCCCATTGCAACCCCTCGGAGCTGACAGCCACCACAGCGCAGACATTGATGAAAGTTTTGCACTATTTAAACGCACAATCAGTTTGTAATGTCTTACTTTTAAGCAGCCTTTTAAACAACAACACTACAGTATTACAGTACAACACTACTACAGTACTGTAGTTTCACTATAGTGTCCAGAGCAGACAGTGCCAAAAAATAAAAAAATATTATTTTCCAGGTATCGAACCCAGGACCATAATTCTTCCAAAGTGATCACCTAACCACTAGCCCACACAGCAGTTACAGTGTGCACAGAGCGGCCTCATCCTTGTGCACTACTCCCGCTGCTGGTTTTAATTATAAAAAAAATTGTCATACTGTAATTCATCCCATCTCAGTGAAAGCTGTGCGTGCATCTCATTAATATACAGAATCGGTTATACCGTGATAACAACTCGGGCAACTTCTCTACTGTTCAGTTATGTACGGTACAATACTGTATGAGCACTGATTTGCATCCTGTTATAAGATCTTACTGTATATACATTATGTGACATTAAAAATATTGGTTCTGTGAACATGCAAATGCTGTGAATGTGATATCCATCCAATTTAAGTTTAACAGTATGGCATTCAGTACAAGGCATTCAGTACAAGTTACAACAATGGAGCACTCGCCACCCAGCGGTTAAGCGCTGTATTACATGCTGTAGTGTATCCTTTGTTGAAGAATACCACGGTCCGCCACAAGTCCATGGCGCGACTCAGGCTTGCACTTCACGCCACAAATCCATGGCATGACTCAGAGGCCTGCACACCACGCCATGAGCAACAAAATAGCTGAGTACATCAGTAGATACATTTAAAAGTATCCATACAAACCTAAATTAAAGTGTACAAACACATATAGTTATAATCGTACAATAATATGGTATTAAACTTTTTCACATATAGATATTCATTCATTAAATATATGATATTGTTCAAACAAGCCTCCAGTTTTTATTGTTATATTTATATAGTTCTGTGCTGATAAAAGAAGAAATAGTGTCAATTGTTATTTTATTATATTAAGTTTATTTTAATTTAATTTCATTTAGATAGAAAAGGAGAGAGGTACTGTATACATGATAAAATTATAATATACCTTTCAAAGGCCATGTATACATGTACATACATAACCTACAATAAAAATAATAATAATCATAATACTAATAATTATTTGTTTTATAAACATATAAATATAATTTTAATCAATTTGAAAATAAAAATATAAATAGCCCAATTAAATAAAAATATAATTTTCAAAAAATATGTATTAATATACACATGTATACTTCCTCTGCATGAAGTGTTCGCAGGTATATATATTTTTTATTTTATGTTTTATGGATAATGAATTTTGCGATCTTCTCTTGTCCCATATCTTCAGCTTCATTTACCTAGAACCAACCCCAATGTTAGATTATTTTTACAATGCATACCTATCTGATTTCCTCCCACTTGTACACTAATAACACAAACATGTCCATTGTCTACTGTCACGGTTGTCCCACTGACAAACACGGTGACCAACGTGCCTATAAGAGGTGCATCCATATTGACACTACATATCACGATAAGAAATCCCCAATATCCATCCAAAAACTCTTCCCCAAATAACTCTAAATCTGTGTATGCTGGCACAAAACTAAATTTATTTACTTTTTTGCAACCTCTGCACTTGCTGTGAGTTGGGACAGCACACAACAATTCAAAGCTTGAGTTCTATGATTGGTACCAATTGAAGCAAACGATTTGCAAGAATAATTAAAAAAAAAATATATATATTTCTCAGAGATTCAAAAATTTTGAGATAAATTTTTCCAAATCTCAATACACAGAATTGCTGGGGTTACACAATCCTAGTAGAAATTAAAAACAAACATAAAAACAAAAACCTTGCCAAGACAATAAAGATGCAATTTGCCACTGATGATGAAGGATTTATCATAAATGTTATTTTTACATGTTTATGTTATGTTTTTTACTCCCATGTCAACATATCTGGCTTTCGTTAAAAATTTCACAGTAAAATTCTGTATTCTAATGGTCAAAATATGTGTAGTCGGGGAACAGGGCTACTGTAAAGGAGGGATGGTCATATAAAACAGCCTTACTATGGTTATAGTTGTGGTTTGTGCAGATGGAAGATGTGTAATAATTTGACCTTGTAATATTGGGAAATAATAAAACTCAATAGAACCACAATCATTTGCCAGTTTTTGAAAATTTGAATGACAGTTTTCAGTAGAGATGAGCGATTTGGTTCAGCCGAAACCTAAACACAATTGAACTTTGAGGTTTTGAGTAGAACAGAATCCTGGCTCAGGTCACTTTGGGGGTTTCAAATATAACCCAGTCCCGGCGCAGGTCTTCCCGCAAGTCAGATCTCAGATCTAAAAACTGGATCTCATGTGTTTTTGATTGCAGGTAAGTACTACCCACTTGATTTCAGGTGCCATAAATAGTCTATACTGACTAAAAATGTATATTATTTTATGTTAATATTAATAATACTATAAGAATAGGTCCCCAGTTACATGATTTTAGATCAGGGATCAGGAACCTCAGGTCCAGGGGCCGTAGAAGGCCCCCAGAATTGTTTGGTCTGGCCCTCTGAGCTTTTTTCTGCTAGCCTCATTTGGCTAGCAGGGTGCCTAGAATGGCACCCTGCAGCCAGAATCTATGCAGCAGTGCCACCAGGAGCATCCTTAGGATACTTCAGATGGTCACACAGCTGCTCTTAAAGCTCCTCGGAGCATCCTGAGGATTGCTGTAATCACCGGCAACTGTAGCCCTGCCCCTATGTGACAACACATGGAGGGGGCGTGGCCTGGCCTGCATCAGGCCTGCAAATAATATTATGTATATCAAAATGGCCCTTGGCAGAAAAAGGTTCCCCACCCCTGTTTTAGATGGTTTTTATAAATGTTTTAAAGACCATAATGCTCAGCCTACTTTAATGATCATATTCACAGTAGCCAGTTTGTTTGCCCTGCTGTTAGAGGTATGTAGTATCGAAATTGATGTTTGCATATAAATATAGAGAAAAAATGTCAATAACAAGGATGTTAACACACTGAAGTGACTAATAAAAAAAAAATATATAAATGCTTTAACCAACATCTTTTCAGTCTTGACCAGAAAAATGAGCAGGTGACTATATAAAACAGAATATTGCTGTTTTTGTACTGTCACCTTAGAACACTAGCAAACCTTGATTTTTCAGTAGATATTTGTACCTGCTGGTTAAGTTATCATTATAAAGGGAGTGCTACATTTAATAGTAGTAATTGTAAAGTACACTATTGCTATTTTTTAATGTAATGAAATGCTGTAGACACTTGCAATAATTACGGTAAGAATATATATATATATATATATATATATATATACACATCCTGTACATACAGTACATACATACCGTATGTATACATGCATCACTCCCTTTAAAACATGAAGGCATTCACATCTGTTGTTTCACAGGAGCTGGAGATCTGTGAAGAACAGATATAGGGATTTCCCAATGGTATAAATAAATAAGTTCAAAGAGTTACAATGTGCACTGAAATATTGAATGCTCCTGCACTGAATAATAGGTGTGTAGGATTTTTAATCCAGGACCTCTGTGCCATGCTGCCTGTTCATTAGCTTGGGCTAATGCAGCAGCTGATGTAGTATTGTCCTTCCCAATGTTCTTTTGTGTTCACTGTTTCTTTCTTTTGGTATTTCTTATCCACTCTAATGAACTCAGCTGCAGTGAATTATCAGCAATCTCCATATGTGTACAAGACTTGTTCAAATGTTCAAACATTAGAGGATTTATGAAAGGCCATTCTTGATTGGCAACCCATCTATAAAGCAGACATATTACTGATCAGAAGATCAGGTGGATGTGCACATAAAGTGAAGGTGTCAAAGAAAACTTTCAGGGAATGGTAGATAGTATGTGATGGTGAGTTCTATCCATATAGAAATCAGAGTGAAGAAGGGAACCGCCAGTCTAAAGTGATCAAGGACAACATATAGAAGGGTTGATAACCATACCAACCTATTCAATTTTGATGGACATCACCTGTGGACTATTCCAAATTGTTTGTATTCAGTTAAAGGAATAAGGCTTTGGTGTGCCTATGGATAGACTCAGCTGCAGCTCAGAGCGCAAGTTACAATCATTTTATTTTTATTATATTACTGTAGCTCATTTGAGTCCAGAATACTAAAGCAAGTGGGCTGTTGCACTCCTGCTGGATTTTTTTTAACTGCTTGGACTGCAGTACATTGGCTCGAAAAGAATTGCAAGGAAGGAGACCACCATAGGTCATATCTACCCAAAGGAATCTCACTAAGATGTGACACAAAGTCATAAGGAAAGTGAACAAACCAATGATCACTCACTAGAATGCAGGAAGCCATTATAACAGTTGTAGAGCAAGGCACAAACACAGCCTGAAATAAATAAATATATATATATATATATATATATATATGAAATTTGCAAAACAATTTGTACTACCCCGTCAGTCACAATATGTAGGGATTTTGAGCTATCTTGTGAAACTGCTCTAAGACTGATCTAAAATAACCCAGATAATTGTTAAGGCTAAAGTAAGATAAAATTCATGGATGCTAAGGTGTTTCCAGAAAGGGACAAAGAGAAGGTCAGATTACCATTTCTGAAAAACTTTTGGAGGAAAATACAGGAGAGGCTAGGATTTATTCTGTTTTAGCTCTCCATACATTAGGTCATCAATAGCATTTGGTAATGACTTCCACACTTTCTTACCTCTCCAGTGTCTGTCCAGGCTAGTGCTGAGGCCCGCTCATGCTGCACATCACACCCAGCTGGTGCTGAGGTCTGCCTGCACTGCTCTTGCCCCGTCCGCTCAGTGTCTTGTCACTGAGCATGAAGATGGCTCTCTACAGTCCCTTGCTCACACCGTGTCTCTCCTGCATGGTTGTACACAAGCTGCAAGCCAGAGTTCCCTCCAAGACCACAGTATGGGCGCAGCCATGTTGGACTCTGTCACCAGATGCTCTTCCTCCACTCAGAGCACTGCTCCCAGACCAGCTGATCGGAGCATCCATTTCCTGGGGATCCACCCTTATAAATTTCTGACGGGTCCACATTGCTAGTACAATGTCGCTTTTTGCTGAAATACAGCTCTGTGCTGAGCTCCCAGGTACTCAGTAATTGAATGGTCTCAGTCTGTTATTAACAGTTTCAAGTCTGGTATACAAGTCTCCAATACCATCTTGCACTCCAGTCCGGTTTTACCACTGAGACTTGTACTTAACTGCCTCCATTGGTTCCAGCTGATTCCTCCAATCATCGGTCCCATTCAATACCTCCAATCATCGGTCTCATTCAATACATTTAAACATCAGTCTCATTCAATACATTCAATCATCGGTCCCATCTGATACCTCCAATCATCGGTCTCATTCAATATCTTCAATCATCGATTCCATCTGTCATCTTCAAACATTGGTCCCATCTGATACATTCATCATAGGTCCCAAACTGATTCAGATATCCAATTCATCATCATCAGTCTCAAACCACTCCAGGATCTCAACTCATCATCATCGGTCTCAAACCAATTCATCTCCTTGGTCTCCAACAGACTCAGAACTCCAGTTCATCACTATTGGTCTCAAAGCGATCCAGCTCTTCAGTTCAGCATTACCCATCACTCCGGTCCTACTCAACAATCCAGCATCATTGGTCCCAACCCAATTCTGCTCATCTATACGGTATCAACTCCAGTTCTCATTCCTACTCGCTGTTAAATAAAGTCATTGCATTCCTGCCCTCGCCTCCGGCCCATCATCCTTTACAGTTTCCCTAACTCCTCATATCATACATGAGGAAGTCTTGGCTCAAGCCTCCCAACTTCATCCATGCCTCCAAAGTCTCCACTTCAGTCTCCGACGCCTATTCTGACCAACTCCAACTCTCAGATGTGACACCAGGTTTGTATTATTCATCAGAATGAGATGCATTGGACAAAGATTTCCAAAAAGAAATGTCTTTCCAGGAGGAATTTTAGTGGAACTACTGGTTTAAGTCTTCCCTTATTACAGTTAACTAGAGGTTACCTTCTATTTGGGGCTAATCCCACCAGTAGCCTGGGTGTATTGGTTAAAAAGGGCACAGGAAGGATTTGTAGTTCCAACTTCTCCTTGGGAGCCTCTGCCCTTAGTTAGGGGTATATGTCCTTTGTTGTGCAGCTTATGTGCTCAAATGCACTACTGGCACACTTCAGGGATTCCCTTGACTGTGTGGCATAATGTGTAAGGAAGAGGGGGAGGGAAGTTGTAGTGTGGCATAATGTGTAATGGAGGAGGTTATACTGTGTGGCATAATGTGTAATGGGGAGGGGGGTTGTACTGTGTGGCATAATGTGTAATGGGGAGAGGGGGGTTGTACTGTGTGGCATAATGTGTAAGGGGGAAGTTGTACTGTGTTGCATAATGTGTAAGGGGGAGGAGAGAGTTGTAGTGTGTGACATAATATGTAAAGGGGAAGGGGGGAAGTTGTACTGTGTGGCATAATGGGGGAAGGGGAGTTGTACTATGTGGCATAATGTGTAATGGAGGGTTGTACTGTGTGGCATAATGTGTAATGGGGAGAGGGGGATTATTCTGTGTGGCATAATGTATAAGGGTGGGAAGTTGTACTGTGTGGTATAATGTGTAAGGGGGAGGGGGGAGTTGTACTGTGTGGCATAATGTGTAATGGGGCAGGTGGAACTTGTACTGTGTGGCATAATGTGTAATGGGTAGGGTGAGTTGTACTGAGTGGCATTTGTGTAATGGGGAGGGGGAGTTGTACTATGTGGCATAATATGTAATTGGGTGAATTTGTACTGTGGGCATAATGTATAATGGGGGAATTTGTACTGTGTGGCATAATGTGTAAGGGGCACTACTACTGTGTGGTGTAAACAACTTATATCATAAAGGGAGGATAATGTACACAGGGCCTGATTCTGACCTGGATGCTATTTGCGGCCGGTCGCTGGCTAAAAGGGGCCGGCTATTTAAATCATGCGCTCACACAGCGTTGCGTAAAGCCACTCACTAAGTATTAGTGAGCGGCCACACTATGCGCTTGCACCTGTATAAAGATGCCCCTTTGCCACTCGCAAACACACGTCATCTCCGGCAGTTGAAGGATTAATCGGGAACATCGAGAGCCATCGGAGCTGCTCGCAGCACTTGGGGCAGCCGTTTCCCATCACAACATTGCGAGCAGTTCAGGCTAAAATACAAACCAATCATGTGTGTAATAATGCTAATTTGCTAATTATGCACACCCATTAAACTCCATTATGACGTTTGGGCACATCCACACCCCCGTTTACAAGCACATTCCCCTGTTACCACCCACAAACTGCACATTCTGTCACTCAAAATAGCGGCCCGTCTGTGGGCCACGGGTGAGCACTTTCCCATCGCATTGACCGGTTCGCGCACATGCACTACGGCTTATACGCATGCGCAGTTTGCGAAAAATTGCTCATTGCATGGGGCCGCTGCTTTGCGACCGGGTCTGAATCAGGCCCACAGTCCTGGAGTTATGCTGACCCTGGCTTACCCTTACTCTATCCTCCTAGTAGCTGTGGAGGTGGTTAGGGAAGGTGCAGCTTGGCTCCTGCCATTGTTCTCCTGATGTGTCTGGGCCTCGGCGGGCTACGATTGATGACGTCACTCTGGCAAGCAGGTGGGTAAAAAATGGGAAGTTCCCCAAAGTTCACCAATGCATTTTGTGTGCTCCTAGCACTTTTTTCAAGGAAAATTCTAGCAGGGTTTCCCTTTTATTGAGGAAAAACTTTATTGAAAGTTAAAACACAGATGTTGGTGGATTTAGAAGGAGTTTTTTTTTTACTTTATTAGTAAAGGTCCATTTCTCCTTCACTAAAAATCGATAATAAGGTTTCACTCATCATAAAGCAATATAAAATAGAGGAAAATTGTAAAAATATAAAAAGAAGGTTTAAAAGAATAAAATGTGATAAAATAAAAATATAAATAAATACAATTATAAAAAATAATAATAATAATACTAAAAATATAATAATACAAATTAAAAAATTACTTAATAAAACAATGTAATAAAAATGTAGGCAAATGTGTTATGTGTTTTTATTCATAAGAGGACGTTCAGTTCGATGTCAATATTAAGTCCACTGGGTTGTAGAGTTTGTAGTTCAAAGATCCATTTAGCTTTGTTTCTTCTTAGGTCATTTGTTATATCACCTCCTCTCCAATTCTTCTTCACCTTTTTATTCCTATAAACTTGAGATTTGAGGGTTTTTTATTATGAACCTCAGTAAAGTGTTTTGAAACACTATGGGTATTTAGCCCTCTTTTTATGTTATAAATGTGTTCATATATTCTCGTTTTCATTTTTCTTTTCGTTTGTCCGATATACTGAAAATCACAGGGGCACTCTAGCAGGTAAATCACTTGTTCTGTTTTGCATGTAATGTGTTTTTTAATCTGGTAAATTCTTCCTGTATTATTTAACTTAAACGACTGTGTAGGTCTTGTCATTTTGTTTCCAGAATTTTTGCATCCACTGCATTGCAAATAGTAGTAATGTTATTTTTTTCTTGTTGATTGTGATGGATTTTCTGATGGTATATGGCTTCTCACTCTTTCTTGTTTGATGTTCTTGCCCTTCTATATATGATCTTTGGTTGGTTGGAGATGAATGGTTCCAGATCGGTGTCTAGTTGTAGAATGTGCCAGTGTTTCTGGATTATCAACTCTAACATACGATGGTCACTATTGTATTGAGTAATGAAGTTTAGTGGCATATTACTTTCTTTTCCTTTCTTTTCTTTATATCTGAGCAGTTATTTTCTGTCCGTTTTCCGTATTTTTTCTAATCGTTCATTGAGATCTTGTACTTTATATCCCTTTTGTACAAATTTATTTTTCATTTCTTCACATTGTATTTAAAATTTTTGATTTTCAGTGCAGTTTTGTCTTAATCTCTGAAATTGTCCAGTAGGGATGTTTGCTATTCAGTTTTTGTGATGATTGCTCGATGTTGGTAGCATTTTATTCCCATTAAATGTTTTTATATGGGTTCTTGTCTGGATTTTTCCTTCATGTATATACATTTCTAAGTCCAGGAATGTGATGATTGCGTGCTGGTGGTTGTAGTAAATTCAAGACTTAATCAGATTGTTATTTATATATTGAATACATTTCTTTAACTCCTCTTCCGGTCTGTCCCGTATACAAAATACATAAGCTATGTAGAGTGCATCCGGAAAGTATTCACAGCGCTTCACTTTTTCCACATTTTGTTATGTTACAGCCTTATACCAAAATGGAATAAATTCATTTTTGTCCTCAAAATTCTACACACAATACCCCATAATGACAATGTTTAAAAAGTTTTTTTGAGACTTTTGCAAATTTAATTTAAAAAACCACCTAAGAAATCACATGTACGTAAGAATTCACAGCCTTTGCCATGAAGCTCAAAATTGAGCTGAGGTGCATCCTGTTTCCACTGATCATCCTCGAGATGTTCATACAGCTTAATTGGATTCCACCTGTGGTAAATTCAGTTGATTGGACATGATTTTGAAAGGCATACACCTGTCTATATAAGGTTCTGCACTTGACAGTGCATGTCAGAGCACAAACCAAGCATGAAGTCCAAGGAATTGTCTGTAGACATCCGAGACAGGATTGTCTTGTGGCACAAATCTGGGGAAGGGTACAGAAAAATATCTACTGCTTTGAAGGTCCCAATGAGCACAGTGGCCACCATCACATGTAAATGGAAGAAGTTTGGAACCACCAGGACTCTTCCTAGAGTTATATTAATAAAACAATAGTGGTGCGCTCTGGGGTAATCCTAGTGTGTTAATGGTATATATTCTTATGTGTGTCTTAAATGTTTATGATCAAGTATTGTCCTGTTTTCTCAACAAAAATTCCCAACTTCTAATCTGTAGGCAGGGTGTTCTTTAAGGAATATCCATAAAATCTGTGTATGATCCCCATCCCTGAATGGGAAATGTCTTTAATTATGTCCAGGAATCCAAATAAACTGTTATGGAGAAAGAATCATGGACAGTCCCTGAAAATTAATCCTCTGGTGTCTGTAGGATGGGTGTTCTGGAATTAATGTAATACCTCTTTGTTCTCCTCTCCACCTCAAATACAATACATTGGCACAGTATCAGGGACTTGGTGAACACGATGTTGAAGGATAGGTAAGAATTGCTTGCAATTACCAAATGTTGCGGTTCGTTCCTGCTGGTTCTCCTAGTCCCGGTGCTTGTAGAGGTGGTGGTGAGGGTTGGTGTAAGGAAAATTAATTAACGGTACTATATATAACTCTGGATTTCTAAATTCTGTATCTTTTAAAAGAATAATAATAGCTAGAAAAAAGTTCTGAGGTGCGCTATGCACATGTAGTAGTCCTGTATGTAAGGGGCATGGCCCAACGCGTTTCATCCAAGAATATGGACTTTTTCAAAGGTGCCCATCCTTCTCCGTGCTGTCCTTTATATAGGTTATGCATTTACCTGCATCCTCGATGCCGGTGTTCGTGTTACCCGCACTTCCGGCTTTGCGATCTCCTTTGAGCTGTCCTGATCAGGTTCCTTGCACTAGAGTGTGCATTGAAGTCCCCATAATGCCCTTCTGCTCCACAGGAGGTTTTTGTCCTCTCTGAGCTCACCTTAGGACACCTGCATTATGGTTTGACAGGTGTACCTCCCTAGTCAAACTCCTCACCTTGCGCATGCGCCATCTTCGGCGGCCACTTTGGCAGTGGTCTTATAGTTATGTGGTGTTAGTTGTCGTGCGGCAGCCATCTTTATGGTTGGCTATACATTTGGACTTAAAATATGTCTCTCAATAGCGGGTGGGCAACTTTTTGGTTATACACACTATGCAGATTATTTCACTCATGTGTACCCATGATATGCTTGTTGATCACCCCTGTTTGTCCCATTGTTGGTTGTTTTTTCTAAAACTGCTTGTATTGGGCTGCATGGTATTACTTGTCTATTGATAGATAACTTGATGATTTTCATCATAATAAATTAAGATGTTTTTGTTTATGTCCTTATATGCCATTAGTTTCTGCATATTAAATAATTATTATTATTCTGTATTGTATATGTATTCATGATGTTATATCTATATAGATTATGTATATAGTCCTTTCCTTTCATCCTCTAAAACCTATTCGAGATTCAATTGATAGTGGTATCATTTCAGGGAATTCGTTATAGGGTTTCCTTCTGGTAAAAGGGGGTCTGAGTTGGAGTGTCATTTAATTAGTTCTCTGGAAAGACTATGCAGGAACCTATGGGTCTATATTTAATCCTTCTGGGATGAGGGTGTGTAATTTAAAGATCCATCTACTCTCTATTTTGTCTATCCTGAGGTTATGGTCTCCTCCCCTCCAATTAGGTGTAACCTGGTCTATTGCTAATAACTTTAATCCCTTGGGGTTGTTATGGTGTTCTTTATTAAAGTGTTCTCACACATTACGCTGTTCGAAATTTTTCTTGATATTGCGAATATGTTCTCCGACTCTTGTTTTCAGAGTTCTAGTAGTGCACCCTACATACTGTAATGACATGGACATTCCAGTATGTAGATAACATTCTTGCTATCACAACTTAGTGTATGGCATATTTTGTATTTCTGTTGAGTCTTGTTACTTATGATGCTCTCTACTGGAGTGGTGCTTCGATAACCCTGATTTTTACATTGTTGACAGCGGCCACAATTGTATAAACCTGTGCTAGTTGTCTTCCCATCTATTGCAGACTGTTTCACAGATATGTTGTTTCTCAAATGATTCCTAACTAATTTTTTTTTCAGATCTGGCGCTTTCCTCTATACTACATCAGGTTTGTCAGGCAAAATGGTTGTCAATTTACTGTCCGGATGCTGAATAGACCAATATTTTTTCTAAATGTTTTTGACTTTGGGGGCTGAATTGGTATAGTTGGTAATAAAGTATATTTTGTTATTTTCCATGTTACCCTGTTTCTTTTTTTCTTTATATGTCAGTAGTTGTTCTCTAGGTATTTTTTGTTATTTCTCATAGGCTTCTTGAAGATGGCGCATGTGCAAGACAATTATGGGGACTTCAATGCACACTCTAGTACAAGAAACCCGATCAGGACAAGCCGACTATGTCGAGATCGCAAACCCGGAAGTGCGGGTAACACGAACACCGGCAACAAGGACGCAGGTAACAAATGACAAATTATGTTATATGTTGTTGCTCCGTATAGAGTCGTCTTCCCATTTGGACACAAAAATATTTGTGTAACTAGGCGCAAAGGCTATAGTAAATTAATGTTGCTTGAAGCAAGGATGTAACTTTCCTTCCATGCAAAATCTTCTTAAATCTGTAAAATACTCATTGTGTCTTTTAAATTACTTTTTTGCTTGACTACTAATTCCTGAAGAAAGGTGTCAATATATTTAGATAAATTTGAGGTTATCGAGTTAATTCCGGAAATTATTGGATGAAGATGTAACAGCGAAGACGAGGAAGATTTTTTAGAGATTATACACAGAACAGAAAAACAACCAGACCTTCACAGGACACACTTCAACAAAAAAATGAAAAGATACACAGAACAAGAAAAAGTGACACATGAGGAGGCACACAAAGGAAAAAGAAGTTCACATCAATAGAAATCAAAGCAACAATTTTCAACCTGAGTAATCAGACTTTAACGTAAGTACAGACAACTATATTGCAGAGAGGACTTAAATTTGCACCACAGTCAAACATAAACAAGTTTCAACTCTACATTGACATGCTCAAATTTGTAGGGAAACTCTGCCTTAAAAATACTTTGCAAAAGATCCAATAACAAGAACAGCAATACCAACAACCATTCAGTACAGACATACAGAATTAAACCTCTTTCCACTTTCAATGCTGTTCAAAGCAAAGGATCACTCATTGGCACCTTCCAAAAACATATGGAACAAGAAATCTACAGTCTTCCAGAAAAATTAAGAATTAAGCTGAATCTATCAAAGAAGAACAGAACGGCATAAAAAAACTAAAGAATGATTCCTCAATAGTAATAAAACCAGCAGATAAAGGGGGGGGGGGAATCATCATAATGGACAAGACCAAGTACAAAATTAAAGCAGAATGACTTCTCTCAGAAAAAACATGAACAGCTAGGAGGGTACACAACACAAAAATTTGCACAGAAGCTGGAAGAAATACTAGAAGTAGGTCTAAGAGCAGACCTAATCAACAAAAAACAACAGAACTTCATTATGGAAAAAAATCCAAAGATTCCAACATTATACTTTTTGCCCAAAGTACACAAATACGCAAATAATCCCCCGGTCATCCGATAATTTCTGGATTCAACTCGATAGCCTCAAACTTATCTAAATATATCAGAAGAAAATGAAAATAGTAGGTGGCACTTATCACTCACAGCAAGCAAAAGTATATACATTTTTATTTTAATCTAAAATGTTCCAAGTAATAAATAATCAACAATTATAAAACTCACAAGAGTGGGGTTATAAATGCATCAATATAAATCACAATATAAAAGAAAACACATACATCTGATAAAATCAGCAAATATAGATTAACTTGTGGCAGGTATCTTTTATAGTGGAATCAGCCTCTATAAGTGTAATCACACTATTCAATAAAGTTTTTGTTATATAGCAATATTGGTAAGCAGCAGTTCTTATAAATAAATTTGTATTGCTGATAGATAGCCACCACTGAAGCAGAATTTTGCCAGTTATAGAGCACTCACAGCCAGAAGTCTGTATTCCCAATTCTAAACAGAACTCCAATAGTTACTTCCAACGTTAGTAGTGTTTATATATAAATATAATGAATGAATGAAGGACAGTCCAAAGTCCCAGCTCTCCACAGTACTCACAGAAAGTGTTTGTTAGGCTCCACTCCAATAGTTATCAGACTTTAAATGACCCAGCAGTGTAAATATTCCTCCCGGCACAGTATCACAGCTTCCCTCTCCATGGACCTTACCAACCTCGGCTCTGCAAGTCACACACTACTACGGTGTCATGTGTGGTGCTGGAAATTGCAGATGGGTTTCACAGGGAAGCTTTTCTACATTTTTCCTTTAGTAGGTAAAGTCCTGCCACACATCTCATACTCTCTGTATCCTCAACGCGTTTCTCCACACTTAGGTGCTTTTTCAGGAGGCGGATAAATATATTGACTCCTTCCTTCAGGAATTAGTAGTCAAGCAAAAAAGTAATTTAACAGACACAATGGGCTCAATTCAATTCATCGCAAAGTAAATAGCTATTCAATTCTGCATGCAGTTAGGTCTGGGAATGCCAGTTTTCCTGCCCCTTGCACCGTAAACAGGGTGTTTAGTCTCCGACTAAACTTCCCGGCGCAATGCTGTTTTCCCGGTGCTAAGGGCAGAAAACAGCATTGCACCTATAGTTCTGTTGGATTTCTGCTCACACCCCAGGAGGGGTGCGAGAAGAAATCATTAACAGCATGCAGAATTGAATAGCGCTGGGAGCTCTCTCCCAGCACTATTTACTTTGTGATCAATATAATCAAGCCCAATGAGTATCTTACAGATTTTAGAAGATTTTACATGGAAGGAAAGTTACATCCTTGCTTCAAGCGATGTTAAATCACTATACATGTGCATAGCACATGACTTGGGATGCAAACACACATGCTCCTACTTATCAATTTTAATGGACATCCCCAACAGACAGATACATGTTTTCATAGAGAATATTAATTTTATCTTGCACCACACCTATTTTTGATATGACAACAAGTTTTATTTACAGAAATGCGGAACCGTGATGGGATCAGCCTTTGCACATAGTTACACAAACCTTTTTGTGTCCAAATGGGAAGACGACTCAATATGGAGCAACAATACATTCAGAGATAACATAATCTGTTGGTACAGATACATAGACATTTTATTTTTTATATGGGATGGACTGGAAGAGGAGTTAAAGAAATGTATTCAATATATAAATAACAATCCAATCAATCTTGATTTTACTACAACCACCAGCAAAACAACCATCACATTCCTGGACTTAGAAATTTATATACATGAAGGAAAAATCCAGACAAGAACCCATATAGAAACAGTCAAGGCGAATAATATGCTACCAACATCAAGCAATCACAGAAACTGGATAGCAAAATAGAAACTGGATTATCCCTACTGGACAATTTCAGAGATTAAGATGAAACTGCACTGAAGATCAAATATTTGAAATACAATGTGAAGAAATGAAGAATAAATTTGTACAAAAGGGATATAAAGTACAAGATCTCTATGAACGAATAGAAAAATATGGAAAATGGACAGAAAAGAACTGCTCAGATATAAATTAAAGAAAGGAAAAGAAAGTATTATGCCACTAAATTTCAGTACTCAATTCAATAGTGACCATCGTATAGTCGATAAACCAGAAAGACTGGCGCATTCTACAACTAGATACTGATCCAGAACCATCCATCTCCAACCAACCAAAGATCATATATAGAAGGGCAAGAAACATCAAACAAGAAATAGTGAGAAACCATCTACCATCAGAAAATCCATCACAATTGACAAGAAAAAAAGGACATGATTACTGTTTGCAATGCAGTGGATAAAAATGACAAGACCTACACAGTTGTTTAAGTCAAACAAGACAGGAAGAATTTACCAGATTAAAGAACACATTACATGTGAAACAGAACAAGTGATTTACTTGCTAGAGTGCTCCTGTGGGTTTCAGTATATCGGACAAATGAAAAGAAAAATGAAAACGAGAATATATGAACAAATTTATAACGTAAAAAGAGGGTTAAATACCCAGTGTTTCAAAACACTTTCATGAGGTCCATAATAAAAACTCCTCAAATCTCAAGTTTATAGGAATACAAAAGGTGGAGAAGATTTGGAGAGGAGGTGAAATTACATTTGACCTAAGAAGAAATTAAACTAAATGGATCTTTGAACTATAAACTGTACAACCCAGTGAACTTAAAATTTACATTGAACTGAATGTCTTCTTGAATAAAAACACATAACACATTTGCCTACATTTTTATTTAATTTTTTTTATTAAGTAATTTTTTATTTGTATTATTTTATTATTGTTATTATTATTATTATTATTTATTTATTTTTAGAATTTTATTTATTGATATTTTTATTTATTGATCATTTTATTATTGTATTCTTTTAAACCTTCTTTTTATATTTTTACAATTTTCCTCTACTTTTAAATTGCTTTTTATTAACAATGTGGATGCCGCTATTTTTGAGCATTTCCTGTGACATTTCCTGTGACAACATTCATTTTTTAACTTGTTTTAATAAAGTTTTTCCTCAATAAAAGGAAAACCCTCCCAGTGCTAGAATTATCCTTGAAAAAGTGCTAATAAGTAAAACTGGTGTATCATTTAATTGGTAGAGGTAATCAAACTATTGACCTGACACATCTATTCTGTTTTTAGCCCCTTTTTGTCTCTAAACATACACCCAACTAAATTTGTCGTTGATAGATTTACTTTTTTTTATCAAATTAAAGTTACTACAGTTCATGTAAAATTGCATTCAGCTCGTGTTTACAAATCACTATTAATTTTATTCCCTACTTTTATATATATATATATATATATATATATATACATACACATATTTGATATTATATACACACACACTTCTCTATCACATATCTGTAAGCCCCCCTTTACAAATTCTGCATTTGCCCCTGGTGCATTGAGCATAGAGTGAGTAAGAAAACATCACTTAGAGAAAATAGTGTAAAACATATTATAATAAAAGACAATTTATTTATCATAAAGTGTATAGAGATAATCTTCACATTTAAACATATAAAACAATTTCAATAGTAAAGCATCTAAACACTGAGGGGTATAAGTAAGCAGGTAAAATATCTGCATATAGCTGCGGTAAACTTCTAAAGTCCCCAGTTATGCCACTGGGGAGTTTTCCACAGCTACAGTATATGCAGATATTTTGCCTGCTAACTATACCTAGCTTCAAGGGGGCCCGGTTGGTCTGGAACAATGTGTTCCAAGATATTAATTCTTGTGTCTCCAGGGTTGATGCCCTAGAAACCCATTACAAAGTGCTCAGCAGGTGGTATCAATGCCCAGTTGCATTTCATAAATGTGTTATGTCTGTGTCCTCTCTCTGCTTGCGATGTGAAAAAAGGTACTTTATTTCATATCTGGAGGGAGTGCCCTCATATTACTCCTTTTTTTGGATTTGGCTACGGAATTCCTGGTATACTGTACCTGATTTCTTCTGGCCCTGGGCTTTGGTGGCTGTATTTCTCAGATATCCCATTTGACACATACAAGCAATTGTCACTTAAACACATGAATTGCACTGCTAGGGCAGTTCTTCCTGTTTGCTGGTGTTCACATAATCCCCTTCCTCTGTGTGGGATTGGTGTCAGGAATTAGACTTTTATATGGCAATGGATGATGTTTGTCTTTCCGCTTCAGATATATATAGAGTTCCTTGCCACCTGGAAGCACTAGATACAATATAAAGAGCTCTCCCATCTATCTAGTGCTCCTGTCTGACCCATGATTCCTGGCTGATCTAATACGTGCTCTATCTATCCTCTTGACGTCTGGCACTAAGCTGCTGCTCTTCCTCTCATTTGTCGACCTAGCCCCAGCATTTTCCAGGTTGCAGCTGTAATTCTGGTTGTCTCAGATCGCTTACCTCTTTTGTTCCCTTTTCTTTTTCCTCTGCTTACTTTTTCTTGTTTACATTTCTGATGGTGGGGCACATTCGCAGTACCCATATTACATATACGCAGAATGGGTCCTGCATCCTCACACACAGTGCACCTTGAGCAACAGCCTGATTTACAGGCTGTGGCCATTTGGGGATGGGGTGAGAATGGTGACAGCCTTAGCTTAAAACCTGGATCGTTAGGGTTCCTTGAGGACTGAGGGCCTGATTCAGAGCCACTCGTAAGCGGCTGCTCGTTCGCTCCGAGCGATGTTCGCACATCTGCACATGCGTATGGATCGTAATGCGCATGCCCCAACCAGTCAGTGCAGTTGGAAATCGTGTGTTCGCAAAATAGCGAGTGCCTGCTAATTTGAGTGACAGGATGAGGCGTTTGTGGGTGGTAGCAGGGGAAGGTGCTTGAAAACGGGGAGTGGAGATCCGAACGCAGGCGTGCCAAACGGTCTAAACGGGCGTTTAATGGGTGTGCATAGTTAACAAACCAGCATCATTGGCCACGTCACTTGGTTGTCTTTTAGCCTGAACTGTTTGCATGATTGCGGTAGGAAAATCCAACCACAAGCACTGCGAGCAGTTCAGACGCCTTTCGATGTACTCAATTAATCTAATAAATAGCGGAGATGATATAGGATGCGAGCGGCCAAGGGGCGTCTTTACAAAATAGCGAGCACATGTTTCGTTCTCTCGCTCAGACATAGAGGCGTCAACAGACCGCAAAGAGCGAGCGCTCAATTTAAATAGCAGGCCCCTTTTTCTGAAAAAGCGAGCACAAATAGCGTCCGGCTCTGAATCAGGCCCTGAGTTTGAGATCCACTAACTTAAAGGCATGTTCACAATTCTTACATATACGTAGAATTACTAATGACCCCACTGAAGTAGAAACGCAATTGAATTATACCCACAAAAGGAATTAGTACTGGTCAAATGCAAGGTTTGAGATCTACCTAGACAAGATACCCTCAACCCAGTTATTAAAAATAATCCAACTCCATCCATACCATGGATTAATAAATTTAGCACTAAAAGTTGGGAATGGCTAAATGGCCTATCATTAATAGGGATCGAGACCTGCCCCTTCTACGAAACACCAAAATTGTGCCTAGCTATACATGTAGCAAAAATATTAAAGATACGTAGTAAAAAACTGATGTTATATGGGTTACCAAAAATCCATCCCATTTTTCCCAGCCTAGGAAAGGATGCTTCAGATGTTCAAGTTGTTTAACCTGTTGCTATCGTATTGCAGGTGACAGCTTTTTTCACCCCTATTCAGGAAGAAGATTTAAAATCACTCACTCTCTTTCCTGTAGTACTGAGAGCATGATTAAGGTACGTACTGTACGTAAACAAGAAGTTTTCTGTACATTTCCGAAGGTGGGGCATATGTACATACGCAGGGCCTGTTCTGTGCATGTGCAGGACGGGTCCTGTGATCACGGTCACAGTGCCCCCTGATTGACAGGCTGCGGGTTGCGAAGAGGGATCACAGTGGATCCCTCCACCTCCTCCTAACTGCACAACCTCTGGCTGTGCAAATAACTTCAGGCCGTTTAGTCTCCATAAATAACACTGCTAGTTCTATGACAGCTGCTTTTTGGAGTAGCTGGCCTCACACTGGACCAATGTTGAATTGCTCCGGTAATTAAGTATCCACCATCATAACCAGTGGCGGACTTCTGGAGCATGAAGGGCTCACAGGGGAACGCAATAATAGAGGCCCACATAGGGCTGTGGCCAGTCACTGTAGGGGGTGTGGCCAACTATAATGGGAGAAAGTATTAATATAATTTATAACCCTATTATATACTAAAAATAGCATTCTATAAATCTCTCTCTTGTCAGTGATCTACCCCAGTGCACGGCAGTCACTTATTTGGTCATGTAGACAGTGCAGTGTTTGGTATGGAGGGGGCAGGGGGATAGTACAAACAGTAGAGAGATAGTGATTGGTATGGAAGGGTCAAGGGAATAGTGCAGATAGGTGGTGAGTATGGAGGGGTCAGGGAGGTAGTGCAGTGAGATAGTGTTTGTTAGAGAGGGGTCAGGAGGGTAGTGCAGAGAAGTAGTTGTGAGTATGCAGGGGTTAGGGAGGTAGTGCACAAAGATAGTCATTGGTACGGAGGAGTCAAGGGGGTAGTGCAGAGAGGTAGTTGTGAGTATGGAGGGGTTAGGGAGGTAGTGCAGAAAGATAGTCATTGGTACGGAGGAGTCAGGGGGATAGTGCAGATAGGTAGAGGTGAGTATGGAGGGGTCAGGGAGGTAGTGGCAAGCTTGGAGGAGTCAGAGAGGAAGTGGTGAGCCACCCAGTAACCCTTGCAATGCTAGTCAGTTGTGGTTAAATGAGACCACTATACATGTACTAACATTATGCCACACTGTAGTGCCCCCCATATTATGCTACATTATACCACACTATAGTGCCCCCACATTAAACCACACTGTAATTCCGCCCCACAATATGCCACACCCCAGTGCCCACACATTATGGCACACTGTAGTGCCCACACAGTATACAACACAGTAGTGCCCTCCACATTATGCCACACCATAGTGCCCACACATTATGCCACATTGTAGTGCCCACATTATGCCATTTGTAGTGCCCACACATTATGTTACACTGTAGTGCCCACACATTATTCCACACAATAGTGCCCCCCACATTATATCACACTGTAGTGTCCACATATTCTGCCAAACTGTAATGCCCACACATTATGTCACCTGTAGTACTCACATTATGCCAAATGCAGTGCCAGCTGTAGTGCCCACACATTATGACAAACTGTAGTGCTCCCACATTATACCACACTATACTGCCCCCATATTATGACACACTATAGTACCCACAGTGTACTCACCAGAAGCCACTCCAGCCCCAGGCAGCCAGCATAGCAGTAGTCACAGCATCATAATGTGTCAATCCCATAAGGTTGTGCTGCTGCTGATATGCAGGAGTCAGAGGAGCATGTGATAGGCTCCTCTAATCAGAGCCCAACACATGCTCATCTGACCCCTCTGCAGAGACTACTGGGATGCATTACCCAGTAGTGGACTGCTGTGCTGAATCTGACAGCACTGTGCTCTGGTCCTTTGCGTGTAGCTGCCAGCCGGGTCAGTCACAGTCCTGTTGACTGCCCAGCAAGCAACTGCACTGCAGCTTGCTACTAATGAATGGTACCATAGGCCATGCCCTCCAATAAATAAGGGAGTGGCTATAAATCTCTGGGGCCCACCTGGGATTTCACCAAATCTCTGGCGGCCCAGTCCGAGCCTGATCATAACTCACGGCGAGTTGTATACGTAATCATCTATATATATTATCGGTTCTGGCTCAGATCTTCTCCCCAAGTCAGATCTTCACGGACATCCATGCAGAAATGTCTGTGAAAGATGACGTTTTGCCTCATTCTGAGATCCGAATTTGCCAAAACAGAACAGCTCATCATATACACACACAAAAATTTATAGCAAACCTGGGGGCATATTTACTAAAGCAACCAATCAAATTCTACTTAACATTTAACTAGTACCTTTTAGAAGATAAAAGCTAGCATCTGATTGGTTGCTATGGGCAACATCTCCACTTCTAAAAACTCTCACTTTAGTAAATATACCCCCCAGACTGATATGTTGCCCTGGGCGCCAGGACTCATTGGACCTCTGCATCCAATGGGTCAGAGACCAAGGGGAAAGAATGAGGGGGACCCTGTCTGTTTCATCTGTACTGGACCCCACAATTTCTGATGGCAGGCCTGGGTGTCACTGCATCCAAGTAAATTCATAGAAAGCATGCAGTAACTGGTTCTCTCTGTGAAATAGGTGCCTTTAGTGTGCAACGGGAACAAGTCAATTTTACAAATGGCACAATGAAGTTGATATATTATTTAACTATATATTATCTTACCACTACTTAATCTCATGTGCCATCTGTCATCCAATTTGCCCTCTGATACTATAGTAAGAGGAATACATCATGGCTGAGGTTATATGGTAAAAGAAAGTCCATTCATGAATCTTTTTTTTTTAAATAAAATCCTCTGCCGAAAAAATGAAAAATCTGTTTCTCATAGATAACAAACACAGCAGAAAGTTTCATAAAGCAGAATTATATCATGTACGGTGGTATAGTATACTTCACGTGATTCACATGTTGCTAATTTGGCAGAATTACTTTTTAGAATACAATCATTCTGGAATTTGAAGTTTTATGTGGATAGCTATATCTGGTGCACTTAATATATTTCTGTTTGACTGTAATTACCTTTCTATTCTTAGTTGTAAAGTTGTGCAATATTGAACATGCAGAAATGTTAACTCTTTCAATTTTAAAGAGAAGATATTTTCCCTTGGGCAATGGAGCACAGTGCACACAATAAAACAGTACGCAAATGTCCAGAGACAGGTGAAACAAAGTAATTAACATAATGGGGTCACTATACCTAAGTGTAAATTATTTTTATTTAAATGCCTCTTCACATACCCTTTTCCCTTTTAGTCAGCAGCTGTCTTTGAGAGACATAGGAGCTGATTCAGAGGTGGGCGGTAAAGCATCACTACTGCATCTTTGTACTGTATGTAGAGGCAGTGGCGGAACTCCCGGAGACAATGGAGTCATTTGCTGCCGGGCACCAGCCCAGAAGGGGGCACCTGGCTCCATTGTCACCAGGAGCTGCATGGAGAAGGAATGCCGCTGATCGGCGCTCCAGCTCCAGTGGTGCACCCTGCATTTGCCGGGCGCCCGCTGAGTGTGTTACTAGCGGGCGCCTGTTACCCTCTCTCTGCCTGGCGGTAGCAGGAGGACAGAGTTCACTCCTGAGCTCTGGCTTCTGGGTCCCGCAGTGCACTATGGGAGTGACGTCATGGCGTCACTCCCATAGTTCTGAGGAGCGGGAGCCGGAGACGGACGGCAGCAGGCACTGGAGCATAGTTTAAGGTAAGTATTGTTTTTTTATTTGTATGTGTGCGTGTGCGAGCGTGGGGGGCAGCACTACAGGGGGCTTACTACAGGGGGCTTACTGCAGGGGGCATTACAGGGGGCTTGCTACTGGGGGCACTACAGGGGGCTTACTACTGGGGACACTACAGGGGGCTTACTACTGGGGGCACTACAAAGGGCTTACTACTGGGGACTTACTACAGGGGGCTTACTACTGGGGGCTGGCTTATTACAGGGGGCTTACTACTGGGGGCATTACAGGGGGCTTACTACTGAAGGCACTACAGGGGGATTTCTACTGGGGCACTACAGGGGGCTTACTGCTGGTGGGCACTACAGGGGGCATTACAGGGGCCTTACTACTGGGGGCATCATATGGGGGCACAATAGGGGGCATTACAGGGGCCTTCCTACTGGGGGCATCATATAAGAGCACTCCAGCAACATTACTACTGGGGGCATCATATGGGGGCACTACAGGGGCCTTACTATTGGGGGCACTACAGGGGCCTTACTACTGGGGGGACTGCATAGCGGGACCAATACTGGAGGTACTGCATAGGGGTACCACTACTGGAGGCACAGTATAGGGGGACCACTACTGGGGGGCACTACATAGGTGGGCACTGCATAGGAGTACCTCTACTGAGGGCACTGCATAGGGGGACCACTACTGGGGAGCATTGTATAAAAGGAACTGCATAGGGGGGCAATGGCAGCTGGGGCTGGCATAGGCACTGGAGGGGGTGGTGCAGTTTAATTTGGGGGGGTGGGGGGGAACCAACATTTATCTTGCCTTCGAGCACCTGGGATGAAGTTACGCCAAATCCACAGGAGGTGTCTTGTGTAAAGAGCCACACCCTGCCGGCTTCTGTGATTCGATGTATGAGTCCGAAGACGCAGACTACGTTAATGTTGATGGACCATCGGACATCTGAGCATCGGCATAACTAGGGGGAGCAGTCTGGGCAAGTGCCCTGGGTACCGTCGGATCAGTAGCGCCGGGGTGGGAAAAGTGATTGACAGGAAGTGCCGTTTGTGGCTGGGTATACGGGGAGTGGTCGGCCTAATGCAGGTGTGCCAGTGCGTTCACACCATGTTACAGGGGCGTGCATAAATTAGCCACTGAGATGCTGGATGCAGCCTTGCATCCCTCTGCATGCATAAAGTCTCTCAACTCCTGCGGCAGGGTCAGGGCAACCTATAGTCTGCATGCTGCTCCATTGTTACTTGATGTTCCCAATGTTTTCTCAGCCTTGCGCATCAGTACGGATGTTAGCGAACGGTAAAGGGGTCGGCATTATGTAGTGCTGGGCGTCTGCATCTTTGTGGGGGCACTACAGGGGCCTTACTATTGGGGGCACTACAGGGGCCTTACTACTGGGGGGACTGCATAGTGGGACCAATACTGGAGGTACTGCATTGGGGGACCACTACTGGAGGCACAACAAAGGGGGACCACTACTGGGGGGCACTACATAGGTGGGCACTGCATAGGAGTACCTCTACTGAGGGCACTGCATAGGGGGACCACTACTGGGGGGCATTGTATAAAAGGAACTGCATAGGGGGGCAATGGCAGCTGGGGCTGGCATAGGCACTGGAGGGGGTGGTGCAGTTTAATTTGGGGGGGTGGGGGGGAACCAACTTTTATCTTGCCTTCGGGCACCTGGGATGAAGTTACGCCAAATCCACAGGAGGTGTCTTGTGTAAAGAGCCACACCCTGCCAGCTTCTGTGATTCGATGTATGAGTCCGAAGACGCAGACTACGTTAATGTTGATGGACCATCAGACATCTGAGCATCAGCATAACTAGGGGGAGCAGTCTGGGCAAGTGCCCTGGGTACCGTCGGATCGGTAGCGCCGGGGTGGGAAAAGTGATTGACAGGAAGTGCCGTTTGTGGCTGGGTATACGGGGAGTGGTCGGCCTAATGCAGGTGTGCCAGTGCGTTCACACCATGTTACAGGGGCATGCATAAATTAGCCACTGAGATGCTGGATGCAGCCTTGCATCCCTCTGCATGCATAAAGTCTCTCAACTCCTGCAGCAGGGTCCAGGGCTACCTATAGTCTGCATGCTGCTCCATTGTTACTCGATGTTCCCAATGTTTTCTCAGCCTTGCGCATCAGTACGGATGTTAGCGAACGGTAAAGGGGTCGGCATTATGTAGTGCTGGGCGTCTGCATCTTTGTGCTCCGATTGCTGTGCGCATGCATTCATTAGCATATTCTCGCAGCTGCCGGGTGCGTGCATCTGAATCTATGCGTTCCTTGCTAAATCAGGACCTGAGTGCGGTCCACACTACACAATATCAAACACACTGCCGCCGGTGCTGGGTAGTACTCTCGTACTATCCGGCGGCAGTGTGTTTGTTGAGAGTTAGATAGACTCTCATTGGCTGCTGCACCCACGGCCGGAGCCGGGCTGGTGCTCACTCATGAGCTCTGCCATCCGGCTCTTGCAGTGGGTGAAGGGAGAGATATCATGACATCTCTCCTATAGTGCCGAGCGGGAGCACAGATGAGTGGACGGCGGCATGTGCAGGAGCAAGGATTCAGGTATGCATAAGGGGCACTGCTACTGGGGGCATTAAGGTGCATATGGAATGGAAAGGAATGTTCCCAGAGTGAAGAGAAATGGTGGTGTGTCATGCTGGCACGCTCCCATTTTTCAGCGGCCATGCCTCTTGTGTCATGCTGTGCACACCTAATAAATTTGCTTATTTAGATAATTTTTTTAAAGATAAGTCCATGGAAGAGATACTAACCGTGGCCTATAAAATTTCTAACTATTTTCTGTATTTTGCAATTACATTTGGAACACTGAACAGCATGTACAAATATGTCATCTTCTAATGCCAGAGGTAATAAGGAAGTCAAAGGAGGGATGTGGCCAATGTGCAGAGTTATGTGGGCCCCCTCCCCCTAGGAAAAAAAGCCCGGCAAAGACTATGAGATAATCTGGCACTGTGCCAGAGTCTTGTACACATTCGCATATCTCTGGCATAGTCTTTGGAAACATGGCGCCGGTTATATTTTTTCTGTTGATTACACCAGAAATAAGGAGTCAGTGCCATATTTCCTAATTGTCACGACCCAGGTTTCACGACATGGAGGTTTGTGGTCCTTACCGGTGAGGGCGCTGTGGTGCGGTCCTTCTGGCGGGGGAGCTGGCGTGTGGCGATTGGCATTGCGTGTGTGCAGAGGTCTGCCAGCATTGGGTCATCCTGACAGGTGTAAGACTGTGCATGCACGGAACCAGCCAGGCTACCCCCACCTTGGAACTATTCAAACCCCCCCCTCCCCAACAGGGTATGGAATTTTCCCCTTGGACTATAATGAGCTTCATACGGTTCTGAGCCCAGGAGGGACTTGCACAAGTACTTCTAGCACTGTGTCTCTTTGTATACCGTAATAAACAGCAGTGTTAATAATATCCAATAATATGCAAGAAGTAAAAATAATGCTACAGTATGTTAATAATGTTATACAGTATGTCCATCAGTCACAGTAATGCCCAGTAATATGCCTAGCTGTAGCAGTGATGTCAGTAGAATACCAGAAATACTCACTTCACTGCTCCATCCCTGCACTTCTGTAAGTAAGACATGAGCACGAGCATCTCTGTAACCTGCTTTCACCTTTATTAGATCTGTTATACTAAAAGGCATCATGTGGATTAGGAAAAAACAATAATTAATGAAAATAATTAATATTAACCAATACATGAGGCAGACTTTGCCTATTTGTTTGACGTTGGATGTGTAAAGCAGTATATAGAAGAATGTGTTAATTCATAAGCTTTGGTGTCATAGTTGTCCAAACCTACATGCGAGCCTTGGGAGAGACCCATTTCCCTTCAGAAGCACCCCTGCCTCACTTATTGCATTGTGTCCCCAATCCTGCTGCTTACCTTTGTGGTGGGTAGTTAATTATCATTGATGGTTAACTACCAATGGCCAACGGTTTTGCCATCGATGGCAGAGATCCAATAGTTCTCTGCCATCGATGGCAGACTAGGACCCAATGGTTCCCCCTCCCCATGGCACAGAGTTAAGCCCCGTCACTGATGACCCGCTAAGTGTCGAAGTCAAATAATTGGTTATGATTGTTTGTAATTATTATCTGATGATCTAGTCGTTTATGGGCTGATAAAGAGTAAAATTGGACACTACTCTGCATCGGAAGAAATCCGATTCGTACAAATGCAGATATGTATATCTATATTTATGCAATGTTTAGTCAGTAATAAGAAACAGGTTCTGTATACAAGTCTGTGACTAGTAATTAAAAATACACAAAGATACTGTGAGTGTTTGCATATATATTGAGAAGCTCTGCTCTGTGGCAATTGAAGTGTAACACAGAAGACTGATATGCTCAGAGGAAGTGGTCTGAATGTAGAGTTAGAAACAATTGTTAGAAGTTTGACTATCGTTAGCAATTGTATGTTTTGTGTTCAATGCTGATGTGTTTAAGAAGAACTAACAATTGTATTCTAAATAAGCATAGGAAAGCCTTTGTTAAAATTATCAGACTTCTTGCCAAGGCTTGCTCCACCTGTGAGCAGGGCAAACTTCATTTTATATGACCTTTTGTAATTATCTTCAGACGGATATAATATAAAAAAAACAGTTACTGGATGAAGCTATATACAGTCAGGTGCATAAATATTGGGACATTGACAGAATTTTCATATTTTGGCCTCCATTCACCACCACAATGGCTTTGAAATGAAACAAACAAGATGTGCTTTAACTGCAGACTTTCAGATTTAATTTGAGGGTAATTACATCCAAATTAGGTGAATGGTGTAGGAATTACCTGATTGCACCTGACTTTATATGTATATTAAAATATATATATATATATATATATATATATACATATAAATATATATATATATTTATATTTATATATATATATATATTACCATGCGAAGGTGCGACACTCTCAATAAATAAAACACGACAACTGTGTCTAGACACAGTTGTCGTGTTTTATTTATTGAGAGTGCAGCACCTTCGCATGGTCATACTTTCTAAATGTGAGAGCACCTCTATATATTGTGTCTGTTATTGGGAGTGCCGGGCCGCTGCTTGATTATATATACTGTATATATATATATATATATATATATATATATTAATCCATGACACATATTCAGACACACATTAATGAATAAAATACATACAGCACGTTTTAATGATGCACGACACATGCACGCAGCGCAGCGTTTGCGCTGCATTCAGACACACAACACACACTGCTGAATTCCTGTAAATATCTCACTATTACTTATGCAAGCACATATAGAAAAGGTTCCCTAGCACTAAGAAAAGGTTTTGTTAGACAATCATTATGGTATAAAGTGTGCATATATGAAATTTAAGGTATACAACATGGTAGACATGGCATGTTTGGTACTATACTGACACCCTGTTTATTTCCAGATATTCGAGTCTATCAGCGAGGAAGTCGCATCTTGCGTTCAATGGTTATGGATCATTGTAATCTCAAGACATTGTTGGAGAATTGGGACATACCCCTAGTGACAATATATGAACTGTCCTATGAACTACAGCGTACTACAAAGACCAAGAGCAAGAACCAACTGAATTATGTTTGTCTGTCTACATTGTTATCTTTGATCTGTAAAGTATATAGCCTGCTTGCTGATCCCAACATACAGCCATTCTCATTTGATAATCACAGGCTTCTGGACTGATGACTGTATGCTGGGACCAGTGCGCATGCGTATGTATTGGGCTGTATCTTATTTTCTGTATTTAAATGTCTTTGCGCTAATTGTGCTAGATCATAGCGTGTACCTTTCTTTTTGAATGCAATAAGAATTTTTGTGCTTTGGAACCACAATTATTGTCTGCACAGCGATTATTTCTCTCTACCAATTTAGGGGTATTCATATAAGCCCCACCTCTTTTTCTAATTGACCCACAGGCCATCATGCACCCCAGCAGTAGTGGCCATCAAGTGTGGAAACCATCGATGGTTCACCATAGATGGTTTGTGCCATTGTTGGACTGACCACCGATAGCCATCACTAGTAGTGGGGATCAACCATCCTCTACAGCCCTCAGACTGGTAGTATGTTGCTTGATTGTGACATCATAACCAATCGCCACACCCCAAGCATAAAACTAGCGTGGAGGAGGAGCTTTATATACTGCTGGCTGCTTCTCCTTCAGTCAGTGACTGCAGCTCCTGTGTTTGTTTATATGTGTATATTGGGGCTCCACAGGGGCACTAAAATTACTTCATGAGTAACATTACTTTTAGAGATATAGGGACAATGATACCAATGATGAGATTAACTTCTCGATTTCGCCGGGGAGTGATTTGGGTTACAACCAGTTATTGCAGTGCATTGGTCAGTGACCACAGCATGTGTGAGAGTAAGTTATAGGCTAGAATGTGAGCTTTAAACCAAATCCCTGCACCCTCTTGGACATAGCTACCTTAGACAAGGTTATCTCCTCCCCTCATGGGAGTAGTGACCTGCTGAAAAATTGAGAGAAATGTGTATTAATTTTTATTATAAACATTTATTCATACTGTATAGTGCCAGGATAGTTGCAGCACTTTACAATGAGAAAAAAGCACAGTAATCAAACAAGATTTGGGTGCTAATATAAAGACAAAACACAAGGAGGATCCTGTTCTCAATATTACTATACTACATGTCCAAACTCATGCAGTCATAACTTCTAATTAGAGTACGGTCTTTTCAGCCACATTGCTAACAGGTGCATAAGATCTGGCATACAGCCATGCAATCTTGATACTCAAACATTAGAAGCTGAATGTTTATAGGCAGAAAGGAGCGCTTGTAGAATGTGATATATATAACTAAAAAGTTAATAAAAACTATATCATGAATAAGAAACAAAAGAATATTTATAAAAAAGGAATATATTTAAAAACACAATGCTGATACACTTTAAAATAAAAAAATAAATATGTGCTGAATAACAATGAATGTATTGCACAAATAATGTTTAAAGCTCTTTTAAGAGTAGGTGAGGGTGTCGGGCAGCGGGGTTCCGGATAAGAACTGGTAAGTGGAACCGTATGCATGATGTTGAAGAGACACAGGTGGTTACTGACTAAACTATCCCTATGCTCACCTTCCGTCTTCTGGCACTAGTCACCTCTTCCTTTCTCTCGGAGAGGTCTGGTGCTTCTAAAACACCGACGCTGTTCGTATTGCCAGAAGTGTCAGAGCGGACGGCCGCGTCACTTCTGGTTTTGTGAATGCAGGATATCCCAGGCTCCATAGCGTTTCGTGTACTAAGACACTTTGTCAAGGCTGCTGCTTGTAGCTAGAGATCCCTTTTTATTCAGGATTTGTTCAAAAACTTTATTAGTAAGAACGGAAGTCCTTGGAAGAACTTACATTAAAAAGGCGGTGAACACATGTATTGTGCTCTAGGTGTTCAGCATTGTTTAAAATATGTTAAAAAATGTATGTATTTGGAATAGTGTCTGAATAAATGTTAAAAGCAATGTATGATAACATTTAGGAACTAAAATCTAGTAAACCCATTAGTGAAAAGGGAGAATTTAAGAAAAAAGTAATTTATAGAAAATAATTATTTAATGAAAAATAATTTTATAGAAGATAATTTTATACTAACGCATTCAGCTCTATATCGATGTTGAGAACTTTTGGTCTTAGAGTATTCAGTGTGTAGATCCATTTTGTCTCGGATTTCTTTAATTCCATTATTAAATCTCCCTCTCTCCAATGAGGGCATATTTTTTGGATGGCTACTTATTTTAATCCAATGGGGTTCTTTATGTGAGCTTCTGCAAAATGTTGTGATACACTATGTGTAGCCAATCCCCTTTTGATGTTATAGATAAGCTTAGCCATACGTGTTTTCATTTTTCTTTTGGTTTGGCCCACATATTGTGAGCCACAGGTGCATTCCAACAAGTTTATCACCCCTTCAGACTCGCAGGTGAGATGTTGTTTTATCACAAAGTCTTTATTGGTGTGGTTGAATTTGAATACAAATGTTCATTTTGTGGTTTGCTTTTTAGTTGTTCTACATGCCATGCAATTCAAACAGGTGTAGAACCATTTTCTGTCTCTATTAGTGGTTTCTTTTTTTTCTATTGGGATGAAACTGTGTGTCAATTTCTGTTTTAGAGTTTTGGCTCGTCTATATATTATTTTTGGATTTGGTGGGATAATTTTTCATAGATCTTCATCTAGTAGTAGGATTTGCCAGTTGTTCTTATTGATCTTTTCTATTTCAGTGTGATTTGAGCTAAATTGTGTAGTACATGCTGTAGGTAATTTTTCATTGTTTCTGAATTTTTTATTTTATTTCTTGGCTTTGTTGTTTGAACATCTCATCTTTGGTGCAATTTCTTTTGAGTCTACTTAGTTGTCCTCAAGGGATGTTATTTAACCACTATCTGTGGTGGTTGCTGCTGTAAGGGAGAAAGTTGTTCCCATCCACCTCCTTTATGTGGGTTTTTGTGATGATTGTGTTCTCTTCTATGGAAATTTCAAGATCTAGAAAGATTACTTTTTCTTTGCTTGTTGTTTTGGTAAATTCAAGTACCATGGTATTCCCATTCATATATACAATGAAATATTCTAGTTCTTTTTGTGGTTCATGCCAGATAAAAAAAATACGTCATCAATAAATCTTTGCCAGCAGATTAGGTTGTCTCTAAATTTGTTGTTGTGCCAAATGGCGTCATCCTCACATTTTGTGATGAACACATTTGCTTAACTGATGCGAAGGGTGTACCCATTGCGGTTCCCTTGGTCTCCAGGTAGAACTTTCCATCATACCAAAATAATTATTGATCAGTATGTATTCTATTTGTTCCATTATGAAGTTGATTTGTTTGTTTGGTATGTCTGTTTGTGTAAAGAGATTGTGATTGGTGTGATTGCATCCTAATGTGTGTTGTATGCAGGTGTAAGAGATTTGATGTCGCTAGTACAAAGTGTATAAGAATCTTTCCATTCGATGGTGTTCAGTATTTGCAAAATATGTATTGTGTCCTTTAAATAACTGCTTTGTTTTTGAACTATTGGCTGTAGAAAATGTTCTCTGTAACAGCATAAGTGTGAGGTAAGGGATCCGATTACAGGTATGATTGGTCGACCCAGTAGAGTTTCTGTGTTCTTATGGATTTTTGGTAGAAAATAGAAAGTAGGTATTTTAGGATTTTTTTATTGTGATATATATGTGTTCTTTTCTGTTGATAATTCCCATGAGTGGCCCTTCATCCAACTGTTCATTAAGTTGTCCCTTGAATCTTTGGTGGGATCCGATGGTAATCTTTTGTATGTCTCTGTGTCTAATAGAAGGTTCTTGGCTTCTTCATCATACTGTGACCAATTTAGAATCACCAGTCCACCCCATTTGTCAGCTGGTTTGATTACCAGTGATTTATCTTCCTTTAATTCTTTAAGGGCTTTTTTCTCTTTAGCTATAAGGTTGTATTTTTGTTTCTTTTTTTCCGGGTGGTTCATTATTTCTTCTTCCATAAGTCTTTGGAATGTTTCCATGTGAGGTCCTTTGATATGTGCAGGATAAAATTTTGAGTTTGGTCGGAGACCTGTGTGTTGGTATGTTTCTTCAGTATATGTGGATTTCATTACTGACTCTTTGTTGATAAATGTCTTTATGCATAATTTCCGTACAAATGTCTGTACATCAAATTAGACATCAAACTTGTTATTAGTCGAGTTCGGAGCAAATTTAAGTCCCTTTTCTAACAATGGCCCTCATTCAGAGCCATACGCTCTGAGCAGAGCGCACGCTCTGAATGAGGGCCGCCCTCCATAATTATGGAGCGTCCTCCTGGACGCTCGTATAGCTGTGGGTCACCACCCACAGCCTATATGAGCGTGCAGTTTGATGGCCACGATGGTCTTGACCATCGCGACCATCGCCACTGCGAGCCGGAGCCTGCGGTTGAGTTTTTCAACCGCAAGGTCCGGAGTGATTTTGGCTCTATCAGAGCCAAAATCACTCCCACTGACATCACTAGTGATGTCAGTGGGCCGGCTTCTGACGGTAGGCGTTCCCATGGGAACGCCCCCGTCAGGGAGGCACGCCCCAGCACACCCACCAAAGGGGGCGTGCTGTCAATCAACATTGACAGCACGCCCCCTTTGATCAGACACAATGAGTGAAGGAAAGTCCTTCGCTCGTCGCGTCTGGTGCATGCGCACGACGCAGCTCCCTCCATCGTGCGCATGCTCAGTGCAGACCATTGACCCACTTGCGAGCGGACAGCCGCTCGCGAGTGGGTCTGAATCAGGCCCAATGTCTTTTGGTCTTGGCTAAGGGGTTTCTTGCTTAAATTAAATATAGTTTGTTTTTCTTGAGTTATTAATGTTGATTTGGGTTTCTTGATCTTCTTGCCTCCTCATGTGACTCTCTTTCTGGGAGGGTATTTGTTCTAATTTTTTTGTGAGTGGTTTTCCCTTTTTCTGGTGGTTTGGTGTCCCCCAGATTAAATCTAAATAAATATTGTCACTGTCTTCCTGTTCTTGTTTGCCTGTCAAATTTCTTTTTCTATGATTTATTTCCTCCATGACTAGCTGTTGTTTTGTTTGTTTATTGTTTTCAATGTTTGCTAATAGTGATTGGACTTGTCTTTCTTCCACCTTGGCCATTTGTGTTCATGATTTAAATGAATACTTTTTAAGCTGATATCTGCTATTGTGAGGTATGGTCTGGTAAGAAGTGTTTGTTGTCATATAGTTGATATTTTCTTTGTCTTCTTGGTGTTGTAGGTTTAATTTTGATAAGTGTTTCTTTTCTATTTTGTTGTGTTCCTCTATTTCTTATTGGTTGTCTCCATTCATTATGTGGTCTGTGGTTATATTGGGGTATTATTGATTCCTGATGTTGTTTCCAGTTGTTTGTTCTTCGCAGATGTTTTGTATTTGATAGTGTGACATTTTCTTTTATATCTCTTTGGAATTTCTTTTGTTTCTGTTGTATAATACTTTGTTCTATTCCTGCAGTCTTATCATTTGTCATTTGGTTAAGCTTTTTGAAGTCTTCCATGTTATGTAAAGGTTAATATTTTTTCTCCTTAGTTTTAATTAGTTTGTTAGTGTAATCTAGAAAAAGTTTTCTATCTTCTATAATTAATTTGATTAAGTTTTTGGAACATGTGTCTAGTTCTTCATTCCACTTACTGAAAAAGTCCATATGTAGGGGTTCAAAAGTGGGATTTTTTTTGGATCCTAAGACCTTGAGGGATTAAATTGTTATCCAGAAATTTTCTTAATGTGGTAATTTCCCACCATAATTTGCACTCTTGTGTATAAATTCTTTCCAATCTCAGGAATTGTGTACAGAATCATTCATCTTCTTTTGAGATTTCTGGTGAATTTGGGTTAGTAGAAAAAATTACTTCTCAATTTGCCCTCCTTTGTTCATGGGAAAAGTGTGTAGCCATGGATACTTGAGCAGCAGTTGCACTAGTAGTGTGTAAATATAAATAAATATGTGTGCCACACTTAGTTGTTAGCTGCTCCTGATGGTCTGTTTAAATATTTATAGGCAGAAAGGAGTGCTTGTAGAATGTGAAATATATCACTAAAAAGTGAATAAGTACTATATGATGAATAAGAAATAATAGAATATGTATAAAAAAGGAATATATATATATATAAACACAATGCTGATAAACTTTAAAATAAAAGATAAAAATATGTTCTAAATAACAGTGAATGGAAAGATTCTTATACACTTTGCACTAGCGACATCAAATCTCTACAACTGCATAGAACACACATTAAGATGCAATCACATCAGACACTATCTCTCTACACAAGCAGACATACCGAATGAACAACTTCATAATGGAACAAATAGAATACATACTGAACAATAATTATATTGGTATGATGTAATGTTTTACCTGCAGACCAAGGGAACCGCAATGGGTACTACCTTCACATCTAGTTATGTGAATTTGTTCATTGCACAATGGGAAGACAGTGCCATTTGGCACAACAACAAATTTAGAGACAACCTAATCTGCTGGCAAAGATTTATTGATGACATGTATTTTTATCTGGCATGGACCACAAGAACTAGAATATTTCATTGTTTATATGAATGGGAATAACATGGTACTTGAATTTACCACAACAACAAGCCAAGAAAAAGTAATCTTTCTAGATCTTGAAATTTCCATAGAAGAGGACACAATCATCACAAAAACCCACATAAAGGAGGTGGATGGGAACAACTTTCTCCCTTACAGCAGCAACCACCACAGAAAGTGGTTAAATAACATCCCTGTAAGACAACTAAGGAGATTCAAAAGAAATTGCACCAAAGATGAGATGTTCAAACAACAAAGCCAAGAATTAAAATACAAAATTCAGAAAAAAGGCTATGGAGATCAATTACTGGACAAAGAAATAGAGAAGTGACAAACCTCAACAGACAAGACATGATGAAATATACAGGGAAAAAACCAACAATGAAAAATTATCTACAGCATTTATTACACAATTTAGCTCAAATCACACTGAAATAGAAAAGATCATTAAGAAAAACTGGCAAATCCTACTACTAGATATTGATCTATGAAAAATTATCCCACCAAATCCAAAAATAATATACAGTCAGGTATAATATAATATAATATACAAACCGTTGTAATTCCTACACCGTTCACCTGATTTTGATGTAATTACCCTCAAATTAAATCTGAAAGTCTGCAGTTAAAGCACATCTTGTTTGATTCATTTCAAAGCCATTGTGGTGGTGAATAGAGGCCAAAATATAAATTTCTGTCAATGTCCCAATATTTATGGACCTGACTGTATAGACGAATCAAAACTCTAAAACAAGAATTGACACACAGTTTCATCCCAATAGAAGAAAAGGAAACCACTAATAGAGACACAAAAGTGTTCTACACCTGTTTGAATTGCATGGCATGTATAACAATCAAAAAGCAAACCACAAAACCAACATTTGGATTCAAATCCAACCAAACCAATAAAGACTTTGTGATAAAACAACATCTCACCTGGGAGTCTGAAGGGGTGATAAACTTGTTGGAATGCACCTGTGGCTCACAATATGTGGGCCAAACCAAAAGAAAAATGAAAACACGTATGGTCGAGCTTATCTATAACA
Organism: Taudactylus pleione; assembly: GCA_031769625.1. Classification (NCBI taxonomy): domain Eukaryota; kingdom Metazoa; phylum Chordata; class Amphibia; order Anura; family Myobatrachidae; genus Taudactylus; species Taudactylus pleione. Next base: position 7,591,267 of record JAUIMM010000063.1, read on the forward strand.
TCAAAAGGGGATTGGCTACACATAGTGTATCACAACATTTTGCACAAGCTCACATAAAGAACCCCATTGGATTAAAATATGTAGCCATCCATAATATATGCCCTCATTGGAGAGGGGGAGATTTAATAATGGAATTAAAGAAATCCGAGACAAAATGGATCTACACACTGAATACTCTAAGACCAAAAGATCTCAACATCGAAATAGAGCTCAATGTTTTTTTTTTTTAAATTATCTTCTATAAAATAATTTTTCATTAAATAATTATTTTCTATAAAATTACTTTTTTCTTAAATTCCCCCTTTTCACTAATGGGTTTACTAGATTTTAGTTCCTAAATGTTATCATACATTGCTTTCAACATTTATTCAGACACTATTCCAATTACATAAATTTTTTAACATATTTTAAGCAATGCTGAACACCTAGAGCACAATACATGTGCTCACTGCCTTTTTAATGTAAGTTCCGCCCAAGGACTTCCGTTCTTATTAATATAGTTTTTGAACAAATCCTGAATAAAAAGGGATCTCCAGCTACAAGCAGCATCCTTAAAAAGTATCTTAGTACATGAAATGCTTTGGAGACTGGGATATCCGGCATTTGCCAAACCAGAAGTGATGCGGCCATCCGCTCCGACACTTCCGGCAATATGAACAGCGTCAGCGAGGAAGAAGGACCGGACTCCTCCTGGAGAAAGGAAGAGGTGACCAGTGACAGAAGATGTAAGGTGAGCATAGGGATAGTTTAGTCAGTAACCACCTGTGTCTCTTCAACATCATGCATACGGCACCACTTACCAGCTCTTATCCGGAACCCCGCTGTCTGGCTCCCTCATCTACTCTTAAAAGATCTTTAAATATTATTTGTGCAATACATTCATTATGTTATTCAGCACATATTTAGATTTTTTATTTTAACGTGTATCAGCATTGTTTTTATATATATTCCTTTTTTATACATATTATTTTATTTCTTATTCATCATATAGTTTTTATTCACTTTTTAGTGATATATATCACATTCTACAAGCGCTCCTTTCTGCCTATAAATATTTAAACAAACCATCAAAAGCAGCTAACAACTTAGCACGGCACACATATTTCTTTATATTACAAGCTGAATGGGTCGTACTAAAGAACTCAGTGACTTTGAACATTTGAGCACTGTAATAGTATGCCACCTTTCCAACTAGTAAGTTTGTGACATTTCTAATCTGCAAGAACTGTTCCAGTCACCTGTTGGTTCTTTTATTGTAAAACAGAAATATCTAGGAGCAGCAACAACTTGTCTGTGAAACAGTGGCCACACAAGCTCATAGAAGAATGACAGAAGGCTTACAGTTCTGTTATTTTGGCAGGAAAGGATAGCTAATCATCAGCCCGGGTACAGTTGGGTTATTGTGTGCACTCACGTTCATGGACATTGTTTGACAAGTATTGAATACCCCACCAGGGCAGCAAATAGACCTATCCAGGTGGGATTGTTATGGTGGAAGGTTGATTTGGATACCCTAGGTTTGGTTTAAGGCACTCATCAGGTGGTCATCATCTGCAGTTCAATTGTTGTTGTGGGTTTTGTATTGTTGAACAGCTCTGGTTAGGGGCCATACTTTCTATGCACCATATAGTTCTTTGTTTATTATAAATAAATAGCTTTCCCTTTTAACTCACAATTCTGTCTCCTTGTGTTTATTCTAAATTAAGTTTATTTATAGGTGATAGACTCTCACAAGACACCTATTTAGGGAGCATTACAGAGCGAGGGTGGGGTGGAAAGAACATTGGTATCACAGGCAGTACGTTCTTGAAAGATTTCTGGCAAGTGGCTTTCTCTGTTCTTAGTGAGATGTATTTACTCTCTGCACATTTTGCTCAATGTTAAAATTTTATGTTAAAGAAAGTAGCGAAATGATCTTAGTACCAGTCCCAATTTCACAGGGCCAACACTGTTTATAGTAATAAATAAAGTAGACATAAGCAGTTTGGTTCTACTTTGTTATGTCGAAGCTGGATAATTGGCTGAGACAGAATCAGTTTAAAATTAGATTGGAATGACGCCATCTTGCAAATGGCCACAGGACACCATCTTAGAAAATGAGATCTGCACGACGCCATTTTGCGAATGGCCGCCCAGCGCCATTTTGGGGAAACTCACACTTAAGTACATATGACGATGCTATTATTAGCATCATGCGATTGCATATTTCACCATACCCCATACACACATTAAAAATACGCACATCAGCGAATGCATAATACCCCATGTACAGACGCTGTTTATTAGCTTCATGCGTATGCATCTTCCCTAAGTTAAAAGCCCTCACTACATAAATCTAACTAGCGTCTTTTCCCAAACCCCAAGTACTTACACACTGCACACTTACATAAAAGATTCCATAGCTTCAAAGTGTAATATTCAAGGTTTATTCATTTATTACTAATGTTGTGAAATAAAGACTATTTTGATATCTAAGATTAAGTACATGATAAACAAACAGTGTTTTGGTGTTGTACTGATCTACTCTGTCTCAACAGCTTTCCGGTATCATCAGTGAGAAGATCGCAACATGCATTCTCAACTTATGGACTGTAGAGAGTTAAAACACTGAAATGTACTTTGTAATGTTAGCAGCTTAGATTTGCATGCGGCGGGAAAAAGGAGACAAAAGGCTGTCGGAGGCTGACCTGTGTCCATTTGAATCAACCTGTTAAATGTTCTGTAACAGAAGCACCGTGACTGGGAACCAATGGAATCATGCCAAAGTTTCCTATTGTATTGCTTATCCCTGTAAGGGTATAAATGTGCGTACACAGTCCAATCTGGAGTCTTCTTGCTGATGCTGATGATGGAGGTTTCTTGTTGATGCCGGTAACTGGTCCCAGTGCACGTACGGATGTATAACTGTACCTTGGGTCAGTATGATTTCTTTGCGCTAAATTGTCTTTAGATCACAGCATATAATCTACTGTTTTTATGTTGAATAATAATCTTTGTGCGTTGGAAACACATGTCTCAAAGTCTGAAGGCATTTATTTACTGTATGACTGCGAACGCAAATAGCGTCAATTCTAGGAGGTATAGGCAGAATTTAGAAGGTATAGGCAGGATTTAGAAGGTATAGGCAGGAGTGTATAGAGGTTTAAATCCAGTATCCTTAGTTACTTTAGAATCTTATTATCTATCCAGCTCTCACATGTTTTGGATAGCTAATAAGATATAGGATATAGCCGAACTTGCGCAAATTTGGTGAAAAGAACTGAGTAAAACCGAACTGCTCATCTAAAAAATAAAGTACTTTGTAAACCACATAACTCATACTATTGTTTTCAGCCTCCCTACCACAATCTTCTACTTTTAAATCCCTCCCACTTCAGACCGTTTCAACCTAGGCTCTCTGGACCTCATACAGAGCCGGTCGCACAGAGCGTGCGGTCGGTCTGAATGAGGGGAGGACCTCTTGAATTTTCAAGACATCCTCCTTTGCAGTGGTAAGGCTGTGGGTTAACACACACAGCCTTACGACTGCCTAAGGTGATGGTTGCGATGGTCAAGGGTAGGGTAGGGTCGTACCCTAGGGTAGGGTCTCCCTTGTCGTAAGCCCGGAGAGCTTCTGGCTCTGCCTGAGCTGGAAGCTCTCCACTGACATCACTAGTGATGTCAGTAAGGCCGCCCCCAAACGGTAGGTGTTCCCATGGGAATGCCCCCGTTTGGGCTGCCACCCCCCCGGCCCGCCTTCCAAATGGGGCGAGCTGTCAATCAACATCAACAGCTCGCCCCCTTTGGATCGAGACCCGCTACGACTGGCGCTGTTGGTCATAGCGGGTCTCACGCATGCGCACGACAGTGCCGGCGCCATCGTGCGCATGCTCTGTGGGGGGCCATCGACCTGGTCCGAGCGCATCGGCGCTAACGACCGGGTCTGAATGACCCCCTCAGTTTTTAACCTCTATTTTCTGCCCTCCAATTTATGCTCCCTCCCACCTCAATTTAAAATTTTATCTTGCCCCATACATACACACACATGTCTCAATATGTAAACTCAGCCTCCATTTTTGACCACACACATCAATTCTGATTTAACCCCTAGAATGCTCTAGAATGCAAGCTATCATGAACAGGGTCCTCTCTCTTTTCCCTAAGTAAATATGGAGTCTGTTCATAAAACAGAGCAAGGCCCTGTTTTGGCATTTCTCTGCTTGGTGCTATTCACAGAGCGGGTTAATGTGGAGAAGTTCATTACTTTTCCAGCGCCACCCCCACTCAGTGGCTGAATCGCATCACCATACTGTAGTATGGTGAGTGCGACTCAATAAAGATGAAAAGCTGAGCTTTCCGCTTCTCCTGTGTGTTCAGGTTCGCCATCTAAGGATGGCATAGTCTGAACACTGTCAAAGAGTGAGCGGGAAATTGGTTTCTTCACTGTCTTCTGCCCGACACCTGTTGCTGGCTCCGCCCCTTGACATCCCAGCAGCCACTGCAGCCTTTCCTGTACTGTGCCAGAGACATGCGCAGAAGGGACTCGGGATGGCCATCGGTGGTGTTACCATCGATGGTTACCATTGGTGGCAAAATAGCAGATGGTAACAAACTATTCTATGGATGACCATCGATGGTTTCACCAACCGATGGTCATCCCTGTTTGTTAACTGACTGGCCCATAGGCCAATCAGAACCTGGAGACGGGGCTTTGCAGGTGCCTGGGGGGGGGCAAAATTTGGCTATGCCTGGACATCAATGGAGGAACACCATTTGGTTCTCCCCCATCAATGTCAAAATCATTCAACATCGGCCATAAACCATCAATGATTTTAAATCATCAATGGTCAATTGCCATCCCTAGTAGGGACCTGGCTGCCAAATCCTCTCTTCCCAGAGAGGACCGCAGCTATCGACAGTATTTTCAGAGACCTGGATATCGGATCGCTTTGCCAGAAGGGTAAGTATAGATGAATTGCTACTTAGCCAAGCTATGTATCATCTCAAACTGATGCAATATATAGTGAAAAGTAGCAATTTATTAACGCAAATGTACATTAATAGATCCCTATGTGATTTGCAGGGTGTAATTATGTTAATATGTAAATTTATGAACTTGTCTGTTACTGTTTGACCACCTTGTACCTATGTAATTTAGTTGTATGTTCTACCCCTTTGTCTGGTGCCACAGAAACCCTAGTGGTGAATTATAAATAAAAGATCATTTTAATAACCTCAAGTCATGTCTTTTTTTAATCCCTGCCACTTTAGTTTTCTATTTTAACCCCCTCAGCTGTCCACTTTTAACTTTCTCATACAGTACCTCAGATTTTAAACTCCCACCCCATGCCTCTAATTTAAATGACCACACCTCATGCTTTTGTTTTTAGCCCCCATAACACATGCCTACATTTTTAAACTTGCTGCACCTCACTTTTCAATACCCTCTTATGCACTACAAATGTCTGAAGGGGGAGATGTATGAAACTTTGGAAAGAGATAAAGTTGAGAGAGACAACATACTAACCATCATCCTGTAACTGTAATTATTCAAAAACACAGTTAGAAACTGATTGGTTGGTACTTTGGGCCTGATTCAGACCCGGTCGCTAGCAAGCATCCGCTTGCTGCTGCCGATGATCGCTAATCTGCGCATGCATCGCAGTGCGCGTGCGCGAACTACTCATAGCGATCGGGACCCGCTCGCTCGCCCTGTAAAGACAGCCCAGTGAAATGAGTGACAGGAGAGGCCGTTTGTGGGTGGTAACAGGGGCAGTCCAGTGAAAACGGGGGAGTGAAGGTGTGAATGCAGGCGTGCCTGAGTGTCTCAACGTCATTTCAGAGGCGTGTATAATTAACAGGCAACGTCATAGTACACGTCACCAGCCTTTTTTTTACTCTGAAATCCTTGCAGTGCTTGTGGTAGGGTAGAGGCAAATAAAAGAGCTGCTATCGCTGCCGATGGTCCTCGATGTACCAATGTTTTAATACACTTCGTGGAGATGATGTGCGCTAGTGGGCGTCTCACCATATACTAATGGGCATCTGCATACACAAAGTGATCGCTCGCCAAGACATAGTGGGTGTGCTTATGCCTTGCCATGCGATTGCCTGGTTGACGTCACTTAGCTGAATTTGCATACGCAGGGAGCGAGCGGCCGCATCTATCGAACGGGTCTGAATCAGGCCCTTTATCCCTCTCCACTTTATCTCTCTCCAAGGTTTGATACATCTCCCCCTAAATTGCTTAGAACCCCTGCATCTCTGTTCTAAGCCGATACTGGGCCATTGTGCCTAATTCTTACTCATGATTCCGTGCTTTGCAACAACTATTAGGAAGAAATGTTGCCATCTACTGGTCATATTAAAAATGAGCTTCTATAGTCACCACCATGCTCATTAATGCAGTCATTGTTTTCTGTTGTCACTATCAGTTTTTAAGATAAAAAACATTCTCTGGTGCTATGAAATTATATTTAGGTCTCTTCTGGAATTTGGGGAAAACAAATGTTTAAATACACAATATTTAATAATTATTTAACAGTTATGATATCAGATTGTCAAGTTATTGCTAATTACCTCTGTTTAGAATATATTACTCTAGGGACTCTGTTATCATTTTTCATTAACTGCAACAATTTTCCCGTGCCATATGACTCCAAGCAAGTTATCATTTGAACTAGCACTTTTTGTTCACTGTCAGACACTTTACATGAAGTGCATGGCATGTACTGTAATTAAGGAGCTGAAAATAGTTACCCAAAATTAAATTTTAAAGTCCCAAAACATGCACAAGGAAGTATCTCACATTCAGAGTGTTCATCAAACACTTGTACTAATACATTCACTTGCAGTAATGCAGAAACCTTGCAACAGTTCTACATTATTATGACCACCTGCTACATATGACATCGGCAGTGCGTAGCCCATGAAGTATGTCACCTGGCTTGGTGGGTATATAAGGTGTGCGATAGGCTGTCTGCACACATATCACTCGTTGCTGTCATTGGTAAAAGAGCTAATTTATCCGAGTTGCAAAAAAGGAATGATTATTGGCTTTCAGGCCAAGGGTGGCAGTATTGCTGAAACAGCGCAGTTTGTGAACTGTTAGCGTGTTGCTGTGGTGAAGGTGTGTCGTGACTGAATAAATTGCACCATTGCGAATAAGCAACGTGGAAACTGCGCAGCACCACGTGCCATTGATGTGAGAGGTGAACGTCAGCTACGAAGGTGCATGGGGGCCCACCGACACGCTACAGTGGAACAGCTCACTGTCAAAATTAACCAGGGAGCCACCAGATGTCTGTCTAAAAATGACAGTTCAGCGAACCCTGCTGCGTATGGGGCTCCGAAGCAAACGTATGGAGAACGAACACCCTGCAACCTATGCTAATGAAGGTGCATAGGGGGAAAAGGATTACATTTTCACATCTGTTTCAGAATCAGACCACCGCTGATTGGCAAAGGGTAGCCTTCTCCGATTCATCGAATGGATGGACGTTGGCATGTCAGGTGAGAAACATCGGAGAACGAACACCCTGCAACCATTGCTGGAAGAATACAAGCTGTTGGTGGCCTCATTATGTTCTGGGGAATGTTTTCCTGGCATTCTATGGACCTGCTCATCCATGTGGAAGGCACCCTCAACCGATTTGGTTATGAATCCTTCCTTGCAGAGCACGTACACCCATACATGCTGATTGTCTTCCGAGGCAGATGGGATTCTCCAGCAAGACAATGTGACATGTCACACAGCTAGAAATGTCCAACAGTGGTTGGACGAGCACGACAAAGACTTCCAAGTACTTCCCTGGCCCCCTAATTCCAAGGACTTGAACCCAATTGAGAATCTGTGGGATCACCTCGATCGCTGTGTTCGCTCTATGGATACTCCACCATGCACCCTCTAGCAGCTATGGGATGTACTGCAGTCAGCATGGCTCCAGATACATGTGTCAACCTACCAGCACCTTATTGAGTCACTCCCAGCCTGTCTAGCTGCTGTCCTTGCTGCACACGATGGTTACTCTGGCTATTAGCTGGTGGTCATAATAATGTGACTCGACTGTGTATATGCACATAGGGGCTGATGCAGAATGAGCCAGTTCACTTATGTCTGCTTGTGCCTGGAAAGGAAAAGGCTGCTCAAATGTAGTAACAGCATGTTTGCGTAATTGTGAACAGATACAGACTGAACATCTGCAATAGCTGTAATATTTGCTTGTGGCCATGGGCAGGTGTAAATAATGGTTGATTATGATGCCGATCCACAGCACTAGGGAACTGCTTGTGATTGGCCGATTACAAATGCTTCACTGGCGCTGATTGGTGATTCATTCATCACTTGTGTTTATGTCATATACTTGTGTATTTGGTTACCAAACGTTTTTTATTTTTGACACGTCTGACAGGGAATTGTAACAGAGAGGTTTTTGCAGCTTTATTGATGAATAATATGGAATGTTTTTGTGACAACATGCTACTGACTCAGATCCCCCACTTATGTACAAAGGATGCAACATTGGTTGCACCATTGAACTTCTGAACAACTCTATGGTATATCAGAATGTCTGTCTCAACTAAGATACCCGGGCCAGTCCAACTGCGAACTAATTTGCAGTTGCTTATTAGGACACACCCAGAAAACGGTACCGACATGCCTGGTTTTTGTAGCCACCCCGCGTTACCTCCCCCAAGCAGTCATTACCTGTCACTCACTTTCCAATTAAATCCTCACTGCATCCGTCATCGCTAATTAATCACCACCTGCCATCTGCATTGCACCCACCTCTCAGTCAGGCCATACAGTATATCTGATGTGTGCCTGGCATTAACCAGGCACATTTGTTACTGTTACTAATGTGTGCCAGTGATATGGGGTGCACTTTTGGGCAACTCTGCATCAGCACCATATTTTGCAAACTGATTCTCTGTCTGGCTGTTTTACTCTTCATGGACTGATCAATAGATTTTGTGTGAAGATCACAGTGGTCCTGATTCTGAAAATCAGGGGTATTTTACTGCCAGATAAATGTGTATTTTTACCAGCAGCAAACCTAGAGGCTTCCTGTGCCATCCCCACCGTCACTGGGAAGGGCAGCACTGCCTGGACTGTCTTGAAAACGTGGTTGCACAGACTGCAGGGTGCCGGTTTGGAGACTGCTAGCCAGAGACAAGGGCCTGTGGGGCAGCAACGGTGCCATCCACAGAGTCTGGTTGCTCATCTCTAGATATATCCATAATATTCACCTACAGTATATGCACAGTTGCAGACATCTTGTGTTTGGTTTGGTACAAGTCATCAGTATCAATGCATACTTACACCTTTCCAATACGAGGCACAAAACAAGCGTATTTACACTTATATGCAGGTATGCCTAGCGAGGGTTCTCAGGATACTTTTGCAATTTGGCCACTGCACAAAAGTCCATTTGTGGGCAATAACACAATTGTGCACACATACCAAAATGAAGCTGTATTTAGATATAAGTATGACTCAGCCTTACATTCCCTTACACATGGAGAGGCAGAACAAGAGCTGGCAGCATAAATGAAATACAGTCAACCAGTGGCGACCACACAGGTGGGACTGCAACGCAGTCCAAAATTTATATAGGGGAGCCACACCAACTGCCAGTGAGTCCCGGCCAGTCATGTTTGGCAGCGTTTGGGGTTGCAGTAAGAGTGGCTCCCCTATTTATATTTTGGACTGTGCTGAGCCTGTAGCTTTGAAGCCGCCACTGTGAGAGAAGGCATATATAAGCAGTTTATGGTTTTTAAGAGGTCACCATAGTACTGGTGTAATTGATGATGTCATCATCAGCCCTCTCAAGTCCTTGTTGGACTTTTCTCTGCTTTATGCCCCTTAAGCGGCATCTCTTATTTTCTGCTTTATGCCCCACTGAGCATCATTTGCAAGTCGTTTGTACAGGTGTTTATACTTAACTACACTGTATATGGAAAATGAGAGTTTCATCTATTAATACATAAAAATGTGCGCAAACCCCCTTGTTTTGGTTTTGATTCAAATTCATCACCATGCTTCGGATTAGGCAAAACCACCCTCAAGTGTCTTGGTTTGGATTCGGTTTTGGTTCAGTTTCAGGATTCCTTAAAAATCGATAAAAATCTATTTAAACATTAGACTTTTTGGTGCCCTGTGTCAGAGAGAGCATTAGCGCCCCCCCTCCCCATTTTTTAAATAGGGACATAAAATAGTGCACCTGAAAAAGGGCCATTGCCTCATGGGGAAGGGCCAGGGAAGAGATAGGGCAGGCCAGGAGATGCTGGGGATAACAGAAGAGGAAGCTACAAGTGAGAATGATAATATACAGGAAAGTGGACAGGCCCAGACAGCGCCCCCTGCCCTGTGCCATGGCACTGGTCGTACTACCCTAGTTACGGCCCTAGCGTTCACTCACCCGATGCGTATGCAAATTTGGTCAAGTGACGGCAAGGCAGGCGATCGCACAGCAAGGCATAAGCACGCCAATTATATCTTGGCATGCAATCCCTCTGTGTATGCAGATGCCCACTGTGTATACCAGTCTTAAGATGCCCACTTGCGCACGTCATCTGCAGGAAGTGTATGCAACCATCGGTACATCGGGTACCATCTGAATCCAACACAGCACTTATGGTTGACTATACCCTACCGCAAGCACTGCGAGCACTTCAGTGTGAAATACAACCAGGTGACGTGTACTATGACACTGCCCCTTAATTATGCACTTCTCTGAAACGGCGTTAAGACGCTCAGGTGCGCCTGCGTTCGCACCTCCACTCCCCCGTTTCCAGTGGCCTGCTCCTGTAACCACCCACAAACGGCCTCTCCTGTCACTCAGTTTACAGGGCAGTCTATGTACAGCGAGCGTACGCTTCCCGATCTCTCGCACTTGTTCACGCACAGGCACTGTGATGCATGCGCACAATGCGAACTATCGGCAGTTACGAGCGAATGCATCCTAGCAAGAGAGTCTGAATCAGGTCTTTAATTCAAGACTCCTGAATCTTCCAAAAGTCCAGAACTTTTACAGTACAAATGATTTTACTTGTCTCTGGACGTTACTATTGTTTGTAGCCTGATGGAAGCCATTTTAAGAATGCCTGTAGTCAGTAAAAGAGATGGCAGGCGATATGTCTGTGCTAGAGAGGAGCATGGAGGAATTGTGTGTCTATGGTAAAAGGCTGTGGTCTCATTAAAAGTAGAGACAAGCAAATCTCCCGCTGTTCAGTTTCATTTAATATAAGGGTTGAATGTGCAACAATGAGTCAGTGTGGTTCTGGTTGAATTATTACGGATTGAGCATAAGGTTTAGCATCACTTCTGGTTGTTTGGTATGTACTGGCAATGTGACACACTGTTCTTTGGCTGGAAGAGCTTGTTGCACATCATCACTTTAATAGAGATACAATTTACATGCTGTTTGCTTTTAAATGTTTTGTTTTTCAGCCCCTAACCACTTTTATGATGTCTCGGAGAACTAGTGTCTGCGGGTGAATGCCTCACTCCTGACAAAGAGATCAGGGGGTCATTTTATCAAAGGTTGATTTGGCACTTTGAGTGATTTGAGGTGCGATTTTCATTCGATTTGTATTCGATTTTGCTTTAGGGTATTTTACTAAAGGCCAAATTGAATGTAAAATCAAATTTCAAATCAAATTTTTAGTCAAATCGGCCTCAAATCGACCATCGGAAAAACATTGGTACTTTTACAGAGCCCAACACACAAAACCCTTATTTACTATCATTCGATTTGAAATCGACCTCAAAATCAGACTTAAAATCGAACTTCAAATCACCAAATGAATAGACTTGCTTCATGTTTTCGATTTGAGCATGAGCAGGTCGGATTGACACAGATACATGCAGACATCAGTGAGATCCCCCCCCAAAACAGAACCAGGCCACGACCTGTACAAACCCATTTCTGGTTGACTAAGTACAGGGAAAAAATTACGTAGGGTCTCCCTGTACTCAGTACAACCAGCACTGGGCTATGGGAAGCAGGGCTGGTTCTGGAATTACAGGGAAAAATTTGCGTAGGGTCGCCCTGTAATTCACAGAACCAGCCCTGGACCCTTTCTAATGGGGGACTGATGCCACAGCCAGGGGAGCCCTATCACTGGACCCCCCAGCTGCAACATCAGCCCTGACCACTAGTCAGCCCAGGCCAGCGAACCCTGGGGAGTTGGAGACCCCTTCAAAAAAAAAACCTTCCCTTGTAATGCAAATATTTGACCTCTGTTTATTTTATTGATTTCAGCATCAAATTTCCTTTCATTTGATATATGAATCATTGCACTGCATGAAGTGAAACAGTTTTTAAAAGAATTTGAAGTTGAAAAACATTCAAATTTCAAAATGTGTCTGCAATTTTGGCCACCGGTATATATATATATAGTCCAGTTTCAGCCCGGCACTCCCCTCCAATGTCAAAGGACAGCTTGCTCCTGGTGCCCTCCACTGGGGTACGAATCCCCCACAATGTAGAAATGAAGAACTGGTGGCACTCAGAAGACTTTTTTAGAAATAGTGAAGAACCCACTTCCGGTTTCGGTGACTCCACCCACCAGAAATGACGTCGCCCTGCCAGGACAGTGACTGAGGGAAGCCTGGCAAAAACCATAATGTGACAAAACATTAAGAAACACCTTGACATTCATATTGTGATTATGTTGAATCACCAAAAGGTGATCACTTACTTCCGTCGTGCGCATGGGCATTTGGGTACCATCGACCCGCTTGCGAGCGTCCTGCGCTCGCGAGCGGGTCTGAATGAGACCAAGTATTTGCATTGTTTTGCTATGTTATGTATCCTGAAGAAGGGATTTTAAAGCTCCGAAACGTAGATTAAAAGCACTAAGTTTTTCACTATTTCTACAAAAGTCTTCTGAGTGCCGCCAATTCTTCATTTATATACATATATATGTTTTAAAACATTGCAGAGCTAAAAGAAGTGCTAGATATTTGTTTCTGTGCACTCCAATATAAATTTAGCACTTTAGATGTAAATACTTATAAAATAATACAATTATCGTCAGGTGCTTTGTGGAATAAGGCTGTTGTCATGTCCCAGACAACCTTCCTTGTTAGGACATCTTCCCTTCATATGAAGCTACTTTATGGGGCCCTCGCCTTTGCTCTTCTTTTTTGTGTCTGAACTCTGAATCCTGTTTATAAACGCTGAACCTTTTCACTGAAATGACTCTTTAGTTGAAAATATGACTGCATGTTTCATTTTAAGCTACAAATTGATTCTGTTTATTGATTTTACAGGATCATTTTAAGCAACTCAATGACAATTTTCCTCCACCAAACTGACAGAAAAGTGCCTATTTCTGAACAAGGTGGTTCAAGTTGGTAAAATAATAATTAAAGTAATCTGGTACATTTATTGTATTATATGCACATATTATTATCTGTATTGAGGTTACTATTGTATTACATGAAGAAATAAAAAAATCAATGTGGCTCATATTTGTACATGGATCTGTAAATATAAAAGAAAAGGAATGCTAGGAGACACACACATATACATGTTGAACCTTAAAGTGGATGGGCTACTGCAGGAGAAGACTACACCAGTTTCCACTCCCATAAGCTAAGAACAGAAATCTGGAGCTACAGTGACCACAGGCTCACCAAAACTGTACAGTTAAAGTTTTGAAAAATGTCACCTGGTCTGACGAATCTTGATTTTTGCTGAGACAGGTGGTAGGTAAACAATTTGATTTAAACAACATGAATGAATGGATTTATCCTGCTAATTTCTTGACACATTTTAGGCCCCTTAATACCAATTGAACATTGTTTCACCACTTCATTACTAAGGTCCAGTGGGATTTAGGATAACTGCTATCTGTTCTTAGTATTTAGCAGATTACTCAAAAGTTCTAAGAATCAGAGCCGTAACTAGACTTTTTGGTGCCCTGTGCCAGAAAGAGCATTGGTGCCGCCCTCATTTTTCAAAGGGACATAATGCAGCCAAAAAAAGGCCATGGCTTCATGGGGAAGGGCCAGGGAAGAGATAGGGGAGGCCAGGAGATGCTGGGGATGAAATAAGAGGAAGCTACAAGCAAGAATGAAATAAACAGAAATTTGACAGGCCCAAACAGCACCCCCTGACTTGTGGTGCCCTGAGTGATAGCACCGGCCGCACTACCCTAGCTATGGCCCTGCTAAAAATGATTCCCACTTGTCCTCTGCACTGAAGAAGTCAAAGTGTACCTTAAAGTTCCCTACTGCTAGGTACTACATATGGGAGAGGAGTGGCAGAAATTTATAATGTCATTGTGCAAGGACTGAATATATCATTAAAATCTATTCCAGCTCATCCTAGCTACAAGAAACTCAGGGGCACTATCATTTGAATGAGTGAAATCCCCACTGTCAATCAGTGTGCCCCTATAGTAGCTATTATCTGTTGATCACCAGACAATAACACTTTCATTACAGAAAAAAATTAGAATTAAGAACTACAAAATATTTATTTGACATAACTCTGGATGACTTTAGAGAGAGTGTGATATAGGTGGTGCATTTGTTTAAAGTATATAGATTATGGGGAATGGGATTGAAATGCCGACAGCGTATGCCTGACAGGATCAAGAGCTTGACAGAGGCAAGTACTTATCCTAACCTCCCCTTCCCCCCCCTAACCCTAACCCTCCCTTAGTGGTGCCTAACTCTAACTTCCCCAAGTAGTGCCTAACCCTATCCTACCTCTGGGGGTGCCTAACCCTAACCCTCACCCCTAGGGGTGCCTAACCCTAATCCCCCCCAAACCTACCCTAACCCTGCTAGACTCCCTAATCCTAACCCCCCCCACGGCTAAAGCTAAGGGCGCGTCAGACTTACCTTCATTCGGGATGTCATCCTCGGCGTCCCGGCATCGGGATAATGATAGGCATCGGTATTTCGATGCCTATCATAAATCTCTAGCCTGCATTCCACTGTCGGGATTGTGAGGCCGCCGGTCTCATAACTACATCCAGATTATGGCTATTGGAATGTCATCTGTCTTCCATTACAGAGGTTTACTTCTTCACTTCTACCTACCATCAGACCTCCTCTAGCTGTCCTGTGTGTTGGAGGAGGTCAAGAGCACCCTAAGGATAACCTGCAATCAATCACTGTCGGTGAACAGGTAAGTGTAGGTTTAAAAGATACAGGGACAGATGTTACTCTTTTGCATTCAGCAGTAGTGGGTCCTGAGGACATTATCCAGGGAAAGACTTTGGGCCTGATTGAGATATTTACGCTAATGCAATTGCAACTACAATCTCTCACAGACCACAATAGTGAAAATATTTTAATGTCTTTTAATATCTCCTAAGCTTACCCGAGCATGGGGACACCCACTGCTGCCTTCTCATATTCGTCCAACGACATGCGACAGAGTAAACATCAGGAATATCCATGCGATCGGGCATCCACGCAGTCAAGTCAGACCTGTCTCAAACACTACATCTTTTCTTACACGCTGAGAGGTCTCATCCTGTGAAGGAAATTGCAATAGCTAATTTATGCACGCCCATGAAACGGGGCTTGAATGGCGAGGCACACCTGTGTAACCTCCCTTTAAGTCCCCCAAACACTGACTACTTGTTACTCTCTTTGCGAGTAAACACTCTCTGCAAACCAATAACTGTACATGCACAGTACAGCTTTCACATTTGTGCAATGGCTAAAAATTGCTCAACCTGCGTAAATATCGGCATTGCGTAAATCTCTGAATCAGGCCCTATTTCTGTATGAGGAGTGGGTGTGTTGTGTCCTGCCATGCCAATGGCAGGGGTTTACCTGGACTGGAGATCAGGAAGAGGTTTGTGAGAAGTTGTTTTGAATAATATCCACACAAATGTGTTATTGGGAACTTATTTAGGTAGAATGCGCTCTGAGAATATAACTGATTGTGAAGTTATTGATGATGCTTTTGGCAAACTAACCCTTTACTTCACACGTGTCCCAGGCTGATAAGGGAAAATGTGTTCAACTTTATCTAATAAAGAAGTTATTCATTATGTTGTTGTAGAGAATAATTATCTTGTTTCACAAGTTCCAGGGACTGATTGTGAATAATTGTGTGTAATGTATCTAACACAGACGGGATGTAGTCAGGATGGTGGCGGCCGGAATTCTGACCGCCAGAATATGGACACTGAAAGCCCAACATGGGACTAAAGACAGGCATCTAAATACTGATGCCTATCTTTAGCCCCATGCCGAAATCCAGATGCCCGGCATACTGAACGTAGGTAAGCTGCGGGGGCGAGGGTTAGGTTTAGGAACCCCCGGGGAGACTTAGGGTTAGGCACAAACCACCGGAGTCTTAGGGTTAGGCACCCCCAATGTAGGAAATGTGGTTAGAGGGGGGAGAGGGGAGGGTTAACTATACTTACAGTGCCAGCCGGCATCAGGATTTCTTGCTGTCGGGCTTCCAGTGTCGGGATTGGAACCGGCAGCAAAAGCAGTCAGTATTTCATACCCAACCCACACAGACATGTCTAGGATGTCTATTCTTGCTAATGATGGCCATAGCCTCCCTGTTCTTGCTGTGGTTATTCAACAGAAAGCAGTACAGGCTAAAATCTTCACATTAACCCCTGAGGGGAGAGGTAGTGAATTGTCAGGAGCAGGAGTCATTTGCACAGATACCCCCTGTCCTGCAGACCCTGCACACACACATTTTCCCTCCCTTTCTTCAGACACTGATCAGTAAATTAGAAGTGAGGCTTTCCAGCATGCACAACAGACTGATCTCTTGTTAGCATTCCTGAGAGGGTGGGCAGATAAGCCTCCAAATGAGTTTGAGCAAGAAAGAATGTTTTGGGAAGGACGAAGACTGTATAGAGATACAACAGTCAAAGATGTGATAGAGGTTAGGGTGGCTGAGAGACAGCTTGTAGTACCCCAGGCATATAGAGAAGGGTTGTTGAGAGTAGCTCATAAAATCCCATTGGCAGGACATTTGGCCACAATAAGTCACACTTAGTACACCATTTTTACATTTTTATCAAAAAAAGAGGTTGCTGCAGGTGGTGACTTTTACAGAGAACTGTGAAAAAGCATTAATTACTTTGAAATTTACCCTGTTCCAATATCCTGTACTGCAAAATGAGATCAAAAGGAGGTTTATAGTGCAGACAGATAATTCCAGCTATGGGCTGGGAGCTGTGCTCAGCCAGATAACTAGACAAAAGGCCACCCTATAATTTTCCTATGTAGGAAACTGCTCCCCAGAGAGGTGGCCTATGCCATAGTGGCAAAAGAGTGTACAGCCATAGTGTGACCCCTGAAGAAATTACAATCATACTTGTATGGCCAGACTTTACTGTCATTACAGACCACAATCCTCTTAAGCTGGGTACACACTGACAAATATATTGGTCGATCAATTGATCGGCCAATATATCGGGTGCCCGTCGGCCAGTGTGTACCCGTGATATGTCTGTGAATGATGTAGCTCACAGACATATCGCATTGGCTGTGCTGCACATATCTGTCCATTGGCAAGTGTATACAGGTGGTCTGCATACCGCCCGTATACACACAGTGGCAGCCATGGGGAGGGAGGCGGGATATGCCCCCAACCCACCCCCCACCCACTGGGACCCGCGGGCAAAAGTAGATGATGGCCGTTCAGTGTGTATGAACAACCATCATCTGCAGATATCTGCAGATCACTCGATCTGCAGATATATCTGTATAGTGTGTACCCAGCATTAGCTGGCTGTATAATGTACATGGAGATGATAGATATCTACTAGGATGGAACTTAGCACTGAAACAATATAACTTTATTATCCAGCACAGAAAGGGTTCTGAACATGGTAATGGTGATGGACTCTCCAGGCAGGGTAAAATTTTTATGACTGGTGAGCAGGAGAAACTGTGAGTGGTTCACTGTTCCCCTTGCCACCTTCTCAAGGGGAGGTGTCATGATTATGTTAAGGATCACTAGATATTAAGCAACATGTAACCATTTATATTTATTAAGTGTATTCCTTTTACCAGCATGGTGACCTGTGTGTAACCCTTGATGTGTTGCAGAGTTAATTAATTGTCTAAGAAGACGTCATGTGAGGGGAAGGCTGGAAGATTTGTGTATAGCCCATAAGGACTGCTATTAAATGATCCAACAGACAGAGAAAGGTAAGATTATGGGGTATGCTATATTCCAGGGTTATCTTTCTCACCAACATGTGGTTGACCTATGGAGTGTCACCCCTCCATTCCTGAGTGACAGTATGCTCTGAACAAAAGGTCATGAAACCTAATTAGTCACTACATATGCCAGTGAGCCAACAGAAGGGGAGCTGTGTGACAGCACAGGCAGGCATAAAATGCCATGTAGAATTGTGAAATTTTGTGTAATTCTTGGGCACCAATCTCCCCGTAAACAGATTTATGTAAGTAAGACTATCTTTGTACATCGTTATTATTAATTGTTTTTGTATATGCTTTAAACATTGTAAGTATCTTTCTCATATTAAACTTCATTTAATAAGATTGGTCTCTGTGATTCTAAGTGGATACATTTTGCCTGTGGATTCAGCTAATCTGTGATACATATCTGTACTATAGGCCATTATTTGGGTAATTAAAACTGGGATAAAACTGTAGTTGTAAGGAGGACTTAAGACTTCCTTTTTTGAGTGAGTAGACAACTGATTAGTGAGTGGGATAGATACTGAGGAGCGCAATCATTCCTGTAGACAGACCAGGTTGTTGTTTTTTAGTAACTTTGTGTTAGACCCACATAACACAGTCTCAAGTAAGTGCTAATTTTGACAAAATTATGGACAACAGTAAGATATTGGAATATCTTGGAACCAGGTCCATGACAAATTGAATTAATGAAGGCTACTATAGGTGAGGTAGATTAATTTTGTGGCTACTATAATGTAAAGTGTTTTCATCCTATTCTATTTTCAGAGGTTAAGTGGTCCTGTTCTTAGGAAATTATCGAATATTTGCAATAGAGTTGAGGGCTACTATGACAGAAAGAGTTCAGTAGGCAGTATAACATTTGGGTGGTCTGATTCTTCCTCTCAGAGTCTGAATAATTTAACCATCTTCTAAGCAGGTTAAACATTTTGCTGAATATGCTGCAGTTCTCTGGGCACCCTAAAGAAGTTGCAAATGTATGTACACTCACTTTCAGCAGTGATTACTGAGATGAAACTGACAATTAAATCAATGGTTTGCATCCCTTTCTGGCATATCTCAATAAATCTAGTAGTGCCATTATATGGCTCTGTACCCTCTCCCTTGTGTATTGTGCCAATGCCGAGCTCCCTTGGCCCTCAGTCTCAGCTCCAGCACTATGACACAGTTTTAGTGGAGTACACACTGCGCAGGACTGTTCTCTTACTTAGGAACAACAGTACTGTCTGTCTTAACAGCTCTCCTCACCTTACATATAGTCTGGCTTGCAAGCCCGTCCAACCTGCTTCTGGTACACGATGAGACTTAAAATCTCTAGCAGTTCCAACCCACCAGCATGGGTCCTGGTTGCTCGGTATCCTCTGCTGCAGCACACTCTTTTCTGTCTGTCCTGGATCAAACACTGGTGATCCAGCAGGTGCTCCTGCAGTGGTCTTGGGGTGCTGGAAGATACAAGCTGCATACTTATATGCAGAAACATCTCTATAGCCAAGTTTTGCTGTGGCTTTAGTCACTGTTGCCCTCACTGAGTGAGATATCACTCAGTGGTGATGGTTAGAAAACAACAAAAAAGTCACACGTTTAAAATTTAGTTCACTTTCTTACCATTTCAGTAATTACAAAAAAACACTTTTAGGCCATTTTGGAGTAATTTTATTTGCCATGTCAAAATGAATGAGCAAACTAATTGCATTTTCAGAAATGTCAAAGTCTTTTTTGTTGGTATTGCATAAATAAATGTCTGATATTGGTGTGAATGGGATGCAGTTATTATAACTACAGCCGGCATCTCGGCTGACAAAATCCCGGCGCCGGAATGCCACTACCTGGCCAGAGACCAGCACCGCAATCCCAACAGTCGTGGAGATGCCGATGCCGCAATCCCGACAGCCGGAAGGCCGATCGTAAGTATAGCGTGGCTGGTTAAGGTAGGTCTTAGCCGTAAGGGGGGAGGGTTAGGCTTAGGCATCATGGGGGGGTTAGAGTTAAGACTAGGGGTTGGGGAGGTTAGGCTTAGGTACCCCCGGGGGTGGGTTAAGTTTAGGCACCACTCAGGGGGTTAGGCACTAAAGGGGGAGGGATAGGTTTAGGTACCAAGGGGGGAGGGTTAGGTTTGGCACTAACAGGGAGGATTAGGGTTAGGATGGGGGGAGAGGGTTAGTGTAAGGATGCAGGAACAGAGGATTATGTTTAGGGGGAGAAGGGGAAGGGTTACCATACTTACCGGACCCTTGTCGGGATCCTGAGCATTGGGACGCCGCTGTCTGTACATTGACAGCTGGCATACCGACTGCCAGGATTTCATATTGATTCTGGTGTGAATATGTCTAGCCCAAAAAGTGCCAAAATAGGCTTAGCACAGGAATGAGGAAACTGATACAGCATATTGTGTATGGCCATTAAGAGATGACCATGTGCATCTCTTACTTTCCATAGTTAACCCTTCTTCTAATGGCTACCTTCAGCGGGATAATGTACCATATTACAAAGCACATGTTATCTTCAGAACTGCAGAGATTTCAGGCCGGTCCAGTTAATGGTGGAGGTGAGGCTAGTGGGGAGGTGTGTGGTTACTTATCATTACGTATATGCCTATAGTGCTTGCCAATGGCATAATTTCATCCGAGTTATATTTTGGTGCCCCCCCTAAAAAAAGGGAAAATAAATATGGTGCATCTCTATCTATCTATCTATCTATCTATCTATCTATCTATCTATCTATCTATCTATCTATCTATCTATCTATCTATCTATCTATATGCACAAAAACACTAATATAGAATATGTGAATTTGTTTCTATTAGACATATTTACTAAAGTACATTTGCAGGATATCCCCCTCTTTTCGGGTATATACAGCTATGCATTAGTCACAGATAAGATAGTGACCTGTATAGTGCAATTAGCATGAGGCTCAGAGTCCTCCTGATGGAGGCGAAAGCCACCTGATGAGGGTGGGGAGCCCTCCTGATACCCCAGATAGAGGGGAAAACCACCTGATGTGGGGGCTTTGAGGACTGAGTTTGAGTCAAGATACTGTAAGACTGCTACTGTGGTGGAACTACAAATCACAAAATGCTCAGTCTACTGCTGACTGCTTCAAATGCTGGGAAGTTGCTCCACCAAAGATCTGCCCCCAGACTCAGTCATTGGTGCCCTAATTCCCCACTTCCCATGTCCTCTTACCTACAGCTCTGTCTGATGTATCCTTGTTGACATAAGTAGTCAGCAGTCACATCTATGAGCGGAGACAGGCTATAGATAGACGGAAGTGGCATGATAACCATATTGACTGGTTGCAATGGGCAACAAGTCCACTTCTAAAAACCCGCACTTTAGTAAATATACCCCAAGTCTCTATAATAAATTATGAACAGAAAATCTGAATTGTGACACCTAAAACAGTATTAGATTTAAAAAAAAAACAGCAATGTAACTGTTTATGTAGAATCCGGAGTCAGATGAATTATTCCTCCTTTTGAAGTAAAAACTTCAGGTGTAATTGTCATAATCTAGGTGGCTAAATCTTCCCATCCTATTCTTAATTTAATAGGTGGATGACTTTGTAATAAAAATTACCATTTTATGCAGTTTATGTTAGCTCATGTAGTTTGCCATTTCTATTATTGTAAAATTGGAGACTCCAAGGGGTATATTTACTAAAGTGAGTTTTTAGAAGTGGAGATGTTGCCCATAGCAACCAATCAGATTCTATTTAACATTTAAGTAGCACCTTCTAGAAGATAATAGCTGGAATCTGATTGGTTGCTATGGGCAACATCTCCACTTCTAAAAACCTGTACTTTGGTAAATTTACACCCAAATCCCCAATTTTATAATTAGGTCATCACATCATGCACAGATCATTAAACATTGCAGATTTACATAAATATTGTATTTACATAAATATCCGAATCAGGCCCATTGCACATATTGAATAAGAAATTGCTGATATTAAGAACATATTGGAACCACATCAAATTATGAGTTTATTGAATTGGACAAGAAAATTTGTTAGAGGGTAGATAAATTTTAAAAAAAATTAATTGAATTTAAACAAAAGAAATTCAGGAGAGATCTTGAGGATTACAGGGGTGGTGACATCAGAAATTATAGAAAGAATTTCCAATATAGGAGAACCAACAATCCTGTAATACCTAAAAAGTTAATTACATCACACTATGGGAAACATGACCAATAGTCATACTATCCCTCATCCTTCTAAAAATAGAGACAGATACCCGTCTAACCAATCAGAAGCCAATATATCATGCACCAGATGTGTTCAACCTCGATTCAGAGAGTTGGGAGCAAAATCAACAGATCTAGACATAACCACTAACAGATCACCAATGCACAAAGATTTAGGCATGAGACACAAAACAAGGGAAAGAATTCCATCTAAATTGACTGAGCATCAGGATAATACTAGCACTGGGATTTTTTTAGGGAAACTTCACACATGCAATTTAAGGGAAAAACAACTATACAACAGATACCAACCATTAGGTACCCCAAAAAGAGCAAGGGTTTCAGATTCAGAGGGAGAAGAGGAGGAATACACTGTAAAAGAAAAAAGGAAAAATATAAGAAGAGTCTAAGCCATTTATCTAACAGTATCTTCAATTTATCTTCTAAAAAATTAATCAACAGTCAAATAGCCTTATTGGAAAAGGATTGAAATTTTCCCTCATGACGAGACCAAATATTTTTGAGCTCTTCGTTGAACTTAATAGGTTTACTAGATCTTTATGCCGAAACGTTACTTTGCATGTAAAATTCTCAAAAAAGTGAAAGATAACTTTATGCCAATTGTCCTAGACTCTAGTGACTACATTGGTCTGAAACATTTGGAGTATCTGTGGGAGACTAATAATGTAAAAGATGAGGTAGGTGCTCAATCCATCAAAAAATGTTGATACTAATAGATCAGTGACTCCATTTAAAACAAAATCTGATTTTTTTCCTTTAAGGACCAGAAGTTCTATAGACTGTTACTATGAGGTCACTTTAAATGATTTTAAACATCTTTGTATTAAACATGTAAAAATCAATAAAAATAGAAATAATATCTGTTATAAATCCAATCTCAATAAATAGTAAAAGAAGGCCCTCAGGGAACTGATGGAGGATAATATCATCATTATCAAAGAGGCCGATAAGGGGGTGGGATCATCGTCCAGAATAGGGGGACTACCTGGAGGAGGTCTTCCAGCAACTCCGGGATCCACAGTTCTACCAGGTGCTGGATAGGGATCCCACTACCCTTTTTTTCTCAGAATTAATTTCCCTACTTGATTCAGCGGTCACCTTGGGGTCATCTCCAGGGATGAATGGAGATTTCTACATCACCAACACCCTTCAGTTCCCATTTATTATCACCTTCCCAAGATCCACAAATCCCTCACCCCCGGGCATCCTATCATCTCCGGTGTAGATTCTCTCACTTCTAATCTTTCTTTCTATGTAGATCACTTCTTCAACCCCATGTAGGTCAGCTAAGATCAGCTAAGATACTACACAATTTCTCAACGCTGTTCAAGATATCCAATGGAAAAGGTCTTATGTCTTTTTCACATTGGACGTCTCTTCATTATATACCAACATCCCACATTGTATCAGCTATTTCCACTATTCTAAGTGCTCATGGTTATCTTGCTGACCAACATTGGGATTTCATTCTCACTGCTACATGGTTCATTCTTTCTCATAACTATTTTTTATTTTTGGACTTTTTATTTACAGCGTACAAGTACGGCCATGGGGACTAGATTCCCACCCAGTCATGCCAACCTCTACATGGGCGTGTTTGAGGAGAGCCATGTGTGGGGGGGCATTTGGTGTGAGCCTGGTCTTCTATGGCCAATACATAGATGACCTTTTTATTATTTGGGATGTGAAATTAGACACTGCTTTACCTTTTGTTGATTCACGCAACACTAGCTCTTTCAATCTATCCTTCACACACACTTTCCATAGGTACTCCATTTCCTTCCTGGATGTGACCCTCCAGGTGGACAACACGCATATTATATGTTCAAATTATCAAAAAGAGGTAAAACCTAATTATTATATTCACTTTACTAGTGCACACCATTTTCCTTGGAAGAAGAACATACCCAAAGGGCAACTATGGAGAATTAGACATAATTGCATGCATATTGAAACCTTTGAAACCCAAGCCAAAGTTCTTCTCAATTCCTTTAGAGATCGGGGGTATCCAGAAAAGCTTTTAACCAGGGCCTTAGAAGAAGTTAGCTTGGTAGACAGATCTTCCATTTTGGTAGGTTTAAGTAAAAACAATTTAAAAAAATCTTCTGAAGACACACAGGAGACCAACAGAGACCTGGCTTTTATTTCCAAATATAATAGTTTGTCTCTAGAGATTAGAAAAATTATTCATAAAAATTATGAAATCCTTAAACACGATAATATTTAAAAAAAATGTATTCCAAGGAAACCTTTGGTTTTCTATAAAAAGAACAAGTCATTAAAAACCATGTGGGCACCTAATTTTCTCAAGTCTATAGAGAAACATAATCTGAGTTGAAACAATTGGCTAACAAATAGACCTAAAGGATTTTTTTAAATGTGGCAAAACAAGATGCACTGCCTGCCAATTTGTGGCTAATAATACTAAGGGCCTGATTCAGACCCGGATGCTATTTGCGGCCGCTCGCTCTCAAAAGGGGCTGTCTATGCAAAACATGCGCTCGCTCTTTGCGGTGTAAGAATGCCTCTATGTCTTAGCTGACGAGGGCATATTGTGCTCGCAAGTGTTTAAAGACGCCCCCTTGCCACTCACAACAAATGTCATCTCCGGGAAATGAAGGATTAATTGGGACCATTGGGAGCCATCGAGTAGACCAAGCCTCCCGCAAGCAGTGCAAGCAGTTCATGGAAAAATCATCCAAGTCACATGTTCAATGACGCTACTTTGCTTATTATGCACACCTATTAAACTCCATTCTGATGCGTTCGCACATCCACTCTCCTGTTCACAAGCACCTTCCCCTGTTACCACCCACAAATGGCACTGTCACTCAAAATAGCGTGCCCGACTGCGGTCTACGTGTGAGCACTTGCCCATCGCACTGACTGGTTCATGCACGCGTATTGCGAATTATACGCATGCGCAGATTGAGAAAAATCGCTCAATGCAAGCGAGCGCAGCATAGTGAACGGGTCTGAATCAGGCCCTAAGTCCATATATTGTAAAAGTGAGGACAGAGTGTTAAAATGCAACTGTAATTTGGTTTATGTGGATTGGACAATGAGGACTTTGAAGCTCCGCTTTATGGAACACTGCCATTACATCATAAACCAATATCAGAAACACAGTGTATCCAGGCATTTTAGTGAAGTTCATAATGCAGATCCCAATTGCTACAGGTTGCTGGGCTTAGAAACTATTCCCCCAATATCAGAGGGGGGATGAGATTCCAGAAACTCTGCAAACAAGAAATTCTCTGGATGTTTAGGTTGGGCTCCCTTCATCCAGAAGGACTTAATGAAAGTTTAGAACTTAATTTTATGTTATAAATTGGCTTTTCTTCATGTCTAGCATTTTAGATTTTAATCCAATTTTATTTTAAGATTTGTTTTTCTCTCTATCATTTAAATTGTCCTAATTAAATGTGTATTTATATGTATACAAATATGTATGTATGAATTATACATGTCCGTGTTTACATGTCTGTAGTTTGTACATGATCCCATAAATTAAATGTGAATTGTTGTTTGTTATTTTTATAATCTGCATATACTTTCATATTTTCTTTCTAACAAAATGGATTGCCTTCTATTCTATTAGCAGATATGAATGGTCCTCAGTTCATAGACATTTTAGATCAACTTTATGTTGATTTTGATTCAAGCTTAACAATGTGGATACAATTGTGTAGGTTGCTACAACTGAATCACATTTTCCAATTAGAGGACCTACTTATTCTTCAGTTCTGTAGCAAGCAACATATGGCTCTGATGAAGCCGTGGGAGGAGCCTTGGTGAAACGCGTCATGTACTGCTGCTCTGTGTCTGAACACCTCAGGAGATATCACACATACCACTTGAGCCACATGAATTTGGTTCATCAGGCAATACCATTCTGCCTCACCTGACCCCAGTATTGGATTGTAACACTGTGTGCCATGTTCGGAGCTTCACGCTGTACAGCCATTTTCACCTCCAGTGGATTCCACTGTTGGTGCTGCTGCACGCAGATCCAGCCGCAGCAATTGATTTACAACATCCAGAGTTGGGGGTATCTGGCTTCTCTCACCCTTTTTGGACTAACGATTCATGGTGAAAACTTTCATAGAGCAACAATTCTTACATCTCTCAGCTCCATATATGGGACAAAATTGTGGCATCTTCACTTTTCAAGCCACCACCTTATTATTATCAGGATTTTGTCCTTTACCATCTAAGCATAATATTAGACCTCCATTACAGAGGGCACAATCATTGGACTCCAGCTTATTAGGACTGATTTCCCATGCTGGTTATATATTTAAAAGGTAATTTGTTTTACAATTAATCTCTGCGACCTAATTTATATATTTTCATGCTATTGAACTCTGTGTATTAATTATTTTGCTGTTCATTTTTATATATGCTTCTTTTATTGAGCTTTATTAAATATATATATTTTTAGCAGATATGATCTGCATTTAATTTTTTTTTATGGTTCAGCGCTGTGTACATCTCCATTGCTTTGCTTAGTATCCTTGTGATACAATTAGGAGGATTGACAACCTCCCTCACAGCTGCGACACTTTTAGTACTCTACAGCGCCCTTTATTGAAGGTTTTTTTGTTTTGTCCATTGCATATATTGAATCTTGTATCGAATGTTATGGGGACAATTCTGAGTTGGATGCAGTCGTGTCTGCATCTTATGTTAATGCCATGGCTGATTTTCTACAAACTGAGACACTCACTTTAAATGCTACATCAGTGCACCATTGGATGCACCATCGACACTTTCACCAGCCCTATGGTAGGAGCAGCTTTTCCATCTAGGTATGGCCTACTATGCGAGCAGTTCAGCATCTTTGGACACAGCCACTTTCAGCATCGCACCCACATCTGCTTAGCCACCCTCTGTTACCTCTCAGGTACGACCACTAAAATCAACAGACCCTGCATCAGATTCTGTACTGCATCTGTGAGGGCAACAATCTGGATGCATGCGCAGTGCGACTCAGACCTACACCATTGGCCACTTGCATGCGACATTGCCACTATGTCCTCCTCTAAATCAGGCCCTATGTGTGAAATACTTGCCATTTATTAATTTAAAGCAAACTAACCAGCTCCAGTCATCATATAGAGTAGAGATGTGTGGTTCAGTTCTCCAGTAATCTGAATCCACTCAAAATTTTGTGAATCCGGTTAAATCTGAGTCGCGGTTCTGATCTCCTGAGGAGATCCGGATAAATCTTAGTCAAGGTGCTGATCTTTTCATGGTTTAGAATTCAGATTTAAAATCCAAATTTTGGGTTTTGGATTGCATAAATTATATGATTTTCGCTGTTTTTAAAAAAACTTTTTATACATTTTTTAAAAACAAACAACAAATCCGAAACTAAAATACTTAAAGGTTTGGTTTTACAAAACCAAAACATGAAGATGAATCCAGATCCAAAACCAAAACAAGGGGGTCAGCGCACATCTCTAATTTATAGCAATTACCTTTTGTCTGGCATTCTGCCTGTGTCTAGGGGAATAATTCTTGCCTCTCTGCCAGGCAGAGGTTTAAGTTGAGGATTGAAAGAAGTGTGAAGATGGATCCACCACAGAGGTAACTCCAGTTTACACCTGCACCACACCATTTGTATCCTTACTTCTACAGGGTTTTACAACTACACCACACCACATCCTCCACACCACTTCATAATGTTGCACGGACTGCTAAAGGGGGTGGAGCGGGTGCAGAGTATTTATTTACATTAAGCCATCATGTATCAGGGTATGCAATATGTCTAAGATCCCTTCATCTGTCCTGGCATTGCTGTTATATATGGTCATACAATACCTAATTTGGGATCTATCCTCTGTGGCTTAGTTTTACAGTAGTTCGTATGTACTTCTTTGGAATTTCTTCATTGTTGGTTAAAATTGTTTTTTTTAAATATAATCGGTAGGAAATTAAGCATTTATACAAAATAATTTTAAATACAGTTAATATCATCATTAAGGCAAACAGTGTACTTTAGTTTTGCAAAATGAGTATCAGGATTGACTCTAAAACAGCATGGGTAATCATTGTTTTGGCTCTCAGCTTACATGTTAAGTTAAAGACCTTCTGTTATAATTTATCCTCAAGATTTTCAGCTTAGTTATTACACACACAAATTTAAGGTAGCCTCCCAACTGTGTTTCTCAATTGTATGTATTTAATATGCTACATGCTCTAGAAGTCAAGAATTACTGTCTGTCTGGCATTAAACTGTTCAAGCATATTATTAAGCATAAAGAATTTTAAACCTTCTCACATTTCTTCATAAGGAGAATCCCATAACTTACTTAAGTCAAATATTGAGCATGGAATCAGTTTTCCTTACATATGGTTACCATTAAGTTACTATCTCTTTAGAGCGTATGTTCTTTCCTGTTCATATGAATAGCCTTCTGACTACATTGACTGGTATGTGTTTGTTTGTGTGCCTATGGTAAAGAAATTAGAATGAACTGATTGTACAGAGCTTCAGCATATGTTGCTGCTATTTAAATAATAATAATAATAATAATAATAATAATAATAATAATAATAATAATAATAATAATAATAATTTTAACTAACACCAAATAATAAAATAATTACATGAATAAAAAAAATAATACTTTGCAATGTAAATGCAGGCTTATAGGAACACTAGATTTAGCAGAAATATTGATTATGTCACTCGGTCACAAAACAAGAGGACATGGAGTGCGATCAAGACAGCTGATGTTTTGCTATAGCTCCCAGGCACTTGAATTGACCGTGACTATATGACACTTACAGGAGGAGTCCCTAAGAGTTCAGCAAAGGTCCTCCTGACACCATATGAGACAGCTGATTCAGGCCACCATCTTCAACAACTACCCAACCTACAGACTCAGGCCCTCAGGACAAGAAAAGTATTTGGTGAGGTCCCAAGTATGGGAACCCACTCAACCAAGACTACTGCTCTAATTAGGCCTGTGCCTCCAGCAGCAACATGGATTCTGCATAATCTAGTCCCCTGCACTATCATGACTCCATCTAGGTCTGAGCACAAGCCTGACCTCTGCACCATTGTGAACCTCAATATGCCTATACTCCAATTGCTCCTTTGTCCGGTGTTTTATTTCTGTCAACTCTCCATCTTCCTTTTTGTATTTCCCCATGGTTTATCATATCGCTACAGATTGCTTATCACCCATTGTAACTTTGCAGTGCACCCCGGATAGCTGCCTTGACTGGTACTTTTGTGAGTAGGATAAACAATCTGCAGACTGAATATTCAATGGGTATCTGGTATCTTGTATTTTGTATGCATGGCCACAGAGACATACAGCAGGCCTGGGAGATACGGAAGGGTGTTGCCAAACATGGGAGGCATGGCCACAACCCCCTTTGCAAAATTAAATAAAAAATACTATGCATGTCAGCACATGCTGCGGAGTGGGGAACAGGTGGCCTGGGTCCACGCCATGCCCCTCGGACAGGACTTTGTATTTATCCACTGATCCATTGTAAGCACTGTAATGTGCCAAAGATGGCTGACTAACTCCATTGTAATTAGAGATGTGCGCTGACCCCGTGTTTTTTTTTTTTTTTTTGGATCTTCATGTTTTGGTTCTGGTTTTGCAAAACCACCATAAAGTGCTTTGGTTTTGGATTTGTTTTTTTTTAAATAAATTGATAAAATGTTTTAAAACTAGCTATAATCGTGTAATTTATGCAATCCAAAACCCGAAATTCAGATTTAAAATACCGAATCGCGAAAAGATCAGAACCGTGACTCGATTTATCTGGATTCATGAAATTCGGATGGATTCGGATTCTGGAGAACCGAACTGCACATCTCTAATTGTAATTAGGGGTGTGCACCGGCCACTTTTCGTGTTTTGTGTTTTGGTTTTGGATCTTGATCTTTCTTCGTGTTTTGGATCTGGATTGGTTTTGCCAAAACCACCCTTCCGTGTTTTGGGTTCTGGGTTTTGTGTTTTGGATCTGTATTTTTTTTTTAAAAAGCATAAAAACAGCTAAAATCACAGAATGTGATGGTTTTTCTGCTCTTATGCTATTATTAACCTCAATAACCTTAATTTCCACTAATTTCAAGTCTATCCTGAACACCTCACAATAGTGTTTTTATGTCCAAAAGGTTGCACCGAGGTAGCTGGATGACTATGCTAAGCGACACGAGTGGGCGGCACAAACACGTGACCCATCTAGGAGTGACACTGCAGTGGCAGACAGGATGGCAGTTTGAAAAACTAGGCCCCAAACTGTACATAATGCAAAGAAAAAAAAGAGGTGCAAGATGGAATTGTCCTTGGGCCCTCCCACCCACCCTTATGTTGTATAAACAGGACATGCACACTTTAACAAAGCAATAATTTCAGCGCCAGGGTCTGCCACACGACTGTGGCTGAAATGATTGGTTTGTTTGGGTCCCCACAAAACAAGCTGGCAATTAATCTGTCCCTGCACAATCTGGCTCTACGGAGGCAAGATGTCGTCCTCATCCTCCTCATCCACCGATTCCTCACCCTCTTCAGTGTTGTGTACATCCTCATCCTCACAGAGTATTAACTCGTCCCCACTGGAATCCACCACCACAGGTCCCTCTGTACGTTCTGGAGGCTGGTCTCCCTGGAAGAGTTGATAATTCATTTTGATGAACATCATCTTCTCCACATTTTGTGGAAGAAACCTCCAACGCCTTTCGCTGACAAGGTTCCCGGCTGCACTAAACACTCTTTCGGAGTACACAATGGAGGGGGGGCAACTCAGGTAAAATAGAGCCAGTTTGTACAGGTACCTCCAAATTGCCTCTTTTTCCTGCCAGTACAGGTATGGACTGTCTGACATGCCTACTTGGATGCTGTCACCGAAGTAATCCTCCACCATTCTGTCAATGGTGACAGTATCATATGTAGCGACAGTAGACATGTCAGAAATTGTTGCCAGGTCCTTCAGTCCGGACCAGATGTCCAAACTTGGTCCTGCCTGCCCTGCATCACCACCAGTGGGTTGCTTAGGATAGCTAAGTGTTTTCCTGGCAGCCCCAGTTGCGGGAGAAAATGAAGAAGGAGCTGTTGACGTGTCACGTTCCGCTTCAGCTGACAGTGTGTTCACCAGCAGGTCTTTGCACCTCTGCAGGCTTGTGTCGGCTGGAAAGAGAGACACCACATAGGCTTTAAACCTAGGATCGAGCACGGTGGCCAAAATGTAGTTGTCTGATTTCAACAGATTGTCCACCCTGGAATCCTGGCAAAGTGAATGAAGGGCTTCATCCACAAGTCCCACATGCCGAGCGGAATCGCTCCATCTTAGCTCCTCCTTCACTTTCTCCAGCTGCTTCTGCAAAAGCCTGATGAGGGGAATGACCTGACTCAAGCTGGCAGTGTCTGAACTGACTTCACGTGTGGCAAGTTCGAAGGGCTGGAGAACCTTGCACAACACGAAAATCATTCTCCACTGCGCTTGAGTCAGGTGCATACCCCCTCCTTTGCCTATGTCATAGGTGGATGTATAGGCTTGTATGGCCTTTTGCTGCTCCTCCATCCACTGAAGCATATAGAGGGTTGAGTTCCACCGCGTCACAACCTCTTGCTTCAGGTGATGGTGGGGCAGGTTCAAGAGTGTTTGCTGGTGCTCCAGTCTTCGGCACGCAGTCGCTGAATGGTGAAAGTGGCCAGAAATTTTTCGGGCCACCCAAAGCATCTCCTGCACGCCCCTGTCGCTTTTCAGAAAATTCTGCACCACCAAGTTTATTGTGTGAGCAAAACATGGGACGTGCTGGAATTTGCCCAGATGTAATGTCCGCACAATATTGGTGGCGTTGTCAGATATCACAAATCCCCAGGAGAGTCTAAGTGGGGTAAGCCACTGGTTGATGATTTCCCTCTGTTTCTCTAAGAGGTTGTCGGCGGTGTGCCTCTTACTGAAACCGGTGATACACAGCGTAGCCTGCCTTGGAACGAGCTGGCGTTTCTGAGATGCTGCTACTGGTGACGCTGCTGCTGTTGCTGCGTAAGGTGATACATCTACCCAGTGGGCTGTCACAGTCATATAGTCCTTAGTCTGCCCTGTTCCACTTGTCCACATGTCCGTGGTTAAGTGGACATTGGGTACAATGGCATTTTTCAGGACACTGAGGACACTTTTTCTGACGTTTCTGTACAGTCTCCGTATCAGCTGCCTAGTGAAGTGGAATCTAGATGGGATTTGGAACCAGGGACACACTACCTCCATCAATTGTCTAAATCCCACTGCACTAATGGCGGATACCGGATGCACGTCTAACACCAACATAGCAGTCAAGGCCTCAGTTATACGTTTTGCTTCAGGATAACTGCTGTCGTACTTCATCCCCCTCACTAAGGCCTGTTGGAGGGTCAATTGTTTAGTAAAAGTAGTGGTGTTCCTACTTCCTCTCTGGGATGATGAACAACTCCCAGCAGCAGCAACAGCAGCAGCAGCAGCAGCATGAGGCGTAGCAATGCAGGATCCTCCGGAGGAATCCCGGATAGGAGAGTCAGTCATGCCAGTGACATGGCCTGCAGGACTACTTCTGATCCTGACTAAGGATGAAATTGACGAGGAGGGAGTTGACGGTGTAGTTTGCAGGCGCTTGGATACAACAGGACAACGGGATTTAGGTGTCCCTGGACTGCTTACAGTCTTAGCCAAAGTTTCTGAACTTGACAGTAACTTTTAATGAACGCGCTGCAGGTGCCGTATAAGGGAGGATGTTCCTAGGTGGTTAACGTCCCTACTCCTACTTATTTCACCTTTACATATGGTACATATGGCAAGACAGTTGTTGTCCGGATTTGGATAGAAATATTGCCAGACCAAAGAGGTGGAATGTTTGGTCTTCTGCCAAGGCATGACCATGATGGGCTTTTTCATCCCACGGACAACAACTGTCTCCCCCGGAGCCTGATTTAAACAAAACACATCACCATCAGAATCCTCCTTGCCAACTTCCTCCTCAGCGCCAGCTACACCAGTATCCTCATTCTGTTGTACTTCAACAGTGACATCTTCAATTTGCATATCAGCAAGTGGACTGGGGGTGCTCCTTTCAGCACTTGCAGGGTGCGTGCAAATGGTGGAAAGAGCCACCTTTTCCCGTCCAGTGCTGGGAAGGTCAGGCATCGCAACCACCACCACACTTGGACTCTCCTTGAGGATTTGAGATATCTTCTTAGAATGCACAGTTCTTCGCTGTGTTTTTGCCAGCTTAACTCTTTTGATTTTTTTAGTGGGAGGAGGGCTTCCAACGTCATGTGAAGCTTAACCACTAGTCATGAACATAGGGAAAGACCTTAGCCATTCCTTGCCACTCCGTGTCGTAAATGGCATATTGGCAAGTTTACGTTTCTCTTCAGATGATTTAAATGTTTTTTTCAAGGTCATTTTCCTGAACTTTACCATTTGGGATTGTATGTGCCCTCTACTATGACATTGGGCATCGGCCTTGGCAGACGACGTTGATGGCATGTTATCGTCTATGTCATGACTAGTGGCAGCAGCTTCAGCACTAGGAGGCAGTGGTTCTTGATATTTCTCTATTTTATTTTTATCGGAGAAAGTTTGGTCCTCCATTTATGTTATATCGATTTGATATATACGTGCGGCTAAGGCGCACACAAACACAGAAAATATTTTTTTATTTTTGCTGGAGAGTAGTGCACTTTGTGGGTTACACCACCCTTTAAGAAATGAGCCAACCGGCTCTTTACTTATGGGACACAGGCGCACGCTTGGCGCTGCTCCTTTGTTGATGCACGTGTGGCTACTGCGCACACTATTCACAAACACAAAAAAAAAAAAAAATTTTTGGTTTGGAGTGTACTTTGGGGGTTACAGCACCTTTTAATGGTCAATCCAGCCGGCCCATTACTTATGACACAGGCGCACGCTTGGCACTACTTTGTTGATGCACGTGCGGCTACTGTGCACACAATTCACAAACACAGAAAATATTTTTTTATTTGGCTTAGAGTGTACTTTGGGGGTTACAGCACCCTTTAACGGTCAAGCCAGCCGGCCCTTTACTGATGACACAGGCGCACGCTTGGCACTACTTTGTTGATGCACGTGCGGCTACTGCGCACACAATTCACAAACTCAGAAAATATTTGTTTTTTTGGTTTGGAGTGTACTTTGGGGGTTACAGCACCCTTTAACGGTCAAGCCAGCCGGCCCTTTACTTATGACAAAGGTGCACGCTTGGCACTACTTTGTTGATGCACGTGCGGCTACTGCGCACACAATTCACAAACACAGAAAATATTTTTTTATTTGGTTTGGAGTGTACTTTGGGGGTTACAGCACCCTTTAACAGTCAAGCCAGCCGGCCCTTTACTTATGACACAGGCGCACGCTTGGCACTACTTTGTTGAAGCACGTGCGGCTACTGCGCACACAATTCACAAACACAGAAAAAAAAATTTCATTTGGTTTGGAGTGTACTTTGGGGGTTACAGCACCCTTTAACAGTCAAGCCAGCCAGCCCTTTATTTATGACACAGGCGCACGCTTGGCACTACTTTGTTGATGCACGTGCGGCTACTGCGCACACAATTCACAAACACAGAAAATATTTTTTTATTTGGTTTGGAGTGTACTTTGGGGGTTACAGCACCCTTTAATGGTCAAGCCAGACGGCCCTTTACTGATGACACAGGTGCACGCTTGGCACTACTTTGTTGATGCACGTGCGGCTACTGCGCACACAATTCACAAACACAGAAAATATTTTTTTATTTGGTTTGGAGTGTACTTTGGGGGTTACAGCACCCTTTAACGGTCAAGCCAGCCGGCCCTTTACTTATGACACAGGCGCACGCTTGGCACTACTTTGTTGATGCACGTGCGGCTACTGCGCACACAATTCACAAACACAGAAAAAAATTATTTTTTCATTTGGTTTGGAGTGTACTTTGGGGGTTACAGCACCCTTTAATGGTCAAGCCTGCCGGCCCTTTACTTATGACACAGGCGCACGCTTGGCACTACTTTGTTGATGCACGTGCGGCTACTGCGCACACAATTCACAAACACAGAAAATATTTTTTTATTTGGTTTGGAGTGTACTTTGGGGGTTACAGCACCCTTTAACGGTCAAGCCAGCCGGCCCTTTACTTATGACACAGGCGCACGCTTGGCACTACTTTGTTGATGCACGTGCGGCTACTGCGCACACAATTCACAAACACAGAAAAAAATTATTTTTTCATTTGGTTTGGAGTGTACTTTGGGGGTTACAGCACCCTTTAATGGTCAAGCCTGCCGGCCCTTTACTTATGACACAGGCGCACGCTTGGCACTACTTTGTTGATGCACGTGCGGCTACTGCGCACACTGGCCCTCATTCAGAGCCGTTCGCTATTTGCGGTCGTTCGTTCAAAAACAAGGGGTGGCTATTCAAATGATCCGTTCGCAAATTGCAGTCTGTTCACACCTCTAAGTCTGAACGAGCGAGCAAAACATACGCTCGTTTATTTGTTAAAAACGCCCCCTGGCCATTCGCACCATACGTCATGTCCGCTATTTATTAGATTAATCGAGTACATCGACCAGCGTATGAACTGCTCGCTATTCTTGTGGTTGGTGTTTGCTACCACAAATTTGCGAGCAGTTCTGGCTATAAAATAACCCAGTGACGTGGTCAATGACGCTGCTGTATTAATTATGCACACCCATAATACGCCCGTTTTGACCTTTAAGCACGCCTGCGTTCGGATCTCCACTCCCCATTTTCAAGCACCTTCCCCTGTTACCACCCACATACGCCTCATTCTGTCACTCAAAATAGCAGGCACTCGCTATATAGCGTACAAACGATTTTTGGCCGCACTGACTGGTTCGCGCATGCGTACTAAAAACCGTACGCATGCGCAGATGTGCAAACATCGCTCGGAACGAGTGTACTGCCGCTAACGAGCGGCTCTGAATGAGGGCCACAATTCACAAACACAGAAAATATTTTTTTATTTGGTTTGGAGTGTACTTTGGGGGTTACAGCACCCTTTAACGGTCAAGCCAGCCGGCCCTTTACTTATGACACAGGCGCACGCTTGGCACTACTTTGTTGATGCACGTGCGGCTACTGCGCACACAATTCACAAACACAGAAAATATTTTTTTATTTGGTTTGGAGTGTACTTTGGGGGTTACAGCACCCTTTAACGGTCAAGCCAGCCGGCCCTTTACTTATGACACAGGCGCACGCTTGGCACTACTTTGTTGATGCACGTGCGGCTACTGCGCACACAATTCACAAACACAGAATTTTTTTTTTTTTTTTAGCACTTGGGGGGAGCACCCCTGACGGACAGAGCACCCCCTGGACAACACTACAGCACCCCTTTAGGACTGGGATACTGCACAGGACTTTGGAGTGGACACAGCCCCTATGGACAACTGACTGCACAACACAGTCCAGCCAGCCCCTATGGACTTTGAAGTAGTGGACACAGCCCCTATGGACAACAGCAGCACAGCACAACACAGCAAGCCCCTATGGACTTTGAAGTAGTGGACACAGCCCCTATGGACAACAGCAGCACAGCGCAGCACAACACTACTCTGCACTACACTACACTACACTACACAGCCCAGCCAGCCCTAACTCCCACCCTCCCTCTTCACTGTCCACAGCCGAGTGAGAAAATGGCGCCGACGCGGGTACCTTATATAGGATCCAAAACCCGCGAGATCCGGAAGGCGGGATGATGACGTTTTGCCTCGATTTCAGATCCGAGTCAGGCGGGAAAAGTCGAGCCTGACTCGGATCGGCCTCGGATCGGGGGAGCTCGGGGGGGTTTGGATTTCAGAAATCCGAACCCGCTCACCCCTTATTGTAATACTATTTATTCTCTGCAACTATAAAGCACTTTGAGTCCTCTTGAAGAAAAGCACTATGTAGATTAAAAAAATTGTTCTGTGTTGGCCTATTATTCAGTGTAGCTCTGTTAAAAAGTGAAGTGTTACTTTACCAATCAACTACAGTACATACATCTGAGCTTCTCCAACATTTTCAGGGTAGATTCTTGATAGGATCACCCAGACGTTAAATCATTGAAATGCAGTACTTTGTGTTATGGTGATATCACAAATTCCAGCCTTGTCAGTGTCCGCCATCTTACCATCATTTAAACGTGGGAGGAATATTAGGGACATCATAGTACACAACGACATTAGTCACCTGTCTGAAAATAAACCCTGTCATTTTTTGATACGGAAGCCAGGCAATTACAAGTGCACTGGATGTATCGCCTGTAGCTTTCTTGAAACAGGAGATACATTCACAAACCCTCGATCGGGTACAAATTTTTTGATCAAGCACGCATTGACATGCTCAAGCAAATATGTAGTGTATTACATTAGATGTCCTTGTAGTATGCTATATATTGGCAAAATGACTCGCCAATTAAAAGAACGGAGGGAGATGCACTGATCTAGCATTAGGGCTGCATTGGAGGGCAAGGGCTGTGATCAGCAGGTTGCACGGCATTTTCAGGAACAACAGCATAATCTCTCTAGTATAAGGTACAAGATGATCGATTGGGTACCCCCCAGTACCAGAGTAGGAGACAGAGGGCCTGATTCAGAGCCGGACGCTATTTGCGTTCGCTCGTTCATAAAAAGGGGCCGGATATTTAAATAGAGCACTCGCTCTTTGCCGTCTGTTGACGCCTCTATGTCTGAACGAGCAAACGAAACATGAGCTCGCTATTTTTTAAAAAACACCCCTGGCCGCTTGCATCCTACGTCATCTCCGCTATTTATTAGATTAATCGAGTACATCGAAAGGCATCTGAACTGCTCGCAGTGCTTGTGGTAGCATTTTCCTACCGCAATCATGCGAGCAGTTCAGGCTAAAAGACAACCAAGTGACGTGGTCGATGACGCTGCTTTGTTATTTATGCACACCCTTAAAACGCCCGTTTTGACCGTTTGGCATGCCTGCGTTCGGATCTCCACTCCCCGTTTTCAAGCACCTTCCCCTGTTACCACCCACAAACGCCTCATTCTGTCACTCAAATTAGCAGGCATTCGCTATTTTGTGAGCACACAATTTCCGACCGCAATGACTGGTTCGCGCATGCATATTACAACCCATACGCATGCGCAGTTGTGCGAACATCGCTCGGAACGAACGAGCAGCCGCTTACGAGCGGCTCTGAATCAGGCCCAGAGGTCGTATTCTGCTACAGAGGGAGGCTAAATGGACAGTAGCATAATCTCTCTAGTATAAGGTACAAGATGATCGATTGGGTACCCCCCAGGACCAGAGGAGGAGACAGAGGTCGTATCCTGCTACAGAGGGAGGCTAAATGGATCTACACATTACAGACTGTACATCCCATGGGCCTCAATGAGAACTTATCCTTAACCTGCTATTTATAATCCTGTTACTGGTCTCTCCATATGCCTTGGACTATATTTCTTTTGTGCTATTTTTGACAGACGTTTTTCAGATGTCTGAGGTCAGGCATAGTCATTTAGATGATTGCGTCATCTATTCCCCAGTATATCTATATGCCCTCATTGATATTCTGTGATTTTTGCCACTCCATTTGGTCCTCTTAGATGACCTGTATGGGACACAGTCATTCCGATTGTTTTGATTTTGATCATCATTACATGTTTTCTTCATAAGCCATGTTGTCTGCATGTTATTCATTTTTTGCTTTATTTTGCTTGCCTTATGAGTATGGTGCGGCTGCGCAAACTCATATCTCTCTCTGATTTATTTCTCATATGTACGTTTTTGCTTATTTCTTTTATGCAAAAACAAAACATTTGTTGTCTTGGTGATGGCACTGCTGTTTGCCCATGCCCCCTCAGCAGGCACGAACGCTGGTGGGTCCCATGTGGTGACATCATCAAGCGGCGCAGTGGCTGGGGAGATCGTGGAGGTGATGGACACAGGGTGAGTTATCTGCTCTATATACAGTATATTGTATAGTTTTTATATACTGTATGTCTTGATTAAAGGATTGGTTTGCTGAAACGTTGACCTGATTACCGGCCCCGTCTG
The DNA here is from genome assembly GCA_031769625.1 of Taudactylus pleione. Taxonomy (NCBI): domain Eukaryota; kingdom Metazoa; phylum Chordata; class Amphibia; order Anura; family Myobatrachidae; genus Taudactylus; species Taudactylus pleione. The sequence goes on from JAUIMM010000063.1 coordinate 7,630,677, forward strand.
GCTTAATTTTTATACTCTGTTTGGTCCTGTTGTTACAAGTCGTAGTCACAACTTGACACTTTCTGACAGTATGCCCAGACAGGACGGGGTTACTCCAGTTCTTCCTGTTACTGGGAGATCGGCACACCTCAGGAAGTGATGTGTTTTCCACAAGTGCAAACCTGATCGGGACTTCAGCCTATTTATACTCACTGATCTATTGCACCTGTGTCGACTATAGAGTGTCTGTGAGTTCCCTCAGCCTGGCTGCAGAGTCAGGTTGTTCCTGTTCACTGAACTCCAAGTAGCTTCCGTGCTACCACCTATCTCCAAATGGCTTCCTGGCTGCATCCAGCAGCTCCCGTGCTGCCAACATTCACCATACGGCTTCCTAGCCACTCCAAGTAGCTTCTGTGCTACCACCAATCTGCAAACGGCTTCCTAGCAGTATCCAGCAGCTCCTGTGCTGCCAACGTTCACCATACGGCTTCCCAGCCACTCCAAGTAGCTTCCGTGCTACCACCAATCTCCAAACAGCTTCCTAGCCGCATCCAGCAGCTCCCGTGCTGCCAACATTCATCCTACAGCAATTACCCCAACATCGGCACCGTCGCTGCAACATCGGTGCACTTGCCGCACCATCGGCTCTCAAAGCCATTATCAAACCATAGACTGTTTATCTATGGCAATTGCCCCAACATCGGCACCATCGCTGCAACATCGGCACACTTGCCGCACCATCGGCTCTAAAAGCCATTATTAAACCATAGACTGTTTATCTACGGCAATTGTCCCAACATCAGCACCATCGCTGCAACATCGGCACACTTGCCGCACCATCAGCTCTCAAAGCCATTATTAAACCATAGACTGTTTATCTATGGCAATTGCCCCAACATCGGCACCATCGCTTCAACACCGGCACACTTGCCACACCATCGGCTCTCAAAGCCATTATCAAACCATAGACTGTTTATCTATGGCAATTGCCCCAACATCGGCACCATCGCTGCAACATGGGCACAGTTGCCACACCATCAGCTCTCAGAGCCATTTGCTAACCCTACACTGTTTATCTATGGCTATTGCCACACCATCGGCACGATTACCACACCATTGGCATAATTGCCGCACCATCTGCATCATTGCCGCCCTATCGGCATCATTGCCGCATCTTCAGCACAGCTGCCACACCATCAGCTCCCAATCTATTGCCCAAAAAACCAAACTGTACTCTTACAACATCCATACAATCGATATCCTTCTAGTCCTAACTGTACATTCTTTACCTTTTGAATTCCCCTGTATCTCCATGTGAGCCGCTACTACCTCGAGCATAAGTCCAGGTGGCCACCTAAGTACCGGTGAACATATCCTAGTTCTAAGGGAACAAGGGGCGGTTGTTATTGGCAGAAGATCTCGCTAGCTGGGTTCTTGTGGTGTCACATGGGGTAGGCATCGGAATTCGTAACACCTGTTGAGTGCCCTCCATTATTTGTTTGTGTGTGTATATATATATATATATATATATATATATATATATATATATTATGTACAAAACCTGGAGTTCCACACCTGCAACATTAATGCAGAATGCACAAGCTTCTCTCCAGCCTCCCTTGGAGAGAGATGACCCCACCAGAATGTAGGCAATTCAGGTGACAGACAACCCCTCTCACCACACATCCCCCCCTTTCACTTTTCCAAGCCTGTGGAAGTGCACATCTTCTTTCGGGATGGCCGACACCCTTCAGTCTTTTTCTTGCGGATGCTAAGTTGTACTTTTCCCTGCCACTCAATGTATCTCTCAAAGAGGAAGTGTGACATCCGAGCAGTGTTGTGAGATGTACAGGGTCTGGACATTTTTCTTGCCAGGGTTTCAGCAAGTTATTATGGTATATACAGTATGCTCTGCATGTCTCCTTCCTGGCTGCCTGACACAGTAATTTGCTGGTCCTACAGGTTCTAACACTTCATAGGGCCTGTGCCAATGGGCAAAAACTTTCTTGTGTCTGCACCAACACTAGAACTTTGTCCCCTGGATGAAACTTTCTGATCTGAGCTGTGGTCCCGTAGGCTTGATTCTGACGAGCTTGGGCCTCTAAAAGGTTTTCTCGAACAATGGGCCATATTTTATTCAGCCATTCATATCATTTTCTAATGAACTCCACAACATTCAGTTCCTCTATTTTCTGCTGATCTAGCCTTCCTTCAAGATGTATAGGATGCCTCATTGTTGCCTTTCAAAGTGGAGCTCAAAAGGGCTAAACCTGGTTGAGGATTGGGGTACCTCATGTATGGCAAACATGAGGTATGGGAGTACTTCATCCCACTCCTGTTTATTATCCAGGTCAGCCAGGTGTATCATAGGGCCTGATTCAGACCCACTCGCGAGCGGCTGTCCGCTTGCAAGTGGGTCGATGTTATGGACTGAGCATGCGCACGACGGAGGGAGCTCCGTTGTGCGCATGCGCCAGACGCGACGAGCGAAGGAAAGTCCTTCGCTCGTTGTGTCCGATCAAAGGGGGCGTGCTGTCAATGTTGATTGACAGCACACCCCCTTTGGTGGGCGTGCTGGGGGCGTGCCTCCCTGATGGGGGCGTTCCCACGGGAACGCCTCCCATCAGAAGCCGGCCCACTGACATCACTAGTGATGTCAGTGGGAGTGATTTTGGCTCTGATAGAGCCAAAATCACTCCGGAGCTTGCGGTTGAAAACCTCAACCGCAGGCTCCGGCTCGCAAATTCGATGGTCGCGATGGTCTCGACCATCGCGACCATCACAATGCACGCTCGTATAGCCTGTGGGTGGTGACCCACAGCTATACGAGCGTCCAGGAGGACGCTCCATGAAACTGAAGCCCGGCCCTCATTCAGAGCGTGCGCTCTGCTCAGAGCGTACGGCTCTGAATGAGGGCCATAGACTTTAAGGTCCTGTTAAATCTTTACACCAACCCATCCATTAGTGGATGGTAGACTGAGGTATGCAGACATACTATTCCCAACTTCTTACACAGTTCTGCTGTTACTTGGGACATAAATGGAGTAGTCTGATCTGTATTTCTTTAGTGAACCTGAGGCGAGAAAAGAGGAGCATCAACTCCCTGGCAATAGTAGTTGTTTTGGTATTCCATAAGGGTATCACTTCTGGATAGTGGGTGGCCTAATCCATGATCACCAGAACATATTAGTTACCCCACTTTGATTTTGCAAGTGAACCGATGAGATCCATTGTGATGCGATCAAATGGTAGACCAACAATAGGCATTGGCACTAGTGGTGCTCTCAAATGAGGCCTTGGGCTGGTCTTCTGGCACATGGGACACCATTGGCAGTATCTTTTTACTTCAGCCATGATTCCTGGCCAAAAGAATTGGAGCAGAATTTGTTCCAGTGTTTTCTCTCTCTTCTCCAAGATGACCTCCCCAAAGATGGGTATGAGCACCTCGCAACACTAGTGGTATATGTACCCTGGGCACCAATAATATCTCAATCTTCTTCCCTTGCTCTACTTTGACTCTATATAGTAAATTGGCTTTAAAGACAAAATATGGAGTGCACTCTGGTGGGTAGGCAGTTTTTACGACACCATTAACTTCTATGACACTAGCCATGACATTCCCGCGGGTAGCATTGTTTTGTTAATCTCGGGCAAAACTTTGCAGGTCTATGTCAGCCAGCAGCATATCCCAATCTGGACTGGGGCTATCCTCATTTAATATTCGTGAGTCAGACGTTCCTTCTCCAAAGAGGACTGGCCATGCTTTTCCACTCTTTTCCTTTTCCGAGGTAGGGCCTTGGAGACCTTACATTGGTGTTGTCTCTGTGGTTCCTTTACAAGCTCAACAAATCCTGGGAAATTGTGTCCCATGATAGGATAGGGGAGCTTAGTACCAACTACTGTGACCACCTCATAAGTGCGCCCCTTTCTGGTGAGGCTCATTCGCACCTGGGAGAAGTTTTCTGTGGATCCATGAACATAGAGTACTTCAACTTACCCTGGCACCTTTTCTACTGCCCTGGGTAAGGCCAGCCTCTGAGATCAGGGTTAGCTCACTCCCTGAGTCTATAATAGCTGGGAGTTCTTCGCTATTTCAGGAACACAGAACACAGCAACCCCACACTCCATAGGCTCTATTTTTCTTGGACAGTCCTGCCTTATATGATTTGGCTCTCTGCACTCATAGCAAATTACACTGGCATCTCCAGTGGTGTTTCCTTGAGGAGGGGTTACAGTCAGGGCCACAGGCCAATGGGGTGCAATCTTAATGGGTCACCTATTCCCTGGTTTAATTTCTATCATTTTTGTCATATTTTCTGCTCTCCAAAACTGTAATTAATTCCTCTAAATTCTGAGGATCAGCGTGTATTACCCAGCACTGCATATTATGCACTTGGGTTCTTATACATTGGTCAATATCTACTGTCTCTATAATCTGAGTGGCAGTGCGGTCTTCTGGCTGTAGCCAACACCACCCCTGCCTGGTGAGTTCTACAACCTGCTTCTGAATAGGGAACCCTGATAATAAGACCCATTCATGGAAGCGCTGCATTTTTCCAGAAGGAGTGAGACCTGACCTAGCTAGAATGGTAATTTTGACAAGGTCATATTTCTCTGCATCAGCAGAGGACAAATCAGCATAGGCTTTCTGAGCCTCACCAGTGAGATAGGGGGCAAGTCTATCAGCCCAAGTATCTGCTGGCCACTTTAAGCACTGTGCCACCCTCTCAAATATCAGCAAATACACCTCTGGGTCATCTGAAGTGGCGATTTTCTTCATATGCCTTGCACCTGTTACACCCACTGACTGGGACACTAATTGTAACATTTGCTCCTTTGTCTTTTGATGGGAGGCTAGCAAATTTACTATAGTATGAAACCTACCTCCATTTTTAAAGTGGAAGGTGTATGTAGGTGCTTTTATATAAGAGCAATGACAAACCAGTTTACACAAATAAATATCTCTTTCTTTCAGAAAAACAGCTGTTATTCAAGTTTAACACAGAAAAAGAAAACACTGCTTTTTTTCTTCAACAATGCAGGGGTTAAACAGAACACAGTAAAAATAAGTTGTCACGGCTGCCGACAATTGAGACTCCTGGGAGGAGGCAGACTTACTAGACACTATAAACTGGGGTGACTTTAGGAATGGCCTTTTCATGAAATCTTGATAGCATAGAAAAAAAGTAAATAGAATTTATTCACAGGAGAAATATAATAGCAACATCTCACATAAAGTCTCAACAACACTGAGGTTCACATAAGCAATAATGAGTATAGGAGAAAACCCCCCATATAGTCTTTAACACAGAAAAGTTAATATGGTAGGGATCCCCAAGTCCAGTACGAGGCTAACACCTCAGGATGGTATAGAGGAGCTTCACCTTGGTGGAACCCTGTAGTGACAGAGATCCAGAGCAGAGTGAGCCCTGTGATGCGGTGAAAGACAGTGCAGGGTTGAGCCCTGTGATTTCGATGAGGTTGAAGCAGGGTTGAGCCCTATGAAGCGGTGTAGTTCCAGAACGGGGTTGAGCCCTGCGGTGTAACTAGAATCCGGAGCGGGGTTGAGCCCTGCGTTGCAATGAAGGTTGAAGCAGGGTTGAGCCCTGTGAAGCGGTGTGGTTCTAGAACAGGGTTGAGCCCTGCAGTGTGACTAGAATCTGGAATAGGGTTGAGCCCTGCGATGCAGTGATGATATCTGTAATGGTGCAGTTGACAACTGTAATGAAGATGGGTTCGATGTCCACAGGAGTGAAAGGCAACAGGAAAACTAAATAGTGCAGCAAAAGGTGAAACCACAGCAGTGGAGCAGAAAGCAATACCTAGCCAATGGCTTTGCTGAGTTCTGTAGTGCGGCTGGTAACTGGTATCAGAAGTTAAGCTGGAACATGAGCGGAGATATAGCAAAGTCCACCGCAAACCCACAGGCACAGCAGGGATCTGGCAGGAGTCCAAGAAAAACCTGAAAGAAACATTGCACAGACACTGAGACACAGTTACTAACAGGCTTTATACTAGAGGTCTGTGATCCATAGGAATTTCAGAACATGTGACCCAAATGGAATCAGGTTTGAAACAATGAGCAATCTAGGAATCCCACAACCTGACAACATCTTGGAAACAGATGATAACTTTAACTCTCTATTCCCTGTGTGTGAAGAACGCTAGCAAGCAGGATAGCTCCTCCAATGACCACAAAGGAACTTTGGAAAAAGTAATCTATCTTTATGTACTGAAATAGTCGCAGTCCTGACACAAGTATTTTTTCTTTGAGCAATGCAGTGCTTAATTACAGCTCAGTATGTGTGCTCTACTCAAACAACAAGTGAACTTAATTAGGCAGTATGAACACCAGATTGTGAACATATCAAAAGTCACTTTTTTTTTTTCAATAAACACACAAAACAGCTTTTGCACAGCAGGTTACAGTGTCCTTAATATAACTAAGGTTTTTCTGGTTCGCCAACCATATTTACATATAAAGACCATTCTGCATTGTCAGTTCTTTTTACAATGCATGAGGCGTCTGGCATTTGTGCTGCAACACAGCAGTGCAGTTCCATGTATGGGCCACCAAATGTAACATGGGGTATATAAATGAGAAATCCAGACAGGTACAAAGCAGTGTCTTTTAATGGCAGCAGACACTGCACTTTAGCATACATGAGCATAGGCCTGGACACACACAGGCACAAAACAGAAAATAAATGTATAAACACAAAAGTTCCCAGCACTTCTCAAGCTTACCAGTCAGCAGTGGCTTGCAGCCACAATTGGCCATGCTCTCCCAGCATAGCCCTTTCCCTGGCAATACAACACTTAATCCTACTACCTTACCCCTAGACAGGATCAGGGCTCAGAGCAGTGGGTTTGTGAGAGTTTTAAACTCTTCTCTGCTGCTCAGTAATGAGTGGCAGCGGGGCCTGTGCAATTGTGAAAACCTGGAGTTCCACACTTCCTCTGCTAATGCAGAATGCACAGGCTTCACTCCATATCCAATTCAGGTGAGAGACAACCCCTCTCACCACAATATATATATATATATATATATATGTATGTATATATATATATATATAGTGATATAGTCGGGGTAGGGGTCCCTCTCCTGGGGTAGATGGACACCTCCTTACAGACAGCAGCAGCCAGGAAACAGCACTCCAGTCCATGGTTTTCATGCAAGATGGACAGAACCAGTTTATTGTGCAACACAAACAACAAAATAAACAAAATATAAAAATAACTCCTAGCATGTCTGGGCATTAACTAGACAGGTTACCTCTCTACAAGTGGCAGGGCCTACTGCCTTACCACAAAAACAAACAAAGCACTTTCAAATACCACAGTTTCTCTGAACAGACCTCAGTGTCTGTTCTCCCCAGGGTATGTGAGACACTCAACCACTCAACCAAAACCTAACACAACTTATCCGAGCCACTTCCAGGTGCAACTACTAATCAGCCTGCTCTCACACTGAAAGGCCCAACACCTGGAATGGCCTGTGGATGGAGACCTTTCTTCTCTTCTCACATCCACACCCCTAGGACCCATTATCCGGCTTTTACCAAAAGCCGACACTTCTGGTCTGTTTGGCACAACAGACTTTTCCTGGTGTTTTTAAATCAAATATGATAGGAATCTGGGACACACATAAATGCCATCCCAGACTTCTCTAGTGCTTCTACCACATATCCCCTCTTTGTTTCGACCTGTGGGGCAGAACAACTGCAGCCCCCAAACAATGGACACGCAACAAAGCACTTGCTTTGGCCAGCTGGCTTCCTGGCCTGTGTTCGACTGTGAACTTAAAGTTCTGCAATGCCAAGAACCACCTTGTTATACTCCCACTGCTCACATTGTTCTCTGACATCCATTTCAAAGGGTTATGGTCAGTGATCAGCCTGAACTTCCTTCCCATCAAGTAGTACCTGAGAGTTTCTAATGCCCACTTTATGGCCAACGCTTCTTTCTCGATAGTAGCATAGTTTCTCTGATGTACATTCAACTTCCTGCTTAAGTAACAAATAGGGTGTTCTACACTTTCTTTACTGTGGGACAGGATCGCTCCTATGCCTACATCTTATGCATCAGTTTGCACAACTAACTCCATGTCAAAATCAGGGGTCATCAGAACTGGTTGGGTACACAATGCAATTTTTAACCCCCGAAATGCCTTCTCTGCTTCAGGTCTCCATTTAACCATGACTTTCTTTTTGCCTTTGGTAAGGTCAGTCAGTGGTACTGCAATGGTGTAAAAATTGGGTATAAATCTCCTATAATACCCAGTAATCCCTAAGAAGGCTCTCACCTGCTTCTTATTCAGGGGTTGTGCCAAGTTTTGTATTGCTTCAATTTTATTAAGCTGTGGCTTTATCAAACCTCCGCCAATGGTGTATCCGAGATACACTTTATTTCTTCCATCCCTAGGCAACATCCTTTTTGGTTGGCTGTCAATCCTGCCCTATAGATGGAGTCCAATACTGCTTTCACTCTGGGCAAGTGAGACTGCCAATCAGGACTATGAATGACCACACCATCTAGATAAGTGGCAGCATACTGTCTATGGGGCCTTAGAATTCTATCGATCATCCTTTGAAAGGTAGTCGGTGCCCCATGTAACCCAAAGGGAAACATCTTCTAATGGAACAACCTTTCTGGTGCAGAAAAGGCTGTCTTTTCTTTGGCCTTCTCAGCTTACGGCTCTTGCCAATACCCTTTGGTTAAGTCTATAGTGGTTAAATACCTGGCTGTTCCTCGTTTTCCAATTATTTCATCCACCCTAGGCATAGGGTAGGCATCGAACTTTGACACACTGTTCAACTTTTGGAAATCATTGCAGAAATGCACACTCCCGTCAAGCTTTGGAATAAGCACAATGGGACTTGACCACTCACTATGCGATTCTTCAATTACACCTAATTCCAACATTTTTTAAATTTCTTTAGATACTGATTCTCTTTGGGCTTCTGGTAACCTATAGGGCTTTAGGTTAATCTTAACCCCTAGGTCAGTGATTATGTCATGTTTAATGACTGTGGTTTTGCCTGGTTTATCTGAAAACAAAACCCTATTTCTGCTAAGAAATTCCTTAACTTCCTGCTGTTGGACTGCCGACAGGGTTTTAGCTATTGTCACTTTGGGAACCAAGGGCCCTGGGTTTACTGGAGGGGTTTGGATGGCTTACAGAGCTGCTCTATCCTTCCAAGGTTTTATACGATTTACATGGTATATCGGTTCTGGCTTTCTTTTCCCAGGCTGGTAAATTAACCTTCCCCACTTTTTCCCTGGCTTTTACCAGAGTAGGGTCATTTAACTGCTCCATGACAAAGACCTCTTTTCTGACTTCAAGATAAGGCAGATGACCAACTGGCTCAATAACACTTCCCATTCCAGTAGGAGGCACATCACTTGGTGAGCCACCATCATTCTCAGATTCTGAAGAAACTCCCTCTGCTACTGCATCAGTAACCTTCTCAAATGGGTCAGGGTTATTTACTTCTATAACAAATCTGCTTTCCCACAACTTCCAGAAGTGAGCAATGTCTCTCCCCAATATTACATCATACATCAAGCCATTTACCAAACCCACAGAGACTATCGCGGAACCACATTGTGTTTCTATATTCACCTCTGCAGTAACATAATAGCGAGTATCCCCATGTATGCCGGTCACACCAACAGTTTTTCCCTTATGCTTCAAGGGGTTCACCAGTTCAGCTTTCACCAGTGTAACCAGGGTACCAGAATCTAACAGAGCCTCTACTTGGCTGCCTTCTAGAGAAACTATACACATTTGCTTATCTGTCCCAGCCTGTCGGTCAGCAGTACAGGCTGGCTGTGCAAAGAAAGACATTCTGCGATTGACATTAGCAGTATCACATTGCATAGGTTCAGCAGTAAGTGAACAATTAGCAGAAATATTGCCCAAATCACCACATCAGAAACATTGAATCATACTATTATCAAGTCTATTATGGGGTAGGAACCTTCCTGGCCTGGCTGGCTTATCTCCTGGTTCCAAACCCTCAGTCTTAAGTACATTCCACTGCCCAGCACCCTTCTCCCCAGGAACAGTCTTAGCAGTGATCGTGGGAGATCGCTGTTGCGAATCAGGGCTCGGTGGGGCACACTCAACAGTTCCTCAGCCACCACATACCTCTCCACCAGTTCAACCAATTGGTCTACTGTTTTAGGGTCTGCATGGCTCACCCACTTGCGCAGAATTGCAGGTAGAGACCGCAGATATCGATCGATAAGTCTCTGGCTGCAGCCATTTTGTGGTGAGATGGATGAGGTCATGCATTTGAAAGCATGGAGGCTTTTCTGTTTGGAACTCCCAGCGGTGGAGTTGTGGAGTTAAGATTTCCTGTTTCAATTTAACATAGTCTTTCGCATCAGTCAGGCACAAGTCATAGTATATAAGGTACCCGCGTCGGCACCATTTTCTCACTCGGCTGTGGACAGTGAAGAGGGAGGGTGGGAGTTAGGGCTGGCTGGGCTGTGTAGTGTAGTGTAGTGTTGTAGTGTAGTGTAGTGTAGTGCAGTGTAGTGTTGTGCTGTGCTGTGCTGCGCTGTGGTGCTGTTGTCCATAGGGGCTGTGTCCACTACTTCAAAGTCCATAGGGGCTGACTGGACTGTGTTGTGCAGTCAGTTGTCCATAGGGGCTGTGTCCACTCCAAAGTCCTGTGCAGTGTCCCAGTCCTAAAGGGGTGCTGTAGTGTTGTCCAGGGGATGCTCTGTCCATAAGGGGTGCTCCCCCAAGTGCTAAAAAAAATATATTTTTTCTGTGTTTGTGAATTGTGTGCACTGTGGCTGCACGTGCATCAACAAAGGAGCAGCGCCAAGCGTGCGCCTGTGTCCCATAAGTAAAAGGCCGGCTGGCTTGTCTGTTAAAGGGTGCTGTAACCCCCAAAGGGCACTACAAACAAAATAAAAAAATATTTTCTGTGTTTGTGAATTGTGTGCGCAGTAGCCGCACGTGCATCAACAAAGTAGTGCCAAGCATGCGCCTGTGTCCCATAAATAAAGGGCCGGCTGGATTGACCGCTAAAGCATGCTGTAACCCCCAAAGGGCACTCCAAACAAAATAAAAATATATATTTTTTACTGCGCACACACATCAACAAAGTAGTGCCAAGCGTGCGCCTGTGTCCCATAAGTAAAAGGCCGGCTGGCTAGTCCGTTAAAGGGTGCTGTAACCCCCAAAGGGCACTCCAAACAAAATAAAAATATATACTTTTTTGTGTTTGTGAATTGTGTGTGCAGTAGCCGCACATGCATCAACAAAGTAGTGCCAATCGTTTGCCTGTGTCCCATAAATAAAGGGCCGGCTGGATTGACCATCCTCTTGCATGCACTTGCATCCTCAAAGCAGCAGCGACAAGCGTGCGTCTGTCTGTTAAAGGGTGGTGTAACCCTCAAAGTGCTCCAAAAAATAAAAAACGATTTTTTTTAAGTGTTTGTGACTTGTGTGCGATGTAGCCGCAAGTGCACCAACACAGTAGCAGCGCCAAGCGTGCGCCTGTGTCATAAGTCAAGGGCCGGTTTGGACATCTGGTCCAGACTGAAGGACGTGCCAACAATTTCTGACAATTCTACTGTCACTGCATATGATACTGTCCTCAAAGCAGCAGCGACAAGCGTGCATCTGTCTGTTAAAGGGTGGTGTAACCCTCAAAGTGCGCTCCACAAACAATAAAAAAATTCTTATTTTTTTTTTTCTGTCTTTGTGAAATGTGTGGGCTGTAGCCGCACCTGCATCCTTAAAGCAGCAGCGACAAGCATGCGTCTGTCTGTTAAAGGGTGGTGTAACCCTCAAAGTGCGCTCCACAAACAATAAAAAAATTCTTCTTTTTTTTTACTGTCTGTGAAATGTGTGGGCTGTAGCCACACCTGCATCCTTAAAGCAGCAGCGACAAGCGTGCGTCTGTCTGTTAAAGGGTGGTGTAACCCTCAAAGTGTGCTCCACAAACAATAAAAAAATTCTTCTTTTTTTTCCTGTCTTTGTGAATTGTGTGGGCTGTAGCCGCACCTGCATCCTCAAAGCAGCAGCGACAAGCGTGCGTCTGTCTGTTAAAGGATTACATCGGTGACAGCATCCAAGTAGGCATGTCAGACAGTCCGTACATGTACTGGCAGGAAAAAGAGGCAATTTGGAGGCCCCTGTACAAACTGGCTCTATTTTACCTGAGTTGCCCCCCCTCCAGTGTGCACTCCGAAAGAGTGTTTAGTGCAGCCGGGAACCTTGTCAGCAAAAGGCGTAGGAGGTTGCTTCCACAAAATGTGGAGAAGATGATGTTCATAAAAATGAATTATCAACTTTTCCAGGGAGACCAGCCTCCAGAACGTACAGAGGGACCTGTGGTGGTGGATTCCAGCGGGGACGAATTAATACTCTGTGAGGATGAGGATGTACACAACACTGAAGAGGGTGAGGAATCGGTGAATGAGGAGGATGAGGACGACATCTTGCCTCCGTAGAGCCAGTTTGTGCAGGGCCAGATTAATTGCCAGCTTGTTTTGTGGGGGCCCAAACGAACCAATCATTTCAGCCACAGTCGTGTGGCAGACCCTGGCGCTGAAATGATTGGTTTGTTAAAGTGTGCATGTCCTGTTTATACAACATAAGGGTGGGTGGGAGGGCCCAGGGACAATTCCATCTTGCACCTCTTTTTTTCTTTGCATTATGTACTGTTTGGGGCCTAGTTTTTCAAACTGCCTTCCTGTCTGCCACTGCAGTGTCACTCCTAGATGGGCCACGTGTTTGTGCCGCCCACTCGTGTCGCTTAGCATAGTCATCCATCTACCTCGGTGCAACCTTTTGGACATAAAAACACTATTGTGAGGTGTGAGGTGTTCAGAATAAACTGTAAATGAGTGGAAATTAAGGTTTTTGATGTTAATAATAGCATAGGAGCAGAAAAATCAACACATTCTGTGATTTTAGCTGTTTTTATGCTTTTTTAAAAAAAAATACAGATCCAAAACACAAAACCCAGAACCCAAAACACGGAAGGGTGGTTTTGGCAAAACCAATCCAGATCCAAAACACGAAGAAAGATCCAGATCCAAAACCAAAACACAAAACACGAAAAGTGGCCGGTGCACACCCCTAATTAGAATACATCTCTGAATCAGACCCTGGGCCTGATTCGACTTGGATCGCAGTTGCTAATATGTAATTGGCCGATTGTTGCATTCGGCGCATGCGTATATATCGCAGTACATGTGCACGAGCCAGCCACTGCAATCGGGACTGAGATTGCAGTGGCTACGCAGACCCATCGCAGAGTGATTGACAGGAAATGACGGGGGGGTGTTCAGGCGAACACAGGCATGCCAGTGCATTGCAACATCACTGCAGGGGCGTGCATGCAGCCTGAGGCCTCATAGCGTGTGTGGCTGTTAGCTAGTTCTGAGTAAGGTCAGGGCTTGTGCAAGTGTGCATGAGGCTGCAATGGTACTCGACTGTAAAGATGGTTTCGCTATTCTGCTAGGTATTATGGATGTGCGTAAGGTAGAGTGGGCATCCTTATGTAGTGCTGAGTTTGCACTTAGATCGCAGTGGTTTGGCTTGCTACCGCAGTTGAACTGCGTTTGTACCAGTTTTGCGATCCGTAATGATTCAGACTCCCTATACTCCTTACAGCATCTGTGCCCATGTTTAAAGTAATACCTATATGTTTTTCTAGCTATTTATTTACAAACAATTAAATGTGTTTCATAGGATTTCTTGAAATATGCAACTTCCAGTGGACATCACTGTGCGATTTGCTTATATCTGTTGTTATTTAAGTCTCATAGATTGAGTCCAGTGTGAGAGAGTGCTCTCTGATTTAAGATGCTTCAGATAATTTAATAAAAACAAAACATTGCAAGTGGATATGAATAAAGCTATGGATCAGTAAACTGGAATCTTCTACCAGCAAAACCAGCAAAGTTTCATTGAAAATGTTTACACCTGCTGAACATTTCCTCCATTAATTTATTTCCAGTTTAATGTTACAGAAAGTGACTGCGATTTGCAAGCAATATTAAATTTAGTCAGAGAGCAATATTTAAAATTGTGCATATCGGTGTCTGACTTTAAGAAACGGCAGTAGGTTTACCAAATACAACAAATTGGATATATGAATTGAATTTCATATAGAGGTGCATTAGACACCACAATCTTCCCTCATCATAGTTGTCTACCATCACTACCTAGCAGCACTGTAACAAGCTGGCCAGGCGCCCAGTGCCAACCCTGTGGGCATGACATCATCACATCATGCAGAGGGGGGCGGGGCCTTCCATAGTGGGAAGTGCAGCACTGCCCAGAGCATCCTGAGGATGCTCCAAGCAGCTGCACAGACTGCAGGATGACTGCCTGGTTCCTTCAAAGGAGATTCCGGACAGCAGTAGCGATACTGGCTGCAGGGTGCCATTCCAGACACCTTGCTAGCCAGTATCAAGGACTTTGTGGCAGCAAGGCCCATGGTCCCCCACCCTTTGCGACAGCATATATCACACACCCATAGTTATGTCCCTGCTACCTAGTGCTGCTGTAGGATCCTGCTCCTTCCACAATCAGACGCTAGATTTGCTGGAGCTTGCGCCATTCCGGCGAGATACTCATTAGATTTAAAGTGGCAATTAATTTAATGGAAAAACCAAGTGTAAATCTAGTGAATATTTTTCTAGAATCACACCAGCTCCGCAATTTGTAGGCTACTACATTAGGCCTAGCCCAGCCCCCTCACCGGAGCATGAGGCAGGGGGTGTGTTCATCAGTCCTTCTGCAGTTGATCTCTGCACACACAAAGGTCAGTTTACTTGTGCTCGAAGTGGAATTATGTTCCCCTCCTTGCACTTTTACTTTAGACGCATGCTCCCCGGAGTGCCGTTCGCATGGTTTTCTGGGGTGTATTTTGGGAGAGATGTGAGTCGCAGCAGACCACAATGGGGGGCCAGAGCAGGAGGAGGAAATCTGTTCTGCATTACACAATGCAGACACAACAGGACATCACTAACGCATGAGATGTGACCTGGTCAGGTAACGCACTCCTGGCTGTGGTCGCATCTCATGCGTTAGTGCCAGGCAAGTGGTTAATAAACAAATAGGTGAAGCTTATTAAATAGTTAAATTCTTCATCTGGCAGTGTAAAACATAGCCTTGAAAATGTAAAGAAACATTAGCATTAAAACTAAACTTCAAGGGTTTACAGGCCGGAATCTGGAGTCAGCGGTTGTTTCAATGAGATCATCAAATTCATATGTGCATATATTAATATTTTTGACTGATCTAATATTGTCAAATTCTTCTTGAGCCATGTCAGCAGTAACAAAGCACAAGCATCTGTTTTCACGGATGGTTAAACACAAATACACGTATGTGAAATAGGCCTGCTCATTTGTGCTGCTTCATACTAACATACTTTCAAGTATCTAACAATAATTTTGACAGACAGTGGAAAAATGCATTTATGTAATACAAATCACCAAGAAATACAAAGGCTCTCTTGCTTTCTCTTCTCTTGCAAGAAATGCCTTCTAGGCTTTGTCTTAATTTTTGTTTTTACTTCTATTTCTAAATACTGATCTTTTAAAGATATAAAGAAGTCATGTTAGTATCCAGGCTATAAGCTTATGTGATATTTTGGATATCAGTCAAAAGTAACAAAAAAGTAATCTTCAAAATGAACAGTAAAACAAGCAATGTTGCAATATGATAATAAAAAAAAACTTTTCACATCAAAACATCTATCCCAATTTGTGGGCAGGAGACTCTAGTAGGATACTTCACGCCTGTCAAGTTTGTTTTTTAACAACATATGAAATTCATGGGCAATGAGATTAATTTAACTAATAAACAGCACCAAACATGTTTTAAAGAAGAATCTTAATAGGCAGATGCTAGCCAAATATCACACAAAATTATACAAGTTGAAAAATAAGATAAAAAAACAAACAATAACAACGAAGGCTGGGCAAATATAAACATAAGCCAACCGTCAACAATGCTAGTCCCTTTAAATATTTTTTTGCATAACAAACAGTATTATTAAACAGCCAGTGGTACAACAATTATTAGAGTGGTACTAAATATGTAAGATAAAAGTACTACTGTATCTGTGTATTATACCCACACAAATATAAATAAATATATTTCTGTCAGCTATACCAGATGCACCACCAGTGTCTAGCAATGCTTCATTTACACTGCCATTCAAAAGTTTGGGGTCACTTAGAAATTTCCTTATTTTTGAAAGAAAAGCACTGTTTTTTTCAATGAAGATAACATTAAATTAATCAGATATTCACTCTATACATTGTTAATGTGGTAAATGACTATACTAGCTGCAAATGTCTGGTTTTTAAAGGAATATCTACATAAGTGTATAGAAGCCCATTTCCAGCAACCATCACTCCAGTGTTCTAATGGTATATTGTGTTTGCTAAGCGCATTAGAAGACTAATGGATGATTACAAAACCCTTGAAAACCCTTGTGCAATTATGTTAGCACAGCTGAAAATGGGTTTGCTCGTTAGAGAAGCTATAAAACTGGCCTTCCTTTGAGTTAGTTGAGTATCTGGAGCATCACATTTGTGGGTTCAATTATACTCTACAAATGGCCAGAAAAAGAGAACTTTCATGTGAAACTCAACAGTCTATTCTTGTTCTTAGAAATGATGGCTATTCCATGCGAGAACATGCCAAGAAACTGAACATTTCCTACAACGGTGTGTACTACTCCCTTCAGAGAACAGCACAAACAGGCTCTAACCAGAGTAGAAAGAGAAGTGGGAGGCCCCGGTGCACAACTGTACAAGAAGACAAGTACATTAGAGTCACTAGTTTGAGAAATAGATGCCTCACAAGTCCTCAAATGGCAGCTTCATTAAATGGTACTCGCAAAGTGCCAGTGTCAATGTCTACAGTGAAGAGGCAACTCCGGGATGCTGGCCTTCTAGGCAGAATGGCAAAGAATATTCCATATCTGAGACTGGCCAATAAAAGGAAAAGATTAATATAGAACACAGACATTGTACAGAAGAGGATTGGAAAAAAGTGTTATGGACAGACAAATCGAAGTTTGAGGTGTTTGGATAACACAGAAGAACATTTGTGAGATGCAGAACAACTGAAAAGATGCTGGAAGAGTGCCTGACGCCATCTGTCAAGCATGGTGGAGGTAATGTGATGGTTTGGGGCTGCTTTGGTGCTGGTTAAGTGGGATATTTGTACAAGGTAAAAGGAATTTTGAATAAGGAAGGCTATCACTCCATTTTGCAATGCCATGCCATACCCTGTGGACAGCGCTTCATTGGAGCCAATTTCCACCTCCAACGGGACAATGACCCAAAGCACACCACCAAATTATGCAAGAACTATTTAGGGAAGAAGCAGGCAGCTGATATTCTGTCTGTAATGGAGTGGCCAGCGCAGTCACCAGAACTCAACCCCATTGAGCTGTTGTGGGAGCAGCTTGAGCGTATGGTACCCAAGAAGTGCCCATCAAGCCAATCCAACTTGTGGGAGGTGCTTCTGGAAATGTGGGGTGAAATTTCTTCAGATTACCTCAACAAATTACCAGCTAGAATGCCAAAGGTCTGCAATGCTGTAATTGCTGCAAAATGAGCATTCTTTGACGAAAGCAAAGTTTGAAGGTCAAAATTACTATTTCAAATAAAAGTCATTATTTCTGACCTTGCCAATGTCTTGACTATGGCCCTGATTCAGACCCGGACGCAAGTGACCGGACGCACGTGCGGCGTACGAGCCGAAAAATGCAAATTCAAGCGCTCGCTCGTAATTTCGTACGCAGCTAATCTTCCGCCCCATAGTCTACCAACCCCTCCTCTAGCTAACGAGCGAGCCAAATTGCTACCGTACATCTCCAATTTTGCATGCAGGGAACGCTCGCACCAGTCCCAACCGGAAGTGGGCCTGTCAGTTTTCGATTACCTGCTCGTTCATTCTGCATACATCCTTTAATCGTATCATGCCAATCAACAGATCAATTAGCTTAATTGCTCTTCACATGTTTTTTTTTTCATTTGCAATAAACTTTACTCTTGTCCGTGTTTGTTTTTTCACGCAGAATACGTACTGATTAAACAATGGTTTCCTTTATCCAAAATACATGTTTGTGTAATTTTTCATATTGTTTTCCGTGTTTTGTCTGACGCATATTTTACTTGTTTCATTTTTTGATTTAAATTAGCTAACGCATGTCACTGCATTAAGCCAATCATAACTCACATTAGATTTTTAAGCCTGTCGAACACATGACTCATACACTAACCAATAGAATGTTTCCTGTTAATTTTCCAAATACATTAACCAATCAAAATTATTTTCTTGGCTTTATTAAAACTGTTTTTTCCGAAATCCACCATTACCATCATGAGAGCCTCTGCGTTCACCAGGCGGGAGCTTCTAGTCCTGACGGAGGTAATGGACCGGGGGATAACCAGCCAGCCTCCCCCCATCACCAACAGAGAGAAGCGATCCGCCTGTGCGGAGGTTCGCCGCCGCCTGCACTCCTTTGGCTCACGCCGACAGATTGGCCAGCTGGAGCGCAGGAGGTCGGATCTTCAACGACGCACACCACGCTTGCTGGCATGTTTGAGACAGCGGATAGCTGAAAGTAAGTTTTTTTTTTTTCGTTTTCCTTTTTTATTTTGTGGCCCTATTTGCGTGTGCATGTTTTCCTTCTTGCCATGTTTGTTTATTTACTACATATCTGCGTGTGCATGTTTTCCTTCTTGCCCTGTTTGTTTATTTACTACATATCTGCGTGTGCATGTTTTCCTTCTTGCCCTGTTTTTTTATTTACTACATATCTGCGTGTGCATGGTTTTTTTTTTTTTTTTTCGTCTCGAAATATTATTTGAGGATGTTTTCAAGTTTATAAATTAATCCAACCTTAAATTGTTATCCATCATTTAGGGGCAGAGCGCAGAATACGCCGTCATCGGCAGTGACGCCGTCGGCCACGTCCCCTATCCCCAACTCCCAGCCAATCCTCCTCTCCCCACCCTACCCCTAATTCACCCTCCAACCCAGCATGGCCAGACCCGGACGCCCCTCCCTCTAGTATACTTCCCTTCCCTCAAAATTCCCCCTCCCCTCAACCCCCCCTCTCTCTTTTCATCACCCTCCCCTCCAACCACCCCTCTCTTTTCCACCCCCTCCCCCCCTTCAGAAATCACCCCTCCTCCTACAGACCTGCATTGGCCTACCTCCGAGGAGGACGATGGTGAGGCTTCAGGTCCAGGCGGCATTGTCAACGGTATGTTTCCCTTTTACCTTGTTTTTTCCAATTTTTTGGGGGGATGTTACCCTTTGCCTGTGCATTTTTATTTTTTATAAAATGTTTGTTAGATAGATCTGGTTTTCTAAATGTCTATGATGTTTGGCCCTTACACATATCACACATGTCAAAACACTCATACTTGTATCTCTTGTTTACGGTACCCACCAAAGTAGTTTTTCTGTGTTTTTCTCTTTTTTTACAATTTCTTGTTTTTGTCGTGTTTATTTCAAATTTACTTGGGCAAAGAATGTTGGCTTTGAATTGTAATGTTTGTCCAAATTGACTTTTTTTGGAAAGTTGCATTTACATTGGCAGTTGTTTCTCAAACAAAATTATGTTTTTTTTTATTAAGAACCTCAATTTTTAAACTCACAGAGGACCAGAGGCGGCTGACGGAGGCAGCAGAGTGTGGAGAGGCTGAGGGGCCATGTTATAGGCATGCTGGTGGTCCTCGATCACATGGCAGGGATCCTGCAGCATTAATTTTTTTCCTTTTTCCAAATTTTGTCAGTTTTTCAAAAAATAAAAAAAAAAGTTTTGTTTGAAGTCTCATTCCTTCTCTGTAAATATTATATTGTTTAACCTTACCTAAGTCGACTATTGCAGCAAGTTTTTTAAAGTAATGTAACTTAGTATCGAGAAAGCGGAATTAGGTAAGCTGGCACATTCAACACCTAACAATACCAATAGGTTTTTTTTTGGTTTTGTAGAAAGAATGCTATTTTTTGGGGGGGTAAGGTAAATATTAAATGAAACCTGTTTAGGCCGAGAATCCAAAACATACTGATTCACCATAATACCTTGGGGTGTTTGATTTGAGCCACTAAGCATGGTAAAATACTGCACAATTTAAATCATAACTGGATTAGACCTTAATCAAGTTTCCATTTTGGGAACCAGGTTACAATTGCATGTAATTTAGAATGGAAATGTTTGTTATAACGTTACAAAAATTTTTTTTTTTTTAAATTAGAAACACAAAGTGATTAAGGACAATCAATACACACAGTGAAAACACTCAGCAAAAAACAGCCTACACCAAAAATATACAAAAACAAAACAATCAAGAACTGTTTGACGAAGTAGCATGCCAACATGATTCCACAAATGAGTTGACGACAAATTTGGTGAAGAAGTTAAATCCAATGTGTCCACATGAAGTCATTTTTTACTAACACGTAGTAGTCATGGTTTTCACGATAAATATTATGGAATAAAACACACAAACAAAACAAAAATTAAAATTGTTAATTACATTATTACATGTCTACATTGTGTCATCTAACTTCATTTTGGACAATAATTACCTGAAAAAACGGGCCACAACATCATCGCGTATGCCCCCCCCCACATACAGACCTCTGACCAACCTCGGGGGGGCCATCCTCAGGCAAGGCATCCTCTGGCTGCATTGGGACACCACTCCTTATGGAGATGTTGTGAAATATCCCACACAGGACCACAATTTTCGAAACCATATCCAGCAAATACATGAGTTCGCCACCAGAGCGGTGGAAGCATCTGAATCGGCCTTTTAAAAGGCTGATACAGCACTCCACCACTTGCCTGGTGGCTGTAAGTGCGGAATTATACTCACTTTGTGGCCCTGGTGTGGGAGCCAAATAAGGAGTGAGCAGCCAGGGCATGCAAGGGTAGCCACTGTCTCCAGTGAACAAGAAATTACAAAATCAGGATCACTGTGTATCAAGCTTTGCATTGCTTTCTAAAAAAGGTCTACACTTACCCAGAAGCCACGCATCACCAGCTTGTAGGTTGTTTAATTTATGCCAAATCCCTGATTGACGGATGACGAATGAGTCATGTGCACTCCCTGGTAATTTTGCATTCAGGGACAGGATCTGGAGGGAGGCATCACATACCACCATTACATTCAGTGATCGATAGTGTTTTTGGTTCCGAAAAATGGCCTCCAGCCGTGCTGGAGGCTGAAGTGGTATGTGAGTACCATCCACAATCCCTATGATGTGTGGGAAGCCAGCAATTTGGTAAAAATTGGCCTTTGCCACACTAAGGTAACCCATATCCAAATGCATTTTAATAAAATGATGGAGGTGCTTGAAAAGGGCCTCCATCACTGCCCTCAGGATCCTTGAAAAGGAGGATTGGGAGATTCCCGCAACTATTCCCACCGTGGTTTGAAAGGATCCCGAGGCACAGAAATGTAACACCGCCATAAATTGCGTAAGTGGTGGTATTGCTGTAGGACTGTCAATTTGCCGCTCAAGATCACTCTCTATTAATGAGAGAGTGTCTATGATGATTTGGGGCGGATGACGGTAGCGCCTTAACACCTCATCATCGGGCATTCCAAAAAGGGTGACACATGTTCTATATATCTGGGGCCGAGCATGCCTACGATGCCTATGCCTGGGACGAGATTGAGGTTGGTCAGCATGGCCACAATAATACGACCAACATCAACCCGAAATGGTAAGAATTGTAGTTAATGTATGTTGCCCCCAAAAAAGTCCAAAAAATACTTATCTTTATGATACAATCCAAAGATGCTTACATGCCGGGGTATTGTCATGATTTCAAAAACCAACATTTCAAAAGACCATAAAAAGTTAAGATTTTGTGGTGGCCATTTTGTAATCTTGTTTTTTGAAAATGCACAAAAATAAAGGGGGTAAACACACATTTCGAAAAATAGGAAACCGACATTGAGAGGACTTCCACAATTTGGCACAAACCCCCCCCCCAGAATTTGAACGCTAAATGGTTTGCATTTTTACAAGGGGAATCAAGCCTACAAAAGTGCGCTAAATGGTTCGCATTTTTACAAGGGGAATCAAGCCTACAAAAGTATGCTAAATGGTTCGCATTTTTACATGGGGAATCAAGCCTACAAAAGTGCGCTAAATGGTTTGCATTTTTACAAGGGGAATAAAGCCTACAAAAGTATGCTAAATGGTTCGCATTTTTTACATCCCCAAAAACCTGGAAAAAAACCGTAGACCCCAAAATATGCGAAGAACAAGACATGAACATTTAACAAACAAGTTAAAATCAAAACTTACCAATACACAATAAAGAAGTCACAGAACAAAAACGTCATTGGGGCACAGCCAAAAAAAACCTACAAAAAAAATAAAATAAAAATTAATTTTTGGGCCAAACCAAAAAAACGGAGACCCATATTTTACAAAAGGATGATGGGAAAAACCTTACACAGAAAAAACACCACAAGTAAAAAAACCACACCAAAAAATGCGAACGGAAAGTTATCCAAAAAAACCCGCCTCTAACACAATCCAAAAAACCGCCAAACACAACTCCCTCCAACAATCCACTCCGAACAACGTAACCTCCAACAAACAACACCCGCCACCTCGACTCAAGTCGCCAAAAGCCATAAATAGTGTTTCTTTTCCCGCTCAAATTAAGGACGGATCATAGGAACGCACAATCAATGATGCGGCCGAATAATAAGGACGCATGTATAAATACGTCACGGAAAAAAACAAACGGTCTGGTGTAGTTCTTGTTTTTGCTTGAAAAATGGCTACAGACCAGCCAAACAATGGCCAAGAGGCGGCCGGTAAGTATTTCTCACATTTCTAATCAAGGCTGATTCTGAACCAGAATATAGTGAAAGATTGACATCTAACTTAAAATTAATTTAATGTAAATAGGTGTTGAGGATGACATGGAAGAGGCTGCTGGGCCCAGTATTCCGGCCAAAGCTGGCAAAAAGAAAAGGCAGCCACAATTCACAAGAAAGGAGATGGAGGTTTTGGTTCAGAAGTGTGTGGACATCCTGCCACAGGCAGACAGGAATATGGGTGTAAGCCAGAAGTGGAGAATGTAGGAGGAGATAGCCAGTGCTGTCAATAGGGTGGGTGATTATGTCCGTCTAGCCCGGGATGTCAAACACCGGTAAGTAAAAACTTAAATTAAAAAAAAAAAAACAGGGAAAAATAATGCAGGAATAATGCCTACTTTTTCACCCACAGATGGCAAGACTTCAAATATCGCCTGAAGCAAAAAATGGCTGACAGGGCTAGGCATGCAAGGGGGACAGGTGGGGGTCCCACCCCTGTGTCATTGGAGTTGAATGATTTGGAAGAGCTTGCACAGGGGTGTGTGCAGGATGTGGAGGTGTTTGGCGTGTCCAACATGGATACGGACATGCCAGACTTTGCGGCTCCTCATGTTGTCCCAGGTAAATGTTGTGATGTAACCAACTCTGAAATGTTATTGTGACAATATGTAGATTGTAATGTTCCTCTTTTCTCTTTTTTCTCACAGAAACACAGACGGATGAGTCTGCTCCAGAGGGGAGCCTTGGCCGCAGAATTTCTGCTGGCTCTGCAGGGGAGGAACCAGTACATCCGGCTGAGGACCCTGCAGAAGCCAGTCCAGGGCAATCCCCCTCGCAGGTAGTGTCCCTCCTCACAGAACTAAATTTTAAATCGGATTACCATACGGAGATTCTGCAGAGGATGGACGCCAGTCTGCTACGGGTGGCTGAGGCCCTGGAGCAAAATGCTGCGTCCAACGTGACCATTGGTCAGGCCCTGGCTGAAAATACCAGGGCCAACATCAGAATAGCCAATGCCCTGGAGCAGCTCGTTTGCCAGCACATGGTGGAGTCGACCTCCCTTCCTGCCGGAACAGCAGGATCCTCCACCTCTGGCCCAACAACAGCCATTCCTCCAAATGTGCCTAGCCCTGTGCCTAGTCCAGAGGCCACAACATCTGCCTCTGGACAGGCCAGCCAGAGGACATCCCGGACCCAGTCTGGTGCCCACCCTACCCCAGCCAAACGGGGAAAAAAACGATGACAGCACTGGCTACTTTTCCCATACTCCTTCTGTGCTTGCCCCATATTCCTTTAGGGCCAAAACTTCCCTCTCCTTTCTTGTGAATTGTTTTTAATGTGTTTGTTTAAGTTGGCCAACACTGGTAATATGTTTTACAGATTTATTTACGTTATTATTGCCTAACACTGCCAAAAAAGTGTATTTGCAAAATGCACCCCAAAACTTGATAAATTTGTCTCAGAAATTAAAATTTTGGAAAATGTTCTCCATTGTATTGTGACATTATTTAAAAAATGGTTTAGAGTTAATCCTGGCCCACAAGCCAAAAACGTCCACCACAAAAAAAAAAAATGTGTTTTCAAAAAAAGGTTTCTTTAAGGAACACTGTAAAATTAAAAAAAGGATGCAAATTCTCCTGGCCAAAGCAAAATGGTAAAATACACACAAACATGATGACATTATTGTTACAATAGCACAAAACAAAAATCCCCCGAAGAAATATTCGAACAAATGTACGCTAATTGATTGTGTAATCAGGAAATTAGCAGCTGAGAATTTCACCTGTGTACGGTTTTGTGCTAAACCAAAAAACTCTTGTCAAAACACATTCCAAGATGGTTTGCAATTCAAAGTTGATTGTTTTTCTGACAAGCCGTGATAAATCGAAGAAACATCGAGGAGGCCCGGACCGGAGGACAAGGCCATCGCCATTGTGGTCGAGTAATCCACACCCCAAGCTGTGCGAGCAAGTTGAACGGAAAGAGGATCAGCCAGTGACGTATGACTTGGTACGAACACATTTGACGTACGCATCTGAAAATTTATGTACGCCCCAAAAACGCCTCGCCACGCCTGCGTTTTTCCATCTCCACCCACATCAACGCCCAAAAACTGCCTGCTCTGTCAATCACATTTCACATGTCACTTCCTGTTCGCTATTTGATGAACGAGACAAAAAAAGCTCGCAATCTGCCGTACGCACATGCGCAGTGTAACACCGGCGCATGCGTGGTTTAACAACATCGGAACGCAACGAGCGTACTGATGCTAACGAACGGCTCTGAATGAGGGCCTATATGTTCTATTCATTTTGCAACTCATTTGATAAATAAAAAACAGTTTTCATGTAAAACACGAAATTGTCTGGGTAACACCACACTTTTGTACGGTAGTGTAAATACACAATTTATTAAGGAAATAATCAATCATAATAAAATCAGTCAGCAATAAAATGATAGATTCCTGGTTGGTGCAATGATTGCTTAGTTTAGTTTAGTTTAATGTTTAGTGATTGTAATTTTTCCAATAAATTCTAGAAGCCTTTCAACACCAACAGACATAATAATATATCCAATATTTGTTAAGATAACACACATGGCTTGATTTTACGAGCATTACCAGTATCCTGTTTTGGTGAAATGGTGACTAAATATTGATGGTAGTGCAGTGGTGATGGTAGAAGCCTGAGTGGTGAACAGATCACTGCCCACTATATAAGCCCATTGGTTTGCACTTACTGTGAAGTGTGTAGTCTGCATAATAAGACCCTAAAGCAGCTGTCATACATATACACATGTATCTATGAACAAATAGCAGTTAAATCTGATTGAAGATTGGATCCTCAATTACTAAATTTGATTTATGGCTTCATAACCCACTACTGTATGTATAATTAATCCAGCTATCATCCAACTGATTTTGATCTGGATAGTTAAAAATATATCAAACTCTGTGGCCAAAGTTGTTTTATATTAACAAACTAGCGACCCACCCCGGCTTTGCACAGGAGCAATTTTGAATTTACGCCGATAGTCTTTTTAATCCAAGGTCTTAAAACATTGCATTGTAGATGACATTAGTCATTTTACCCCCTCCTGACATCAACGCAAATAGATTTCGTTTTCACGTGATGAGCAAAAGGCCCACGTAAAGTTGTCCATGAGGAAAACAGTCTCCACCTAGGTCAACTCCAGCCACATTAGGTGTCTGTTCCTGTGCTTTATTATTGTCATTCCAAAGCAGGCTCTTACCGGGAATTGGACTCGTTTGAAATTAAAGAATCTTTTTTCACATAAATGAAATAGGAAGGGAAAAAATTAAATTATGTATCAGTAATCATGGCTTACATCCATTTTTCTGTAGAAACCTGATTATGCGTATCTATCTCTACATGGTATAAAATAAAGTCCATAGTTGTGATATAGCTTTAATGGTTTAGGCAGTGTAATCCAAGAAAGCACTTGGATGCAGGTTTTTCATGGACTTGCTTCACTAAAATCATCACTGCTCGGCTCCCTTTTGTTATACATTAATGTTTCATATACCTTAACCTTCTTCCACAAATGCTCTATAGAAGAGTGAAAACTATCTCAAAATCTGTCCAGTGGTTCTTGAGATTAGCCTGAACAAACAGACAGATGCCTGCCAGGGACTTTATTTTATGTTTAGATATAGGATGTATTAAGTTGTATTATGTATTATGTGGTAGGTACTAAAAGGCTTATTGTTGACTGATTTTATTTATTGGTCCTTCAGTGAGATGAGATGGGTGCTGAAGCCAACTTGGGTGGAAATGGTTACTATGGTGTAGAGGTGTCTCTACAGTAGCTGCTTGTGGTCTTCTAATCAGCTGGACCTCTCGTCTGAGATACACAGCTTTTATCACAGAATTTATAGTTTATATTCCTGTCCCCAGGGGCGTATCTATTATGGGTACAGGGGGCCCACACCACACACTGTCAATGATGTAACTAGGGTATTTGGATCCAAGGGCAAAATGAAAAATGGAGCCCCATTCACTATGTGTGCAGGCCTAAGGCGCATGTAACATAAACGTGGGCGTAGTCACATGCCACAAGGGGTAGCTACTGAAAAATGGGGGCAAGACACACCACCGCTTCTCGTCACTCTGGAAACATTCCTTTCCATTCCATATGCACCTTAATGCCCCCAGTAGTAGCGCCCCTTATGCAATGCCCCCTGTTGTAGTGCACATTATGCAGTGCCCACATTAGTGGTTCCCCTTATGCAGTGCCCCCAGTCAGGGCCGAAAGTAGGATATCTGTCACCCGGTGCAAGGCAGCAATTTTGCACCCCCTCCCTTCCTGTACCTGGAGTTTGTCCTTGCTCCTCCATAAAGCAGTGCACTACTCAGACGTCCCTGGTATAATGAATTACATTATTCCACACACCATAATGTCCATTACACATTATGCCACACACTGTAATGCCTATTACCAAAGTGCCACTTACATATTTGCCTGACACCATTTTATACCCCACAGTAAGGCTTCTAATTATTTTAAAATTACCTGCTCGTTGTCAGGGATTTTATACTCAGTACCATTTCCATGCTCGTTGCCAGTGGTTACATGCTTGTTGTCATGGGGTTTTATGCTTGTTGCCAGGGGGTTTATGCTTGTTGCCATGGGGGGTTTATGCTCATTGCCAGGGGTTACATGCTCATTGCCAGGTGGTTTATGCTCGTTGCCAGGGGTTATATGCTCGTTGCCAGGGGTTTCATGCTTATTGCCAGGGGGTTTATGCTCATTGCCAGGGGGTTTATGCTCATTGCCATGGGGTTTATGCTCGATGCCAGGGGTTACATGCTCGTTGTCATGGGGCTTCATGCTCGTTGCCTGTGGGGTTTCATGCTCGTTGCCAGTGGGGTTTATGCTTGTTGCCAGGGGGTTTATGCTCGTTGCCAGGGGATTGCACGGGAGAAGATGCAGCTTTCAGAATCTTCTCCCGGCAGCGCCAACGTTCCCGGTGCCGGGAACGCTGTGTACTTTGCGCTGGCCTAACAGACACTAGAGGTCCAGTAGGACCTCTAGCATCTGCATCCTCCTAGGCGGCGGCCATTTTTGGATGGCCGTTTTCAGCAGAGTCCATGCGGACATCTAGACCGCATGGAATCTGCTGAAAACGGCCATCCAAAAATGGCTGCCACCAAGGAGGAGACAGACACCAGAGGGCCAGTAAGGACCTCTAGCATTTGTCTCCTCTTTAGCGGCGGCCATTTTTGGATGGCTGTTTTCTGAATCTGCAGCCCCTATGGCACCTCGAGTCAGCTTTTTTCACCCCCTGCAATCTGGCACCCGGTGCACGTGCATCTCTAGTCCCCCCCTAGTTGCAGCCCTGCCCCAGTAGTACCCCTTATGCAGTGCCATCAGTAGTGCCCTTTATACAATGTCCCCAGTAGTGCCCCTTATACAGTGCCCCCAGTAGTAGTGCCTCCTACACATAAAACACATAGACACACACAGACAGACAAACTTATACTTACCAGAATCCCCGCTCCTGCGCCAACTACTGTCCGCTAATCCGGTCCCACTCAGCAATATGGGAGAGATGTCATGACGTCTCCCCCTTCACCCACTGCTGTAGTTGGAAGGCGAAGCACCCTGTACATAGACGCATCGCTAGAATGAGTGATAGGACGAGCCGTTTGTGGGTGGTGACAGTGGTTGATCGAAAGGAAACAGGGGTGAGGTGGTGCAAATGCAGACGTATCTGTGTGGCTTAATGCAGTTTTAGGGGCATACATGATTAACACGCAGCATCATAATACACGTCACATGGCTGAATTACACACTGAAGCACTCGCAGTGTTTGCGGTTGGGTATGGTCAACCACAAGTGCTGCGTATGGGTCCGATGTTACTCGAAGCTACCGATTGTGTAATACACTCCCTGGAGATAACGTGTATTACTAAGGGAAAGTGGGAGTCTTATGACAGGCTGGTGGGCATCTAAATACACACCGTGATCGCACACTATGACCTAGTGGGCACGCTAATATCTTGCCATGCGATCGCCGGATTTGCATACTTTGGGAGCTGACTGATGTGTGCGAATGCATCCTGCGAGCGGGTCTGAATCGGACTCTGAGCTCCAACCCGGGTCCAGCCCTGGGTGCAGCAGCCAATAAGAGTCTGTCTGACTCTTATTGGCTGCAGTGCTAAAACATGATGATGGTCATGATGGTCAAGACCATCACAACCATCGGGCTTGCGACGAGACCCTTGTGGGAGGGTCTCGTTGCCGCAAGCCCCAGAGAGCTTTTGGCTCTAAGAGAGCCGAAAGCTCTTCCACTGACATCACTTGTGATGTCAGTGGGGCCGGCCCCAGACAGTAGGCGTTACCATGGGAACGCCTCTGTCTGGGCAGCCACGCCCCAAGCCCACCCACCAAAGGGGGCGTGCTGTCACTCAACATCGACAGCACGCCCCCTTTGGTATGAGACCCGGAGCGACGGAGTGCCCGTCACTATCCAGGTCTCGCGCATGCGCACTGGCCTTCCATCGACCCGGTTGCGAGCGCTCAGCGCTTGCGACCGGGTCTGAATCAGGCCCTCGGTGCGTAGCTGGCTGCTGGGAATAGAGGAGAGGGCCCCGGACAGAGACTGCACATGGGCTCACTCGTCTCTTAATACGCCCCCTGCCTGTCCCTATATCTTTTATACCTACATACACATGCAGTGGTGCAAGTAAGGTGATACTGGCCAGTGAAATTAGTAGATGGTATTCTGTACCCTTTACCGCTGGCACCATTACCTGTGCTACTGAGCAAGTAGCAGCACTCACAACAAGACCGACCGTGGCCCATAAGAGACTGTGGGCCTGATTCAGACCTGCTCACTCCCAGCGTATGCAAATTCAGCTAAGTGACGTCAAGGTAGGCGATCTAATTGCAAGGCATAAGCACGCCCACTATTTCTTGGCGAGCGATTGCTTTGTGTATGACGATGCCCACCAGCCTGTCTTAAGATGCCCACTTGCACACGTCATCTCCAGGAAGTGTATGCAACCATCGGTACATCGGGACCATTGGACCGCATCGCTTGCAGTACATTGTACCCTACCACAATCACTGTGAGCACCTCAGTGTATAATTCAACCAGGTGACATGTACTATGATGCTGCTTGTTAATTATACATGCCTCAGAAATGGTGTTAAGATGCTCAGGCACGCCTGCGTCCGCAACTCCACTCCCCCGTTTCCAGTGGCCTGCCCCTGTTATCACCCACAAACGGCCTCTCCTGTCACTCATTCCACTGGGCTGTCTTTGCAGGGTGAGCGAGCGCATGCCGATCGCTCGTACTAGTTTGAGCATGTGCACTGCGAAGTATATGCATGCGCACATTTACAAACATCACCAGCAACTAGCGATCACTTGCTAGCGAGCAGGTCTGAATCAGGTTCTGTGTATGCAGCCTAGCAGCTCCCGGAGTGCTGAACATGCCCCATACTGACAATAAATGGGGGCATGTAATATGCAGGGGTTAAAATGGGCTAGAACGGGGCGGAATTGCTTTCCGCCAGTTCTAATTGGAGGCAGAACCGCCTCCGTCCGCCCTCCTTGCCTGGCTTTAGATACTGGCAGCTGCGGGCTGCAGCTGTCAGTTTGCATGAGCTCTGTTTCTACTGGCTAAGCCTGCCCGACTGGCTCGTCCCCTTTGCCTGGCTGGCCTACCCCCTTTTCCCGGCTGGCCCACCCTCATTGCTCAGCTGGTCATAGACACAGACCTGACGTGACAGTGACAAGTCATAAGTTGTAAGTACACCGGCAGCCGCAGCTGCACACCGTTTGATGCCTGATTAAGTACTGGTGAAGGAAATGAATGACGTTGTTGTGTTTGTAATGTCGGGCTTGGCTCGTCACAGCCGGTTCCCGATATGACTGCCCCTGCCCTGCAGTGTGCCTCCTGCCAGTGTTGCCCAGGTCCTATCAATAAATGTGGCAGGTGGGCAGAGCTACAATTGTATAATTAGTCTAAATTATGACTGATTTGTCCATCGCCCGGGCCCTCCCTGCCTCCTCCAGTCTGGTGACAGGTCTCCTCTGGCAGGAATGAGAAGCGTCTGTCTCTCCCTCTGCGTTGAAGAGCCACCCTGAGAGGACCCAATCTACGCGGACAGTGGACTCTGCCCACTTTCCATATTTATTGATAGGACCTGAGGCCAGCACTGACCACTGCTGTGCTGTCTGTGTGAGGGTGGTGAGCACTGAGCAGAGCAAGTCAGCAGGATAACTGGATAGGATTATAATCTGAATACAAAGCTGTTTGCATGGTAACTGCCTGGTTGAGCTGCTGCTAGACTGATACACTAGAACCTTATGATTATGAACTTTTTATATTTTATAAAATACCTCTGTTTTCTCACTGCCCCCCCTCCCTACTGTGTGTTCACCCTGCTCTTCCCCCCTCCCCACTGTGTGTTCACCCTGCTCCCACTGCCCCCCTTTCCCACTGTGTTCACCTTGCTCCCTTCCCTCTGTGTGTTCATCCTGCTCCCTCCCCACTGTGTTCACTGTGCTCCCACTGCCCCCCTTCCCCACTGTGTGTTCACCCTGCTCCCTTCCCATTGTGTTTTCACCCTGCTCCCTCCCCACTGTGTTCACTGTGCTCCCACTGCCCTCCTTCCCCACTGTGTGTTCACCCTTCTCCCTTCCCATTGTGTGTTCACCCCGCTCCATTCCCACTGTGTGTTCACCCTGCCTCCCTCCCTCCCTCCCCACTGTGTGTACACACTGCTCCTCCCTCCCCACTGTAAGTGCTGCCTCCTCCCCACTGTATGTGTTCACCCTGCTCACGCTGCCCCCTCTTCCCCACTGTGTGTTCACTCTGCCTCCCTCCCTCCCCACTGTGTGTACACACTGCTCCCCCCTCCCCACTGTAAGTGCTGCCCCCTCCCCACTGTGTGTATTCACCCTGCTCACGCTGCCCCCCTTCCCCACTGTGTGTTCACCCTGCTCCCTTCCCATTGTGTGTTCACACTCCTCTCTCCCCCCCTCCCCACTGTGTGTGTTTACCTGTGCTCCCACTGCACTCACCCTCTCCACTGTGCTCACCCTGCTCCCTTCCCCCCTCCCCACTGTTTGTGTACACATTGCTCCCCCCTCCCCACTGTGAGTGCTGCCCCCCACCCCACTGTGTGTGTTCACCCTGCTCCCCACCCACCTCCTCCTCACTTTGAGTGGTTACCCTGCATTACTGCTGTGGGCATTGTATAAAGGGCACTACTACTGTGGGCATTGTGTATAAGGGTGTGAGTTCCACCACATCTCTAGGACCACTTTAAGCACTGGTAATACGGACACGCCCAAGTGGTGCTAGGCCACATCCCAGTGACTTTTGGTGCTCGCACAGAGAAGCACTAAGAAATCAAAACTACTTGCACTACTGTACATGTAATACCTGACAATAAGAATGACAGGCCTAAATGCAGACTAGCGATGAGTGGTTTGGATTTGGCTCGGATCTTTCCTTTGTAAGATTGGTTAATGCTATTAAAATTTCCCTGTTAATGATTAAAGCTTATATCTGCTTGTAAAAATATTTATATTCAACTGGATCGAGTTTGTTTGTTTCTATAAAAAGCGCTACACTATGATTGTCTATACGTATATGTTTTTTATTCTTCTGAGGCTGTGTACTCCCACTTGGATGTGAGTTTCTGCAATGGAAATTGCCCCTTTAAATATCCAACTGGTGCAACAAGGAGAACTTTGACATTTACATTATAATCTTTTATTTGAACCCAGGGAGGATTTACTCTACAGCAGTTTATTTGATAAGCATTTACTGAGTACCTACAGTATCTGGTATATAGCTTGGCTGCATTGTGTATACATCCCCAGAGGACAGTTCCAGTGTCTCACATTTTCACGCACACATATACACATACATACACACAAATGCATATACACATATATCATATTCAAGAAAAGTAAATAAGAGCCTACAAATCACCATGTATAGTGTTTGAAATGGTCATGCTTTTCTTCCTGATTAAAACAGTACTATTGGGGCGTGCTGCACCTATAACTCCCTCTCCTTTAGCCTATAATCATAAAATATTCACCATTTACAGAAGCTACGCCATTGATCCAATACACCACATCCTTGTTCGTCTTTGCAACCAGTAAATGTGACAAATCATTAATAGGAATGTAGTTCTCTGCGTTTTAGTATTATACATATATTTAACTTAATAATCCTCAAAGTAAGATACAGATAATTACAATAAGGTCATTATGTTATCAGCAATACAAGCAATAAATTGATATAAAAGGCTATGCTCGATTTTTGGTGTAGTAAAGAAACTCTTACAATAGACAACAATAATATCTTGGGGTATATTTACTACTGTAGGTCAATTCTAATCGATTTTAATAGTTTAAAATCAGTCTAGATCGATCTGAATCGATGTGTTTCTGGGGCTAAATTACACATTTACTGACACTTAAAAAAACAAATCAAAAATTGTCTGTTAGTAAATGTGTGAATTAACCCCAGAAACACAACATCGATTTAGATCGATTTGAAATCTATTAAAATAGACGAAAATCGATTGAAATCAACGATTGGTGAATTTACCCCCTTGAACTTTGTTATTTAAAAATAAAAGTAAATAAACAGTTTATTGTGATGCCAGCAATTAAAACTAGATCTTTCCACTCCTATTCATGGATATGGCAACCCTTTTATTTAATCACCTTTATACTTTAGCAACTAATAAAGCACATTGCAATTTCTTGCTTCTAATGATAAGATTATAAGATTGGCAAGCAAATTCCCTGACAAATATGCAGGGTTTAAGTAAAACATTTGCAAGGTTGGCAGAGTTAAATATTTACAAAGATAACATGTAACATTTTCAAGAAAAGCTGCCTTTTTAGTTGTACACAGTTGTGTTTCTAATGGAGTAATCAAAAATTAACCCTTAATGCCCCTTTCGTGTTGCTATAGCACCAAAGAAGCTGATCAAAAGACCAAAAGTAATGAATAAAATTCTGAATCAGAGGCACTTCCCCCTTGACCTTGTGGATCATTTTGAAACCTTCATCTAATCTCAGTTCTTTATGGAGATTGGTTTCCTTACTACGGCCAGCAGCCCTCTCAGTGGTAGTTCTCCTTTTGATCTTCCAATGTATAGAGACAGAACCCTTCTAAATGTCCGAATTTCAGTAAAGGAGGGAGAGTCAATGAAGAATTTTTACAATTGTTCCAGACAATTCTTTACAGGCATTCGACTCAAAAGCAATAGGAATATTACAATGGTATATTTTCAACAAACAAAATGGCTACCCCATTCACGAGATTTCATTTTTAGAATATCAGACATTTTACAAGAAATGTTATAATTTGAAAATGTGTTTTTTTTCCCCAAATTATACTGTATTTTCTATTCATGTTCCTGAAGCTGTATGTACATGTCTAACCATTTCATTATACAGGGTCATTTTATGCTATGGGTCAAATATGCTATTGAGATAAATCATAGGATAAAAACACGATCTTAATATTAAATTTGTACTCTATATTTATATAAATATATACAAGCCTCACAATGGAAAGCGTTTACTTATTTTATAGGATGCAGAGTTTTTAGTACATATGTACACATCGGATGACATGCAGAATGTAGCATCAAATTTTCACTTATATTATTTATGTGGTAATAAGTAGAACACAAATATATTATCACAAAGTTATTTTATATATGTTAGCAGTTAGCACACCTGTAATTTTCCCATATTTGTGCGGTTATATATAAATGCACACACACAAATATATATACAGAGTATGTTATCCACTAAGGCACTCCAGTACATCCTTCACCATATATGAAACTCGCTCAATACTCTTGCATCCTGCATTGATTAAAATTCTGACTGACACAACACATTGATGTAAGCTGTGCTTGTTACAGTGATGCAAGTAGCAATAACATCAATTGTTTATAATGAAAATAAGCCTGTTTGTTTAAAACAATATCACACTGTATCAAATAGAACAATCTTCATACTTACCTAGCCTTAGGAGCTCACAGTCTATTTGTCAGCCAGACTAGTAGATCAATAAAAGATATTCTTAAATCTTATACATATTTTCATTTGTAGAGAACAAACTTAGATGACTTTGCACAACATTTACCAGCCACCTTTCAGCCTTAATGAACAGGGTTATGAAATAAAATGTATGAGGGTCTTTTACTTGACTAAATAATCCTCTATGGTACCTTGGTTCATTTAGAGATCTGCAAGCAGCAGATGGCTGCAACATGAGAGGGTCACTCAGCAGCCCCCAGACATCCAGATGCATTGACTGTGACACTCCCTGTTGCGGGATTATAAACAGTTAATGAAGGAGAACTGAGATGTACCAAATACATTGAATTTCCCACATAATTTGGGAGACCTGCCAAGTTTTTTAGAGTTTACTGCCAGTATATTGGAAGACAACTACCAGACAGGGGTAGCCTAGTGCTGCTTGGGAACTTTGCAATATGGTAGATAATTTAATGCAACCACAATCTTTACAACCTATACATTTTGCCCATGATACTACTTGAGAACAGCAGCAATTCAAAGCTCCATAAAAATAGTTTATCCAGCAACTGAACATATGTGTGTAACATTGGCAATATTGAGAATGCCAACTGAGATAACCCGTTGCAAAAGCGTTTTAGCTAAAATACTTCTGGGATCACTAATGATTAATTAGTTTGTATCATAATGGGAAGCAAATGTCATCCAAGCTACCTGGGGTACCTGTCATTTGAGAGTGGAAGAACTCCCAATGGATTTCGTGTTAATGAAATGAAAAACTCATCGCAGACTGCCATCTTGTGGCGAAACAAAAGTGTGCTCATCAGGTCATTCGATAAAGTTTGATATCTTGAAAAAAAAATCTGTTTAAAAAAACATACCGTAGACAGTTGTAGTATAGAATTAAAATGATTAAAAATATAGACAATAATACCAAACTTGAAAAATAAAGCACTACAAATGTAAATATATCTCATGGTTCGTTTTTTTATTTTATTTCCTTGTAAACACGTTAGTGCTATAAAGTTTTCCACTGAGTCTGGTCAGTCCAAAATTCACCCAAAATAATATTTCTGCTATACTGTAAGAATGTAGATAAACCTACATGAACATTGCCATGTTTGACATAGTTAAACACATATCGAGGATTTTCAGCTGTATATAATAATAATAATAATAATATTTGCTCGAAACAGATTTTCACATGCTTGTTGTATAAAAACAAACACTGTTTGAACATACAGAGAACAGATGAACAATTTCATAATACATCTTGATAGATAGATGTTGCTAATAGTAGTAGCAGATGATGAGAGCATATACAAAACTAGGTACTAAAATCAATGGTTAAAAAAATGACACTTTATTAGTCTACTTCCTGTAAATGGTCACTTGACATTTGTAGACAGGATGGGTTATATATTATTCTGTTGCACATTTAGCTGTGTAGCGATGACCACCTCTAGGGTTAAGAGCATGCTTTATGTCTTATGCATAATAAATCCTTGGCTTCAGTACCGGCACTGCTTACCAGGGTTCCAATTAGCCTTTATTGTGATAGTCATGTCTGTGGTGTGGACATCTGTCCTCAAGAGCTGTAAGTTCCCTTCATGTGAACAATTAAAAGGGCATCAGATGGAAATTAATTTGGTTACTGCTAATTTGAACTTGCCTTTGAAAAAAAATGTATGATACCCAACCAAAGTCAAATAAGTTAAAAACTTTCCAGATAATGGCAACTTGTATTATCTATACAGTGAATTAAAGATGATGACAAAAAAAAATCTATTAAAATATTATATTTTATCAAGTACAGTATGTGCATTATATTATATTATGTCATGTTATAATCACCATTATACATTATGTACAGGTCAGGAAAAAAAATCAATGACTACAATGGCTGAATTGATTGATCTAATTAAAGTCATTAAAATGACTATAAAAGCATCACAATATAAATGTACACATTTGCATATTAAATATACTTATTAAAAATATTCTTAAAGTATACTCTGCTTATGTTGTCTACTTTGTCAAAATATATTTATTAAACGTTCACATAAAATGAAGAGATGTAAATGTTATGGTTTTGGCAAGACCACACTCAAATATTATGGTTTTGGCAAACCTTCCTCAAGTGTTTTCAGGGCCGGCTCTAGGGGTGTTAGACAAGTGCGGTCGCACAAGGGCACCACCCGTAGAGGGGCAGCACCCCTCCCCAGCATCCTGATGTCAGCGGGACAGCAATGTCCCGCTGTTCCACCCGCGGGCCGAAGTGGCCCGCGGGTGGTCAAATCAGGAGGTTGGGGACCCCTGCCGCCGCCGCGGTGCCGGACCCCCGGAGTGTGAATGGATGCCGCGCGCATGCACGCGGGAACCATTCACTGGCGCCAGCGCTTAATTTAAATATCCAGCCCCTTTTTGCTAGCGGGCGATCACATCTTGCGAGCGGGTCTGAATGAGCTCCTAAGTACTATAGGGGCACGATTCTATTCTGCGCGATGTAAATAGCACCGGGAGTGAGCTCCCGGAGCTATTCAATACACCGCGCTGCCAAGTCCGACTAATGATTTCTTCTCTCATCCCTCCGAGGATGAGAGAAGAAATCCGACAAAAGTCCCGGCACAAGGCTGTTTTCTGCCCTTTGCGCCTGGAAAACAGCCTCGCGCCGGGAAGTTAGGTCAGGGAATGCCCGTTATCGCGCCTAAACACCCTGTTTAAGGTGTGATAACGAGCCTTCCCCGACCTAACATCGCGATGAATTGAATAGCTCCGGGAGCTATCTCCCGGCGCTATTTACATTGCGCTGAATAGAATCGTGCCCTATGAGTCTTATTATACAGTATTATCAATTAAATGTTTTATTGTAGACACAATTTGATGGCCCCACTTTACACAGGAGACTGGGCAATCAATAAAATGAGTGAAGTGAGCAAATACTGTATATAGCAACTTAGATAATTAGTCTATAATGATGACTCTACTCAAACACGGTATGTTTGACTCAGGGGCGTCTTTAGAGAGGAGGGGGCCCGTGTGCACTCCCCGTGCGGGGCCCCTCCTCTCTCCCCGGTGGCTGGCAGCCGACTGATGCGGCTGGCCAGCCATCGGAGCATTAGTAGACTCGCACACACTGCACCCATTATAGATACGCCACTGGTTTGACTTGTTTCATTGCTCATTATTTCTTGATACATAAGCAGATCTAGACAGAAGGATAAACATTTCCAATGGAGCTGATCATTCCAAAGATACTTCTGATGTCCCTCACCATAAATGTGCAATAGGAGAATCCACTGTCAAGGTACAGTACATATAGGCACTATTTGATTAAAATGAGAGTGGTTATACTATTAGAGTGACCTTCAGTCCTGGGGTCTCCTAAACTCAAATCTATTATGGATATGGACTAGTTTGAAGATGAGGTCAAAGAATCCTTGTGACTAGCAATTACAAAATATAACAGCACTGCTGAATAACAGTTCTGTTTGATAAAACTATCAGTGCCAAGTCATTAACTGGTTTGTGTCCAAAATTGTATGTGAGAATTTAAATTCCCTGTGATGTGCCTCCAGATGACTCACTTTACAGTGCACAAGAAAATAAGCAAAGATTGCTTTCAATAATAAGTGGTAATTTGTGCTGCCGGACATCATGGATAATTGTATTTATTATTTACTAGCTGGGATACCCGGCATTGCCCGGGTTGAAGACTGGACCGTGCAGTACACCTGCAGCCATTATTTATCCTCACCTATAACCCCATTCCATTGATCCTGTAAAGGACCCCACTGTTTGCTAGCCTGCATGCAAACAGTGGTGTAACTACCGTGATTGCAAGCGGTGCGGCTGCTATGGTGCCCAAGCTGCCTCTCTGGCCTGCCACTCCCCTTGCACCCAGTCACACACACAAGCCTTCTTATCACCCATAGCCTTCTTTCATGTGGTAGTTTCATAAATAGCACCCCCGCTACGGTACCATACTTTGACTGTGGACTGCGGTGTGCTCCGTTGCTTACAGGAATGCAGGAAATATCGGCGATAGCCACTTAATAAATAGCGTTACTTAAATAAGTGGTAATCATGCGAGAACTGCTGTTTCCGTATGAATACCAGTGAGAAATAGCTTGATAAATAGGCACCATTGTCACATAAGCTTCCAGTAATATCTAAATTCAGAGGATATATCACACCAAAAGGCATTTCTATTTGCACGGCAACTCTGGTGGAAACATTCACAAGTTAAACCAGACATACACAGAGTTCTCTGCAGTGCCATGTGAATTGTTTAGACAGCACAGACACTGCACTGGTGGAAGAATGGGCTGTTTTTTGATAGCCCACTTGAAGTACCGAGGGCAGTGGGGAGCAAGCATGTAGAACAGCTGGTTGTAACCCCACATCTGATGAACAGGGTTAAATGCAGGCCTCACCATCATTACTTTTTTGTTCATAGTCAAAGATGCTGAAAGGGTGGGCAAGAGAAAAAAGGGGGACATGAGAGAACTGTCTCTCGTTTTTAAAACACTGGCTGGCACCCAGACTGATGATAGGGTTTGATTTGCATCTGCAATTAGTGCATTCAGATACTCTATGACGTCCATGTTATGGAATTTGTGTTTGTTTGATGAACTTCAGGACCAGATTCCACAACAAGAATAAATAATTCTAAAAGCGGATAACTAATGCAGTTTATTTTACTATTCTACTGATACAGTATATGTAGTTGTGTACATTTCCACATATTCTGTGCATTTTAGTAATCAATTCTTGTATGGCCAAGGTAAACTTATTCAGATAAATAGTGTTGCTAGTTGCCAGTTTCTCAAGATAAATTATATTAATCTAATTTATCTTTGCCAAGCCAACTACTAACCAATCAGAAATCAGCTTCAATTGGGCTGTCTATACTAAACTGCTGAAAGCTGAAAACTGATAAGTTGCTATCGGTTACAGCGTATCATTGCTTCATGTGCCATGTTATTAAATAGACAGCTTAAATACGTAGATTTACTAAAGAGCATGTTTCAAAAGCAATTATTGGCATGGTTTAGCATTTCTACCTATTGCCAATTTAAAACTATTGATCAAAGCTGCCAATGATCAGTGGCTTTGAATATACCCCACAATGTTCTCATCTAATATTTAATAGTGTAAGTATAATATATTTTTATACAGACTGACAAACAACCATGCAAAAAGTATAATAAGTTATTACTTATAGGAATGTAAAAACAGATATTATTTATAGAATTTTAATATTATATCTGGTTAAATATGGTATTAACACAGCTATTTCTTTATTACTTTTCCCTTGGATGTACAGGATATATTATACAGCTACCGTACCCATTATGCCCTTCAACAGCTACTGTATTTCCTTTGCTTTATAAGTTGTCCTTCATAGGACGGATAGCAACTATTACTAATACAATGCTTTATAAACATGTAAACACTTTTTATTGTGTACATGGCAATTTTAAATGTCACACATTCTCAAAGGATAAATGGGACTCAGTAGGCACATTATAAATGACAAAAATAGACTTTATAATAGGGGACACTGGGAAAGTGTTTGATGCAAATGTCCGACTTTCATCTCCATGAGTGAAAGAGTTAAATGGTGAAAGGCAGGTGGGTGCTGTAAGTACTTTAGAAAGTAGATGAATAGAG
The DNA here is from genome assembly GCA_031769625.1 of Taudactylus pleione. Taxonomy (NCBI): domain Eukaryota; kingdom Metazoa; phylum Chordata; class Amphibia; order Anura; family Myobatrachidae; genus Taudactylus; species Taudactylus pleione. Next base: position 7,671,253 of record JAUIMM010000063.1, read on the forward strand.
TTGAAGCGAAAGCTACAGGGAAGCCATTGAGAGAGCAGATGCACTGCTGTCCTTACTTCACATGCGGTTCAGTGTGGGGTGAAGCTGTTTGGGTAATTGGCTATAACTAACCTTTGGTTGAAAATTTGTACTTGCACTTTAATTGCTCATGATCAGGGTAGCGTGCAGGCACCTGGTGGATTTGTGACCCTACCTATACCCACCACCACTGAAGCGTAAAGGGAACATTTTCACTAAAGAGATGTGCATGTGTGTATGTATATATATATATATATATATATATATATATGTAATGCACAAAATAATTTAAATGTTTGAATGTTTTTATTTTGCTGTTGTCATATCCTTCTGCCAATTGATGTAAAATATTTAGGTTTTGAAGCAACTATGGTCATGGATTTTACACTAAGTGGCCCAATATTACTTTCCACAACCAATACAACCAATGTCAAGCATTATTGTCAATATGATTCAGTACCTAAATGTAGCTATAGTTTTATTTATTTTTATATATATATATATATATATATATATATATACAAAAAGCACTAATCCACGGCACTCACCATTCCTAGATTTGGGGTGCAACATGGTATGTGACCACATTGTTTAATTAGAAATCACAGGGGCTCTGCACTCACCATAATAACTAACAATAATAATAATAAGCATAATAAACAGTGGGGTTATGTTTCATGTATTGATCAATGCATTTAAGCTTGCAGCCCCCGTCACGGGACCCCACTTTACTGCAAGTCCCTACTCTATTGCTCAGAATTATAACATGGACATAGCCATCACATTAGTGTTAAACTCAGGGTATGCTATCAAGGTTTAAAGCTCACAGCAACTTTGCTTTTAAACGTGAGACAGTTACCAAGCACACCTGTTGCAAAGCACCTAGGAAAACAGCTAACACAAGTTAGATAACTAGTTAAAAGGGGTGCATGAGAAAATGTGATCACAAAAATGATTAATTATAAAAATTTATCATAATAAACAAAAAGCACTAATCCACGGCACTCACCATTCCTAGATTTGGGGTGCAACATGGTATGTGACCACATTGTTTAAATAGAAATCACAGGGGCTCTGCACTCACCATAATAACTAACAATAATAATAATAAACATAATAAACAGTGGGGTTTTATATATATTTATTATCAGGGGCGTTTTAAGAAAGGAGAGGGCCCGTGTGCAGACTCAGAGGTATATTTACTAAAGTGAGAGGTTTTAGAAATAAAGATGTTGCCCATAGCAACCAATCAGATTCTACTTAACATTTAACTAGAACCTTCTAGAAGATAATAGCTAGAATCTGATTGGTTGCTATGGGCAACATTTCCAGTTCTCTCACTTTAGTAAATATACCCCTCCTTTCTGACTTTGTGCCAGAATCTACTGCGCTTGCAAAGGTCTCCAGGAAAATGGCATCTGCCGCCATTTTCCCTGTGATTTTTGCTGCTCTGTAGTGCCAGACCGGCACTGCAGAGCAGCACTCCTGAGGCTGCGGATAGGTAAGTATAACTATATGTGGGTGCAGGGTGTGATATGCCATTGGATTATCATACTGTATATATATTAATATCATGCCACCATAGTACACAGTGTTGTACAGAGACTAGTTATCATTCACATCAGTCCGTCCCCATTGGAGCTTACAGTCTAGTTTCTAAACAAATGCACACACTAGGGTAGGTTCCAGTCTGCGGTAGAATAACCTACCAGTATAATATGTTTTTGGAGAACCATTTATTTAAAAAACTTTTAAAAGTAGAAGTATTTTCCTTATAACACTAGAAGAGTTTCCAAGGGTCTATTTTACTAGAACAGGCTATAGTGTGTACTACAGCTTTCATCCATATATGTATTCCCTGTGTGTCAGGAGTCAGCCTGGGATCAGCTGTTACTTACCGCAGTGCTAGCTTCCCCTGACTAGCAAGCGCAGTCAGATGTCAGGTCTTGCGGTGGGTGACATGCTGAGTATTCTCCCCGGAGAACAGGTGACTTTCACGTGATCCTCCATATTGGAGTTCCCGCAGCGGTGGTCATTGGGCAGTCATGTTGTCTGTATCACCTGATTGGTCTCATATCCAATGATAGCCTTGTCAGTTCTCAGCTTACTCTTTCCTCCAGCTACCTTAGGGTATATAGCTGGACTCCAGGAAGCAGGAAGTTGCCTGTTCAACTCTTGTCTACACCTAGAAGCTGCTGTTACTAGCATCATTCCAGGCTCCACACTGAATGCTTCCAGTGACTATCTCCAGTGATATACTTCAGCACTAATCTGCGTGTTGTACTTCAGTGCTATACTTGTGTGCTGATCTCCAGTGATAAACTTCAGTGCTATTCCTGTGTGCTGATCTCCAGTGATATACTTCAATGCTACTCTGTGAACATTCTCCTGTGACATTCTTCTGTGATTCTCTCTAGTACTATTTCTCAGTGAGATTCCACAGTGTTATTCTTCAGTGATAATTACCAGTGCAACTCACCAGTGTTACTCTTCAGTGATAATCTCTGCAAATCACCAGTGTTACTCTTCAGTGATAATATTCTCTGCAAATCACCAGTGTTACTCTTCAGTGATAATCTTCTCTGCAAGTCATCAGTGTTAATCTTCAGTGATATTTACCAGAGCATATCACCAGTGGGACTCTTCAGTGCTAATCACCAGTGTTACTCTTCAGTTAAAATTACCAGTGCAACTAACCAATGTTACTCTTCAGTGATAATCTTCTCCGCAACTCACCAATGTTACTCTTCAGTGATAATCTTCTCCGCAAATCACCAGTGTTACTCTTCAGTGATAATCTTCTCCGCAAATCACCAGTGTTACTTTTCAGTGATATTTACCAGTGCAAATCACCAGTGGTACTTTTCAGTGTTAGGGGCCTATTCATCAACACAAAAATAATGTTTTAAGGACATTTTCCTTAATTAATGTTATTTTAGTATTCATGAACACACTTAGCACAGAAGATATCACTGATATCTCCTGGGTAAGTCCCCCTGCGTTAATTTCCATACTCCCCGTACATTAGTATGGAGATATGGAAATTAGACTATTCATCAAATTCCGAAAAAAATTATGTATTTTCAGAATTTGATGGTGTTACCATATGCACCTGTGAGATGGAGTATAGTAGGTAACACTTATCTGCTTTCAGCTGGGCAGGTCCCCCGTCATCTTCCTCTGTTGCTCTGGACTCTCCTCTGGCTCCGTCTGCTATGCTGTCATGTACTCTCCCCAGCAGAACACAATAAAGTTTAGAAAAAAAACATTTTTTTTTTCTAAACTACTGAGTTCTGCTGGGGAGAACACGTGACAGCATAGCAGACTGAGCCAGAGGCTGCTGCATGGGCAGGTAAGTGCTGAACGGGGAGAGATGAGCGGCGGAGGGGGGGGTCAGGTGAGCGGAGGGGGGGGACACAAACTTACCGCAGGTGTAGGCAGTGCTGCGCATGTGCTGGGTTAACAAATTTAACAGCGCATGCATAGAACTGTTTCCAGCTGTGGTAAGTTAGTGTAGAAAGGGATAACTATCTATTTCCTGAAAAGCTGTCATCGCAAAAATGACAGCTTTTCGAAATAGATAGTTATGGGGAGGAGGAATGATGAATTCCTCCGGTAATTAGGTAGAACTCCATGCGAGTTCTACCTAATTACCTCCAGAAAAAGTTTAGGTTTGATGAATTGGCCCCTCAATCACCAGTGCTACTCTTCAGAGATAATCACCCATGCAAATCACTAGTGTCTTACTCCAGGGTGTGTACTCAGGGCATGATTCAGACCCGGACGCTAAGAAGTGTTCGCTCGTAGCAGCCATGGTTTGCATTGTGCGCATGCGTATGCATCACAATGCATGTGCGTGAGCCAGTCACTGTGATTGGGACTTGTGCACTCGTAGCACAAAGACTGAGCGCTACCTTGAGTGACAGATAGTGCCATTTGTGGGTGGTAACAGGGGAAGGTGCTTGTGAACGGGGGAGTGATGGTGCGAACGCAGGCGTGTCTGGGCGTCAAAACGGCGTTTAATAATTAATTAGCATGGAGGCATCATTGTACACATCCCCTGGTTGTACTTCAGTCAGTATTGATCGCAGTGCTTGCGGCGGGTTAGGGGCTACATCAAGCGCTGCATGAAGCTCCGATGGCTCTCAATGTTACCGATTAATCGTACACTTCCTGAGATGACGTGTACTAAGAAAGGAAAGTGGGCGTCTTTATACACTTGCGTTCTCTCACTGACGTTGCTCTTTAAGACATAGAGGGCGTTCTTACGCCACACAATGCAATCGTGGAATTTGCATACCCGGCCCCTGTTGGCAGCGAGCGATCATGGCTTAGCGTCCGGGTCTGAATCAGGCATCAGTCCATCATCTGTGTACTAATTTCAAGTATCCTACTACAGCGCTTCCCCTGTGTCTGGATCACCAGTGTGTGTACTCAGTATGTCATCCACGTGTTGCCTTTAGCATTCTACGCCAGTGAATCCTCTGCGTATTCTCCTCCAGTGTAATACTTTCAGTGCCATTTTTTATGTGATACTCTTCAGTGACATTCTCTATGTGATACTTTTCAGTTACATTCTCTACGTGATACTCCTCAGTGACATTTCCCTATGTGACACTCTTCTAATATTCAGTGATATTCTCTCCTGTGTTACCTGTGATCTACATTGGTCTCTACCGATACTCCCTAGTGTTCCCTGTATCCATCACTACCTACACCCTCCAGTGTTATCCTAATGCCTCCCCACCTAGTTCCCTCGACTCTCCGTCTCTGGACTGGAATCTCGCAACTAGGTCATGACACAGACCTTGACACTGTGTTTGCGTAGGCGTACCTTTGGGTGCTGCAGTTACCTCTTACACCCTACAAACACACTGGTAGATTATTTGGCTTTTTACGATATTAACCCTAGTTTGTACATGTTTTCATGTGGTAGGGAATATAGGGAGAAATTATTCAAACGTTCTAGAGAGTGGTGCAGTGGACACGTTGCCTATAGCAGCCAATCAGCTTTAATCTAGCATTTATCAAAAACATTCTATAAAATAATCGGTAGGAGCTGATAAATTGGTAAGGGCACTTCTCTACTCTTCAGAAGGTTTTATATACATTTTCCCTATAGAATGTAAACTGTAATCTCCATTGGGCAAGGACTATTGTGAGTAATATTATCTGTAAAGCACTTGTTAATAAATAAATAAATAATAACAATCCATAAACATTGCATTATTTAGTGCACTTCTATATATGGTCTGCCCCACCAACTGCATCTAAAAAGCATAAGTACAGTGGAAAAATTCAAGTAAACAGTTTAACTTACCTCCTATCCTACTCCGAATATCAGCTCTAATATATCATATAGGGGTGAATATGCAAAACCTGACAAACCAGATGGCAGATCCAAAAATAAACATGAACCTTTTATTTGTAATTAGACTATTATACCATCATCAACCAACACTCCTGGAATTATAAGAGAGAGGAAAAAAGTATAGCAGAACACATCCTAGAGCACCCTTGTTAAATATGCAGTTAAAAAAAACTATAGCTTTAGAAATGAATTTAAACATTTTTTAATGTACAGCCTTAAAGGAGTTGGCTTGTGCAAAGTTGAGATGGCAAACACCACATTGCTAGTTGATTTTTTCAACTAAAGCTGTAGTCATTAACCCACACCAGCCAATGGAGAGCATACCATTTGCCAGCTCCCACACCAAAGATTAGATTTGTCAATTGTTGTAAATGAATTGCAATATATAGATTAGCCGAGACACCTGTGTCAGCTAGCACTTATTGGCCAAAACTAGCCAATGGGAGCTAGCTGGCACAGGACTCTGGGAGCAGGCTAATCCGGATGCACCTGTGATACACAGAAAGAGAATCAGCTGATCCCCAGTGAGTTTAATGATCGATCCTTGGCAGCAGCATTTGGAGCGGGGTACTGTAGATTCACTTTTATTGTTTTATCAAAACTCCCTCTGCAGCCCCACCTTGCAACCACCACTGCTATACATACTTTTTTTGTACCCCAAAATGCTGGAAAGACTGCAGAATTCAGCCTTTTGACACCTTTCTAAAACCTCCAGTACTTTCATTATGGCCACTACAGCCTTCTATATAATCCTGCTCTCTGTTGTCACTTTGTGGGAGTCCAGGATAGTTTCCTAACTTTTTCAGGCACTTCTACCAGGTCGCATTTTGAAGAAAAGTCACAAACCCTCGCAGCGGATACCACAAATTGGTATTTCTAAATGGATCTCGTGTTTCCCAGGTGCGCGAATTCGTGCAATGTCTGCGACTTTCATGAAACAAACTCGCATTTGCAATCTCATTACTAATAGGAATAAGCCCAATGTGTTCGGTCTATGGCTGATTGTGTGACGCTGATTGCTGCAGAGAGGGAAGTGTGGAGGGTATATAGGTGGAAGACTCTGATCATGGAATGCACCATGCACTGTAATATGGCCTGCCCATGCTGCATTATTACCCAGCACATGTCACACTTTGCTGGGGTTTAAATTAGGGGTGGGGTGGGATAATTTAATTTGTCTGCAAAAATTGTTTTTGGAGTGATAAATTGGAGGAGAAAGGCCCCAAACCAGAATCTCACCTAGGATTCTATGGGGTCTGTGATACCCCACAGTCTAGAGGAATCACTTTCTTTTGTCTACAAGTTGCACTGCTGCAGGAGACTAGCTCCTGGCAGCATCTCACAGCGCACTCACTAATGGAACTGACCGTGGATGAGACTATGGAAGCCCCGCCCCTCGCTGACATAATTCCACAATTAGCGGGTGCATGGGTAGGGGTGGGGGCCTAATGCTGTGAAGTGTCCGTCCCCATCAGTTAGCTGATACTGTAACTGCAACAGGTATTAGTGTGTGCGCGTTCTCTTAGTCCCTTCCTACCTCTCTCTCTCCCAGGGCTGTAACTAGGGTGGTGCAACCTGTGCCATGGCACAGGTCCGAAGGACAGGGGGCGCTGTTTGGGCCTTTCAATTTTCTATTTATTATCATTCTCACTTGCATCTTCCTCTTATTTTATCCCCAACATCTTCTGGCCTCCCCTATCTTTTCCCTGGCCCTTCCCCATGAGGCCAAGTCCCTTTTTTGGGTGCATTATGTTATGTTCCTATTTGAAATATAGGGGGGGCGCTAATGCTCTTTTTGGCACAGGGCACCAAAACGGTAACGGATCTGCTCTTTCCCTCCCCCTTCCTCTCCCTTCTAATCTCTCCCCCTCCCCTTCTCTCTCTCTCCCTCTGTCCCCTCCCTCCCTGTCTTCTTCCCTCTCTCCCTTCCTCCCCCATCTCCCTTCCTCCCCCATCTCCCTCCCTCTCTCTCTACCACCCTCCCTCTCTCCTCCACCTCTTTCTCCCTCCTTTCTCACTCCCTGTCCCTCCCTCTCTCTCCCTCTTCTCTTTCTGTCCTGTCCTCTTTCTGTCCTGTCCTCCCTCTCTCTCTCTTCCCCCTCCCTCCCTCTTTCCCTGTCCCTTTCTAACTCTCTCCCCCCTCTATCTCTATATACTGTATATATATCTTTATCTACAGTATATCTCCATATAAATTTATCGATCGATCTATCTATCTCAATTTATCTATCTATCTTATCTATCTCAATTTATCTATCTTATCTATTTATGTATGTCCCCCCACTCAAAATCCAGCTTTTTCCCCAGGGAGTTTATTAGATCATGTCCACTATGCTGCCGGGAGTCGGTTCCCAGTATTGTTGCGGACATGATGTAGTATGCTACAACCTTGCCGGTCAGTGGAGAGTACAGAGACAAGGTTTAGAGGTATAGTAGATAATTTTATTGATGGGGCCCCCACAACTTAGTTGCCCTGGGTCCCCACAAGCCTTAATCTGGCCCTGATAGCAGCAGAGAATATACAGATGTTTCAGGCTGAGAGATACTGAGAAAGTGATGAGCACAGAAGTTTGGAGATCCACTGATATTACGTCTGAGGCTGAAATCAGAGGGGAAGCTGTCCCAGCAATACGCTGCTTGGTTTGAAATTTCCACAACGCTGCACTATTCTATACTGCCGGATCCATAACCTCCGCAGGCAACAACCGGACCCCACAGGCTCGTGGGTTCACCGCCGCAACTTACCTTCACATCACCACTTGGTGCTGCACCACCAGCAGTACTGGCACTGTTACAAGTGTGGTCCCCTTCACCACTGCCTCAGGCATACCAGCCCACACAGACCCCACGGGACCCCACCATAACCCGGAGGCCACAGGCATAAGATCACACAGTGAACCATAAGGGAGAGTGAGGGCACAGGAGGACAGCAGCACTCCTACTGGTAGGTAAGCTCAAACTAACATTACCAGTAGGGATGTGCATGCTCGGATAGGTTCTAATTTTAAAGCCAAGTTCAGATATTTCCCGCTTTGGAGCAGCTCCAGTTGGGGGGCCACCTGAGAGAGGGGGTCCCGAAGGTACTCACCCCCTGTGCCCCCGTTTATCCGGCCCTGCCTACCAGGAGCACACGTACCAATCATTATCATTACAGGGGATGTAGTTTGCATCTTGGTAGTTGGGATGTCGATGCTCAGAATACCGGCAACGGAATCCCGACAGCAGTCAAAATCCCAGGGCAGAATCCAGGCAGCCAACATCCCGACAGTAAGTATTAGGGTTAGGGGGAGGGTTAGGTTTGGGCATTAAGGGTATGGGTTAGGCTGCAGGGGGGGGGTTAGGTTTTTGCTGTGGGGGGGTGGGTTAGGGATAAGCTGCAGGGGGGGTTAGGCTCTGCTACATGGGGGAGCATTAGAGGGAGAGATATGGGTTAGGGTACTTACCTAGTTGGGTCAGGATTCTTACTGTCGGGATACCCCTGTCGGTATTGTGACCACAGGCATCCCGACCACAGGGATTTCGTACCTAATCCCATCACAGTTAGTGCTGCAACTGTTCTTGTTAGTTATCAGGACTTTAAGCATTACTCTTGGATGCTAGCCAATGTTTACTGTGCACAAACTGGCCACAATGATTACTCTTAATGCTTTATACAACAGAGACTATTTCTGGCATGAATTTAATAATTTGTGTAGGATTTTATTGTAATTTAATTAATACAGTGTAGGATGTAACTTTGATTATATTTATATTGTTATTGAATTAGACTTTAAACCAGATAGCAGAATAAACCATATTATTATTCTTTTTGCTTCATATCTTTGTCTCTTTCTCTGTTAACCTGGAGATAGCCCTTGCCTCTCTGCCAGGCCGGGCACACCAAGTATTTTCAGAAGAGGACCTTCTTACTGTTTATCAAGGTACCTCAACTTTGTACTCATTGCTCCCACTTCACCGTACAAACAATCCAGATTTGACGCAGGAACGGACATAAGACACAGGTTTTATTATTAGGTTGCTTTTCATTGCTTTGTCAGGTTTGATAACGTTAGGAAAGCAACTGGCTTCGCATTGCATGATGGTCTCTGTAGTCCTAGAGCGAGGTTCACTACACCGTAGAGATAAGCTCCCTCATCCTCTCCTTGCATTGGTTTTAGATAACAGGACAGGGTTGCCTACCTTCAGCTCCCTCTCTCTGGGAGGGAGCTGTCAGACTTCATGGCCGGGGGGCGTATCACAATGATGATGCTCCATTCGGGGTGGCCCCGCCCCCTCTTCACAATGCTGAAATTAATGGCATTGTGAAACAGGGGGCAGGGCCACGCTGATGCGATCCAGCATGAATCGCGTCACTGTTCCCTTGGGTTTCTATTGTGATCGCGGGGCCGGGGGCGGGCGGGTCACTGGGAAGCTTGCTTTCTTTTCCGGGGGGCTGGGAGCAGCACCCGATTTTTGGGAGGCTCTCGGCCGAATCGGGAGGGTAGGTAAGTATGTAAAAGGAACTCGCTATTGGCTGCATGTGTTTGAAAACTGTGTGGTAGCACTGTGTCAGTGTTGTGTATGAGTGTGGAGACTGGGAGAGAGCAGTGATGTCTGCATACAAAAGCCAAATCAGCTTACTGATCTTTGTCATCAGGTACTGTAGGTGGTGTGGCAGGTCACTCCAGCTGCCCTTGAGGGGGCAACAATTAGCAATTTAGTTGCTCCAAAATGAGATTATATCTTGCCTCCCCCCACATACATACTGAATATAAGCATAATGCTTGAAATACTTTGTCCTAAACTGCTAGATTAAGGCATCAATATAATACATTCCGTTGTAAGTGTTTTTTTTCTGGAAACAGGATGTTCTTCATTTTTAGATATTAGTATATTATAACACTCCTTGCAGATACTTAATAGACTAGGAAGACTCTAGACTAGGAAGACACTAGCATGGCCACAGGAACTTAGTTGAGTGCCAGTTAGTTTTTTCATTGCACCTGTGTATAATCTCACCTTTTGTAAACACTATGGGCCTGATTCAGAGTTGGGAATAGAGAGAGAGATAGCACTTAACTCTGTACCTGGACAAACCATGTTGCAATGCAAGGGGTGTAAATACATACATTTTTTTTGCATGTAGGGTAAATACTGGCTGCTTGTACATGTAGCCCACAAATACTGCACAGCTTTATTATTACTCTACAATTTAGATGTCAGTTTGGACACCTCCCTCCCAAATCTAAATCTCTCTGCACATTTTAAATCTGCCCCACCTGCAGTGCAGCATGGTTTCACCAAGATGATCAGTTGAGAGAGATATCTCTCTCTGGGCCTAATTCGGACCCGGACGCAAATCTGTGTTCGCCCGCAATACGTACGAGCGGGAATATGCTAAACTATGCGCTCGCACGTGTGGCCGCTCATAGCTAGGCTTCCAAATTCACCCAACCCCTCCTCTAGCTAGCGAGCGTCTGAAATAACTAGCGCACTACTTGTCTTTTGTTGATGGTTGCGCTCGCACAAGTAATTTCCGGAAGTAGGCCTGTCATTTTTCGATTGCCTTCTTCCTCGTTCTGCAAACATTCGTGAATCGATTGGTGCCAATCATTATATTAATTTACTTAATTGTTGCTCAAATGTTTTCAATCTTGTTTTTTTTTTTTGAATGTCAATAAACTTTATTGTTTGTTTTGTGTGCCATTTTTTCGCTGATTCCGTACGGTTTTAAGGACAAAGCTGTTTTTTAGTTTAAGTCCTAAGAATGTTTCTTTGGTATTAATGGTTTGGTTGTTTAATTTTTTAATACAGAATATAAGGTTATTCGTTTGGTCTGAACTTTGCTTACACACCTAAATGCATCAAGCCAATCATAACTCCCAATATATTTTTATTGGTTGTTCATATGACTCACACATTAACTAATAGAATTTATCCTGTTATTTATGAAAGTTCATTAGCCAATCAGATATTTTTGGTACCTGTAATAAAACTGTTTTTTGTTAATAAAAATCATTGCCATCATGAGAGCCAGTGCATTTACACGGCGTGAGTTGCTGGTCCTCACGGAAGTCATTGACCAGCACATAACGAATAGGCTGCCCCCGTCACTAACCTCCATAAGCGTAGGGCGTACGCGGAGGTGCGGCGGCGTCTGTGAATGATGGGGTTTCGCAGGACCATCGGGCAACTGGAGCGCCGATGGTCCGACCTGCGTCGCAGGTCACCATGCCTGCTAGAATGTCTACGGCTGCGGATCAGTCGGCGTAAGTGTATATGTGAATGGTTTAATGTCTATGCCAATCTTAGTTGCATAATGCACTTTGCTAATGTAAATTAGCCTTAATGCGCATACAAATGTAAATCAACCTTAATGCGTGTGTATGTGTGCAGGATGGCCTTGTTTTGTGTTAAATGAGACCTTGTTTTTTGTTGTTAAAGGGATTAAAAGTATGTGAATGCTTTGTTTTTATAGTTATCAAACTCAAAATTATGTACTAATTTTAACTATCCATCATTTAGGGCAACAGCGGATACTGAGACGCCGCAGAAGGCCGGCCCGACCCCTATCCCCAACTCCCACAATGTCTTCCCCTGCCCAGTCCTCCCAAATTTCACCACCCTCCCCTGACCTGGCCATCCCTATTTCCCCTCCTCTCCTGAACCCCAATCCCAAAACACCCCTCCCTCCCCTGTCCTACCCATCCACATTTCCACTCCCTCCCCTGATCAACCCTCTCAATTCTCCACCCCCTCCCCTTTCTCCGCATCCCAAATCACCCCTCCTTCTTCCCACCTACATTGACCAACGTCCTCATCAGAGGAAGATATGGCCCACTCTGCACCTGTTCCGGAATCTGCAGGTAATTTGTTTTCCTTTTGTTCAAGTAATTACAGTAAATGTGCCCTATATGCATACACTGTGGAATCCAGATTTCAAATCGAAGGACATTCCATAACATTTTTTCTGGTGTTGTTTTTTTTTATTTTGTTTTCTAAAATTGGTCACATGGAGGCACTCACAATGGTTTTTTTTTTAATTTTATTTATTTATTTATTTTTTCTTTTTCATTAAATATGTCCATTAATTTTGGACTAAAATATCTTTTGGCTGTGTACATCAAAATGTCATTGTTTAAAAAATCTGCAACCTTATATTTTTTTGTTTAAATAAATTTGTTGTTTATTTCATTGTGCATATGACACAGGCCAATACACGACTCTTGTGGCTTTGTAAATTTTAATTAAAAAAAAAAAACAATATTGTAAAAACTGAGAAATGGTTAACACATTTTGCTTGGTATGTTAACTTGTTTTCTTTGTTAATCATACTGTCCTTTTTCCAGAAATTATATTGTATTGTTTATTAATATACACATTTATCTTTCAACAGAGCCATGGATGCGGGATCATGCAATTTTGCAAGAGATGCAACGCATGTGCGGCCATGTGATCAATATGCTGATTTCATTTGACCACTTGATTTCACTCATGCACCAGCATTATTTTTTTTATTTTTTTGCTTTTTGTTGTTTTCAAAAATAAATTTGTTTATTGTTTAAATCTCGCATTCCTTGCCTCATTCCTTGTCTCACACATTATAAACCAAGGGCAAACAATATGTTTGTATGTGTTGAATGGGTTTAGTTTTTTTTGGACTAAATATTTGGAAACTCCAAACAATGTTCTTCTGTTAAAAATGGTCATTTGTTAGCATTAAACTTTTGTTTCTTTTTATAAAATGTGTAAACATGCATTCTGGGTCATTAATCTTTGAATTTTTGGTGAAAAAATAACAAAAACATGGTTGTATTTGTCATTACCTCCATACTGGTTCTCCATATACCCTTATGTAGTTAATGTTTTTTTTTTTTTTTTAAACAAATGTGTTATACCAAATACAAGTACGTTTTGACAAATTTGAAAACATGCGTAAAAATGATTGATTAAAAAAAAAAAATACAAATTTTGCTGCAGTTTACACTTGGACCCAAAATGCAAAGGTAATGGGCATTTTGTGTTTGCAATTTTATTTTGTTGGACAAAATAATATTTACAAAGAAGCTTTTAATAATAAAATTTTAATGCACACAACTCAAACAAACAGGTTTAATACACAAAAACAAAAAAAGAAACTCAAGAACTGGTTGTAGATGTAGCATGCCCACATGTTGTCCAAAATCAGGTCAAAGTCACATTTGTCCAGGTGTAAAGTCCAAATTTGGATCATAATTGTCACAGTCGTTTATTTTCAGGTAGTATGCAGGTGGTTGTTTTGTGTTGCAAAAACCAAGAAAAGAAAAAAAAATCACACATTGGAAAGTTAACACACATAAATTACCTTCATCTATATGTTTTTATCAATAAAAGAAAAAAAAAATTACCTGAAATAACGCAAAACAACATCATCGCATATGGCCCCCCCAGACACTCTCCTACGACCAACCTCAGGGGGGTCATCCTCCGGCAAGACATCCTCTGGCTGCATTGGGACACCACTCCTTATGGCGATGTTATGAAATATCCCACACAGGACCACAATTTTGGAAACCATAGCCAGAAAATACATTAGGTAGCCACCAGAGTGGTGGAGGCATCTAAATCGGCCTTTTAAAAGGCAAATACAGAGCTCCACCACCTGCCTGGTGGCAGTAAGTGTGGAATTATATTCACTTTGTGCCCTGGTGTAGGGACCAAATAAGGAGTGATTAGCCAGGGCGTGCAAGGATATCCACTGTCTCCTGTGTTTAAAAAAAAACATCAAAACACATTAAAAATAAACAGTGTAACAATAAAAAAATATGGGTCCCACTTACCCAGAAGCCACGCATCACCAGCTTGTAGGTTGTTTAATTTTTGCCAAAGCCCTGATTGCCGGATGACAAACGAATCATGTGCACTGCCGGGGAACTTAGCATTCAGGGACAGGATCTGGAGGGAGGTATCACATACCACCATTACATTCATAGAATAAAAATGTTTTTGGTTCCTAAATATAGCCTCCAGCACTGCTGGAGGCTGAAGTGGTATGTGAGTGCCATTCACAACCCCTATGATGTGTGGGAAGCCAGCAATTTCGAAAAATGTTTGCTTAACCACAGCAAGGGACCCCATATCCAATGGCATATGAATAAAATGATGGATGTGCTTAAATATGGCATCCATCATGGCCCTCAGGATCCTGGAAAAGGAGGACTGTGATATTCCAGCCACTACTCCAACTGTGGTCTGGAATATCACAGTAACACCGACATAAACTGCGTTAGTGGTGGTATTGCTGTTGGATTGGTAATTTGCCTTTCAAGATCACTCTCTATTAATGAAAGAGTGTTTAGGATAATTTTTGGCGGTAGGCGGTAACGCCTTAACACCACATCATCAGGCATTCCAAAAAGGGTGACATGTGTTCGAAATATCTGGGGCCCTGCACGCCTACGAGGCCTACGCCTAGGAGGATGTCCAGGTTGGTCGGGGTCAGGGACCATCGCCACTATGAGATGAACAACATCAATCTGAAATGTTATGTAAATTTTTTTAGGATTAGATATTTGAAAATGGAAAAATATACTTATCTTCATAAAAAAAGTCAGAATCTTACAGGGTAGGGTAGGGACATCTTCTTGAAATCCTACATGTTTTTATTTTAAAAAAAAAGGGATTAACAAGACAGGCTAAGCCCACAAGAACAACACTGCATGCACTACACAGAAGAGGTTGAGTTATGTTGCCTTGTAAATATTCTAATGTATGCTTAACCTACAGGCATGAGATCGCCAAAACAATACGCCACAATTCCTATTATCACATTATAGTATGCTTAACCTACAGACATGAGATCACAAAACAATACGCCACAATTCCTATAATCGCATTATAGTACGCTTAACCTACAGACATGAGATCGCCAAAAAAGAACGCAAAATCAGTATGCACAAATTAGAAAAAAAACATTACTTAAAAAATTTCAACACACATTAAAAAGTATTTGCAAATATGACATGTTTTTAGGTAAACCAATCTGAACAGGCTGATCCTAACCAACATTTGATACATTTTACACAAAGAAAGATTAATTTTTGACTAAAAAAACATCTATTTACCACACCCAGATGAAACAACAAAAACAAAAGGGGTCCAAAAATCGACTCGAAGAAAATCCAAAAACTAAATGTAAGCAAAGTTAAAACATGTATTAAAAGTTTATTTTTTAAAGTATAAAAAAAAAAAAAAAAATACCTTCAAGATAACAGAATAGTTTTGAACAAAACAACTCCAAACAAATAAATCCAACCGACCAGCTCCAACCAAGAAACACCGACCAAGAAACTCCAACCAAGACTCCAACCACGACTCCAACCACTACAAACAACCCACACCGAAAGGAGGATACCAATAACCCTTAAATAGGTTACACTTTCCCGCTCAAATCAATGATGCACAATAGCCGCGCACAAAGCATGATGCGGCCGCATCATGCACACGTATCTATAAATACGTCACGACAGTCCAAAATTGGTCTGCTGAATTCTGTTGTGGAAACATGACCACGGAAGAGCAGCAAAGGCAAAATCCTGGCCCTTAAAGTAAGTACACAGAAATGTATATCCAAAGATTGTAAACTAAATTAAGAAAATTAATTATATAATATTTTTTTAATGAAAGGTGTTGAGGCTGAGAATGAGGAGGCTGCGGGGCCAAGTACCCAGGCCAGGGCCAAAAGAAAGATGCAGCCACAATTCACAAGAAAGGAGATGGAGGTTTTAGTGCAAATGTGCATTGATAATCTGGCGCAGGCACCACGAAATATTGGTGCAACACAGAGATGGAAACTTTGGTAGGACATAGCCAGTGCTGTCAATGGTGTGGGAGACCAGAAACTGGTCAAAAGGTGGTACGTAAATGCACTAACCTATTTCAAATGTACGTTGAAAAATTGAAAATAACAATAAGGGGGGACAGGTGATGGGCCAACCCCTGTGTCACTTGAGTTTACTGATTTGGAGGAGCTGGCACAGGGGTGTGTGCAGGAAGAGGAGGTGTTTGGCGTGTCCAACATAGACACAGACATGCCAGACTTTGCGGCTCCACATGTTGCTGCAGGTAAATATTTTTTTTAATTAAAACATAAGTTAAAAAAAACACAAATTTAAAATTTTTACTATTTCTTACAGGCACAGAAGAGGATGAGTCTGCTCCAGAGGTGACCTTTGGCCACAGTAGATCTGCTGGCTCTGCAGGGGAGGAAGCAGGATATCCACCTGGGGACCCTGTGGCGACCAGCCCAGGGCATACCCCCTCGCAGGCAGTGGCCCTCCTCACAGATCTCAATGAGAAAACGGGTAAGAACACCGAGAATCTGATGAGGATGGTCGCCAATATGCTATGGGTGGCGGACGCCCTGGAGGAAAATGCTGTGGCCAATGTGAGAATAGCAAATGCCCTGGAGCAGCTCGTCCGCCTGCGCATGTTGGAGCCACCCTCCCTTCCTGTCGGACCATCAGGGTCCTCCACCTCTGGTGCAACATCAGCCATCCCTCCAAATGTGCCTAGCCCTATGCCTAGGCCAGAGGAATCAACATCTGCCTCTGGCCAGGCCAGCCACAGGAGCACACGGACAAAATCTTGCTCCCTACAACACCAGGCTAAGCACACAAAAAGGCGTTGACAGCACTGGCTACATTTCCCATTATCCATCTCTGTGTTTGCCCCATATTTGTGCACCCCAAAAACCTCCATCTCCTTTCTTGTGAATTGTTTTTTTAATTTAATTTATTTTTGCATTTGCCTCTTATTTGCTTTTTTACTTAGAAAAAAATAGCAAATTGTAAAAAAAAAACCTGGAAACAATATGGTTTTGAAATTGTATTTGCTTTGAAATTAAAAAAAAACCAATTTGTATGAAATTTCATTGACAACTGGGTAAAAGTTACTGTATCAAACATACGTAAAAACATTACAAAGGTGACCAAAAAAAAACAATGTGCCCGTAAGGTAACAGGTAAGTTAAAAATAACACAAGCTAAGCAATTAGTAGGTGATTGGATTTGTGTTTAAAACAAAAGTAAACCAAAAAAAAAAAAATTATTAGGTGATTGGTGTTGTGCTTTAAAAATAATTAGCAAATCACAAAACAACATGCGATCGAGAGGTATAAAATATAACAGGCACATTTCAAATAACATTATAACAAGTGATCCAATTATTAGGTGATTGGTGTTGTGCCTTTAAAAAACAAAAAAACAAAAAACATTGATTCGCTTAGGTAGCTACGAAGACACTATCGTCTTTGCGAGATCCAATACCCTACCACAAACGAGCAGTCAGAATGGAAGCCGGATCCACAGTGACGTATCACTACTTCCGCTCACATTTTCCGCTCACAGCAGAAAATAAATGTACGCCCAAAAAACGGCTTGACACACATGCGTTTTCACATCTCCACTCCCGTCACCACCCATAAACAGACCATTCTGTCAATCAAATTACACAGGTCACTTCCTGCTCGCTGTGTATACGAGCGAAAGAAAAATGACCGCAAAGATATGGCCGCACATGTGCAGTGATACATGGGCGCATGCGTGGCTGTAAAATATCGAATGCATACGAGCGAATGGTCGCTCGCGTCCGGGTCTGAATCAGGCC
Source organism: Taudactylus pleione (assembly GCA_031769625.1). Lineage (NCBI taxonomy): Eukaryota > Metazoa > Chordata > Amphibia > Anura > Myobatrachidae > Taudactylus > Taudactylus pleione. Next base: position 7,689,266 of record JAUIMM010000063.1, read on the forward strand.
CTCTATTCCCAACTCTGAATCAGGCCCTATATGCGGAAACTAGCGTTTATATAATATAACACAATTCAGCTTTCCTGACTGTTTAGGTGCAAAGTTGAGTCTCCAGGAGCATGGGCATATTAACATGGTTAATAGACATGTCAAGTCTACAAGCCCACCGATGCACTACCGATATATCAACAAGTGTATACCCAGGTTAAAGATTGTGTGACTAGACCCAGTTTAGCATGGGCTCAGTCATTTTTACCTCAGCTGACTCTGGCAGTCAATCTGTGACCTGCAGGTCCTATATAAGCGCTTCCTGTTCACTAACTCATTGCCAGATCAACAAGTCACATTGCTGATTTTCTGGTTCCTGGTCTGCAGCTAATATGCAGCATACTTGCCACCTCTCCCTGATTGCCAGGGAGACTCCCTGAAATAGCAGAAATCTCCATGAATCCCTGAAGATTATAATAGTATAATTTCCTTCCATTGGTTATAAAACACAATAATCCCTATGCATTTTCTGAAAAGTATCAGTGTGTTTTCATCAATAAGTGGGTCTTACTAACTGAGCTAATTTACATTTGGATTTAAATAAATTTTATGACACACCTCTCATATGTAGCACTACACATCCACTGTACCGCCCCGCTCATAGGTGTTGCTTTAACAATCTCCCTGAAATGCTTTTTCAAAAGTAGGCAAGTATGATCTGCATCTGTATAGTCTCCATCTCAGATTCCTGTCTTTTAGTACTGCTGGGATTCCTCTCTGCAATCTGCAACTACTCTGTAATACAAAGTATCCGCACTGCTGTAACCTTCAGCTTTCCAAGTTACAGTGAAACCCAGTGCCTCCTGTGTTCCTACTTTGCTAGGATTCCATTCTACAGATCTGCTCTTGTGCCTGCATCTTAGTGCTTCTGTAAGTTTCACTACTAATTGTGCTTTCCATTTTAGGAGCTTCAGATAATCCAAACACCAATTTTCTACATTCTGCTGCCACGTAGTTCTGCAGTGTGTTTTATACCAGCTCCAGCCAAGTAAATTCAGCTTCCAGCAGTGACCTGCTCTGCAGCACTACTACTCCCAGCAATACCAGTTCCAGCCTGGTTAATTCAGCTTTCAGCTCTCACCTGCTCTGCAGCACTACTGCTCCCAGCAATACCAGTCCTCGCCTGGTTAATCCTGCTTCCAGCATTGACCTGTTCTGCAGCACATCTGCTCCCAGCAATACCAGTTCCAGCCTGGTTAATTCAGTTTCCAGCTCTGACCTGCTCTGCAGCACTACTGTTCCCAGCAATACCAGTCCCCGCCTGGTTAATCCTGCTTCCAACATTGACCTGTTCTGCAGCACATCTGCTCCCAGCAATACCAGTTCCAGCCTTGTTAATCCTGCTTCCAGCGTTGACCTGTTGCAGCACTTCTGTTTCCAGCATTACTGATCCTGGCCCAGTTCCAGTGTTACGCATTACCGGTCCCAGACCATTCAGAGGCATTACCTGTCCAAGTCTGGTCAGAGACATTACCAGTCCCAGCATGTTCAGAGGCATTACCAGTCCCAGCCTGGTCAGGGGTATTACTGGTCCCAGTCCGGTCAGAGGCATTAGTGGTCCTAGTCTGGTCAGAGGCATCACTGGTCCTAGCTGGGTTAGATGCATTGCCGGTCCCAGCCCGACTTCGAGCATAGCTGGTTCCAGCCCGGCATTTCAGCCTAGCCATTCCCAGTCTGGCATTAAGTATAACTGGTCCTAGTCCAGTTGAGAGTCCCTGGGACTCTCAGTCATCAGCAGCCAATCAATTTGGTCACTGTGAATAAAAAGAGGAGTATGTATTTTATTCAATTAAACATTATTTGAAAATTGTGTATATATATATTTATTATTTTTACTATTTTAGTATAATGAGAAGTGCTTTTAGTCACACTGTTTCATTATATTGGGACCAATGGTACTTCAAAATAACTAGTTTATAATTATTATTTTAATTTTTTTCTTCTATTACACAGGGTACTATACAGGACCTGAGTAATGTATAATTAAAGGTCGTATGTTTGAAACTTGGTACAGTAACTACTCCTACTAATCTAACAGGGGTATTCAATATGAAACGTTAACTTCACTGTCGAAGTTAACGTTTCATATCTGAGTTTTTTCCTGCGTTAAAGTCTGGTGCGCGCTCCCGCTTAGCCCCGTATTCAATATAAAATTACCGAAAACGGGAAACTCCGAAGTTGGATTTGGGTAAAGTTACGAATTTTTCCTTAAAATAATTGTAAGACCCCGCCTAAAGTTGTAAAAACATGGGGGAACACTATGGGTACCCCCGTTTTAGCCTTTAATTGAAAGTCGGGGATTTAAATAGCCGCAGCAGGTGTTTTTTCCCGACATTGAATAAGTGATGCAGAAGAGCACTTAGGTTATTTCTTTCGTTTTTTTAAGTGGTCCCATCAAATTTGGGGTACATGAAAATGGGTACTAGCATATTTTGATGTCCCTAAAGTAAGTTTTTAAAAATTCTGCAATTGTGCACCTGCCACTATAAATCTATTCTAGAAAACATCTGCTGCATACTTGCAGAATAGCCCTGAACCTATTTCCCTATTGTTAATCAATTTTTTTCCATTTTTTTTTTCACCCCAATTTTTAAATAAATTTTTTGGGGTGTCCCTATTTTTAAAAAAAACTTTTTTTGACACAGTTCTTTTTTAAATGTCATTCCCAGGCGTGCAGGCTATTTTTTTTCAGCCTGCACCCCTAAACCCCAATTCTGCACTTTTTTTCGACACCTATTCAATGGTGAAAAGTTATCCCCGTTTTTTATCAAAGACTTTTCAAAACTGCTATAAGTCTTTGAAATTGAATACGGTGTAAAAGTCAAACCTGCGATAATGACGTCAAAAGTGCGATATTAACGCAAAAACTATGTTATCGCTCCCATATTGAATACCCCTGTAAGTCTTGTTGTTTTGTGCACTGTACTTTCTCTGTTTCGTAGTCTAACCCTAAACTGTTTGCTTATTGCTGGTTTCTGTGTTGAACTATTTTTTTTTTCTATCTAGTATTAAAAATATTTTAACAGGAATTGGACAGGAAAAAGATGAAGAATAACTATTAAGGGGCCTATTTATGAATTAATTCAGACTGCTGTATCCACACATTTAAGCACAGAATTTAGCAACCCTTAGATGTACTATTGAGGAAAGCAAGACATATAGAAGATATCTCCTGCTTTCTGTCCAGCGGCTCCCGCAGTAGCAGTCCCCACTAAGTTAACTTTTATCAGTATATGTTCGGCATCCAAGCGATTGTGATGCTGAATGCTTACATTACCGGCGCCAGAATACCGACGCCGGCATCTCGACTGCCGAGATGCCGAAGGTAAGCAACTGGGTTGGAGGGAAGGTTAGGGTTAAGTTTAGGGATTAGAGTTGGGCACTATGGGGAGGGTTAGTGTTAGGCACTAAGGGGGGAGGGTTAGGTTTAGGGTGCAGGGAGGGGGAGGTTGGGTTCAGGTACTAGGGGGGGAGGGTTAAGGACCAAACAGTGAGGGTTAGGGTTGGAAGAGGGGGAGGGTTAGCATACCGACCAACAAGTGTCGGTATGTTAACTCTGACGGGATCCCGGTATTGGGATTCTGACCGCCAGGATCCCGACTGTCGGTATTTCATACCGATTTCCTTTTATTAGTGAGATTAAAACAAGGTGAAAACTATTTTACTAAAACATCTTGGGCTAAATGTAATAGGGTCAGAGTTTTTAGGGAGCCCCTTTATTGGAGATTCCCCATCTTCCCAGGGATCCCGGCCTGGGCTGACTAGTGGTCAGATGTTGAATGCTTTGGCCGGGGGACACCCCTGCTATAAAAAGTCCAGTGATGGTTGTGGAAAATAAAGGGGACCTCTACTAATTTTTTCCCCTGTATTTCCACAACCAGGTCTGCCTCACTGAGCCCTGTGCTGGTTGATGAATAAACAGGAGAACCCTATGTTTTTTTCCCCTGTATTTTCACAACCAAGATTAGCTTAGAAAAGCCTGGTGCTGGTTGTGCTTATAGGGGGGGGGCATGTTATATTTATTAACATTTTTAACATTTTAATATTTTTTTTTTTTACACAAAAGCCTTCACGGATCTCACTGGTCGGTGAAGACTTCTGTATAACTTGCACGTTGTAATAAAAGTTGCATTACAATGTCCGAGTTTTCATATGAAAAAACTCACAATGTAATAGCCTAAAACTCACAAGTTTGCCAAGTTGTGGGACAAACTCGCACCTTTAAATGTTCGAGTTTGTCCCGTACCAAAAATTCAGAACCTATTACATTTGACCCCTTCAATTAAAATGTGGGTTCACAAACAGGACTGAGCCATTATCTGCAATGATTATCCTACATTTCATCCAATGCTAAAATGCAATGGAACAAAGTTCTCATTGCCAGACTGGGTGGAGCATTAGCAGAGTATGACCCAGTTATATGGTGTCCGAGAAGTGAATTAAGTAGACCTGGCATTCAAAGACTGGGAAGGTGATGCTTGGAGAGCAGTTTATTTTATTCCTTAGGATGAAAATACAACTGTGAAACATATTGTAAAGTGCTTGTATGAGAATACCACACTCTTGGCTTGGGAGAAATCAGAAGGAAAGTCATTTCAGTAGTGTGCCATCGCATTGCAGGTAATGTTGGCCAACCCAAAAGAAAAAGATTTAAGACAGTTGGGGAATGAGGACAATTTGCTATCAATGAGGCCAGTTTTTTACCAATCATAAAGCTTCACTTCCGTCAAGTCTTAAAAGAGCAGGTGCAGACTAGTCCAACAATTACTATTCTAGGCCACTAAACCCTGGCTTCCATGTTCAGACGGAGAAATTTCACCTGCCAGGGGCTAGTGCAATCTCCGATGGTGTGGCCGATGCATCCGACCATGTGACTTAATGCGCACAGTGGCAGATTAGTGCCACAGCTTTTAGGTGACTCTGTACAAATCCCATGGGCTGTGACATTAAGATCAATATGTAGTCATGATGTGGCATAAGAGGTCCAATCTCAGTTACAGAGAAAACAATAAAAGATCAACTGTATAGAACATTCTGACTCTACTGCTAAAATATAGTGTGGAGTTTAAAATACAGTTGGAATTTACTAGTAAGTAGTACACTAGACTTTAATAAGGCAGGAAGTCCACAGCACAACTCTGGAAAAGTGTAAAAGTAGTGTGATAGGCAAAAAGACTTGCAGAACCACTGAGACATTACTTTTTTTATTTGCTTATTTATTAATTTTTCTCAGTCATACAAAATACTGCCTTCTTGACAGATAAAGCACATGCTTCAGTTAATTGAAGGAAGTGTTACAAAAGAAAAATACAGAGTGACATACTGAGTGCAGAACTGTGAAAGGAAAATCTAAAATTGTAAAATTACATTATAATGGGATATTTAGAAATAATACATTGGATGTCGTTTTGATATTTCTGAACAATAACTTAAAACATATTTCTGTAGAGGCTCCAATTTGTATTTTGATAGATTTGTAAATAATGGATCTCTGTGTAGGTTCCAGTATTTCTAGATACAGATACAACTTAGAATAAATTGTTACTACTCCCCTTTCTATGCTGATGAGTGCTAGTTTTGTGTCAAAAAAAGATTACCGGAGAATAGCAAATTTTAGTCCTTTCACTTAAAGAGGTTGGGGAATATATAATTTAAGAAATATGATTTTATTTGCGAGAGTAAGAATGATAGTAAATGCTGACTTAATAACTGGATGAGGGAAAGCAAGATTAATATGATCAAAATGACACAACAGAAAAGCTATAGGGCTTTTTTCTACATTAAGTTCACATTTTACATAAAACTAGAACTCTTTTGGTTAATATGGAACAATTCAATAAATATACTTTGCAATTGAATGATGGCAACTCCTCCTTTTCCGGTCCCAACCAGCACATGAGACCAAAAATCAAAAAAGAAATAGGGGTGCCAATGGCATAACATCTTCTTAAAACACAAATAATGGTTAATTCTCTGATGTAGAGAACTTCATCAGGGTTATGGCCTCCAGATGAAATGTGTAGGAATTACGAATTCCGATGCCTACCCCATGTGAGACCACAAGAACCGAGCTAGCAAGATCTTCCACCAATAACTGGCCATTATTCCCTTAGAACTAGGATACATTCAGCGGTACTTAGGCAGCCGCCTGGACTTATGCTTGAGGTAGTAGTGGCTCACATGGAGATACAAGGGATTTCAGTAGGTCAAAATGTACAGTTAGGACTGACACAGTTGATGGTGATAAGAATATTGATGGTACGGCTACAGTGCCAATAGTGTGGCAATAGCCGTTAGAGTACTGTTTGGATTTATAATGGCTTGGGACCCGATGGTGCGGCAAGAAAGCCAATGCTGTGGCAATAGTGCCAATGTTGCAGCTCTAGCCGTGAGAGTACCTTTTCTTTTTTGGACAATGGCTTGGGAGCCGATGGTGCGGCAGTTGTGCTGATGGTGCGGCAATGGTGAGGCAATGGTGCAGATGGTGCAGCAATAGCCATTGGTGTGGCTATAGCCATGAGAGTACAGTTTTCTTTTTGGACACCGGCTTGGGAGCCGATGATGTGGCAATTGTGCCAATGGTGCAACAATGGTGCCGATGGTGCAGCAATAGCCATTGGTGTGGCTATAGCCATGAGAGTTCAGTTTGCTTTTTGGACAATGGCTTGGTAGCCAATGATGCAGCAATTGTGCCTATGGTGCTTCAATGGTGCCAATGGTACAACAATAGCCGTTGCTGTGGCTATAGCCATGAGAGTACAGCTTGGTTTTGAAGAACAGATGGCAGCACGGGGGCTGCTTGGTGTGGCTGGAAGGCGCATGAAGATAGCTGAGCAGATGGCAGTACGGGGGCTGCTAGGTGCAGCTAGGAAACTGAATGAGGATTTGCTGAACAGATGGCAGCCCTGGGGCTGCTTGGTGTGGCTAGGAAGCTGAATAGGTGTTCATGTCAACAGGAGAACAGGAACAACCTGACTATGCAGCCAGGCCGAGGGAACTCATAGACACTCTATAGTTGCCACAGCTGCAATAGTCCAGTGAGTATAAATAGGCTGAAGTCCAAATCAGGTTTGCACTTGTGGAATACACATCACTTCCTGAGGCATGCCGATTGCCTAGCAACAGGAAGAGTAACCCCATCCTGTCTGGGCATACAGCGACTTGTAACAGTACCCCTCCCCCCTTGACGCGGGGTTGAAGAACCTCCAGAACCTGGTTTGTCTGGAAAATCCTGAAAGAAACACTTTCTCAACCTGGGAGTATGCAGTGCAAAATCAGGAACCCAGGACCGTTCCTCCGGACCATAGCCCTTTCAGTGGTCTAAAAATAGTAGGTGACCCCTGGAAATTCTAGATTTTCTCCACTATGAACTCATGTTGACCATGGACCATGACAGAAGCAGGCCCGGAAGAGGACCTGAGTTTGAATTTGGCTGAAAAGAAGACTGGTTTGAGAAAGGAACCATGGAAAGTATTATTGATACGGAGAGAGTTGGGTTATTGAAGTTTGAAGGCTACCGGGTTCACCTGTGAAATAATTTGAAATGGACCAATAAACCTTGGACCCAACTTGTGTGTAGGTTGGCAGAGCTTGATGTTTTTGGTGGAGAGCCAAACCAAATCACCCTTCTTAAATACACATGACCTTCGATGTTTATCAGCAGAATCTTTCTAGCGTAGAGATACCTCCCGAAGGCTTTGATGAACCTTATTCCAAATATGACGGAGCCAATGGACAGAAGATGAGGCTGGTGAACTGGCATTGAAAGTGTTTGCCCTCAGATCTTGCCCTGTAACACAGAAGAATGGGGATACTGAAGATGTAGAATGGCATGAATTATTAAACGCAAACTTAGCAAGCGGCAGATGAGATACCCAGTCATTATGACACTTGGAAACATAGCAGTGTAGATATTGTTCCAGACATTGATTAATGCACTCAGTCTATCCATTAGACTGTGGATGGTAACCTGAAGAAATACTAAGATCAATGCTCAGAGAGGAACAGAACACTCTCCAGAACTGTGCCACAAATTGTTATCCTTGATCTGACATGATATCGATCGGTAAGATATGTACCCAAAAATTGTGTTGAAGAAACAGGCTGGAAAGTTCCTTAGCAGAAGGGAGTTTTTGCAATGGTATGAAGTGTGCCATTTTGCTAAACCGGTCCATCACCGTCCAGATAATGGAACATCTAGCAGATATTGGGAGGTCAACGATGAAATCCATGGCGATGTGAGTCCAGGGTCTCCTAGGTATGGAGAGTGGAAGTAACAGACCAGAAGGAGCCGTCCGAGGTGTTTTATTATGGGCACATACCTCACATGCCAAGACAAATTCACGCACATCTTTGTTCAAAGACTGCCACCAAACAGAGCGGGAGAGTAATTCTAAAGTCTTACTGATGCCTAGATGACCAGCAACTCAAGAAGCATGAAAATCCAGAAGAACTGCTCTTCTAAACTTCTCTGGGACAAACAATCAACCAGAAGGCTTCTCTGGAGGTGATTCCGATTGACATGCGAAGTGAGATCTGCCAGATTTTGGGTGAGTGCACAATGGAAGAAAGATTCAGGAATGATAGATTCATCTGACCTGGATATCTGTTGAATAGGTCCAAAACTACTGGAAAGGGCGTCAGCCTTGATGTTCTTGGAACCAGGATGGAAGGAGATGAGGAAGTTGAACCGTGTCAAAAATAAAGACCAACGTGCTTGCCGGGAATTCAACTTTTTTGCGGACAGAATGTAGGGCAGGTTCTTGTGGTCAGTAAGAACCAAGATTTGATGTTTGGCCCCCTCCAGCCAGTGTCTCTAGTCCTCAAAAGTCCATTTAATAGCTAGTAATTCTCGATTTCCTTCATCATAATTGCATTCAGCAGAGGAAAATTGGGTGCAACTTACTATCTGCAGGGTCTTTCTTTGACAGAACGGCTCCAGCTCCTACTTCAGAGGCATCAACCTCTAAGATACAAGGAAGGTCAGGATCCGGATGTCAAAGAACAGGTGCCTGACTGAAAGCAACCTTGAGAGTTTTGAAAGACTGGATCACCTCAATTGGTCAGTTTAAATTATCTGCTCCTTTTTTGGTCAGATTAACAATGGGTGCAACAATGGTGGAAAAAGATTTAATGAATCGCTGGTAATAATTAGAAAAGCCAAGGAATTGCTGGATGGGTTTAAGGGAAGTTGGTTAGTCCCACTTAAGTATAGCCTCGACTTTTCCATGATCCATTGAAAATCCCTGGGACGAGATGGTATACCCCAGAAAATAAACCTGAGTGATGTCAAATTCACATTTTTAAAACTTGGCGTACAGATGGTTCTCCCACTATTTTTGGAGAACCTGATGTACGTGGTGATAATGTTGACCCAGTAAATGAGAGAAAATGAGGATGTCGTCCAGATATACTACCACGAACACCCCCAAAAACTCCTGAAGAATGTCATTAATCAGATCCTGAAAAACAGCTGGGGCATTGGATAAGCCAAACGGCATGACTAGATACTTGCAGTGTCCGGAGTGAGTACTGAAGGCCATCTTCCAATCGTCTCCACTCTTGATTCGAAGCAGGTTGTATGCCCCTCGGAGGTCAAACTTGGAGAAGACATTAGTCTGATGCAGTTGATCAAACAGTACCGGAATGGGAGATAATGGATATGAATTTTTTACTGTAATGTTGTTGAGTCCTCTGTAGTCAATACAGGGATGAAGAGATACATCCTTCTTGCCCATGAAGAAAAAAACAGCTCCCAATGGTGATTTTGAGGGACGGATGAATCCTTTAGCCAAGGCATCCTCAATGTTCTCTCTCACAGCTTTGTCCTCCGGTATAGAAAGGGAATACAACTGGCCTTTGGGTAATTTGGCATCTGGAATCAAATTGATGGCACAATCGTAAGATCTATGTGGAGGAAGAACATGAGCAAGCTTTTTGGAGAAAACATCAGCATAATCCCGGTACTAAAGCAGAATGGCTAGAGATGTGGATCAGCAACCATAACAAGTATGGACCGAATAGGCATGGTCTAACAACGATTCTGACAGGTCTGACTCCATCTGATTATCTCACCAGATTGCCAATCAATCATGGGATTATGTTCCCTAAACCATGGAAAACCAAGAATGACTGTAGCCAAGGGACAATGGAGGAGATAAAAAGACAAATGCTCCGAGTGTAAGGAACAAACCGATAAATGGAGAGGAGGTGCCTTACACTTCACATGACCTGATGAAATCAAGCCTCCATCTAGACCACAGATAGGAATTTCTTGTTGACAGCTGGTACTCCCAGAGTGCGAAAGAAAAGAAAAACCATAAAATTGCCAGCTGCCCCGCTATCCAGGAAGGCTGAAGTAGACAAAGTGGAATTAATGAGCTGGATGACTTCTGGGACTAAAATAGAATTTTTGGAGGAAATGGACGCCAGGCCTAAGTGTAAATCCTCCTGAACACTTAGGCCTTGTCTTTTACCGGTCTGAGTGGACAGTTATTCACCGTGTGCCCCTTGTCACTGCAGTACATACAGAGGCCAAGAGACCATCTTCTGCATCTCTCTACTGACGATAGGCGAGAGGCACCAATCTGCATAAGTTCATCTGTGACCGAGGATGGAACCCAAGCGGGAGAATGAGGCGATCTGACAGGAAGATCTTGCTCACGTTTGCGTTCCCGTAACCACCGGTCAATCCTAATGGCTTGTTGCATGAGGTCATCCAAGGACTCAGAAGATGAATGTTGAAGAAGGATGTCCTTGATGGCCTCATAAAGACCAAGACGATATTATAAAGCCTGGTCATTCCAACCGGAGTCAGTTGTCCATCTGTGGAACTCTGATGAGTAATACTCTGCTGCCTTCTGGCCCTGTTTGAGAGAACGTAATTTGGAATCGGCCAAAGCAGCATGGTCTGGGTCGTCATACAATAGGCCCAAGGCCGTAAAGAAAGCCTCCACTGACTGTAATGCTGCGTGAGTAGGAGGCAGTCCGAAGTCCCAAGTATGTGGGTCCCCCTGAAGGAGAGAGATTACCAGTCCAACTTGCTGCAACGGTGTCCCTGAAGAGGCCAGACGAAGTCAGAAATAGAGCTTGCAACTGTCACAAAAGTTTAAAAACTGTCGGCGATCCCCAGAAAACCGATCTGGTAAATTCATCTTAGGTTCTAGATGAGGAGCTGCATGCACAGGAGAATGGTTCTCTTCAACTTATATAGTGAGTTCCTGTACGTTCTGGGTAGGAGTTTGGATCTGGCCTGCAAGATTCTGTCCCTGCTCCATGACAGCAGAAGTTATAAGTCCGACACGACTCTTCCAGTAAAATCCACCATCTCAGTGTAGTCAGTGCAGTCAGTGACTGTACTGGTTACACTGTGTGACTGGCAGTGGCTACCTATTGGATGCACTACCTGCCAGTCACATATACAAGCAGTCTCAGGGGGAGATGTCTCCTCCCCTGGGACTGCCAGTCTGGGCAGCTATTAGCAGAGAGATTCCTGGAAGCAGCTACTCTGCCTTTTCACAAGCCCTAACCAGCTCCTAGGGGCAGCAGACGATGCAGCCCTTTTGATGCTGGTAGCATGCTTATATGTGGCCCCCCACTGCTAGTGCACATGCGCTGGTCCCGGCACCTGACAGATCGATTGCGCAGGCACTGGGACCCAGCCAGGAGAGGTGAGTAATTGCACCCACCCTCTCGTTTTCAGTGGCTGCAGCCCCCCTCATCAGTAGCTGCTCCTAACTATCTATTTCACACTGCACTTTTCTTACTATGGCGGTGCCCTTGGGTGGCTTAGCTGGGCTAGTTTGGGGGTGTCCTGCACTCTGGATTTGAATCGTAGTATGTTAGGGACCTACCCTACAGAGGTTACCTGGATATAGTGGGTAGGCCCATAACCTTGGCCAAGATTATGCTAAAAACCTCTATTGATTGCAAAATTGTATTGCATTTATATATTATTAATAATTTGGAGTTGTGCACCTGAGATTTGTCTGTTTTTGTGCCTGCAATTTGTCTCATCAGGTAGCACCTCCCATTATATATATATTCAGGGTGTGCAGTCCAGAAATCTTTCCCATATACTCTATTTAATGTGCTTTATTGCACACCTGAGGGAAAGGAGACGCCCTCAGTCTGGAATAGCACCCCTACCTTATTGGTTTAAAAGCATGGAGTCTTGTAATGAATATGCACACAAGTAATAGGCACAATTCTAGGTAAGTCCTACAAGTTTCATATACTGTAGTGCAACTTTGGTTCATTTTTGGGGCGTGGGTCCCCCTGGATTGCCTTTGTTGATCTGTTTCAGGGCACCGCATTATAACATATTTTTCTTTTATAACACATTTTAACCCTTCACTGTTTGTTTATTATATATGTACCTCACTTTTTATTTTCATTCTTTATATGCAGCAGTAGCTGCTCCTAACTATCTCTTTCACACTGCACTTTTCTTACTATGGCGGTGCCCTGGGGTGGCTTAGCTTGGCTAGTTTGGGGGTGTCCTGCGCTCTGGATTTGAATCGTAGTATGTTAGGGACCTACCCTACAGAGGTTACCTGGATATGGTGGGTAGGCCCATAACCTTGGCCAAGATTATGCTAAAAACCTCTATTGATTGCAAAATTGTATTGCATTTATATATTATTAATAATTTGGAGTTGTGCACCTGAGATTTGTCTGTTTTTGTGCCTGCAATTTGTCTCATCAGGTAGCACCTCCCATTATATATATATTCAGGGTGTGCAGTCCAGAAATCTTTCCCATATACTCTATTTAATGTGCTTTATTGCACACCTGAGGGAAAGGAGACGCCCTCAGTCTGGAATAGTACCCCTACCTTATTGGTTTAAAAGCATGGAGTCTTGTAATGAATATGCACACAAGTAATAGGCACATTTCTAGGTAAGTCCTACAAGTTTCATATACTGTAGTGCAACTTTGGTTAATTTTTGGGGCGTGGGTCCCCATGGATTGCCTTTGCTGATCTGTTTCAGGGCACCGCATTATAACATATTTTTCTTTTATAACACATTTTAACCCTTCACTGTTTGTTTATTATATATGTACCTCACTTTTTATTTTCATTCTTTATATGCAGCAGTAGCTGCTCCTAACTATCTCTTTCACACTGCACTTTTCTTACTATGGCGGTGCCCTGGGGTGGCTTAGCTTGGCTAGTTTGGGGGTGTCCTGCGCTCTGGATTTGAATCGTAGTATGTTAGGGACCTACCCTACAGAGGTTACCTGGATATGGTGGGTAGGCCCATAACCTTGGCCAAGATTATGCTAAAAACCTCTATTGATTGCAAAATTGTATTGCATTTATATATTATTAATAATTTGGAGTTGTGCACCTGAGATTTGTCTGTTTTTGTGCCTGCAATTTGTCTCATCAGGTAGCACCTCCCATTTGATATATATTCAGGGTCTGCAGTCCAGAAATCTTTCCCATATACTCTATTTAATGTGCTTTATTGCACACCTGAGGGAAAGGAGACACCCTCAGTCTGGAATAGCACCCCTACCTTATTGGTTTAAAAGCATGGAGTCTTGTAATGAATATGCACACAAGTAATAGGCACAATTCTAGGTAAGTCCTACAAGTTTCATATACTGTAGTGCAACTTTGGTTCATTTTTGGGGCGTGGGTCCCCCTGGATTGCCTTTGTTGATCTGTTTCAGGGCACCGCATTATAACATATTTTACTTTTATAACACATTTTAACCCTTCACTGTTTGTTTATTATATATGTACCTCACTTTTTATTTTCATTCTTTATATGCAGCAGTAGCTGCTCCTAACTATCTCTTTCACACTGCACTTTTCTTACTATGGCGGTGCCCTGGGGTGGCTTGCTTGGCTAGTTTGGGGGTGTCCTGCGCTCTGGATTTGAATCGTAGTATGTTAGGGACCTACCCTACAGAGGTTACCTGGATATGGTGGGTAGGCCCATAACCTTGGCCAAGATTATGCTAAAAACCTCTATTGATTGCAAAATTGTATTGCATTTATATATTATTAATAATTTGGAGTTGTGCACCTGAGATTTGTCTGTTTTTGTGCCTGCAATTTGTCTCATCAGGTAGCACCTCCCATTTGATATATATTCAGGGTCTGCAGTCCAGAAATCTTTCCCATATACTCTATTTAATGTGCTTTATTGCACACCTGAGGGAAAGGAGACACCCTCAGTCTGGAATAGCACCCCTACCTTATTGGTTTAAAAGCATGGAGTCTTGTAATGAATATGCACACAAGTAATAGGCACAATTCTAGGTAAGTCCTACAAGTTTCATATACTGTAGTGCAACTTTGGTTCATTTTTGGGGCGTGGGTCCCCCTGGATTGCCTTTGTTGATCTGTTTCAGGGCACCGCATTATAACATATTTTTCTTTTATAACACATTTTAACCCTTCACTGTTTGTTTATTATATATGTACCTCACTTTTTATTTTCATTCTTTATATGCAGCAGTAGCTGCTCCTAACTATCTCTTTCACACTGCACTTTTCTTACTATGGCGGTGCCCTGGGGTGGCTTAGCTTGGCTAGTTTGGGGGTGTCCTGCGCTCTGGATTTGAATCGTAGTATGTTAGGGACCTACCCTACAGAGGTTACCTGGATATGGTGGGTAGGCCCATAACCTTGGCCAAGATTATGCTAAAAACCTCTATTGATTGCAAAATTGTATTGCATTTATATATTATTAATAATTTGGAGTTGTGCACCTGAGATTTGTCTGTTTTTGTGCCTGCAATTTGTCTCATCAGGTAGCACCTCCCATTTGATATATATTCAGGGTCTGCAGTCCAGAAATCTTTCCCATATACTCTATTTAATGTGCTTTATTGCACACCTGAGGGAAAGGAGACACCCTCAGTCTGGAATAGCACCCCTACCTTATTGGTTTAAAAGCATGGAGTCTTGTAATGAATATGCACACAAGTAATAGGCACAATTCTAGGTAAGTCCTACAAGTTTCATATACTGTAGTGCAACTTTGGTTCATTTTTGGGGCGTGGGTCCCCCTGGATTGCCTTTGTTGATCTGTTTCAGGGCACCGCATTATAACATATTTTTCTTTTATAACACATTTTAACCCTTCACTGTTTGTTTATTATATATGTACCTCACTTTTTATTTTCATTCTTTATATGCAGCAGTAGCTGCTCCTAACTATCTCTTTCACACTGCACTAATCTTACTATGGCGGTGCCCTTGGGTGGCTTAGCTGGGCTAGTTTGGGGGTGTCCTGCGCTCTGGATTTGAATCGTAGTATGTTAGGGACCTTCCCTACAGAGGTTACCTGGATATGGTGGGTAGGCCCATAACCTTGGCCAAGATTATGCTAAAAACCTCTATTGATTGCAAAATTGTATTGCATTTATATATTATTAATAATTTGGAGTTGTGCACCTGAGATTTGTCTGTTTTTGTGCCTGCAATTTGTCTCATCAGGTAGCACCTCCCATTATATATATATTCAGGGTGTGCAGTCCAGAAATCTTTCCCATATACTCTATTTAATGTGCTTTATTGCACACCTGAGGGAAAGGAGACGCCCTCAGTCTGGAATAGCACCCCTACCTTATTGGTTTAAAAGCATGGAGTCTTGTAATGAATATGCACACAAGTAATAGGCACATTGCTAGGTAAGTCCTACAAGTTTCATATACTGTAGAGCAACTTTGGTTCATTTTTGGGGCGTGGGTCCCCCTGGATTGCCTTTGTTGATCTGTTTCAGGGCACCGCATTATAACATATTTTTCTTTTATAACACATTTTAACCCTTCACTGTTTGTTTATTATATATGTACCTCTCTTTTTATTTTCATTCTTTATATTCCGCAGTAGCTGCTCCTAACTATCTCTTTCACACTGCACTTTTCTTACTATGGCAGTGCCCTGGGGTGGTTTAGCTGGGCTAGTTTGGGGGTGTCCTGCGCTCTGGATTTGAATCGTAGTATGTTAGGGACCTACCCTACAGAGGTTACCTGGATATGGTGGGTAGGCCCATAACCTTGGCCAAGATTATGCTAAAAACCTCTATTGATTGCAAAATTGTATTGCATTTATATATTATTAATAATTTGGAGTTGTGCACCTGAGATTTGTCTGTTTTTGTGCCTGCAATTTGTCTCATCAGGTAGCACCTCCCATTATATATATATTCAGGGTGTGCAGTCCAGAAATCTTTCCCATATACTCTATTTAATGTGCTTTATTGCACACCTGAGGGAAAGGAGACACCCTCAGTCTGGAATAGTACCCCTACCTTATTGGTTTAAAAGCATGGAGTCTTGTAATGAATATGCACACAAGTAATAGGCACATTTCTAGGTAAGTCCTACAAGTTTCATATACTGTAGTGCAACTTTGGTTAATTTTTGGGGCGTGGGTCCCCATGGATTGCCTTTGCTGATCTGTTTCAGGGCACCGCATTATAACATATTTTTCTTTTATAACACATTTTAACCCTTCACTGTTTGTTTATTATATATGTACCTCACTTTTTATTTTTATTCTTTATATACAGCAGAAGCTGCTCCTAACTATCTCTTTCACACTGCACTTTTCTTACTATGGCGGTGCCCTGGGGTGGCTTAGCTGGGTTAGTTTTGGGGTATCCTGCGCTCTGGATTTGAATCGTAGTATGTTAGGGACCTACCCTACAGAGGTTACCTGGATATGGTGGGTAGGCCCATAACCTTGGCCAAGATTATGCTAAAAACCTCTATTGATTGCAAAATTGTATTGCATTTATATATTATTAATAATTTGGAGTTGTGCACCTGAGATTTGTCTGTTTTTGTGCCTGTAATTTGTCTCATCAGGTAGCACCTCCCTTTATACATATATTCAGGGTGTGCAATCCAGAAATCTTTCCCATATACCCCTCATCTGAAAAGGTAGGAGCCGCCGCTGTACTCTATATATAGCTGATGTGCCTGGTGTTAACTGGGTAGTCCTTAGATATTTACTGTTTCCATTTCACCACTCCAGTAACCTCTACAGTAATGTTTCCCCTCACTCACTGCTATACTAATACAATAACCAACCTCACCTGTGTACTAACACATTCCACTCCCTCACCATTGTAGCAACACATTTTCCTTGCTCACCTCTGTAATAATACATTTCCCTCTTTCACCTGTATTGTAACACATTCAACATTCCCCTCCCTCACCTGTGTAGAAATACAATCCCTCCCTCACACCTATAGTAATACATTACCCTCATTCTCCCCTGTAGCTACATATTCCCCTCCCTCACCTCTGGAGTAACACATTCCCATCCCTCACCTCTATAGTAACACATTACACCAGCTCACTTCTGTAGTAACACATTCCCCTCCCTCACCTCCGTATTAAGACATTACACCCATTCACCCATGTAGTAACACATTACCCTTCCCTCACCCCATAGTAACACATTCAACATTTCTCTTCCTCTGGAGTATCTTTAAAAAGTTTCTATGTGTTACAAAATGTGTCAGTCTGACACACTTGAAGCTTGCGATGCTGCTGACGAGAGTGGAGAGAAGACCTATACTACATATTCCGGGTGAAACATGAAAGTATATATGTGACAAACCAAGGCATAGTTACATATTGTCTGTTGAACAGCCTCCTATATTTCACATTCTTCTTCAGAGAAGGTCCAGAGAACTGATTGTGTGAATCGCAACATCCAACACTGGGGAGGTAGGACCACTTTTTCATTGAAAAGGTGGCAAGTATAAACCAAGGTCTTTTACTGTGCACATTGCTTTGTGCTTCATAAAAGGGGTCCATAGTACTGTATTCCATAAAGAATGTATAAACATTTATTAGTGGATAGCAATTTATAAACATTTAAAGATTTGTACTGTCTCAGACTATATCAATGGGTCCCAAACTCTGCCATTACAGTCCAGGTTTTAAGGATATACTTGTTTGAGCCCAGATGTTTCAACCAAATTGACTGAGGTACTAATTAAGCCACCTCTGCTCAAGCATGGATATCCTTAAAACCTGGACTGAAATGGTGGAGTTTGGTAACTTCTGTATTATATTGTAATGACCTCTGTATGCATTTAAAGAGGAGCATTAGAACAAAGGTTCTTAAACTCGGTTTTCAGGACCCCAAACAGTGCATGTTTTCCAGGTCACCTCACAGAATCACAAGTGAAATAATTATTTCCATTTGTGCATCTTTTAAAATGTGTCAGTGAGTAATGAATACATCTGTACACCTGTGCACCTGCTGGGTGACATGGAAAACATGAACTGTGTGGGGTCCTGAGGACCGAGTTTGACAATCACTGCATTAGAACATTAGGGGGTATCTACTGAAGTGCCGGTTTTTAGAAGTGGAGATGTTGCCATAGCAACCAATCAGATTCTACTTAACATTTATGTAGCACCTTTTAGAAGATAATATCTAGAATCTGATTGGCTGCTATGGGCAACATATCCACTTCTAAAAACCCGCACTTTAGTAAATGTACCCCTAGGTATCTCATAAATGTCAAAGAAAATACAGCAATAGGGTATAGAAGTGTGGAATAAGCAAAATATAGATAATTGTTTACATGTGGAGAAACTTCTTATTGTAAGGCGTGCTTTCAGGGTTTTACAAAATTCATATTTTGCCCATTGGTTTGCAGCATTCTGTAATAATGTGCACTGACCCACATGTTTTGTTTTTTGATGTGGATTAATCTTCGTGTTTTGGTTTTAGATCTGGATTTATTTTTATTTTTTTTATATTGATAATTTTTTTTTCAAAAACAGCTAAAATTATGTATTCTGGAGCTCATTTAGTAGCACTGTGATAAAAACGAAAAATCCACTGGCATTTACCAATACTTACCCCTCCGGCGAGGTCCAGTGAAGTCCTCCTCATTTGTGAGGCCCTACACTGGGCTGCTGGCAGGCTAATGCTACCAGCGATGGGGGTCTTGTGTAATGCGCATGCGCGTTGGTCTGTCTGCGCATGTGCATGATACGGGGACCCGGCAGTGTGGAAGGCTTCTAAAGATGGCAAGAGCAATGCTGTGACAAACAGCAGTAATCTTAGATTACCGCTGTTTGTTAAATCCCAGAAAGGAATTCATTACCCCTTTAGCGTTCGCTATGCTTCGTTGATAAATGGAGCCCTATATGAGATAAAAACTATGGGGAGTATGGGGCCTATTTATCAAATAAGTTTTTGGGGGCACCCACAAATATTAAGGATCCCCTGAATATATGTATGGAGGAGTGCAGCAGATGTCGGAGATATCTGCTCTTGTCACGGTCTGGTTATTTTGTAGATCTGAATCGGGACCATTAGGTCTGAACAACGTGCATAGGAAATGAGGTGCCTGGTTATGAACAGGAGCTAGGTACACTAGTGACAGTGTAGGAATCACAGACTTGTGATCTGCAAGGACACTGGACTGGAACCGGGGTGAACAGACCAGGTCCACTGGGCAGACACTCGTCTAGTGACCTGTGCAGGCCAGTAAGACCAGGAGTATACTCCAGTGACAAAGGTGACCCCCGGAACTCAGAATAGTATAGTACTGGCAGATAGGAACTCAGAACTCAAGCAAGGAATCAGAGTCTTATGTAGTCAGAATACAACTTGCGAAAGCTGCAATTCTGCTACAGCTCTTACGCAAAACCAGGAATTGGAACTTCTGAGGAACTCAGTGAGAGTCAAGATAGGTAAAACAGCTACTGACACCTCAATGCACAGACAGTATACTGCAAACTGAACCCTAGCCCTGGAACCAGCACCCTTCTCCGAACCAGCCCAAGACAATAGTGCACAGTGCAGGGAAGCCAATACAAGTCAGCACAATAGTGTAACCTGATAACTTGCACAACCAATGAGCAATAGAGTATAATAGCATAAGTAACTTGCATGCATTGTCCCAGTGGTATGATGGAATGAGACTCGCCGGCTCAGCACTAATAGGTGACGGTACACAGGCAGATGAATGTGATATACTTGCTGGCTGAGATGAAATGGTAGTGCAGGTCTGTATGCAGCGTGGATGCTGCGGTGCAGTAACTTAATAGAACACAGCAGCAGATGGAACATTGGCCCTGATTCAGAGCCGGTCGCTCTGATAGAGCGATCGCTCTGAATCAGGGCCGGTCTTTTTTTTTTAGAACGGCCTCCTGGTCAAGACCATCGTGACCATCAGGCTTGCAATGAGACCCTTGTGGTAGGGTCTCGTTGACGCAAGCCCCAGAGAGATTTCGGCTCTAACAGAGCCGAAATCTCTCCCACTGACATCACTCGTGATGTCAGTGGGGCCGGCCCCAAACGGAGGCGTTCACATGGGAACGCCTCCGTTTGGGCAGCCACTCCCCCGACCCACCCACCAAAGGGGGCGTGCTGTCACTCAACATCGACAGCATGCCCCCTTTGGTACGAGACCCGGAGCGACGGATTGCCCATTGCTATCCAGGTCACGCGCATGCACATGACAGAGCCGGCTCCGTCGTGCGCATGCGCTCTGGGCCACCATTGACCCGGTTGCAAGCGCTCAGTGATGTGACCGGACTGAATCAGGTCCATAGTATGCAGTGTGGATGCTGTGGAGCTGACAGGTAATGGAACACAGCCACAGATGGAACACAGGTCTGTATGCAGTGTGGACCAGGGGCGGAACTGGGGCAGCATTGGGGCCCGCCACAATATAGGGGTCCAGACTTCCTGTATGGCAGGCTGCAGTGCAGCTTCTTACCGGGCAGTCATCAAGGCTGTGATTGAGTCGGCCGGCAGCTACACGCAGGGGACCGGAGCACAGTGCAATCAGGCTCAGCACTAATAAATCCCAGTAGTCTGCAGTAGGGTCAGAGGAGAATGTGTTGAGCTCTGATTAGAATAGCCCATCACATGCTCCTCTGACCCAACAGCAGTGCAGCCTCATGGGTGTGACTCATTGTGAGGCTGTGACTGCTGCTCTGCCAGCTGCCTGTGGATGCTGCTGGTGAGTACACTGTGTGGGGACTGAAGTGTAGCATAATGTGTAAGCACTACAGGTGGCCTAATGTGTGGGCACTACAGGTGGCATAATGTGTGGGGACTACAGTGTAGCATTATGTGTGGGCACTACAGGTGGCATAATGTGGGGGTATTACAGTGGGCATAATCTGTAGGGCACTACAGTGTGACATAATGTGGGGGGTACTACAGTGTGGTATGATGAGTCAGGCACCCACTACATCTCCCTGTCACCCACTGCCTGTCACCCACAGCCTCTCCCCTCTCCCTTTCACCCACTGCCTGTCACCCTGTCCCTCTCCATGTTACCCACTGCCTGTCACCTCCCTATCACCCTCTCCCTGTCACCCACTGTCTGTCACCCACTGATTTTCCCTGTCACTACTGCCTGTCACCTCTAACTATCACTCTCTCCCTGTCACACACTGCCTATTCCCTCTCCCTCTCACCCATTGCCTGTCACCCACAGTCTCTCCCCTCTCCCTTTCACCCATTGCCTGTCAACTATCCCAGTCACCCTCTCCCCCTCACTGTCACCCACTGCTTCTCCCTGTCCTCTCACCCTCTCCCTGTCATCCACTGCCTGTCCTCTCCCTGTAACCCACTGCCTGTCACCTCTCCCTATCATCCTCTCCCTGTCACCCACTGCCTCTTCCCTCTCCCTGTCACCCACTGCCTGTTATCTCTCCCTGTCACCCACTGCTTCTTCCTGGCACCCTCTCTTTGTCACCTTCTTGCATCTCTTTGTCTACCTCTTGCCCCTCCCTGGCACCCTCTACCTCTCTCTGTCACCCACTGCACTTTTAACTTGTAGTAGGGCGGAGGAGGGGGGCCCAAAGCAAATGTCTGCGCCTGGGCCCACCACTCATAAGTTACGCCACTGGTGTGGACGCTGCAGCGCTGACAGGCAATGGAACACAGTGACAGACGGAAGACAGGTCTCTATGCAGCGTGGATGCTGCAGTACTGTCAGGTAATAGAACACAGCGGCAGATGGAACACAGGTCTGTATGCAGCGTGGACGCTGCAGTGCTGACAGGTAATAGAACACAGTGACAGACAGAAGACAGGTCTCTATGCAGCGTGGATGCTGCAGTGCTGACAGGTAATAGAACACAGTGGCAGATGGAACACAGGTCTGTATGCAGCGTGGATGCTGCAGTGCTGACAAGTAATAGAACACACTCGGACTAATCACAATGAAGTAATATTATATTGTTGACCCATCTGAAAATTGATAAAATATAACTTTTATTAAGTACTTATAAAATAAATAGGCGAAATAAAATAAAATCATTCTTTTTTAAAATAATTATGTTGTTAAATTGTAGCCGTATGTCTCCACTATAATTGGCTCCTGTTCAATTATATTATGAGTTATAGATCATTTGGTGTCACTATTCATCATAAGGTGTGCGTCAGTCAGTATACATATAAGGGAATTGCTTATGAGATAACTATCTATTAGGGCTCATAGATCCTACTCTGACGCCGCACAGCGCTCAGTGTGTATCACTAGCCACACAGTATCAACTTAGTTAACAAGAGGTATTATTCTCATATTATACCTCTAATTAATATTACAAGTATTACTGCTACGCACACTCTTGTCTACAGTGTTATTTCTAACCAGGGCAAATGGCAAAATATTATAGAGATATCCACTCTTACATTACTGCCCTCATATAAGGTAGGAACACACTGTTATTCAGCTGCCACTATTACCAATTATATTGTAATTAGTATATTTACCAGGGCAGCCGGGACACCTTTATTACATAAATATCAAACCCTCTCTAATATTGTATCCGTATAATATTAATTGTTATCAGGATTCTTCTGTGTGCTGTTATTATATAACTTTATTTGCCACACACATTTATTCTTTCTCATAGGCAGTGTAACTCTGCCCAATTATTAAGCAGTTAATGAAGCCTTTTGCTCCATTAACACTGCTCTCATGGTGTGGTTCTTTTATTAGTTAATTAACGCTGTGGCTGACATAATAAATCAACCTATACTGGTACTGCTATATTTAATAGTCACGAATATCTATCTCTGCAGCTCACATCATGTGCAGTACATCCACAGTGATCAGTATACAAGGTAAACTCGTTGTCAAAACAACTGACGAGTAAGTGTATCTATTATGTTGCCAGTATTTAACAATTCTCGTTATTCCACACACACATTTCTTTCTCACGGGCAGTGTAACTCTGCCCAAACAATTAACACTTGATACAACTAGTTACTCCGCTATCATTAATCTCATAATGCAGTTATATTACTGTTTCACTGCCGCTGATACTGACATAGTAACTATGCCTATATTGGTACTGCTTTGTTTAACATACATAAGTGTCATTCTCTGCAGTTCTAAACATATGCAGTACAACAGCGTCTCTCAGCATATACGGTAACCCCGTTGGTGATACAACTACAGGAGTTAGTGTGGAGACATAAAGTTTACAGGGCACAGAGCACGCTATGCATCGCGTGTCTGTGCATACATATCCTAGCGCGCGTTTCGTCCTTCGGCTTAGTCATTAGTCCGAGTGTGCCCCATTATAGGAATACTTTGCTGTCTTTTGTTTTCTTATGATGATTTTTTATTCCTGGGAGCACCTCCCTATATAAGGAGTATAGTTCATGTAATAATTTAAGATTTGGGAAGGACAATCAACAAAAGAGTGGTCTGTGCGGATATTTTTCTACTATTCTACAAGTAATAGAACACAGCAGCAGATGGAAGACAGGTTTGTACGCAGCATGTACTCTGCAGTGCTGACAGGTAATAGAACACAGCAGCAAATGGAACACATGTCTGTATGCAGCGTGGAAGCTGTGAATACTCAGCATAGATGGTAAATAGGGAGAACCCACAAAGTATCAGATGAAGTCACAGAGAACACGAGCACAGGATACAAGAGTAAGCCTGGAGCCTTGAACTATCCAGGGTAGCAACACATTGTTAAGGCAATGGGTTGCTCACAGGTACTGGCTAAAATAGGAGATGGTCAATAGCCATTGTACTAGCTAACCAGGTGACCACACAGGTGCATCAGGTAATCACAGGGAGGACTCCTTGGGATGTTTTGGAAACTGAAATTAATGAATGTCTAGGTCTGTAAGGGATGCTAAGACCTCGATTTATGACAGCTCTGATCCCCAGTTTTCGAGTGCAAGAGCAGCCCACATAGCAAATGCCAAATGTATTAAACTTTGGAATGCAAAGAATTCTCGAGCCTGGCCTCGGAAGCTAAAGCCATCTTCAGATGACAGTAGCCATAGTATCCTGTGGGCTAGGAATCACAATAGTTCAGTAGAGGGATCCATGGGATCCCTCCTCGACAACGGTCACTTGCACAATCATGGACGGATGACCCGAATGCACAGTAGCGTAGCTGTTCCCCGAAGCAGAAAGTAAAGTGTCTGAATTAGTGATCATTTTACTTTTAGGCATCGCACGGATGGGTTCCTATTAGAGCCCCTGCATCTGTATTTTAATACAATCCAGCGATCCATTATTGTCAGCTCTGAATCCCAATACTGTACTTATTAAACAGACCCCACAATATACAGTATAATAACATAATGCATGGAGTAACCATGTGCTACAGCAACCTATCAGAAACAGCATTTTAGCAGTCTAGTGTAGTAAGACTAAATTAATATCTCATTGGTTACAGAACAAGCACAATTTTATTTCATAAAAGTGGTTGGTGAGATAATTAGCATTAGAGAAAGATTGTTTTCTATGATTTACAACAATATTTTGCCTAAAGGAGCAGGGAGTTATTTTTTTTATTGAAGCAGAAGTTTGTAAAAGTGCAAATAAAATGTAACTGTGTACGACAAATGTATTATTTTTCATAGCTACTATACTGTACTTCACCACCCCTGAGAGAAGTTACAGGCCGGGACAACACAGACATGGTTAACTTAAATGGTTGTCACAGCAAAAAAACAAAAAACAAAAAAACATTTAGGGCCAAATGTAATAGGGTGTCAGTTTTGGTAAATTTACGAGTTTGGTGCTAAACTCACAATTTTTCACAACTCTCGAATGTAATAGGGTGTCAGTTCACTAAAACTCGCATTTTTGAGAGTTACTAAAATCTCCATTCTCAAACTCGCATCCAGATGTTTTCACATTGAAAACAATCAATTCGCCCAATGTAATAGGGTGTCTGTTTTAGTCTCGCAGAAAATAGATAGCAAAAAGTCCACAAATAATAGACCTGCTTCAGGCTAGCAAGTATATCATTGAAGTCTTTGATGAGAGCCGCTACATCGTATCCACAAGGTTAATTGAGTTTAATCTTGTGGTTACAATATTGATACAATATTGCAACATTGTATCAATGATGTAACCACAAGATTATACTCAGTCAACCTTGTGGATACGATGTAGCGGCTCTCATCATAGACTTCAATGGTGAATTCTCACCAAAGAAGTCTATGGGGAACACAGGCTGACCGCACACAGCCAATCAGCAAGCTGCTCAGACAGAGATGCCCGCTGATTGGCTGGCGGCTCCTTCAATGATGGGGCACACGTGTGCCCCGGTCATTTACGCGGAGTAAAGGTATGTGGAAACAAATACCTTTACTCAGTCTGGCTTGGAATCAGTTACCCTCGTTTTGTTGTTTTAACCCCTGGAATGCCTACTTGGACAAGAGGACGCGATCTACACATAGGAGAAGTGAGTATGGATTTTTATTTCAGGTACCCCTATGGAGTACTAGGGATACTAGGTGAGTGTGAGTGTGAATGTGCAAGTAAGTTTTGTTAAACTTTTATTTTCACGGTGTGTGTTTGTTTTTTTGTGTATTTCTTTAGTTGTGGAACTACAAGTGCCAGCAGGCCCGTAATGCCCCGCATGCTGGTATTTGTGGTTCTCCAAATACCAGCATGCAGGGGAGGCTTGCTGGTACTTGTGGTTCTACAACTAAAGATAATATTTAACCCTTTATTTTACACAAAACACTAACACTATCAACCCGGCACCCATCGCCCTAGGGTGCCGGGGATAGCCCTGGGCTATCAGTCTGGGCCTGGGGTGCCCTGGAGAGGGGGACCCTTTATTGGGGGGGTCCCCAACTCCCCAGGGATCCCTGGACTGGGCTGACTAGTGGTCAGGGCTAATGCTTTGGCCGGGGAAACCGGTGAAAGGTTCTCCCTGGCTGTGGCATTATCCCCCCGCTAGAAAGAGTTCGGTGCCGGTTTTGGAATTTCAGGGGACCACTACTCATTTTGTCCCCTGATTTTCCAGAACAAGGACCAGCTCAACAAAGCCATGTGCTGGTTCTTAATATACAGGGGCCCCCTACGCATTTTGGCCCCTGTATTTTTTGAACCAGGACAGGTTATAAAGCCTGGGGCTGGTTATGCTTTTGGGGAGGGGGTGCACGTCATTTTTTTTTAAACACACACAGAAGCCATCACTGATCTTTGATGGCTTCTGTAAAACTCGCACCTTTTAATGCTAGTCGCATTAAAAGGTGTCAGTTTACATAGGGAAAAAAACTCGCCTAAACTCGCAAATGCAGTAGCCTCGAGCTGAAATGTTTGCAGGCTATTGAGTGTGTACTATTACTTAAACTGACTACCTAAAACATTTGGCTCATAATGTTTGTTGTCCTTTGTAGTCTTTACAGTTATGGCTATACAAATTTTTTGTTGCTTCTCATTTATTTAACAAGCTATGGTGAAACATCTGTGAGAGATAACAAATGCGTTCTTGCCAGGTAGTTCTAAAGGAAAATTAATATTTTGAAAGAGCCCTAGACAGGATCTTGAAACTCTGTCATTGAATGATTGGGCAATCAATTGAACACTTCTATTCATTGCTAGAGAAGGCTGCGAGGAATATTGACTAGAAATGATGACAAAAACTGGCAAGCCTTGTGGAAATAATAATCTACATGGTAAATGAAAAAAGCAGAAGCAATTACGAAGACTTGTTGGGAATCTAAGCAAATGTTATTATATAAGCTGTGGAACTGTCTTCAAAACAAAAGCCTGTAATTATCCCCAAAGCTGTCTCGTGTACAGATTGAAATATACGTACTGTAGTTTTATATAACCTCCTTCTGCTGAATGAGGAAATGGTCTATATTTATCAGACTTGGAATTTAGATTTGTACATTTTTTTTGCTTGGTGGTGGTGTTATTTTTGTTAATCATATAGTGATTATTAATATAGTTAGACTTTAAAAACTTGAGAACAAATCAAAATAATTACTGCAAAGTGTCGGAATGCCAAACAAGTAAATTCTAAAGTGACACTTGTGTAGATGAGCTCTAATACAGAGCTAAAGGTCTAACAATATATATTTGTTGAAAACACATATTGATAAAAGTCCAGAGTCACCTCCCTAGCCTAGGGGGTCTATTCATGATGTTAATTATCAGGGTCCAAACGTACCCCGATAATTAACATTCTAACTCGTCGTTGATGCCGGAGTAATTCATCATTGCTCCGGCACGTAGACAGTTGTTCCTAAAATCAGCTGTCCCACAAGTGGTTTCACTGCTCCTTTCGGAGTAGTGAATCTTTTTTACTGCTCCTTCCAGAGCAGTAACACTAGTGTGCATGCAGTGACACACGGAGCAGTGACACGCATGCATATATAAGCCACACAGTGATCTGAGAATTTAAAAATGGATAATGTTCTGTTTAGAGAAGAAGAGCAACCAAATACTGTTGCTGCAGCTGCTGCCACCAGTAATGATAAAGACGTCAACTTCATCTACTAAAGCCGATGCTCAAGGGCATAGTGGGTCTAAGTTAGGGCATCTAAAATAATAAAAACAACATACAGGGCCTGATTTGGCATGGATTGCTATTGCGATAGTGAATGCAGATGGCCGATTGTTGTGTAATACGCATGCGCATGCACCGCACTGCGCATGCATGGGGGGTGGCGGCAGCATTGCCATCGCACTGCAATTACGCAGACAACGGAAAGCCATCGCAGAGTAATTGACAGGTATTCAGCATTTGGGGGTGGTGCCAGGGAAGTGGTAGGAGAAACGCTGGCCTGCCTGTCAGTTTGAATGCCGTTGCATGTGCGTTCATAAATTAGCCACTGCGACAGCATATGCAGCTTTTGTACTCACTGCATGTGATGAGGTTAGCAATTTCTGAGTAAGGTCAGACCTGTTGTAATTATTCGTGAGGGACCAATGTTACTCGATGTTCCAGATGTATACGCACAACTGCAAGGTATTACGGATGTAAGTTAGCAGTAGTGGGTGGCTGTGCGATGGCATTGCGATAGCATTCATTAGCATATTTTTGCAGCAGATCTGCGTGCATAATCGCAGGCACAATCCGTAATGAATCAGGCCCACAGTGCTTAAGAAAAAAACACATCTAATAAAGGGAAAGTGTTGTGCAGAAAAACATAAAATTGCTAACATGCAATTCACCACACACAGTGGCAAGGAAATACTTATTATTTAGTGGTAGTTCTGCAAATATCAGTGAGACATCTTCCTCTGACTCTCATGATGATGCAAGACCTTATCATTCAGAGTGTAGAAGAGGTGTAAAAAAAATTAAAACCACTAAGGCAGTAGAACAAACTGTGAATTCAGAGACATAAATGTCACAAATCCCTGAGGATGGTGTAAGTGTGTCCATGAGTGCAGTGTGTGAGCCTGATCTCTGTGACACTGCTGTACTCGCAGAGAAGCCACCTTCCACCATTTCTGCTCCCTCTGCAGTGGGGATGAGCAGCACAAATATAACTAATGACATAGAAATTGGGGATACCACCAAGGAAGTGCAAGAGGCTGAGGCGGATATTTGTGGAGCTGATGCCAGCGCTAATGAGGAGGTTGAGGATGAGGATGTTGTTTGTCTAAGTCAGGCACCAGTGGAAGCAGCTCTTGGCCATGATAAGAGGAAGGCCATTATCAAGGCTGGGCATAGGATCAACAAATGCACCTCTTATGTGTGGAATTATTTTTACCCAAATCCTGACAACAATTGTCAAGCCATCTGTAGCATTTGGAAAACAACAATAAGTAGAGGTGGGGATGTTAACCATCTAGGAACCTCCTCCCTGTTATGTAATTTGCAGCAAACTCATGAAAAGTTTTTGACAACATCAAGAACTGGTGCTGAAAAATAACAACAAGCAGTCCAGCATCAGCTAGCTCCCTTCTCTCTAGTTCCCAGCACCAGCAATCTCTACCACCAACATCTTCATCATCCTCAGTATCCACTGTAATGATCAGAGGTAGTCCTTCATCCAATTTGTTAAGGCTAGTTGACTCCTTCCCTATCCAGGATTCCTTAGAAGAATCCTTCAGCGCTAGGACTGCTGCTGCTAGATCTTCATCCCAGAAGGGGACCAAGAAGACTAGTTTCAAACAACAATTGATTGTGAAATAATCCTTTGCCATGGAGAAGCAAGTATGACAGCTCTCACCTAGTTGCAAAATTGAATATTGAAAACAATATTGTGAGCAGTAAGGTGGTCAAAATTAACTGAAAATTAGTGGAAATGAATGTTATTGAGGTAAATACTACTCTAGGAACAATAAAGGCTACAATTATGTTATATTTAGCGTTATTTGCCAATTTTGCGAAAAAAATCCAAAACCAGTCACGGCGGTTTGGCAAAACCAAAATCAAAGCCTAACTGGCTGACTAATTAGAACCAAAACCAGATAAAATGGTCCAGCGCACATTTCTATGTCATATAAGGGGTGATTACAATAAACACATTAGCTTTCCTGCTTTATAAACATTGGAGAACTGGCATAATACTACAGATGGTATTGCAGTAACTTGGGTGAGAAAGGGCATATTCTGGTTTTTAAAATATATTCATCATTCATTCATCAGGATTTTACAAGTGACTGTACAGGTGGAATGAAAGAAAAGAAGAGTCAAAGATTATACCTAGGCAACAGACTTGAAAGGTGGAGACAATGGGGAACAATGTTACAGGTGATAAATAGAGGCTAGTAGAGATGTTATTTATAATAGAAATGTAAGACTAGATGTAATCAGCATTCAGGTGGTACTGAAAACCTATTTATTTTATGAATTTTCCAAGGTACTGTAGGTAATGCAGATTATGTAAAAAATCTGAGCACCAATAGTTGATCCTTGTGGAACAACATCAGAAAGATGTATAAAACCGATTAAGGGGAGCTTGCTGAGGGTTTGCAGCTTAAACTAAGTGTGCTTTCTGAACAGTTAAAAAACAGTTCTATCCTGCATGAAACTGGACTAATCATCTTTCTTCTCTTTTCATCTCATCATTTTCATCATGTCTGTGCATCTTCCAACCAGCATTTTCAACCTATGCATATCCAACCTATTCTAATCATGTTTTAAAAGTATGTGCATCTTCCAACCAGCATTTTCAACCTATGCATATCCAACCTATACTATAATCTGTTTTAAAATTACATGCATCTTTCAACCAGCATTTTCAACCTATGCATATCCAACCTACGCTCATCATCTGTTTTAAAAGTATGTGCATCTTCCAACCAGCATTTTCAACCTATGCATATCCATCCTATGCTAATCATTTGTTTTAAAAGTATGTGTATCTTTTTATGATTTGCTAGTAATAGTAATTACCTGTGTTTTTGATGGGGTTCACTGAAGTATAGTTTATAGTGCCACACTGCCTGTTTATTTAAACTCACAGTGCAATGTATGTCCATTGATCAATCTGCATTTCAATCAGCTGACCAACTGGCTCAGATGTAGGCCAGTGCTTTAATCAGCCATATTTTTCTTAATCAGTCTTAAAGCCAGCTTGCTGAGGGTTTGCAGCTTGATGTGGATCTGCACGAAGTGTGGATAAACTGAGTGTGCTTTCTGAACAGCTAAAAAAACTGTTGAATAAACATTGAACAACATCTAAGACCAGGTAATTACAGCATCATTTTTCAAAGTAGTTTGTCTTTCCAAATCATTCAAAAAACTTATAAAACACAATGTATCAAAAACTTATTTTTATAATCTCACTCCATGGAACCATCTCTGAGGCTATTACATCCTTTACTCTTCCTGCAGCTCATTCCTCTGTACACATTGCTGCCTCAATAATCTACTCTCCTCTTATGAACACACATGAGCTTTTAACTTAGCAGTACACATTGAGAATAACATCCAGAACCTGTCGCCATAAAATCTTTCATACAAATCCCACAAATATATATATATTTTTTTAATTGAGTAATTTTTTATTAATTATTTTGCATATGCAAAACAAAAACATTTTCAAACAACTAAACAAAAAACAAAAAAAAAATAATATATAAAAAAAAAAATATATATATATGATAATAATGGTTAAACACAGTATACATAGATAATAACTGCTAGCAGACAAATATAGCAAAAAATTACATCACCAAATACAAATATTGTTGAAGAGAAAAAGAAAAAAATAAATAAATAAATAAATTACTATATAATCATATAATATAGAAATCACATAAAATATCAAATTAAATACAGCATGTGAAAATTTGCATAGCTATAAAAGATCAGATTCCGTATCACATATCAAACCTGCCAAAAAATGCTCAGACAGACGGACCTGAAGAAGCATACTTTGATTCAAGCCAACCAGACCAAATCCTATCAAATTTAGATTCCGCTTTCCGTGTTACATACATATAACGTTCATGCTGCACCATTAGAGCAACTAGGGACACCCAGGCTTGAAAGTCAGGACTTATAGGGGCCATCCAAAGTCTTGCTATACAAACTTTAGCTAATACACATAAATTTATAGCACATTGCAATTTGTATTTATCTAAAATATTATCCTCTATAATCCCAAGGCAACAAAATCTTGGAGTAAGAATAGAATGAGGAATATCGATATCAGATATCGCCATGAGGACTTGGCTCCAAAAGATTTGCACCCCAGGACATTCCCATAACATATGCCAAAAGGTTCCAGAGGCTGAATTACACTTTGGGCAAATATTCGAAGCCCTCCCTCCAAACTTCACCAATCGCACTGGAGTTAAATAAGTTCTATGAAGTAAAAATAGCTGAATCTGCTGAAACCGAACAGAGGCAGTAGATACACGGGGGCAAGCAAGTGCTCCACTCCATTCGTCATCAGTGAGATCACCTAACTCCGATTCCCAGCACTGTTTCAAATTAGATAAATTAGAAGCGTGGTGATACAATAGCAGAAATGAATATAGACAGGAGAGTGTCCGCTTAGGGCCTAGATGTAAAAGAAAAGATTTTAAAGGGGAATGCTGCAACGAGAGAGGCTTACTGGCAAATTGGGTATTCAGTGCATGGCGGAGCTGTAAATATCTAAAAAAATATGTAGATGGGAGTTTAAATTCTTCCACCAACTGAGTAAAAGATTTAAGAATCCTATCTTGATATAACTGATGAATCTTAATAATACCTTTACTTCCCCAAATCTCTCTAGCATTAAGAGAAGAGAGTTCTGACAGCTGTCGGGAACCCCAAAGAGAGGTTTCTGGGTCTATTTCGCTAAATTGTATTAGTGCATGAGCAGCACGCCAAATTTTCAGAGCCTGTAAAACTAAGGTGGGAACACTACGAGAACCCGAAGCATTGAGCAGAGCTTGTAGGGGTGTATGTCCCGCTGACACCTGGGAAACTAACAGAGCTGGAAGGGAGTCAATTGAACTGTCCTGCACCCACAGCCGTAAATGAGCCAACTACGCCGCATAATAATAGTATAAAAAATGGGGAAGTGCTAAACCACCAGAATTTTTTGACCTAGTAAGTACATCCAACCTTATTCGTGGCCGTTTATCTAACCAAATCAAGGAAGATATTATACTGTTCAGCTTCCGAAATAATGATCTAGGAAGATAAATTGGGGCTTGTTGAAAAATATATAAAAACTTAGGCTGCACTATCATTTTAATTAAATTGACCCGTCCTTTTACTGTCAGGGGGAGTTTGCGCCAAATTTTTATCCTATCTTTCAAATATGAAAACAAAGGCAAAATATTCAGAGAGGAATAATCCTCCATATTATTAGACACCCAAATACCTAAATATTTAAAGGAGTCAACCCAACGTAGAGGTATGGAAATTAATGGGTTAACAGGAGGGCGTCCCCTGAGGGGGAGAATGGAGGATTTGTCCCAATTAATGGCAAGGCCAGAATAGTTACTAAACCTGTCAATCACCTGTAGAACCAGCGGCACAGCAGTCTCGTAGTTCCGGAGGAATAACAGCATGTCGTCTGCGTATAAAGCTATCGTATCCATCCTGCTACCCAAGGTAAGGCCAACGATACCAGGATGTGTACGCAGAAGACACGCCAATGGCTCAATAGCTAAAGCAAAGAGGCTCGGAGATAAAGGACATCCCTGCCTAGTACCTCTGGACAATACAAATGAGGGCGAAATGAAACCATTCACAGAGATACGAGCAGTAGGCTTATAATATAACAACTGAACCCATCTCAAGAATATT
This sequence comes from Taudactylus pleione, assembly GCA_031769625.1. NCBI lineage: Eukaryota > Metazoa > Chordata > Amphibia > Anura > Myobatrachidae > Taudactylus > Taudactylus pleione. The sequence continues at coordinate 7,722,758 of JAUIMM010000063.1, forward strand.
GGGCCTACACCCATACATCTCATGACCTCCCACAGGAAGGGCCACTCCACCGAATCAAATGCTTTTGCCACATCTAGAGAGACTACTACAGAGGAGGACTCCTCCCCATGAGAGGCCTGGAGATGAGAATAGAGACGCCTGATATTAACCGACGTCGACTGACCCGGCATAAAGCCAGTTTGATCCGGATGTACAATCTTAGTGATAACTTGGTTAAGACGAATTGAAAGAATTTTAGCGAGTATTTTTGCATCTGTTGGTATTAGTGAAATAGGATGGTATGCGTCTGGAAATTTAGCGTCCTTCCCAGGTTTAGGTATCACAATAATGATGGCCTCCGACATGGAAGCTGGAAATACACCTTTATCATGTAAATTATTAAAAAGTTTTAACAGTCGCGGAATGAATAAATCAGCATGTTTCTTGTAAACCTCCAGTGGGATACCATCAGAACCAGGAGCCTTACCACCTGGGAAGGAGTTAATAGCAATTTCGACCTCTTCTAAGGTAAAAGGCGCTTCCAAAAAGGACCTTTCCTCAGGATCCAGATGTGGGAGATCAAATGCTGCCACATATGACATCAATTCAGCCGGAGTGCAAGACAGTCTAGAGCTATAAATAGTTTTATAATGGTTAAGAAAGGTGTCAGCAATGTCAGAGGTGTTTGAAACTAGTAACCCATCTGCAGTAAATATTTCATGGACAGCTGTGGAGGGACGGTCAGCATGGACTAAGTGAGCTAAAAAACTGCCCGTTTTATCTGCAGACATATAGTGAGAGTGAGACTGGAACAACAGCCGGCGGGTATTCCTATCAGTAAGATGGGTAGTCCAAGCAGACTGAGCCGCCAACCACCGGACCCGAGTCTCCTCTAACCTATTTAGTAAATATTCAGACTCCAGTGAACGGCAAGTATTCTCAAGTTCAACCTCCTTCTCTCTATAATACCTTTTAAGATCGGCAACCCGTTTAAGCAAAGTCCCACGCATAAAGGCTTTAAATGCATCCCAAATTACTTCAATTGGAGCAGAACCAGCATTATCAGTAAAAAAGCTCCTCCAAGCAGCTTCAAGTTCCGAACCTGCCCCCATCTGTAAAAGCCAGGAGGGATGTAATTTCCATAATGTCTGCCCTCTTGGATTGTTCAGGTCCACAGTCAAAATAAGGGGAGAATGGTCAGATATACCCCTCGTCCTATACTCAGCACCAGATATTTTGGGAATCAAACTAGGGGAGACTAGAGCTAAATCAATTCTGGAGAACGAGCAAAAAGAGGAGGAAAAACAGGAATATTGTTGTATTCCCGGATGCTTCATCCTCCAGGCATCTACCCATCCCAGACCAGCCACAAATTTAGCAAATCCACTCTCACCCCCCACTGGGACTGTTATATGGGCCTCTCGCCATTTATCCAAATGGGGATTCAAATAGTTATTAAAGTCACCCAGACAGATCACAGGGGTAGTAGGAGATAGAGCAATAAATTCTGCTGCTTTTTTTAGCACCTCATATGAGAATGGAGGGGGTATATAAACAGCAAGCAGAAATATAGGGACAGTGTGAACCCTACAATCAAGAAAGACATAGCGCCCATAAGGGTCAATCTTAACGGCATTACATATAAACGGCACTGATTTTTTGATAAGTACAGAGACCCCCCGTGAGGACGAAGTGTGTGAGGCATGATACGCCCATCCCACCCAGGGACGTTTAAGGGATAAAATCTTGCTTCCGACTAAATGAGTCTCAGTAAAACAGGAGATATCAGGGTCATAATGTTTAAGCATTTTTAACACTAGAGATCTTTTTATTCTGTCATTAAGGCCCCTCACATTCCACGTAAGTAGTCGTACCATAATAAAATAGAAAATATCTAAGAAGCGGGAATAGCGACATAGCAAATTTCCAGAAAAACAAAAAATATGTGACAAACCAGCCAGCATATACATAATAGGAAAAAAAATTTAAAAAATAAAATGTAAACATTCTAAACAAACCCAGCCAACCCCCCTCCCTGTATACCCCTCCCAACTTAGGCATACTTGGATCCCAAAATTACAAATTACCCAACCTAGAACAACCTAAACCAAATTAAGTTCCCTACCGGTAGCAGGGGCAATAAACAAAAGTAGCCACCAATACATGGGAGCCCTCCATTAGAGACTGTGACAGTGAGAGCATTTAACATATCATATACAGGAGAATTACATAGACTACCCTCCTAACATAGAGGCCTCTAGAACATCCAAAACAATCACACAACCACAGATAAAACACAAATAGAGCAGAGCTTCTGCCTCTGGCAACAGGCAGACAGCCACAACCTGAGAAAAAAAAAAAGAAGGTTACAGATAATATCACGGATTTGATATTATATCAGAGGTACATCAATCTGGAGCTAACTGTCCATTGCCCGGGGCATAGAGATCCAGCCAGACAGCCGCCTCACGCGGAGAAGTAAAGAAGCGGGTCTCCCCATCAACCACCACACGCAACTTTGATGGAAATAGAATGGCATATGAGAGGTTCAAGTCTCGCAGCCTGCGTTTAATGGGGAGAAATTTTGCTCTATCTTTTTGGACCTCTACCGCAAAGTCCGGAAACACTGAAATACGCACTCTATTTCGTTCAAGCGGACCTTTAGTACGAGCTAGCCGGAGTACAGTGTCTCGATCCTTAAAATGCAGGAATTTAGCAATTAACGTGCGAGGCGGAGCACCAGGAGGCAGAGACCTAGATGGAATTCGGTGCGCCCGCTCAACTGCAAATTGAGAGGAAAAGGATTCTCTGCCATAAGTAGTTGAAAGCCACGTCTCAAGGAAGGATTCAGGCGAGGAACCCTCCTATTTTTCAGATAGCCCAACGAATCGAATATTGTTGCGGCGAAGTCTTCCTTCCATATCAGATAGCTTGTTTTGCATAACGGACATCTGTTGACACATATTAGAGACACGTTCATGTACAGGGCCATGAGAGTCTTCCAATGAAGATATACGAGTTTCAGCTTCCTCCATGCGCTCACGAATCTGCTGCATATCATTACGGAGCAAAGAGACGTCACATTGCACCTTTTCAATTTTATCTGATAGATTTTTTCCATTTACAGTAACGGCATCTAGAACTTGCTGAAAGGTGACTTCAGGAGGCGCTGCAGCTGTAGAACCTTGAAAGCACCCTAATGTTGCATCTTGAGATGTTTTCTGCAAACTCTCTGACTGAGAGGCAGATGGAGGTTGCGGCGTAGTGGAGTGTGCGAATCGTTCCAGTTTAGCAGCTGTAGCTGCCTGACCAGATTTGCCCATAGTTATGGGAACAACCGGATCCCAATGGCAGTGTTGGAGCTAGTGCTACGGAGAGGTACACGATATCAAATATCAAATGTGGCTGCCAATCAGTGTCAGTCACGGCAGGGTGTAGTAGAGAGCTGTACTCTGCGATATGGAGAGCGGCAGTTTTCCCCACGCAGCACCCGCAATAGGAATGGGAAAGACCAATCCCTGCCTGGACTGATGGCACTCAGGTGCCAGCTGTTACAGGAAGAGGCCGTGCAGAATGCCCCAGCAGGAGATCCCCACTCAGGCAGACAACAGCAGCCACAGTAGTGGTGTGAGAGAGCCTCCCCCTCCGGATCTGGAGACACGTGGGTGGCTTCCCCTGCAGATCGCGGGCCGCTCTGTGTAATATACGCGGCCGTGAGGGTGGCCACAGGCAGGAGGACCACTCCCGGGGAGAAGCCAGCAGCCGCGACAGCAAAGGGAGAGACCGTCTTCCTCCGGGTCTCAGCACACGTGACCGGCAGCCACCGCAGCACAAGATCGCGGCCGCGCCGCCTATCAGAGGCGACCACGAATAAGGCCCCAGGCAGGAAGACCACTCCCGGGCAGATGACAGCACCGGTGGTCTCCTCAGGTGAGTCCTTAAGGGCACGGAGGGCAGTCAAGCCGGCAGGTACCCCCCAACACCGTCACAGTGAGCAGGATAATGGTGTGCAGGATGAGTTGCAGGAGAGCTCACAGAAGAAGCTCCTCACTCCATTGCAGCCACGGCCATGCCCCCCCACAAATATATTTATATCTCTCTCCTGCTGCTTCTATTAGCTGGTGACATGTCACCAAATCCAGGCCACAATCACAATGGACTATAAATCCAGCTAACCTCATAAACATTGCATGTCTCCCTTCATCCTCCAAGTCACTAAAATGTGCCTTATGGAATGCACGCTCTGTTTGCAATAAGCTAACATCCATCCATGACCTTGGTATTCAACTAACCTCAACGTTCTGGCCATAACAGAAACATGGCTCACACAATCAGACACTTCCTCCCCTGCAACACTCTCATACAGTGGCCTGCTCTGGATGCTGCCAAACAAACATATTTCCAATCTCTAATCTCTGCTCAAGCCTCTAACCCCAATCGAATTTTTAATACATTTAAACTGCTTCTTACCCCTCCCCTCACCCAACCAACCTGCTACTATCTGTGCACAAGATCGTGCTTCCTATTTCAAGGACAAGATTGATAAGATCCAAAATTAAATGGGATGCTCTTCCTCAGCCAGTGACCTGCTCAGTTTCCTACATGAACCCGCTGGCACAGTCTCTTCATTTTACCCAACAAACGAAGAAGAAGTATCTACACTCTTCTCATCCTCCTACTCTACTACCTCTCCTCTTGATCCTATACCCTCACAAATCAGTAAAGCTCTGTCTCCTGTGCTCATCCCAACCCTAACTAAAATCTGTCATCTCTCTCTGTCTACTGGCATCTTTCCATCACTGTTCAAGCATGCAGTGATTACTCTCATTCTGAAAAAACAATCTCCCAGCTTCCCTGCCCCTCCAACTACTTGAGAGACTTGTCTACAGCCGCCTCACACACTTTCTTAACTCACACAATTTATTGGACCCACTTAAGTCCGGCTTTTGTTCCCAACACTACACAGAGACAGCACTGACTAAAGTAGTAAATGATCTGGTCACTGCCAAGGCTAAAGGCCATTACTCACTTCTAATTCTTCTAGATCTCTCTGCTGCTTTAAACGTTGTTGGCCACTCTCTTCTCATACAAACACTACAATCCCAAGGTCTTAGGGACACAACTCTTTCTTGGTTCTCATCCTACCTATTTAATCGCTCTTTCACTGTTCGTTTTCCTGATTCTGCCTCCTCCTTGCTACCTCTATCAGTTGGAGTACCGCAAGGCTCAGTCTTAGGTCCGTCTGCTATTCTCAGTCTATACCACCTCTCTTGGCAAACTAATCAGCTCTTTTGGATTTCAGTACCATTTGTATGCAGATGATACTCAAAGCTACCTATCCTCCCCGGATTTATCACCATCTGTATTGGTCCGTGCCACTGAATGTCTTTCTGCCATTTCATCTTGAATATCATGTCGCCACCTCAATCTTAATATTTCTAAAACAGAATTAATTATATTTCCACCAGCCAATAACAGTTACCAACCTGATCTCTCTATCACTGTTGATAACTCGACAATCCATCCTGCTCCACAAGCTCACTGCCAAGGTGGTCATCCTTGACTCTGAACTGTCATTTGTTCCCCACAATCTGTCTCCAAATCATGTTACATACATCTAAAAAACATATCCAAAATTCGACCATATCTCACACAAGGACACTGCAAAAACTCTAATCCATGCACTCATTATTTCCCGCATGCAATAGTTTCCTTACTGGTCTTCCCAAAAACAGGCTCTCTCCATTTCTCCATTACAATCCATTATGAATGCAGCTGTGAGGCTGATTTTCCTTGCCAAATGTTCACCGTCTGCTGCACCGCTCTGTCAGTCCCTCCATTGGTTGCCGGTTGTCTTTTACTTACACATAAGGCTATTAACCAAACCACACCAACATACATCTCTTCACTCATTTCAAAATATCTCCCAATCTGACCTCACCGCTCAGCACAAGATCTGCATCTCTCATCCCAATGCATTACTTGCTCCCATTCATGGTTACAGGACTTTTTTTGGGCTGTACTCACTCTGTGGAATGCCCTACCATGCACAATAAGACTTTACTCTAGTTTCCAAACCTTCAAGCGTTCCCTGAAAACACACCTCTTCAGGTAAGCTTATCAGATTCTAGAACCACCCACATAACCTTTATGGCTTCCAAATCAAATTACATCACCTTTCACAGTCCACACATAACCTCACACATTGTCTTTCTTTCACATCCTTCTGACATTTGGTCGACATTCCTGTGTGACTGGATTATGCAGCCCACCAAGAAACTCTACTGTCTGGATGGACCAAATTGCAATATATAGCATCTATCCTTGTGTATCTATATCTATTTCCCTATAGATTGTAAGTTTGCAAGCAGGGCCTTCCTACCTATATATCTGTCTGTTGTTACCCAGTTTTGTTCTATTAATGTTTCCAATTGTAAAGCGCAATGGAATATGTTGTGCTACATAAGAAACTGTTAATAAATAAATAAAATAATAAATAAATATTAATAAATGTAGAAGTGCCGGAGCTTTACTTGAGAGGGAGACTGAAAAAACACTGTATTTGGACAAACCAGGGGAGAGCAGCATCAAGTATGCAAATGGATTAAAGATTATTACATAGAAGGGGAGGGCTATGGTCCAAAGTTTGCAGGACATAATTAGAACAGCCTTGTCTTCAGTAAATGGTTAGAAGTAGAGATGAGCGGGTCCAGTTCTCAGAGAACCAGACCCGCCCAAATATCACTATTCCGAGTCGGATCCGAGTCCAGCTCAAAGTTGCCCACCTTGCTCGGATCCATGAAAATGGATACAGTTAGTATCCTAAATGCATTGTTGCTCCCCCATCTTTGAGCTGGAGATCCATTTTGGATCCGATATCTTACACTGACCAGCACCTGGTGAGCTGACGGACTGATTTTACAATATCCTCCCAGCTTGAAACTATAGAGCAAATGGGTGGCTGTGACACGTGAGCTACTCTGATCCAGCGCTGCTCTACACGGTCAGTGTTTCCAGCTCCTTCCACGCTGTGTTAATCTCGCTGCCCTCGGTGTACGAAGACGGCGGCCGTGAGCTTCCTGCGGCAGACCAATACATTAGTGCCATATTTCCTTCACAACTGCAAGCCGTGAGCGTCCTGTGGCGGATGCTACACTGGACTGGTCTTTTCCTGCCCCATGGTACAGTCCTGAACACAGAGCATCAGTGAGTATTCACTAATAAATATCTGCTGTGGTCAATTACGGACATACGAGACTTGTATGCACAACAGTGAAAATTAAGGATACAGATTTTCCCCTAAATCGGCTTATTTCCACCCTAAACAATGCCTGGCTATTCTTATTGAGAGGGGATCTGTTACATATATATCCTTTTGACAGACTCTCCGGGGTTACCATCCAAAGTAACTTATTTGTATCAGCTGAATAGATATCTGTTCCTCTATTGGATACATTTTTGGATCATTTATTCTGGACATTTGTTCTGTTTTAATTGAGTTTTTATTATTATTATTATTATTATTATTTTATTTTTCATTTTACACTCTGTATAAGAGTCTGATCAACTCTTACTGCTGAATGTTTTTATGTCTAATAAGATTTATGGTGCTAAACTGCTATTTACTTACATTTAATGTGTTTTTGCATGTACAAAAATAAAATCTAAATTCATTATACCTATATCATTCATATTTGCTGTTCTGATGTCCCAGCTTAAATAATAAGGCACAGTATTATTTTCCTGGATCTGAAAACTAGGCAAAACATCATCAATCCCGTGTCGGATTCTCGCAGGTTTTGGATTGTATATAAGTCTCTCCCCGCACCATTTCCCTGCCGAGTCCAGGCTTTGCTGTGCTCCATCCAGGGTACTGTGTTGTCCAATCCAGGGGTGTGCAGGGGTGTGCTGTGCTCCAACCAGGGGGCTGTTGTCCATCCAAGTGTGTGCTCTGCTGTCCATCCAGTGTGCTGTCCATCCAGGGGCGTGTTGTCTGTCCAGGGGCTGTAAAAAAAAAGTCAATAAAAGTGAAAAAATAAATATGTTTAAAATAAAAGTACTGTGATGCTGCAGGCCATACCCCCCAGTGAATCCATATAAGCACTGTGATGCTGCAGGCCATACCCCCCCACAGGTGTATCTATATATGCACTATGATGCTGCAGGCCATACCCCCCCAGTGTATCCATTTAAGCACTGTTACGCTACAGGCCATACCCCCCCAGTGTATCCATATAAGTACTGTGAAGCTGCAGGCCATACCCCCCCCCCAGTGTATCCATATAAGCACTGTGACACTACAGGCCATACCCCCCAAGTGTATCCATATAAGCTAAGCACTGTGATGCTGCAGGCCATACCCCCCCCAGTGTATCCATATAAGCACTGTGACGCTGCAGGCCATACCCCCCCCCAGTGTATCCATATCACTCTGACACTACAGGCCATACCCCCCCAGTGTATCCATATAAGCTAAGCACTGTGATGCTGCAGGCCATACCCCCCCCCAGTGTATCCATATAAGCACTGTGACGCTGCAGGCCATACCCCCACCCCCAGTGTATACATATAAGCACTGTGATGCTGCTGGCCATGCCCCCCCCCCACAGTGTATCCGTACAAGCACTGTGACACTGCAGGCCATATCCTCCCAGTGTATCCATATAAGCACTGCATACCTGCCGACTTTCTGGCTGCTCCTTCCGGGAGGGAGCAGCCAGATCGGCAGGACAGGGGGGGGCGTGGCCGGGACAAGGGGGAGTTGCCGGGTGGGTGACATCACTCGAAGGCGTGGTGGGGGTGGGGCCACGCGATCGCGTCAGTTTGGCCCCGCCCCCGCTATGCAATGCCTATTACATGCCTGTATCCATATAAGCACTGTGATGCTGCAGGCCATACTTCCACCAGGGTATCCATATAAGCAATGTGACGCTGCTGGCCGTATGACAGTGTATGGTTCCGTACCCCAGTGTATCCTTGTAAGCACTGTGGTGCTCTAGGCCATACCCCAGTGATATAGTCATACCCATACTGTGATGCTGTTGGTCATACCCCAGTGTAATATTCAATTTCATAGAAGTATTGTGACGATGCAGGCCATACCGCAGCGTAATATCCGTACAAGTATTGTGACACTGCTGGCAGTACCTCAGTGAAATATTCAATTTCATACAAGTATTGTAACGCTGTAGGTCATACCAAAAGTGTAATATTCATACAAGTATTGTGACGCTGCAGGCTTTACCCCAGTGTATCCATATAAGTACCATGAAGCTGCTAGCCATACCCCAGTGTATCCATATAAGTACCATGATGCTGCAGGCCATACCCCAGTGTATCCATATAAGAACCATGAAGCAGCTAGCCATACCCCAGTGTATCCATATAAGTACCATGAAGCTGCTAGCCATACCCCAGTGTATCCATATAAGTACCATGAAGCTGCTAGCCATACCCCAGTGTATCCATATAAGTACCATGAAGCTGCTAGCCATACCCCAGTGTATCCATATAAGTACCATGAAGTTGCTAGCCATACCCCAGTGTACCCATATAAGTACCATTATGCTGCTAGCCATACCCCAGTGTATCCGTATAAGCACTGTGACGCTGCAGGCCATACCACAGTGTATGTTTCCATACCCCAGTATATCCATATAAGCACTGTGACACTGCAAGCCGTACCCCAGTGTATCCATATAAGCACTGTGACACTGCAAGCCGTACCCCAGTGTATCCATATAAGCACTGAGTGTTTGTGCCGCTGCTCTGATACTTTTTTTTTGTTTCATTCTGTATTTATTTCAACTAAAATTTTAAATAGGTATACTTGCAAAAAAATCATGCCATTTTTCAACCTTTATTTGTAGATACCAACCTGGTGGGCTTGGCTTTCCTTAATCATAACAGCCGTGTTTGGTCAGATGCAACTCAAGCACCAAATGGAGAGGCTATTTTATGATGAAATCTGGAGATGTTCCCCTCTTCTCCCAGCTTTCCCATACATAATGCCAGAAGCACAATAATAAGAGATGTTTAGTACCAGACTTTTAAATCACTCTGCCCCCTTCCTGTGCAGAGCTTCCATTTTGTGTGCTGCCACATTACATCCATTCATTCAAGTATCGAAATGGAAGGTGAGACACCGGCATTACTCCCGTCGGTGGGAGGGCCCAAGGACAAATCCATCTTGCACCTCGTATTATGCACTGTTTGGGGTATTGCAGACTGTCTTTTTGTGTAGATGACAAACATTATTGTTATAGTTTATTATACTGCCATCCTGTCATACTTTTTCCTAGATGTGACATATTGGTAATTGAACTGCCACAGCTGCTGAACTCTTCGATATGCGGTTGCTGAATGCCAAAAAATTCCAGAAAATGTCATGGCCACAGACAGCATCTCCTGCATGTCCCTTTCATTTAATAAAAAAAAATGCAGAACCACCAAAGAGCTCAACTGGGGCAAGGACTAATGAGAATGATTAAAATAAATTTTTAAAATGCCTCCCCTCCTCCCTCATAAATTTGCTTTGGAATCCAAAACTTAAATTCAATTTACAACGAGTCAACCTTTCCTTAGCCTGCTTTCAACTACATACATACTCCATCTCCCCCAGGCATCTTGATTACTGAAAACATTTGCTTCCTGATGTGCCATGTTGGAAGTTGAACTGCCACAGCCATTGAAGTCTTCGACATTCGGTTGCTGAATTTCAAAAATGTCCAGAAAATGTTATGGCCACAGACATATATGACCCTTTCATTTAAAAGAAATTTCTGAACCACCATGTTTATTGGGTGGGCAAAACATGGTAGATTTTCAAACTTACCCAGTGTTTTTCATTGCTCCCCCCCCAACCCAACTGGTGAATTGATAGGTTGTTATAAATAACGGTCCAGCTCAACAAACGCCTGCCTCCTTTGTATGTAGGTGACTCTAAGCATAATAACTGGATAATGTAGATGGCGGGTATCATGCGAGAGACCATGAATTTGAGCAGTAGCACAGAGCATCTTCTTGCCAGGATGTGTGCAATAATGTGCAAATACGTTTAATACAAAAATTAGTTGTGTATATTGGTCACATACATACATATTTACATGGTGCATACTGTGCATAAATCTGGCTGATGTAACCTGAGGCATGCCAACTGTTGTTGACAAACAACTTCCAGCAGGCCCGGCAAACTGCACGGCACAGATGCTGGGAGTTGTAATTCAGCCAGAGAGCTACAGGCTGCTTTCCTCTGATGTAAAAACAAAGTCTTGGTCCGGTTAGACCTTACAACTTCCCTGTACACAAAGTAAACATCTGTTTACAGTGTGTACTTTTTAGCAGCACCTCCACAAGCAAGGCCACCGCATTTCTATTACATGTATAAAAAACTTCCACCAGATCAAAGATGTTGTATCAGAAACTGAAGAACTTGATCCTACATTGATCCTCCCTCATAAATTTTCTTCAGAATCAAAATATAAAATTTTTTTTTTTACAAACTAATCAATCGATTCCCTGTCTTCAGTCCCTAAACATACTCCAACTTCCTCAGGCCTCTGACCTAGTTCTTGATTAATGAAAACATTCTTGGCTTTTAAACTTGATATATGGCTGTATATTTTCTTAAACTGCCATCCACCACTGCAGTGCCACTCTGTGCCATGTTGGAAGCTGAACTGCCACATGTTAGTGCCACCCACTGCTGTCGCTTAGCTTTGTTAGCCAGCTAGCTCGATACAACCTTTTGACCTAAACTGGATGAACTCAATATTGTGAGGTGTTCAAATTGACTGGAAATGACTTGAAATAAATTTTATTGAGGTTATTAATACTATAAGAACAAAAACAGGCCCAAATTATGTGATTTCAGATGTTTTTATGATTTTTTTGAAAAAAATACAGATCCAAAACCAAAACCAAAAAACACAAGGGCGGTTTTGGCAAAACCAAATCCAGATCCAAAACACGAAGGTGATACTGATTCAAAACCAAAACATGGGGGTAGGCGCTCATGTCTAGTTAGAATGTAGAAACAGGTCGAGGGACAGGAATGGGGTTGTGATTGGTGGGTTAAAGGATTTATATGACAAATGCAAGGTGGGATGCATCAACTTTAAAAATGTGGTTAACCCTACAAAAATGACGTTTTCAGGAGTTTGACTGCATCTTCCATAAGCTTAGATTGGACCTGATAGGCAATGCCATCTAGAGATGGCATTGCTTAATAGAGCCTATATGCTTCTTTTCAGGAGATCCCTCCCAGGGTCCACACATTCCAAAATGCGGTGCTTGATGCATTCCACCCACAGTGTCTCATGCTCAGCATCTAATTTCTTCTTTGAAGTTGGAAGCAAAAACTTTAGTTGCAAATGATTATATAGGATCAGTAAAAGGAGTGAAAATTATTTCTATTGTTGTACTGAGTTGGCAATTAGGAACTTATACCGATTGACAAGAAAGAACAGGGTGATAAATTTATTATATGCACCTTAAGACCATTGTGCAAGTCCAAAAGAGGGCTTAGGGACAAGTGAGAAGCAAAGGTGATAGTCTTGTTGTTACTAGTAATGATATTAAAGAAGTCAAGGATAAGTTATTGTATGTAGGATTGCTGTAGACACAGTTACAGCAAAAAGAAAAGAGGCAGACTGCTTGAAAAAATGTTTACAGAAGGAATTGATGCATAGGGCTGAATAAGCCAAAGCAAAATTATACCGGAAGGTTGATTAAGTGTGACACCTTTAATATTTAGTGGTATCCCTTTAAAATGCAAATTTCAGTGTTAGGTGGTAGCAGCCTATAGTATTTAATGGCTGTGTTTATGAGATTACTTTAGTAATTGCTGGCAGTAATCTTTTCTTCTTCTCTGCTGGAAATTCCAGGACACAGGAAAGTGCTAGCTGTTGCATTATATTATAACCTGTTACACTTTCACATACAGTCAGGTGCATAAAAATTGGGACATTGACAGAATTTTCATATTTTGGCCTCTATTCACCACCACAATGGCTTTGAAATGAAACAAACAAGATGTGCTTTAACAGCAGACTTTCAGATTTAATTTAGGGTAATTACATCCAAATGAGGTGAACGGTGTAGGAATTACAATGGTTTCTATATGTGCCTCCGACTTTTTAAGGGGTCAAAAGTAATGGGACAAACTAAACAATCCTAAATCTAACTTTCACTTTTTTAATACTTTGTTGCAAATCCTTTGCAGGCAATTACAGCCTGAAATCTGGAACGCATAGACATCACCAGATGCTGGGTTTCATCCCTGGTGATGCTCTGCCAGGCCTCTACTGCAAATGTCTTCAGTTCCTGCTTGTTCCTGGGGCATTTTCCCTTCCGTTTTGTCTTCATCAAGTGAAGCATGCTCAATCGGATTCAGGTCAGGGGATTGACTTGGCCATTGCATAACATTCCACTTTTTAGCCATAAAAAACTCTTTGGTTGCTTTTGCAGTATGCTTCAGGTCATTGTCCATCTGCACTACGAAGCACCGTCAAATGAGTTCTGAAGCATTTGACTGAATATGATCATATAATATTGCCCAAAACACTTCAGAATTCATTCTGCTGCTTTTGTCAGCAGTCACATCATCAATAAATACAAAGTAACCAGTTCCATTGGCAGACATACATGCCCATGCCATGACATTACCACCACCATGCTTCACTGATGAGGTGGTATGTTTTGGATCATGAGCAGTTCCTTTCCTTCTCCATACTCTTCTCTTCCCATCACTCTGGTACAAGTTGATCTTTGTCTCATCTGTCCATAGGATGTTGTTCCAGAACTGTAATGGCTTTAATAGATGTTGTTTGGCAAACTCTAATCTGGTCTTTCTGTTTTTGAGGCTCACCATTGGTTTACCTCTTGTGGTGAACCCTCTATATTCACTCTTGTGAAGTCTTCTCTTGATTGTTGACTTTGACACATATACACCTACCTCCTGGAGAGTGTTCTTGATTTGGCCAACTGTCATGAAGGGGTTTTTCTTCACCAGGGAAATAATTATTTTGTCATCCACCACAGTTGATTTCCGTGGTCTTCCGGGTCTTTTGGTGTTGCTGAGCTCTCCGATGCGTTCTTTCTTTTTAAGAATGTTCCAAACAGTTGATTTGGCCACACCTAATATTTTTGCTATCTCTCTGATGGGTTTGTTTTGATTTTTCAGCCTAATGATGGCTTGCTTCACTGATAGTGACAGCTCTTTGGATCTCATATTGAGAGTCGACAGCAACTGATTCCAAATGCAAATGTCACACCTAGAATCAACTCCAGACCTTTTACCTGCTTAATTGATAATGAAATAAAGAGAGAATAGCCCACACCTGTCCATGAAATAGCTTTTGAGTTGATAGTCCCATTACTTTTGGCCCCTTAAAAAGTGGGAGGCACATATGGAAACCATTGTAATTCCTACACCGTTCACCTCATTTGGATGTAATTACCCTCAAATGAAATCTGAAAGTCTGCTGTTAAAGCACATCTTGTTTGTTTCATTTCAAAGCCATTGTGGTGGTGAATAGAGGCCAAAATATGAAAATTCTGTCAATGTCCCAATACTTATGCACTTGACTGTATATTTGCATTGTACAACTGTCTGCTGCTAAGGGGCATATTTATAATAAGTGCAGGGTATGCTGTGCACATGGGCCCCTGTGTCCAGGGGGGGCCCACGCCACCCACCCTACCCGTACTTTTTTATACTTACTTTTCTGACTCCCCATGGAGTAGCACTACACAAAATGTCTGGAAATGGGCACCATGGCCATTTTCCCAGTGTTTTGTGATGGCACAGTAGGAAATCATTAGGAAAATGGCTTCCATCCCATTTTCCTGGTGACTTGCACATGCGCAGTAGACGCTGGGCATACTCTAGTGTCATGAGTCTACTGCTGCTGTCAGTTCACTAATGGCAGCTGGGGGAGAGAGGAGGGGACCAGGACTGGGAGGGAACACATCCTCTCTTAATACACCCCTGCTTCTGCTCTTTCTTTCCATGCTTCCTCTCTTTTACTTTTGGCTCGTTCTTTTGAATCGTTTTACTTCCCTCCTCCTTTTTTCTTTTCTTTTTCATCCTCCCTTATTCTTATTTTCTGTCCATTTTGCAGATCTCTTCCCACTCTAAACATTATGCTGCCCACCATCCCACCTGGTAGAGAATGAATTATCAGCTCTATCGGTGGGTGATGTGCCCCATCCATTCCAGCCCCATGGCCAGAGAGCCCTTCATGTTTGCAGATGTCTTGTAGTGGCTAAGGAGGGGGACAGAGTGGGCATGTATCCAGGTGATATGTTTGTGTCATTTTCTCTGGTGCTGGATATAGCATATTTTATTGAAAAATAGTAGGATTGGTTAGATTAACAATATGAGAGCCATAATAAAATTTTAGTGGGTTCTAGTTGTGGTCAGATTATTCCAATATAGTGTAGATCAGCATATACCCGTGTCACTTAAGTCTCTTGACCTTTGTCACTCCAGCCTCCTGCCCCATGTCTTTCCATCCTCTGCCCCCTGTCACTGAAGTCTCCTGTCGCCTGTCATTCCAGCCTCCTACTACTCCAGTCTCCTACCCCCTTTCACTCCAGCCTCCTGCTCCCTGTCATGCCAGCCTACTGTCTTTCAAGCCTCCTGTCCCCCATCACTTCAGTCTCCTGCCCCGTGTCTCCAGCCTCTTGCCCCCCTGTTTTTCCAACCTCCTGCCCCTCACTCCAGTCTCTTGCACCCTGTCACTCCAGCCTCCTGCCACTCCAGTCTCCTTCCACCTGTTATTACAGCTTCCGGCAAACTCCAGCCTCTTTCCCCATGTCTCTTCATCCTCCTGCCTCCTGCCACTCCAGCTTCCTGCCCTTTGTCTCTCAACCTCCCTCCCCATGCCTTTCCAGCCCCCTACCTCATGTCTCTTCAGCCTCTTGTCACTCCAGCCCCCTGCCTCCATCACTTCAACCTCATGTAACTCCAGCGTACTGCCTCCTGTCTCTACAGCCTCTTGTCACCTCAAAAACTAACCCCCTTCCCAGCCTCCTGCAACTTGACTTCTATTTTTACAACCAGCATGCTCCTTCATGCTACTCTTCCTTAGCTCAGCAGTGCAGCAGCGTGGAGGAAAGACATGGCACTGAGCCATGCCTCCGTAGAGAACAGTTAGAAACCAGTCGGCGCTAGTTAGTTTAGAGGGAACTGAAGAGTGAGAATATTGAGGTTGATTAAGCAGCTGTTCCTGAGGAACTCTGTAGTTCCTCAATAGAAAAAAGAAAAAAAAATTATGAACCCGGAACTGCGCTATATCAATCACACTTTTTCATCATAGTCCACAGTACGGACAAGAAACATTAGACTTTTTTACAGTTTCAACATCTTTATATTATATACTGCAGTGATCAAATAGCTTGATTATGCCATCTATCTATGGCTGCTCATATGGAACACTGTCAATTACTGCATATTGCACCCTGATGGAGACATTGTTTCACATTAAAAGTGTATTTGTATCAATGGAATTTTCTCTTTCCCTGCAACACATTTGGAATATTGATACTAATTAATATATGGAGGACTCTTTATCTATTTTTATTTATTTTTGGATCGCTCTACATGTCATTGGGAATAATCTTACAGTTTTTATATAAGAATTATTGTCTGTATAGACTGAATTACACCTATCCTGTTTTTTTATATTAATACTTTATTTATTTATTTTATGTCATAAAATTATTTTATACAGATACAGGTTGAATAAATATTTCTATATTTACATCATTTCTACATTATTGTTGTGATTGATATAGCGCAGTTCCTGGTTCATATATTTCTCCGTGGAGAGCCACTGGATCCTAGTGTCCAGTTGCTGTTGCCCATTAGTTGTCTAACAGGCAGTGGCACTGGCGGGGTGGTGGGGCAGCAACTGTCAGACCACAGTGCCCAGGCAATAGCCATGCTAGCCCACCCCTTAAGCCACACCAGACTGGGTTACATTAAAAATTGTTCACACTAAGTACTGTAGCAACTCACAGAAGTTTACAGAACCAATAGGATGGGATTGTCTCTTGTGCACTTGACGTGGTACCATGGCGAGGGAGTGCAGTTCCTGCAGCATATTGTTACAGGTGATGAAATGTGGCCGAATCATGTGACACCGCAGACAAAGCAAGTATCCATGACATGGATGACATGGAAACACACATTAGCTCTCATTCAGAGGCGGTCACAAGAAGCGATCACTCTCTCTGAATGAGGGCGGCCACTTGATTTTTTAAGTTAGCCTCCTAGTAGCTAGCTAAGCTGTTGGTTACCACCCACAGCTTAGCGACCGACCAGGGTTATGGTCACGATGGTCAAGACCATCACGACCATCGGGGCTTGTGACGAGACTCTAAGGTTGGGTCTTGGCAACTGCAAGCCCCAGGGAGCTTCCTGCTCTGAGCAGGAAGCTCCCCACTGACCTCACTGCTGATGTCAGTGTGGCTGCCCACAAAATGGCAGGCGTTCCGTTTGTGAAACCACCCCCCTGCCCCGCCTACAAAATGGGCCGAGCTGTCGATCAACATCGACAGCTGGCCCTTTTATAGTGAGCTCCAGAGCGAGAGAGTTTCTCTCTCGCTCCAGGGCTTGCGCACGCACAGTGCAGCCGCTGCTCATGCACAGGGCCTTAACATCGACCCGGTTGCGAGCGCTCATCGCTTGCGACTGGGTGTGAATGAGACCCATTGTCCCCTCGTGCATAGAAATTCAAAACTCCATTAGCAAAGAAGGTCATGGTGACTGTAACTTGGGACCACAAGGGCATGCTTCTTGCTGATTTCCTCACCAAGGTAGATACTGTGAAAGCTGTTTGTTAATGTGACACATTGAGCCTGTTGTGAAGGGCAACTAGACTAAAATGACCAGGGTTGCTGCAAACAGGCTGTCACGTCTGAAGGTTGGTTTGGGTTGGAACAGGCATGGAAGGCTGAAAATGAGATTTGAGAGGCATAAAGGAACTTAGGTAGCTTGAGCCAGGACTTCCTCATGTATTGATGTGAGAAGGAAGAGATATGGCAGTGGATGATGGGCCGAAAGGCAAGGACAAAAATAGTACTACTGAATGAATAAGCAGAATCGGATTGGGACCAATGATGCTGAATTGAAAGCGGGATCAGTTGAGATTGATGTTGATGAATTGAAGAACTTGATGGATTTGAATCCAATGTTGAAGATTTGATGAACTTGTTCAGTTGGCACTGATGTTGAAGAATTGAAGGAGTTAATTGATATGAGTCCAATGTTGATGAATTAATGAACTTGATCGGTTGGGACCAATGTTTTTGAATTGAATAACTTAATTGATATGAGTCCGAAGTTGGAAGCATTGGATGAGACCGATGGTTGGAAGTATAGGCTGGAACCGATGGTGACTCAGTGGTAAAACCAGACTGGTCTGCAAGATGATATTGGTATTGTTTACCAGAAATAGGAATTGGATATAATGGACTGGAACCATTCAGATACAGAGTACCTGGGAGCTCAGCACAGAGCTGTAACTTCAGCAAGTAGCGATGTTGTACTTGCAACAGAGGATAGTCAAGAAATAGAATTTATAGGTGAGGATCCTCAGGGAATGGATGCTGCGATCAGCTGGTTTGGGAGCAGCGCTCTGAGTGGAGGAAGAGAGTCCAACATGGCTGCATCCATACTGTGGTTTAGGAGGTAACTCTGTCATGCAGCCTGTGTGCCATCATGCTGGGAAGATGTGCTGTGAGCAAAGGGCTGCAGAAAGCAATTTCCATGCTCAGTGACAAGACACTGAGTGGACTGGGCAGGAGCAGCACAGACAGAACTCAGCACCAGCCAGGGCAATGTGCAGGGTGAGTGGACCTCTGTGCTATGCAGGAGTTATGCACAGCACAAGCGGACCACAACACTAGCCTGGACAGACACTGGAGAGGCAAGAAAGTGGTTTATAAGTGCAGGAGTGTCACAGCACCCCCCCCACACACTTCACAGGTGGCCCTAAGATATCTCTTAGGCTTACATGGAAACTTGGCATGGAATGCTCGTATCAACTGAGAAGCATGGACATTAGAGGCAAAAGTCCAAGAACATTCTTCTGGGCCTCAGCCCTTCCAGACGATCAGGTATTGAAGACGTCCATAATGGATTCTAGAGTCCAGAATCTTTGGGTGCTTTTCGAAGTGCTGAATGAAACCGGTTGGTCATGAGTGGTTTCAGTAAAAAAATATGGAAGGGATTTGGTATCCACAGAGATGGAGGTTGCTTAAGTTTGAATTAAACCAGGATGATAACACGCCACAAAAGTGAATGGCCCAATGTATCGGGGAGCAAATTTCATGGATGGAACTCTTAACCACAGGTTTCATGTAGAGAGCCAAACTCAATCTCCTATCCTTGTGACTGGAGGCTGCTCAACTCTTCGTGTCAGCAAATTTTATTGTACTGCTCAGAAGTCTTCACAAGGAAGTAGCTGATTTCTCTTTCCAAATCTTGGAAAAGTGCTGCAAGGTGTGGTCAGCAGCTGGAACCTGTGACAAAATTCCGCCCAAGGAAGCAGTTCAGGCCAGTTGTCCTGAGAGGAGGATACTGTACATATAAATGAAGGAAATTCTCCAGATCTTTCTGTCTGGCCATTAGACTGTGGGTGGTAGACAGTGGAGAAATTGAGCTTGACTTGAGGTGAAGAACACAAGGAACGCCAAAACTTGGCGACAAACTGCACTCCCCGGTCAGAGATGATTTCCAGAGGTAGTGCATGGAGTCTGAAGATTTCTTGTATGAATATGTGGGCCAACTTGGTAGCTGATGGAAGACTGGTGAGGGGTATGAGGTGAACCGGTCCACTACCACCCAGATGGTGTTGAATATGTTTGAAACCAGGAGGTTGGTAATGAATGCCATCGAAAGATGTGACCACGGTTGATGTGCTACAGAGAGGCGAAGTGACTGCCCCGCTGGAGACTGTTTAGGCACTTTATGCTGGGTGCACTTGTTACAAGAGGCAATGAAGTCTTGGATGTCAGAAAGAAGTGTAAATGATATAATAATGTCTTACACTATGTAATGGGGCTTGGCAAAAGTTTTCCAAATAGGTAGTGAGGATTCTACTCCAACCTATGTGCTACCTGGGAGTGATGCACAGTGCAAGCGGACCTCAGTGTTAGCGTGGAGAGACACCGAAGAAGTAAAAAATAGTTTTTTAAGGGCCAAAGTGTGACACAGGCATCTTACTGCCTCATAATAAAGCTAGGCCATACTCAGCCAACTGCATGCATAAGTTGTTACAGCACTACCATTGGGAGGTACTGGACTATTCTCCTGACAGCCCTGACCTGTCAGTGAGCAATTTCCATTTCTTTGGACCATTGAAGAAGCACCTGGGTGGAAGGTGATTCGCAACCGATGGTAAAGTTCAGCAAACTGTCATGTCCTGGCTTCAGGCACTTGACACTGATTTATTCTATGATGGGATAGATGCCTTGGTGTATCAACGGAACAAATGCTTAGAAAAGCATGGGGAGTATGTGAAAAAATAATCTGTACCAAGGCCATGCTATTGATTATACGAATAAGTACGAGTTGAATAAATTTACGCAATGAGAGGTCATGTTACCTTAGTTATTGAACCACCATTGTGTGTACATATATATATATATATATATATATATATATATATATACACAGTCAAACCTGGATAAGTGGGACCTGGATGAATGGGAAACCTTTATTACTGGGACTAATTGTGAGGTTCAAGGATTTTTTCACCAAGAAACCTCTGTTAGTGAGACTGTCAATCCTCTTTACCTGAGACTGATTTTTCTTGATTATTAGGAATAATCACCTCTATAACTGAGACAATTGCTGTTAGGACCTCTTTAAGTGATATTAGTGCAGTTTATTAACCTCTATATATAAGATGACCGCCTTTAGAACCTCTGTAACTGGAAATAGTACAGGTTTTGACAAGTCTCTATGTCTGTACCTGGACTTACAGGGATGAACAGTTAAAAAACAGTTGAACAAATATTGAAAAACATCATAAAGCAGGTAATTTCTAAATGCAAACAATAACTATTTATATTCTATGGATTTTCTCTTTTTATTTTAAACCATCATGTACCAAACATTATTCATTCTTATTTCACTCCATGGCATGTTCTCTAAGGATATTGCATCCTTTTCTCTCCCTGCAGCTCACCCCTCTGTACACATTGCAGCCTCAATAATCTACTCCCCTCTTATGAACACACATGAGCTATTTACTTATCTTTCTAAATTGACCATAACATCCACAACCTGTTGCCATAAAAAACTTTCATACAAAACACAGAACTATATTTATGTCTCTCTCCTTCTACTTCTCTTAGCTGGTGACATATCACCAAATCCAGGCCCTACACACATGCCCTACTCACGGAATATAAATCCAGCAAACCTCAGACACATCACATGCCTCCCATCACCCTCCAAAACACTGAAATGTGCCTTATGGAATGCACGCTCTGTCTGCAACAAACTAACATCCATCCATGACCTCTTTATTTCTAATAACCTCAATCTTCTGGCATTAACAGAAACATGGCTCATGCAAACAGACACTGCCTCCCCTGCAGCACTCTCACATGTGGTCTACACTTCACACATACCTCCAGGCCTGGTAATAGTAAAGGAGGTGGAGTAGGAATACTACTGTCCCAATCTTTTACATACACAGCTATTCCACAGGTACTATCCCTTACATTTACATCATTTGAAGTACATTCTATTAGGACTTTCACTCCTTTCTCTCTGCGCATTGCTGCTATCTATCGTCCACCTGGACCACCCAATCAATTTCTGGAACATTTTTCTGCCTGGCTCCCTCACTTCCTATCCTCTGACATCTCCACCAACATCATGGGTGATTTCAATATCCCCATTGACAGTCCACAATCCCCTCATGCCTCCAAACTTCTCTCCTTAACATCCTCTCTTGGCCTCTCCCAATGGACTGACTCCTCTACTCATCAAGATGGCCACTGCCTTGATCTTGTATTTACCAGACTATGCTCAGTCTCTGATTTCACTAATTCTCCTTTCCCTCTCTCAGATCATAACCTTATCACCTGCACACTCTCCTCCATTACATCAGCCTCAATGCCAAGCAAATCAACCAAACCTCCTCAAACCCGCAGAGATATTAATGCTATTAATTTTGAACAACTATCCACCTCTCTGCAACAATCACTCTTACCTATTTCTACTTTCACTTCTCCTGAGACTGCTGTATCACACCTGAACCAGACCCTAGAACTAGCCCTTGATGAAGTAGCTCCAGCTACCCATCACATTCCGCGTAGACTTAGACGTCAGCCGTGGCATTCCAAATTCACAAGACACCTACAAAAACTCTCACGTAAAGTAGAACATCAGTGGCGAAAGTCTCATACTCCAAGTGACTTCCTCACGTATAAGACAATCTACCACTCTTATCGTAATGCACTGGATAATGCCAAACAGATATATTTCCAATCTGTTATCTCTGCCCAAGCCTCTAACCCCAAGCAACTTTTTAATACATTTAAATCACTTCTTAACCCTCCACCACCCAACCCACCTGCTACTATCAGTGCACAAGATCTTGCTTCCTATTTCAAAAACAAGATTGATAATATCCGAAATGAAATGGTATGCACTTCCTCAGCCAGGGTCTTGTTCAATTCCCTACCTGAACCCAATGGCACGTTCTCATCATTTGACCCCACTAATGAAGATGAAGTAGCTACACTCTTCTCATCCTCCTACTCTACTACCTCTCCTCTTGATCCTATACCCTCACAAATCAGTAAAGCTCTGTCTCCTGTGCTCATTCCACACTTAACTAAAATCTGTAATCTCTCTTTCTCTACAGGTATCTTTCCATCACTGTTCAAGCATGCAGTGATCACTCCCATTTTGAAAAACAAAATTCTGACCCTAACTCTCTCTCAAATTACCGTCCTATCTCCCAGCTACCTTGCCCCTCCAAGCTACTGGAGAGACTTGCCTACACTCGCCTCACACACTTTCTTAACACCCACAACTTATTGGATCCACTTCAGTCAGGCTTTCATTCCCAACACTCCACTGAGACAGCACTTGCTAAGGTAGTCAATGATCTGGTCACTGCCAAGGCTAAAGGCCATTATTCACTTCTAATTTTTCTAGATCTCTCAGCTGCCTTTCACACTGTTGACCACTCTCTTCTCATACAAACACTATAATCCATAGGTCTTCAAGACACAGCCCTTTCTTGGTTCTCATCTTACCTATCTAATCACTCTTTCACTGTTCGCTTTTCTGATTCTACCTCCACTTCGCTACCTCTATCAGTTGGAGTACCACAAGGTTCAGTATTAGGTCCTCTGCTTTTCTCAATATATACCACCTCTCTTGGCAAACTAATCAGCTCTTTTGGTTTTCAGTATCATCTGTACGCGGACGATACTCAAATTTACCTATCCTCCCTAGATTTGTCACCATCCGTGTCACTGAATGTCTCTCTGCCATTTCATCTTGGATGTCATCTCGCCACTTCAAACTTAATATATCCAAAACAGAATTAATTATATTTCCACCAGCCAATAGCAGTTATCAACCTGATATCTCTATTACTGTTGACAACTCGACAATCTACCCCACCCCACAAGCTCGCTGCCTAGGTGTCATCCTTGACTCTGAACTGTCTTTTGTTCCCCACATTCAATCTGTCTCTAAATCCTGTTACATATATCTAAGAAACATAGCCAAAATTTGATCATATCTTACGCAAGACACTGCAAAAACTTTTATACACGCACTCATAATTTCCCGCATTGACTATTGCAATAGTCTCCTTATTGGTCATCCCAAAAACAGGCTCTCCCCACTACAATCCATTTTGAATGCAGCTGCGAGGTTGATCTTTCTCACCAAACGTTCAGTGTCTGCTGATCCACTCTGTCAGTCCCTCCATTGGCTGCCGGTCTTCTACCGTATTCAATTTAAAATACTTACACTCACACATAAAGCTATTAACCAAACCACACCAACATACATCTCTTCACTTATCTCAAAATATCTTCCAACCCGACATC
The DNA here is from genome assembly GCA_031769625.1 of Taudactylus pleione. Lineage (NCBI taxonomy): Eukaryota > Metazoa > Chordata > Amphibia > Anura > Myobatrachidae > Taudactylus > Taudactylus pleione. The sequence goes on from JAUIMM010000063.1 coordinate 7,746,833, forward strand.
TCCGTTCTGCACAAGATCTGCGTCTCTCATCCCCGCGCATTACTTGTTCCCATGCACGGTTACAGGACTTTTTTCGGGCTGCACCCACCCTGTGGAATGCCCTCCCATGCACAATAAGACTTTCCACTAGTTTCCAAACATTCAAGCGTTCTCTGAAAACTCACCTCTTTAGACAAGCTTATCAGATTCCAGGACCGCCCACCTAACCTTTTATAGCTCCCTATCTAACTCTCTTCTTATAGTAAACACCTATCACATCTTCTCTTTCTTCAATTGAACATCCTCCTAACCCTAGGCCAACTTTCCAGTGTGATTGGATTATACAGCCCACCAAGAATATCTGCAATTGGGCTGGACCAATTTGCAATAGCACCTCTCCTTGTGTATCAACACCTATTTCCCTATAGATTGTAAGCTTGCGAGCAGGGCCCTCTTACCCTTATGTATGTCATGTATGTATGTCTTTTACAACCCAGTATAATGTTAATCTTGATTCAAATTGTAAAGCGCAACGGAATTTGCTGCGCTATATAAGAAACTGTTAATAAATAATAAATAATAAATAATGAGACTCTATACCTCTATAAGTAAGACAAACACTTCTTAAACCTGGATGGTACTGCTTTTACACCTAAATCCTGGGTCTGACCTGAGATTTGGAACACAGTTCCAAAATGGGTCAGACCCAGGATAGACCTTTTCTACTGCAGATACGGATTCTTCATGGATCGGCGCCATTCACAGTGCACACGAATGCAGTGGAACACTCCTCCTGGCACTTGGAGATGACATCTCCAAGCGCCGAGAAACCAGGAAGTCCCCATTTTGCAAACGGGACCCGGGTTGAATGACCCGGGGTACATGTTTACACTGCAGGGTTTCACAAGTTGTTCCCATGTAAATCCCTGCAAGTTACTTGAGTTGGATTGCCGGGTCACTCAAAAAGGGAATCTAACCCTGTCTCCTTTTACACCTAGGCGCAACCTGGGTTAACCCTGCAATAACCCGGGTTTTAGCTCTGGTGTAAAAAGGGTATAAGTGAGAAACTGGATAAGTGAGCTACTGTACCTCTTTAAGTGAGACTAAAGTTACGTTTCCACCTGCCGATAGAGGAACAACATTACGATTACAACATTGTAATTGTACAGTCGTTCCTCATCCTGTAATTGCCTACACTGAATGAAATGTCATTCAGCGCAGACACCCTCCCTCATCCCCGAACATACCCAATCTGTCGTTATTGGCAGATTGATGATTGATGTAGAAAACAACCAGCGGGAGCGCGCATTGCTGGTCATTATCAACATTTTAATGCACCATTTGTGAACGATTAATGAGCGATTGAACGATAATGATGTTGTTTAATCGCCTAGCGGATACTCACTTTTAACGTGCCGTCCCTTGAGATTCCTCTTATCCAGGTCCGACAAAATATATATATAAATTATTTGTTTATGTACTTTGTAAGGCGCTGCGGAACACTTGTGGCGCCATATAAATAAAGGATAATAATAATAATAATAATATATATATATACATATATATTAATGTAATCACTTTGCAGGTTTAATTAAACTACATTTCCTAAATAAACTTAATTATTTTTTGTAATCAACATCTTAAGCTTCCAACTAGTTGGTTGGTTAGAATAAATTCTGGTCATTTGTGGGAGCAAATCATAATTAACCATTGCTCCCAAATGTTGGAAAATGCCAAGTTGGTTAAATCTGTTTGATTTAAACAACTTGTCTGAATGACAGTTTTTGTCTGTTTTCCTGGGGTTTTGGGAGCAAATGACTGATTGCACTGAGTTGTACTCATTTATGTTTTATTAGTTTTTTTTTTCTAGCTTAACTTGGATTTAAAGCCTTGAACAAGCTATGACTTTTTTTTTACCAGACTTCATAATTCAGTGCAATATTTATATCATAACAATATTGACTAAAATGTAGATTAGTACAGCAACAATAATACCAATGCAATCAGGATCATGGGATGTCATTGATACTGCTTTAACAACAAAACAATTAAGATTCCCCTATTAATATTTGTAGATACCATTAAACGCAAAGCCACAGCTCGTGTTATATCAGGCCCAATTACCCGAGCATACTGTTCTTTTCATGCTGTGGCACTTCCTTGCCCCCCGAAAACACATTCTCCCTTAGTCTAGCAATTAACTGCTTGAACAGTATAATAAGGAAGCAATTAAGAGGTGACAGAAAAAAATTAACACTCCGTTTCACATTAAAGGTCAAGTGAGTATCCTTTCTATTGTGAACAAAATGTGACTTTGAAAACCTGTAGTTTGTATGTATTTTTCTTTTGAATAAGAAGCAAGCTCCAGGTTTTTTTTGTCTAGCATCCCGGTTTGAAAATGGATGATAATTAATTGGATGCTGTCTGCTAAAATAGGCTGTATTAATTGCAGTTTGTTCTCTAGCAAGTGTCAGGGAAAACAAAATCTGAGTAATGTGTAGGAACAAAGTAAGCGATTGCGATTTAAACATGCAGGCTGTGTACTATATAGCAAATAAAACAAAGTGCTGGATGCCTTGTTGCCATGGTACAGACTATTTGCATAGTAAATAACAGCTATCACAAGTATTTCTTTTTTAAAATCCTTTACTGTGTTGTCAGCTGTAAGTGATTCAATACAGCCTCAATATTGATGAAATAAGAGTATGTTTTGTAGTCACCGAGAGAACACTCACAAATTTAGTTTAACAGGGGTGAAATGTATAAATGTGTATTTTGTTGAAAGAGAATGATATACAGTAACTTGTAATATGCTACATACAAAGAATTGTTATTGAACGGCTGTTTTCTACACTTTATTTTTCATTCTAGAAGCATACACATTGTAAACTACTGTATATATTTTGCTTTATTATAATGTACATACTCATCATTACAGTATGTTGTGTAGTAACTTCTCAAAGTGTGTCTTTGTTGCTTTTACTGTCAATCACAGCAACATGATGGAAAAATATTACAGCAAAACTGTGCAATTTTGAATCTATTGGAAATTGTGATTACTTATTATTAGGATTTCTTTCATTTCTTGAATTGCTTATTGAAGCTTGCCCAGGGGTTCTAGGAGGGGCTGGGTGGGCAAATAAGGTTTAACTGGCTCTCTGTAGGGGCCCAGCCTTCCAAGGAGACATAGGGGCCTATTCATCATACCTAAATAATCGATGGAGGTAATTAGGTCTAGAAATCGCATGGAGTTCTACCTAATGACCGTAGGAATTCATCATTCCTCCCCTACATAACTAACTATTCCGAAAAGCTGTCATTTTTGTGATGACAGCTTTTCGGGAAATAGATACTTTTCCCCTCTCTACACTAACGTACCGCAGCTGGAATCTGTGCTGTGCATGCGCTTTTACATCTGTAAAACCGGCGCATGTGCAGTACTGCCTACACCTGCCGTAATATTGTGTCCCCCTCTGCATACCACCCCATTTCTCCCCCCGTCCCCGCACTTACCTGCTCGCTGCAGCGCCTCCGGTTCCGGAGGCTGCTCTGACACATGTTCTCCCAGAAGACCACAGTACAGTTAGAAAAAAAACAATTTTTTTTTCTCAACTTTATTGTGTTCTGCTGGAAGAACACAGTGTCTGAGCATCCACCGGATCCAGAGGAGGGACCAGAGCGACAGAGGAAGACGCTGGGGGACCTCACCAGCTGGAAGCAGGCAAGTATTGCCTGCTATTCACCACCTCATAGTGGCGGATAGTAATTCCATCAAATTCCGAAAATGCATAATTTTCGGAATTTGATGAATACTATAATTTTCATATCCCCATACTAATGTACGGGGAGTGTGGAAATTAACGCAGGGGGACTTAACCAGGAGATATCAGTGATATCTCCTGTGTTAAGTCTCTCCATGAATACTAAAATAACGTTAATTAAGGAAAATGTCCTTAAAAACGTTATTTTAATGACGATGAATAGGCCCCATAACCATGTACTGTACACAGCGCAAGGAAGGGTAACCATGCTTCCGCAGCATCCAGGCACGCCCGAAGTCTAAGAGGCCCTGGATGTGCCTAACGCCTTCTCACAGTAGAGTCACCCTTCTGTTGGTTGGTCCAAATATTTAGCAGTGCAGTAGGAACTAATCATCACTGATTGAAATGAGGTACAAAGTGATTCATTTCTCAATTATGTAATTTGATCTTTCCAGGCTGCCTTCACAATAATTTAAATTCAGGCCACAAAAAGGCTGTTTCCGCTCTGAGTAGAGGACAAAAAGTAGAATGGATTATTTTACTCAGAACACCTTATATCTTTGCATGCGTTTACTTTTTCACTTCAGTTAAAACCGGTTTATTGCTTAGTCCCGATGACAATTAGTTGCAGCAAGTGGTTCACACTTGTATAGAATGAAAAGAAGTACATCCAAAAAAAACACAAACAAAAACATACTGTGTACTGTGCCAAACATGGAACAGAGGAGATTCTTAGTTTAAAAATTATATCTTTTTTTTTAAATATATTTTATTTTCTATTATAGGGACCATTTAATTAAACAAAGGACATCCAAATACATGTACATTTTCTCCTGTAATTAAAATGGTTGGTAAACAGCATTTTGTTGGCCCCCAATTTTAGTATTTTATTATACAGCTGAAATGAAAGAAAATAATAAATGAGCAATATATTTATTTAGCAAGCTATCATTGGTAGTGTGTAATTAGTAATGAAATGTTGCTTAGGTATTATGCATAAAATAAATTTATGTTAGCCTGTATATTAGTATTTTTACCATATGTAGGTGTTCCTGTTGTTATGGATGTCAATGACTATACATTATTTTTTAGTATAGCTTATTTATTAAAATTGTCTATTTAACTTTATCACATTGTGGAGGCAACCATTTTGTGTAATGCACCAATTTACATTAGGGGGGTAAATTTACTAAGATGGGCATTCTTTTAATAAGTGATGTTGCCCATAGCAACCAATCAGATTCTACTTCTCATTTATCACCTTCTAGAAGATGTTACCTGGAATCTGATTGGTTGCTATGGGTTACTTCACTTCTTAATAGAACTCAGATCTTAGTAAATTTAACACTAGGAATCAGTTTAAAAAGTCTTAATTTTGTGCTTATATTTTAATCCACTACTATTCTAAATTTTGTTTATTTTCCCTTTTTAATGTATTTATCTGTCATCTCTTTGTCCTGATGATATAATGTAGTAGAATTTTTTCATACAGCGACGAAAAAATGTAAATAGATAATAGTTGCTAACCATGTAGAGAAGGATATTACCACTATGAGCGCTTCTATGTGACAAACGAGCAGGGCTCTCTTCCCTCATATCATAGGCGTCTTTATAATGGGTGCAAGGTGTGCGGTGCACACGAGCCCCTGGGTCCAGGGGGGCCCAAACCGCACCCCCTGCACCCATAGGTAATTATATTTACCTCTCTGTGGATCCGGAAGTGCTGCTCCGCAGTGCCAGTCCGGCACTGCAGAGCAGCAAACACTTACTCGGAAAATGGCGGCAGCCATATTCCCAGTGATCTGCGCATGTGCAGAATAGATGTCCCTGGGAAAGTAGGCGCGTGCGCCATATTCCCGGAGACCCGTGCATGCGCAGTAGATTCTGGCAGGAAGCCAGAATCTACAGCGTTAGAGGAGGGGGCAAACGGAGGCTGCACACGGGCCCCCTCCTCTCTTAAAACGCCCCTGCCTCATATGCTTTTCCTTCACTTGCTTCTACCACCAGCACCCAACCTACACCAGCACCCAACCTTTGGGTTTTGCCACCCTGCCATTTTTTTGAGTATTATGACTGCTGATGCAGCAATGTTTATAAGCAATGTCCATGTTCTGCAATGTTCTGTATTGTATGTCACTTTTGTTCCTGTGTTATCTGTTCATACTGTTTGTATTTTTGTACTTTATAAGGCGATGTGGACCTCTTGTGGACCTCTTGTGGCGCCATATAAATAAAGGATAATAATAATAATAATAATAATAATAAAAAAACTGCCTCCCTGGACTAAAACTTCCATAATGAATAGAAATAACTAAATAGCTCCAAATCCTTCTGCAGATCCAGCATTAGACAGCCTGCATATGGTATACATAATGGTGGGAGACCACAAGCTTGTGTCAGTGGTCAGTGCAAGGCTGTTATCTCTATGGTTTGGAGCACTGGCGTATCTAGAATGGGGGGGGGGAGGGGGACTGCACAGGGTTGGAGACAAAAACAGCATAACCCAATGTCCTGTAACATAATAAAACTCAATTTGTATGAAAATTGTTCATGCAATTACAATTGACACTACAGATCATGAGAGTAAATATAGACAATCCTAAAATACAATGTGCTGTACAATTAATCCATGTTTCCACATAACCTTTTGCCCATACCTCCCAACCATCCTGATTATAGTGAGACTGAGCCGCTGTCCCACCCGCAAGCAGCATCGTCCCACTGGCATTCAGGAGGTAGCATCATCCCACTGGCATTCAGGAGGTAGCATCATCCCACTGGCATTCAGGAGGTAGCATCATCCCACTGGCATTCAGGAGGTAGCATCATCCCACTGGCATTCAGGAGGTAGCATCATCCCACTGGCATTCGGGAGGCAGCATCATCCCTCTGGTATTCGGGAGGTAGCATCATCCCACTGGCATTCGGGAGGTTGGGGGACAGGTGTGTTGTCCATTCAGCGCAGGGAGGTGGCTGGGGGCAGCTCAGCAGCTGCAGGAGTGCTAGGCTTTCCCCAAGCATGACGTGAAATGGGGACGTCACATGAGGTAATGCTCACAAAACATCATCCTCCATGGGGCATGGCCTAGTGGGACTGAGGCCATGTCCCCTTTACGGGAGCATGCACCTTCAGCGTGCGCGGGAATCTTGAATTGAGAGAACAAAATGTTGGGAGGTATGCATGCAACAAACTAATGCTAAAGCAACAGAAATACTTTCACTGTATTTAAATGGCAAAATATCTGCTGCGAGTAACCCCCTCTAGTGTTCTTTAATGCATGCTATAAAAATATCTATATGAAGGAGTCTGAGAATAAACGCATTTGGTTTTTGTTTCATTCATCAAATGTTTCTTATCTTTTATCAAATTACATGTCTTATTTTTGTTTATTAATTACATTTTTTTATTAATAAACTATCACCTTTTATTTTGTTTGCCAATTGTCAACTGTCATTTCATGAATTGTAGATTGTATAAAAAAGTGACGCTGACACCTGAACAAACAATTCTCTGCCTCTAATGCTTGACTCATGCATTGCACTAAAATTAATACTCTATATGACTTATTTTTATTTATCAGATAGATTATTTAATAATGAGTAGCTATAACAAGTAATTTTTATCTTGGCTTTACACAGCGATATTAAATGGGATGCAGTCATAAAATCAACATTTATAATGTCATCACAATGTCAACAGTTTTGATTTTGACATTGTTGAAATGTCGACATTATACATGTTGGCATCTGTAGAATGTCGACAAGTTTACAATGTCGAAATATGAAAAGTCAAAATGTAAAATGTTGACAATTTGCAGGGCCAGGAGGGTCAGGGTTAGGCTACAGTAGGGAGGTTAGGGCTAGGCATTAGGGGGAGGTTTAGTGTTAGGCTACGGTAGGAAGGTTAGGGATGGGCACTAAGGGAGGACTAGGGTTAGGCTGTGTGAAAGGAGGGTTAGGCAGCACGAGGGAGGTTAGGGCTCGGCATTAGGGGGAGGATTAGGGTTAGGCTACGAGAGGAAGGTTAGGGATAGGCACTGAGGGAGGATTAGAGTTAGGCAGCAGGACAGGAGGGATAGGGTTAGGCTACAGTAGGGAGGTTAGGGCTAGGCATTAAGGGGAGCATTAGGGTTAGGCTATGGGAGGAAGATTAATGATAAGCACTAAGGGAGTACTAGGGTTAGGCTGTGGGAAAGGAGGGGTAGGGTTAGGCTACAGGAGGGGATTTGGGTTAGGTACTATGGGAGGATTAGGGTTAGGGGTTAGAGATATATTCACTGCTGGAAGAGCCACACGATGAGCCAGAAGTCATCAATACGTCATCAATACGTGGACCCACAAGATGCTGCTGGCGCCACCGCTAACTGGTAAATCACCATTAGACAGCCAGGAACATTTTGTCAACACTCTAATCATGTCAACATTTCATCAGTGTCAACATGGTGAATGTCTATGTGGTTAGTGTTGACATGCCAAGCATGCTGACATCCTGCATGTACACATTAAAACCATATCGACATTCTCTTGTCAGCATTATGAATGTTAATATGATGAATGTTGACTAAATATATTAGACCCATAGAATATGTGTATGTATCAATAAAATAGTCAATCAATAAAGTATCAGTAAAGTAATGTAGAGGCAACTGAAGAATACTCAACTAACTCTGAATACTGACCAGGCTCAGTAAATTAGTAAATTAGTGAGTACTAGGATGAGTATTTTAAAACATGTATTTTATTTATAAAAAAAAAATATTTTGGATTACACTGTGACCTTGGACAAAATGTAATGTTTTTGAGCATTTAATGATATGCACTGATTACTTATAAAACTACATAACAGTAGAACCGATCATAACCAATTAAATGATTGAAACATTTTGACAACAATAATATTTTCTAAGGAATCCTGGTGGTATCCGCCTTAGTTATGGAGGATATTATGATATTAGTTACTGAGGATATTATGGAGATAATGAGTCTGTAATTTGATGGTATTTGTCATAAAGAGTTCTCCTAAATATGGTGGAACAACTACATTGTGACAGCAGTCTGAAAAATGTCCATTACTCTCCTCTACCAAGAAGTGTAGGGCATCACGGTTCACACATTGCACATCTATAGGAACCAAAGTGTAGTATTGTGGCGAATATGTCCTGTTCAATGCAAGTGGCTTATCAGTTAATCTTGTAATATGTTGGTCGTGATGATAATATTCCTGACTTTAAGATTTTTGAACTGCACACTCTGGGCGAACTGTAAGGGTTCCACCATGTCGATGTCCTCATGGCCGGCCTGTAGGCATTTTTGGTGTCGTGGATACCTAACAGGAATTGATCAATCTTCATTTCAATCAGCTGACCAATTGGCTCACATGTAGGCAATTGTCTTAATCAGCCATACTGTTTCTTAACAATCAGTCTTAAGGGCAGCTAACTGAGGGATGTAGCTTGATGTGGATATACATGAAGTGTGGATAAACTTAAGGGACACATCCACTAGGGGATATTAATGAGCGATTCCACAATTATGACATTGTTATCGTTCAATCACTCATTAATCGGGCACAAATCGGGCATGCAAATGTCGGAAACGACCAGTGATTCGCGCTCCCGCTGGTCATTTCCGACATCAATCATCACCCGAACATGCTGGTCAATCTGCCGATAACAACATATTGGCCATGTTCGGGGATGATGGAGGGTGCCTACACTAAATGATTGATCGTTCAGTGTAGGCACTGCAGGGGATGGGGAACGACGGTATGATTACGATGTCGCAATCGTACTGTCTTTCCCTAGTCGGCATGTGGATGTGCGCCTTAAGTGTGCTTTCTGAACAGCTAAAAAAACAGATGAACAAACATTGAACAGCATCTATGATCAGGTAATTACAACATCAATTTTTGCATGTTGTTTATGTTTCACCAAAATATAAAATTTTTAAAATACACAATGTACCAAAAACTTATTTTTATAATTTCACTTCATAGAATCATCTCTAAGGCTCTACATGCTTTACTCTTCCTGCAGCTCATTCCTCTGTACATATTGCCGCCTCAATAATCTACTATCCTCTTATGAACACACATGAGCTTTTAACTTATATACACACATTGACAATAACATCCACAACATGTTGCCATAAAAACATTTCATACAAATCCAACAAATATATTTATATCTCTCTCCTGCTGCTTCTATTAGCTGTGACATATCACCAAATCCAGGCCCCACCCACATGCCACACCCACAACAGACTATAAATCCAGCTAACCTCTTAAACATCACATGTCTCCCTTCACCCTCCAAGTCGTTCTCGCTCTGTTTGCAATAAACTAACATCCATCCATGACCTCTTTATTTCAACTAACCTCAACATTCTGGCGATAACAGATACATGACTCACACAATCAGACACTGTCTCCCCTGCAGCATTTCACACGGTGACCTACATTTCACCCACACCTACCGGCCTGGTAATAGTAAAGGAGGTGGGGTTGGGTTATTACTCAGACATCTCCACCATAATTATGGGTGATTTCAATATCCCTATTGACAGTCCACAGTCTCATCATGCCTCCAAACTACTTTCTTTAGCCTCCTTTCTTGGCCTCTCCCAATGGACTGACTCCTCTACTCATCAGGATGGCCACTGCCTTGATCTTGTATTCACCAGACTATGCTCAATTTCTGATTTCACTAATGCTCCTTTCCCTCTCTCAGATCACAACCTTATCACCTGCACTCTCTTCTCCATTATGTTAAACTCAATGTCATTGAAATCAACCAAGCCTCCTCAAAAAACCACAGAAATATCAATGTTATTAATGTTCAACAACTGTCCACCTGTCTACAGCAACTACTCTCACCAATTTCTACATTCACTTCTCATGAGACTGCTGCATCACACCTGAACCAGAATCTAGAAAAAGCCCTCAATGAAATAGCTCCAGCTACCCATCACACTCCTCGTAGACTTAGACATCAACCAAGGCATTCTAAATTAACAAGGCATTTACAAAAATGATCACATAAAGTAGAACGTCAGTGGCATAAATCTTATGACTTCCTCACATATATGACTATCTACAACTCCTACTGTAATGCTCTGCATGCTGCCAAACAAAGATATTTCAAATCTCTAATCTCTGCTCAAACCTCTAACCACAAGTGACTTTTTAAAACATTTAAATTGCTTCTTACCAAACCCACCTGCTACCATCTGTGCACAAAATCTTGCTTCCTACTTCAAGGACAAGATTGATAAGATCCTAAATGAAATGGTATGCTCTTCCTCAGCCAGTGACCTGCTCAATTCCCTACCTGAACCCTCTGGCACAATCTCCTCATTTGACCCAACAAATGAAGATGAAGTATCTACACTCTTCTCATCCTCCTACTCTACTACCTCTCCTCTTGATCCTATACCCTCACAAATCAGTAAAGCTCTGGCTCCTGTGCTCATCCCAACCCTAATTAAAATCTGTAATCTCTCTCTCTCTCTCTCTCTCTCTCTCTCTACTGGCATATTTCCATCACTGTTCAAGTATGCAGTGATTACTCCCATTCTGAAAAAACAAAATTCTGACCATAACACTCTATCTAATTACCATCCCTTCTCCCGGCTCCAATGCCCCTCCAAGCTACTTGAGAGACTTGTTTACACCCACCTCACACACTTTCTTAACTCACACAACTTATTGGACCCACTTCAATCCGGCTTTCATTCCCAACAATCCACAGAGGCAGCACTGACTAAGGTAGTGAATTATCTGGTCACTGCCAAGGCTAAAGTCCATTACTCACTTCTAATTCTTCTAGATCTCTGTTTTTGACACTGTTGACCACTCTATTCTCATACAAACACTACAAGCCTTAGGTCTTAAGGACAAAGCTCTTTCTTGGTTCTCATACTATCTACTGTATGTAATCACTCTTCCACTGTTCATTTTTTCTGATTCTGTCTCCTCTACGTTATCTCTATCAGTTGGAGTACCACAAGGGTCAGTCCTAGGTCCTCTGTTTTTCTCAATCTATACCACCTCTTTTGTCAAACTAATCAGCTCTTTTGGATTTCAGTACCATTCATACACAGATGATACTCAAATCTACCTATCCTCCCCAGATTTGTCACTATCTGTATTGATTCGTGTCACTGAATGTCTTTCTGCCATTTCATCTTGGTTGGCATCTCGCCACCTCAAACATAATATTTCTAAAATAGAATTCATTATATTTCCACTGGCCAATAAGTTACCAACCTAATCTCTCTATCACTGTTGATAACTTGACAATCCACCCTGCCCCACAAGGTCACTGCCTAGGTGTCATCCTTGACTCTAAACTGTCCTTTGTTCCCCACATTCAATATGTCTCAAAATCATGTTACATACATCTAAAAACATATACAAAATTCAACCATATCTCAGGACACTGCAAAAACTCTAATCTTTGCACTCATTTTTTCCCGCATTGACTATTGCAATAGTCTCTTTACTGGTCTTCCCAAAATCAGGCTCTTGCCACAACAATCCATTATGAATGCAGCTGCAAGGCTGATCTTCTTTACTAAACATTCATCGTCTGCTTCTCTTCTTTGTCAGTCCCTTCATTGGTTATCGGTTATCTACCATATTCAATACAACATACTATTACTTACACATTCTATATGACTATTAACCAAACCACACCAACATACATCTCTTCACTCATCTCAAAATATCTCCCAATCCGACCTCTCCGCTCAGCACAAGATCTGCATCTCTCATCCCCACATATTACTTGCTCCCATTAATGGTTACAGGACTTTTTGGGGGCTGCACCCACTCTGTGGAATGCCCTCCCATGCATAATAAGGCTTTCCTCTAGGCTCCAACATTCAAGCATTCCCTGAAAACCCACCTCTTCAGACAAGCTTACCAGATTCCAGAACCACCTACATAACCTTCATAGCTTTCCTATCTAATTACATCCCCTTTTACAGTACACACATAACCTTACACATTGTCTTTCTTTCACATCCTCCTTACCTTTGGCCAACATTCCTATGTGAGTGGATCATACAGCCAACCAAGAAACCCTGCATTCTGGCTGGACCAAAATGCAATATACAGCACCTATCCTTGTGTATCAATGCCTATCTCCCAATAGAGTGTAAACTTGCTAGGAGGGCCTTCCTACCTCTATGTCTGTCTGTTATTACCAAGTTTTGTCCTAATAATGCTTCCAATTGTGAAGCGCAACGGAATATGTTGTTCTACAGTATATAAGAAACTGATAATAAAATAAAATAAATAAATTAAATAAAAAAGTGCTCTCTAACTATAAAAGATACAATTAGTATCTATTCTATTGTAAACTCTTGCAGTAATGAGCAATTACTATAGTCTACTGAAGACTGAATATAACTTTGACTACAGCACAGTAATATACAGAACAATTGTGTATAGTATATATATTCAAGTAGAATAATAATTCAAGACAAGCACAATATAATAGTTGAACAAGTTTGTTTTAAAATGTATTCACTCTTTTACACTTTTAATATTTCACTAGATAGTGTAACCCGAAAGAATTTTCTTGTAATCAATAAAGGTTGTGTTTTATAATACTCTGACCCTCAATACAGCAATCAGTGCAGCTATAATCTAACTCTTTTTTGACCTCTGTTAATACATTAGCACCTCTCTAGGATTATAGGTTTAATTTGAATTATGAAAGTTGAATGGTCATCACTACAATTATATAACATACTGCACGATGCGGTGGGCTTACCATCGTACATTCCCTTCTAAGATAAACCTCTTACTAGATAGACTTGTTGATATATAAATGAACAGTCACTTTCATTTCAAAGTCACAGTCACCTTATGTTTATCAATACGTTACATCTCTTTTTTTTCATTTATCAAGTATCCCTGCTAATTGTTACCTTTCATCTAATAACTATGACTTGTCATTTTAATTTCTGAAATGTCAGTTCTAGTTATCACTCATCTTATTTCATGCTTGAAGCCAATCCCGCCTGATGTTATTAATCCTGGGATTGAAAAAATACCCGAGATTGGGTTGGACAATGAATATATGCCTCAGCCCCACATGAAAAAAAACTTTCATGCCCCCCTACACAAACACAGGAATAAAATAATTGTCATCTTTCATGGCCCCCCAGCCAGCCCAGCCCCTCCGGCCCACAGTGCACTAACAAAAACCAGTCTGTGTGTAGACTGTGATGTGACAGACAGTGTGTGTGATGCTGTTACACATTCACTTGACTCACTTCACCCTGTAGAACAGCAGGCTTGCTTTGCTCTTCTTCAACAAATTAATATTTGCAGAGTGCAGGCAGGGTAGCAGGGCCAGCCCAGGACCAGGCACTGGCAAGCAGGAGCAGGCAGTGGCACCGACTCCCACAGTAGCTAGTCACTCTTGCTCCAGTCCTCCTCCTTAGTCAGGCCGCACTGGTATAACAGTGTTGCCAGAGTGACTCCAGAGAGTGAGAGAGTGAGTCAGATTCAGCCAGAGCCAGGCCCCTACTTAGCATCAATGCCGACTGCTCGTCCAAACAGCAGACTCCAGTGCAGGTGGGCACAGCTGAATAAGGGACAGGCTTGTGTTTGGCTGCACAGGGTGACCCCTTATGTCAAACGCAGCTGCACAGCACAGCCGTAGGAGGCCGATGGAACTAGGGTAGTGTCTAAATCTCTTTCACGGAGAGGACCCTGACGTCATCAGTCAGAGTCCAGCGTCATTCCCTACCATCCAAGTGGGCATAGAGGGGGAATACAAACATGTGGCGAGCGTAGCGAGCCACCAAGTCCGAAGCGCAGCGAGCCAGCGAGGGGACAACTTACTTCTTTAAGTGGGGACAACTTACTTCTTTAGGTGGCCTTAATGGGTGTGAGCTGCACTTCTGCCCTCACTCACGTCACTTCCAGGTCCCTAGCATGAAGGGGAAATAAGCTTTACCATGGAACTAGTGCTCAGCGCTTTCCCTTGGGCTGAAGGGAAGATGCAGCTTAATTCCGAAAATCTTGTTATTGGAGGCACTAATCCCGGGATTCAAATCCCAGCATTTTTCCCACTAAAACCCAGGATCCTGCCAATCCCGATCCCAGTATTGGCTTCTCTACTTATTTTCAACACATGCAAATTTTCTAGAAAGCACACTGACCTCTCCTTTTCTTTCAATTATCATCACAGCCAACTTGTAGATTCTGGTCCTATTCCTGATATCTTAGGGTTGTAAGCACTGAATTAACCAAATACAGTATTCAAGTACTCAAATTTTGCAATGCAACTGTATGTTTGGCTAAATGATTGTGCTGGTTAATATTATAATATGTTCCTAAAACTCCATATTAAGTAAATGGTAATTGTGGATACTGTATTTAAATTTGATGTAATTGTGGTGTTCTTGTTAAGATCTGGCTACCATGGATATTGTGGTGCATTATATAGTTTTATATTTAGTGGGAAAACTTAGCCAAAGAGAAAACTAGTGAATAATTTATATTGATAACTCCAGCTTCTGTATGATATCCCATACTCAATATTTTGCCAACCACATCTTAAAGGTAAATCAATTATCTCAAGATGACATAAGACATTTGACTGCTAGGGAGGTGGACTCAAAGCCACCTCCCATCTCAAAACCTTGATGCCCTATAGAGAATATTTACTGTAGACCACTTGATGATTGATCATGGTCTACTAATGCTACTACAGTCTGTAGTAGCATCAGTAGACCATGATCAATCATCAAGTGGATGTCAGGATTCCAGGAATATGTGGGGTCTGACACTGGCATTGGCTGCTTTATGTACCCTGGTGATATCAGAAAGTCTGTGTCAGATGTAGGTAATTTACATCCTTGTAATACTACACACCTTCTGTTTAGGTTGCTTCCTTGCTCCAGCATTTAAATTCTAAGCTCCTGCTATTGTGGCATCAATCTAAATCATCTGGGTAGCATCTTTACACTATTAACCCTATTAACAAGACACAGGGTGAATGCAATAGGTTTGGTATATTTATAAACAAGGGATTATCAATGAGCACAGTCCGGGTTAAGGCCATAACTCCAGTATACTTGGGAATCACAGAGTTGTCTGTCTATGAAGTCAAAGTGAATGCCAAAGTTTTTGTATATTTCTTCATGAATCAAAGTTGAGATATAGCAGATGTTGTAGCTAGCGGTAATTGCCCCATCCTACAGTCCCTGGGCAGCTAGAGATTATGCATGGACTATCCCAAATAAAATGAGGTTACTATTACTGAAGCCCTGAATTAATGAGCTGTTAGACATGAGGTTATGCTACACACTGGTACATGGACACAATAAATGGCAATACTACAGCCAGTTGGCTCCCTAGCACATATGTAACATACTGTATGTGTCCGAGCACCTGCATTCATAAAATTCAGAGCAAAGAATTTTTTTTCTGGGGAGAACCCCGCCAACCTCCACCAGCAGCCAACCCATGTGAACTAGTCGTGATGCACCTCAACCAGAATATTGCTAACTAATAGAAAGTTTGTGACAAATACTTGTAGGCAAGAAGTTTAAAAAGGATGGCTATTGTAATATGATTTTTTTGGTTATACACCATAAGGATCGTGTCAATGTTGCTGCAGTTTGTTGTAATACCTTTCTCAGTTTACAGTATAACTAATTCAATCACAATAACACAATGAATATGAATTTTTTTTATTGTGTAAATTTGATGCTGTGTTTTTATTTCAATACATGTTAAAGCACACATGATTTTACCATATAAAGGATATGCATTTTTTATTATGCTTCAGGGTTGTTGTAGTGGTGTTTTTTTTTTTAAGGCAAACAAACTATTATTGTATTCACTCTTCTAGGCATAAAGAGATTTAGGTTGATTAAGAAGCCTAGTTATTTATCATGGGTAGTTAACTCCATTTGTATTCCCAGTCTTTAATCTCGCAGTAATTTAATGAGTAGGACAACTGATAAATTACATATGTGACCACACCAAATACATTGAGAGATGGTGGGCGTTCAAGGAGGGTTACACAACTCATACAGCTCAAGGTTGACTAATCTCTGACTCATTTAAGACAAATTAAATTGCGAACAGTTAATGCACATTAGAAATGTGTGGTGAAACCAACAAAACATGCACAGCTGTATTTTGACTACTTCGAAAGAGATAATTGATAATGGAGATTACGCTTGATAAATATAAAAGAACATTTGGGTCAGTCAGCACATGAATGTGAAAAAGACAAGCTGGGATTGATGTTTTCATGGTAAAAATTATGAGGTAAATGTGTCAACACTAAGCAGAACCTCTATGTATCATTATGCCCCCGCACAGCAGATAGAAATGCAAAATAAGAATATACTTCCTGGCCAATATGTAAAGGAAATGTACAACTTACTTTTTACCTATACAAGGAGAATCCATGGTGACTGTGACAAGATTAGGGATTGTCATCCTTATATTTGTCCATTTATCTCACCTTGCCCATTGTAGTGAAACTGACACTGTACTTTTCTAGTACTTTCCCTTCTACTCCGATCATTTATAACACAAATGTGAACTGACAGACAATAAGTATAAATTGTTATGTCCACTTCTGGGGTATTAGGAATATTGAAATGTGATGTCATGTCCCAATGTAACTGGAATATAAATAGAGCCATAACACACAGGCTCAGCCAGTAGAAAAGGAACAAAGTCCTGCGTCATGTTAGGTGATCCTACGAGCTAAGCCCCGTCTTTGCAAAAGACCACAAATGTGCAGTGTTTAGCATCAGGCAGGACATTTCTCCTTGTCAGTAAGATCCTCCACATACCTTGTTTGAAATACCACAGGAAACTTGGAACAGCTGTAGCCCTTGTAACATCACGTTTGACTGGAAGGGGCTAACTCTGGAAAGTTCACTTCTGGTGGAAACTGAACCCCTTTGTCCACATTATGGATTGCTATTTATTATAGGGAAATACCTTAAGAGATTCTGGGGAGGAATAGGTAGATGGGAGGATACCATCCTCAGCTACTGTTTCCATTCACCCCCTTTTCATGGAGGCCGGCCCTCATTCAGAGCGTGCGCTCTGCTCAGAGCGCACGCTCTGAATGAGGGCCGGCCTCCATGAAAATGGAGCATCCTTCTGGACGCTCTTATAGCTGTGGGTCACCATCCACAGGCTATACGAGCGTGCATTTTGATGGCCGCGATGGTCGAGACCATCGCGACCATCGAAATTGCGAGCCGGAGCCTGCGGTTGAGGTTTTCAACCGCAAGCTCCGGAGTGATTTTGGCTCTATCAGAGCCAAAATCACTCCCACTGACATCACTAGTGATGTCAGTGGGCCGGCTTTTGACGGGAGGCATTCCCGTGGGAACGCCCCCGTCAGGGAGGCACGCCCCCGGCACGCCTACCAAAGGGGGCGTGCTGTCAATCAACATCGACAGCACGCCCCCTTTGATCAGACACAACGAGCGAAGGACTTTCCTTCGCTCGTCGCGTCTGGCGCATGCGCACGACGGAGCTCCCTCCATCGTGCGCATGCTCAGTCCATAACATCGACCCACTTGCGAGTGGACAGCCGCTCGCGAGTGGGTCTGAATCAGGCCCTAAGTACTTTAATCACATTGGACAAAGAGGCAAGGCATATACACATCTTCCACATCAACCGGCTAAAAGCCTTTGCTGACAGACCAAGAGGGGCTCTGATGGTGTGCTGATCACCTATGAGGTACAGAGAATCAGACCCTCTTCCGGACTTGTTAAAGGTGGTAAGACTAAATAGAGTCAGTGAATATTGGGCCCCAGTTAGATTCCTAAAATAGTGGGAAATGGGGGAGGACCTAAAAAACAAGAGGCCCTATTAACTTGCCTACCTGGATGTACCTCACTTGCTTCCCATCATGTAGAAGCTGGGGAGACTAGACCCTGCAGACAGGTGCCTTACAGAGTGACTACTAAGGTCCTAAAGAAAACCAAAGCTGAGATATAGCTGATGTTGTAGCTAGGGGAAATTGTCCCATCATGCAATCCCTGGGCAGCTGGAAATTATGCGTGGACTATCCAAAATTAAATGAGGTTACTATTACTGATGCCCTGAATTGATAAGCTGTTGGACATGCTATGCAGAGCACGCTACGTGTCCACCTGGGATCTCAGTAAGGGCTATTAGAAAATACCCTTAACCAAGGAACCACACAAGCTATCTGCATTTAACACCTCATTTGCCTTATCTGAATTCATGAAAATGCCATTAAGGATGAAACACACCCAAACCACCTTCCAGTGCATGGTGATAACCTATTGAAAAGGTGTAAGGAGTTTACTCATTCCTACCTGAATGATAAATATATATTTAGCAACCTCTGGGCAGATCATCTAGTCCACTTAAGGGAAATACTGACTAGGGCTGGATTAACAACAGGGTGGGTGGAGCTGCAGCTCCAGTCCCCATTGAAAATAGGCCAACTGGTGACTGATAACGTCAATATGAAAAACTTTTTCCTGGTACACAGACTTCCAGCAGCTGTCCTCTGGCTCCAGCACTGCACTTGAACTCTCACCTGGCAGTAAGATTTGTGCTCAGAGCCGTGCAGCATGCAGGCAGTGTGGTGGCCACCCATTCCCTCTCTTCCAGTCCTCTCCTTCACTCGGGTCCTCCTGAGCCTGTCAGTAACATAATCCACCCCAAGACAAGGAGCTGGCTTCATGGTGAAGGGAATCGATTAATGATTGATGTGTGTGTGTATGTGTGTATTTAAATGTGTGTGTTTGTACATTATATGTTGACATAATATATATGTATAATTGTTTTTCTATAGCTCCACCCCAAGTGGCTTCACCCACAGTTCCTGTACCTATTTTTCAAGGAAAATAGCCCTTCTTATTTGTATTATTTTTTTTTAAATATGATCATTCCTCTTAATGTTACAAGTCAATAGTGTGCCTTTTTACTTGCTCGTGCTCTGGGTGTCTCTACTGCTGGTCACCAGTCATTCCCCTGGAATCATGCTCCTGGACAATGTACACACTGTACTGGGATGGCATCTTCAGTTGCTAGGGGATTGGAACGTCGGTCTTTGACTCGTGATGATGCCTCCTTCTCACCTGTAGATTCCATTAATCACCTGCCTTGCATCCATTGGTTCAGCACCTTTCTTAAGCCAGTTGGTTCATCGCGGGCTTACCGGATATAGTGTGTTTGTACGTGTTCTTCCGGTTCCTTGCCAGTCGTGGTCCTGCTCGTCTGTGCCTATTCTGCTGAGTTCAAGAACTCTATTCCCATGCTCTCACTCCGTCATCTTGAGTGTTCATTTTGTGCTTCCTGCAGTGCTCCTGGTTGTGCTGTGTCTCACAGCTCATTGTTGTCAGCTGTAACCATCTCAGCCTGTTACCATCAAGGCTCTCATAGCCACATCCCGGCTATAACCCGGACCTTGGCTCACTAGGTCGCACCTCAGCCTGTTAACATCTAAGCTCTCATAACCACATCCCAGCTGTCTAGCCGCACCTTGACCCACTAGGCCGCAACTCAGTCTGTTACCATCTCGGCTCTCAAAGCCGCAACCCGGCTGTCTAGCCGCACCTCAGCCCACAAGGCTGCACCTCAGTCTGTTACCATCTCTGCTCTCAAAGCTGCAGCCCATCATTCTAGCTGCACTTCGGCCTATAATGCCGCATCTTAGTCTGTACCACCTCGGCTCTCAAAGCCGTATCTCCATCAGTCGCATAACATCTAGTGGCCCTAGATTAACTGTGCAAGCCTCTAGTATCTCAAGTTAAGTCCAGGAGGCCACCTTAGTACCATTTCCAGTTCTATGGGAACAACGGGTGGCTGTTATTGGTGAAGTGTGAAAAAAATATTAGGAGAGGAGAATGGTGCTGCATGCAGACCTCAGCCGATCCACACCGAAAAAGACCTATCCCTCTAGGTCTGTTAGAAATTCAAAATAGCATACAATAGGAGTGAATTAGGGGCGCTGTCTGTTTGTGTAACCAGGGACACATTTTAGATAGTGTTTTTCATTGTATTGTTGTGATTCTACTTGATATCTTTCTTAATGTTCATCCAACCTGAGTTTTTCATACATATATGAAAATTAACATAATACAAAAAATGTGTAGTGTCTTTCAGGTAAAACCAACTTCCTACAGTATTTGTTACGACAAATGTTCAGGGGAGAATTAAAGCTCTATTAACCCCCTGGTGAATAAGTGTATCTGATGTATACACGTTATTCGCTTCACGAGGAAATGAGCGGTTATATATATCCACATTAAGTGGATTAAAGAAAACAAATTCCTTTTCCCCAAAGATACCGTTATGGGCTTTGGCTCGCACCTTACGTGTGTAAGTAAGGTGCGTCGTGTACCACTTAATATGGATATATATAACCGCTCATTTCCTCGTGAAGCGAATAACGTGTATACATCAGATACACTTATTCACCAGGTGGTTAACAGAGCTTTAAAATCTCCCCTGAACATTTGTCTTAACAAATAGGAAGTTGGTTTTACCTGAAAGAAACTACACATTTTTTGTATTATGTTTATTTTCATATATGTATGAACAACTCGGGTTGGATGAACATTAAGAAAGACATCAAGTAGAATCACAACAATACAAGGAAAAACACTAAGATGTCAGAAGATAAGTATTTTTCCTTGAACATTTCCCTGGTTACACAAACAGACAGCGCCCCTAATTCACTCCTATTGTATGCTATTTTGTTATTGGTGAAGAACTCGTCTGAGTGATTCTAGAGGTCTTGCATAGTGAGTCCTAAGTGACCTTAACATTATAGCTGGCCACATTTATGATTATCATGGATCCCAGCATGAATCCTGCACAGGTTCTGGCCACACAGATCCAAGCATTTACCCAGAAGGTGCAGGAACTGCATTTATGTGTTGAGGAAGTTTGCTCATCATCGATGGAAGCTAAAATAAATCTCCCAGATAGTTTCTCTGGGAATCGCAAGAACTTTCTGGATTGGAGAGGGATCTTCCAACCTTGCTCCTTCAGACAGTACCCTGGAAGTCATCAGCAGCTCAGGGAGAACCCTTGCAGATTGGAGCTTTTTGTTTGTCCGCAGAAGAGAAACTCCGGAGACGGTCAATGAATGTGGAGGAAAGGGACACACTGCCAACTTGTGTTATCCAAAGTCAGGAGAAGGTAAGGTCTAGATCTACTGGGGGAATTATATCTAGGCCTTTCATCTGTTTCTCCCAAAATGTATTTTCTTGTACCTGCCCGTATCAAGGTAAATGGAAAAGAAATTGCAGGTACTGCATTTTTGGATAGAGGTGCAGCTGGAAATTTTATGGACTTTTCCTATTTTAAGACACTAGGGGGCGTATTAAATTGTGTGCGAGAATAGCAAAAAACCCGCACATGCAAGGTTTTTCCTGCAGGTGCGGGTTTTTTGCTGTTCTATTAGGTGCATGTTTTTTTTTTAAAAACGCACGGGAGGTTTTTTTCACGCACATCCTGAGCAAGCGCGTTTTTTCCTAAAATCGATGATTTAAGGAAAAATCACCGGGACTTGCTCTGATACCCTCGCGGCACCCCCCCAGAGGATTAATTAAGCAATTGGAAGTATCCAATTAGCTTAATTAGTCCTTAATTACTCACCTTCCAAAGCAATGTCTTCTGCATCTTCTTCTACATCCAGCATCGGGAGCCGGCTCTTCTGCAGCAGGGTGAGTATGCAAGTGTGTGTGGTGCATGTAAGTGTGTATGAGTGAGTGAGTGTGTGTGCATGAGTGTGCGTGACCCCCGGTGTGGTGTGTGTGGCCCCCCTGGAATGGGCGCTGGGAGAACTACATCTCCCAGCAGCCCTTGCTCCTCCCATCAGCCCCCGGGACTCCCAGCAGCCCCGTCTCCAGTAAGAAGAGAGAGGGGAAGCCACTTGGAGCCATGGAGACCCCCTGCCAGGTAGGTGTATTTTTATTTTTATTTTTTTCATTTTACACGCCGTGGGGTTTTCAGAGCTGAAAACCCAGCGACCACTATTTTTTTAATTGAATACCACGGGTAGCGGAAGTGTGCATACCTGTGGTATTCCGGAATTGGGAGCGAGGGGCGCGAGGTTTTTAACTTGCTAAACCTCGTGCCCAATTGTATATGCCCCTAGGAATTCCATCTGAAAACCTTATGCCCCCGATCTCCATCTGTGGGCTTAATGGTAGTGTCAGGATCTGCAGCTTCCAGCCTGAGGCACTACATTAATTACTGCCTGTCTGTGTGCAGTGTCAGGTGCATGCTGATTAATTCTCCTGTCTGTGAACAGCACAGCTGCACACTGGTCTATCATTATGGGAGACTTGCTCTGATTGGGCCTTGTTCCTGTTAAATTCCAGCCAGCCCTGCACTCCATGCCGGTGATAGAGTCATTCGTACTTCCGGTTCCTGTCTCCTGCTTGTCAGTCGAGTTCCTGAGTCAGTCTAGCTGTGTTTCGTGTGTAATATTTACTCCACCTGCATCCCATCCACACGTGCTGCTTATACCATCTGGGCAGCATGGAGTGCTTCCTACCCCAGAAGCATCTGTCACCATCCAGTGGCCAGTGTCACCCAGCAGCACTGTTAGCTGCTCTGCGTTCCAAGTGCGCAACCTCACACACCATCGCCAGTGTCATCCCGGTGGCACTGGTAGCAGCTCTGCGTTCCAGGTGTGCAACCTTGCACACCATCGCCAGTGTCATACCGGTGGCACTGGTAGCACCTCTGCATTCCAGGTGCGCAACTTAGCACACCATCGCCAGTGTCATCCTGCCGGCATTGGTAGCAACTCTGTGTTCCAGGTGCGCAACCTAGCACACCATCGCCAGTGTCATCCCAGCGACACTGGTAGCAACTCTGCATTCCAGGTGCACTATTAAGCACACCATCGCCAGTGTCATCCTGGCGGCACTGGTAGCAGCCCCATGTTCTTGTTGCATACCTGCATACCTCACCTGAGTGTCATCAGCCCAAAGGCTACAATGGTCCTGGGGCCCCAGGTCACAATCAGCCCTCAAGGCTGCTGCAACAGCCCAAAGACTGCTTCACACCATTAGTCCTTTGGCCATGACTATATGTTACATGTGCCGCTGCGGCTCTCAGTGGTTATCCTAACTATCTGGACTCTGGCTGCTACGTGCAGTTACTCACCTGTTGGTAGTCTCGTTACCTGAACTCAGCCTGAGTGACCAATCACAGGAGACCTCTCTCTTCATTAAGGATTCTAGTTTGTTCCTGCCTGCCAGTGATATTACTAGTTCCTGCACCTAGTGGAGGCTCACATGGTCGCTGCATGGTGTGCAGTTCCTTACTCCTTAACCTTTGTTCCTGTGTCCAGTATCCTGCTATTGAATACGCTTGCTCATAGACTCTGTGCTCGGTGTCCTGTCCCTGCCAGTCCTACTCCTGTGTCCTGCTGGATTCTGCCTGTTCCCGTGTCCATTCCTGCTATGTGTTTGTGCCTTACCAAGACTCTCCAGCTTACTTTTTGTGTCCCCTCCGGTTTGTGTTTAATCCAGCGTGTACCTATGGCTTCAACCTGCCTGTTCAACTACATCAAGTAATGGTTCTGCTACAACCTGCATCTGCCTGCCAGTTCAACCATTTGAAGTACAGGTTCTGATACAAACTCCAACTTGCATTCACCAGTCAGTTTAACCATATCAAGTACTGGTTCTGTTACAAAATCCCACCTGCATCCTGAATAACTGGTCTGCCACTATCTAATCCATTTCCAGTGCTGAAAGTTCCACAGTATTCCCACCCACATCCTGAGTAGCTGGCCTGCCACAATCATATCCAACATTGCAAGTACAACAATATTCACACCTGTATCCTGAGTAGCTGGCCTACCACAGCCAAGTTCATATACAGCATTACAGGTACAGCATTATTCCTACCTGCATTCTGAGTAGCTGGCCTGCCACAACCAAGTTCATATACAGCATTACAGGTACAACATTATTCCTACCTGCATCCTGAGTAGCTGGCCTGCCACAACCAAGCCCAAATCTTCCAGCCTGCATCTTGCAAAGTTGGCCTGCTACAAGTCCAGATCTGCAGATTTTGTGCATATCCACCTTTGCCAGTTGATTACTTCCAGCAGCAGTCTCCAGCACACTCCTGCATCAGCTATTAACCCCTACCTTGCTTGCTGCTTCACTCCAGGTAAATTATTTTCTGTGGATCCCTGCCTATTGCATGAGCCCAATCTGTGAGCTCTAGGGGTCTCATAGAAATAGTGCAAGTACATTCATAACACTCTAAAGGCCACCATCAGCCCCCAAGGCTGCTCCAACAGGCCAAAGGCTGTTTCAGATCACCAGTACCTTCGCCACAACTATAAAGACCACAACCAGCACTCAAGGCTGCTCCTACAGCCCACAGGCTGCGTCACACCTCTTGCCCTTGGCAAAACTAGCCAAAGCAAACCAGCCCCAAGGCAGCATCGACAGCCCAATGGCAGCAACCAAATACTTAACCCTTGGACATGACTAGTACAATACATTCCAGCCCTCAAGGCTGTCATCAGTTGGCTCTACATCAATACCGTCAATTCCCTCCAGGAATCATAATAGGTAGTCCATTGTCCAGCGGTGCTATAACCTCCCAAACCTCATACATCTGTCTTACAGTGGGTGCTCTACTCAAAGAGTCTATTTTCTTTTTTCTACTACATTGTCCCTTGGCTCCAATTGTCCTTGGGTTACCATGGCTCGAAGACCACAACCCAGTTCTTGACTGGAACTGAGGTGAGATCATTCAATGGGGCCCTGATTGCTGTTCCAGGTGCCTCACTCTTCCAGTATGGACAGTACAGCCTGCCTCGTCATCTGCTCCTTCATAGTTACCTGTCCTTTATCATGACTTCATGGATGTTTTCTCCAAGAAAAAGGCAGATTCTCTTCCTCCGCATAGGTCCTACGATTATGCCATTGATTTGGTATCTGGAGCAAAACTACCCAAGGGCAGACTGTATGCTCTTTCTACTCCGGAGAATAAAGTGATGGAAGAATATATTCATTACAGCTTAGCTAAAGGCTTTATTCGTCCTTCCAAATCACCTGTGAGGGCAGGTTGCTTCTTTGTTGAGAAGAAAGATGGCTTGCTTCTACCTTGTATTAACTATCAGGGACTCAACAAGGTTATGGTAAAAAAATCTTACCCTCTGCCATTAATACGAGAGAAGAAGTTCAAGGTCTAATATAACTCTTATGGGTGCACCTCCATAGAAGAGATTATCATACAGATACTGTTCTTCAATTTATATAATTTGGAATACACCTACCTTTAAATCCATATTTTTTGTGTGTTCATTATCAGTGCTTGGGATATCCCCAACCCCCTTTCCCTTTTTTGCCTCTGACATTAATCTCAGTACTTTTTGATCAAATACATGAAGCAACCATAATTTCTAAAATAGACTTCCAAGGAGCATACAATTTAATCAGAATCAAGAAGGGTGATGAATGGAAGACAGCATTCAATACTCATTTGGGACATTAGGAATATCAGGTTATGCCATTTGGACTGTCTAACGCCCCGGCTGTCTGCCAGGATCAGATTAACAATGTCCTCCACAAGTTTATTGGTGTTTTTGTTGTGGTCTACTTGGACGATATTTTGATCTATTCCCAGTCACTGGATCAACACAGTCATCAGGTCCAACTTTAGGCGAAATTCAAAAAATGTGAATCCGAGGTGACTGAAGTCTCTGTTCTTGAATATATCATCTCCTCTCATGAATTTGCCATGGATCCCAGCAAGGTGAAAACAGTTCTGGATTGGGTCCAACCCACTACCTTAAAGGCAATCCAATGCTTCCTTGGATTCGCAAACTATTATTGGAGGTTCATTAAATCTTTCTCCAATACTGTGGCACCAATAGTGGAATTAACCAAAAAAGGAGCAGGTACAGCTAATTGCTCCCCACAACCTGTTCAGGCTTTTGACAATTTAAAGATCACCAGGACAACAAACTACATCCCTTTGCCTTCTTTTCTTTTGCCTCAGCTAAAAAGAACTACGATGTGGGTAATTGTGAGTTACTTGCCATCAAATTGGCATTCGAGGATCGGAGACACTGGTTGGAGGGAGCAAAACATCAGATAACTGATCACTAAAAATTTGTCGTATATTGAAACTGCTAAGTGATTAAACTCTACACAGGCTTGTTGGGCAATGTTTTTTAACAGATTCAATTATATAATTCCTTTCCGGCTAGGATCCAAAAACATCAAAGCGGATGTCCTCTTTCAGAGCTTTCTTCCTGTCCAACAATCTATTGCCTCAGATGAGCCCATTATTTCTGGTTCTCGGATCCATGTGGCTTTAACCAACAGTTTGACTGACACTCTTCAGGCTCTTTAGTCAGAAGCTCCTTCTGGAAACCCTCCTTGATTACTATTTGTTTTCCGGAAAGACTCAGAGAATCAGTCCTGGCAGACTTTCATTCTAGCAAAGCAGCAGGTTGTCCGGGTATCTCCAAGACTCTGGAGTTGCTTTCCCATTCTGTATGGTGGCCGTTGTTGTCTCAAGATGTCCATGAGTTTGTTCTGGCCTTTGACATCTGCACCAGGAACAAGACTCCTTCTGGCCTACTTCCACCACTCTCCATACCTACAAAACCCTGTACCCATATTGCTATAGATTTCCTGGTGAATTTAGTTTCAATGATGTAGTAAGTCCCCAGTAGTAAGCCCCCTGTAATGTCCCCTGTAATAAACCCCCTGTGGTGCTCCCAGTAGTAAACCCCCAGTATTAAGCCCCCTGTAATAAGCCTCCAGTAGTAAGCCCCCAGTAGTAAACCCCCTGTAGTGCCCCCAGTAGTAAGCCTCCTGTAATGCCCCCTGTAATAACCCCCCTGTAGTGCCACAAGTAGTAAGCCCCTGTAAGGTGCCCCCACTAGTAAACCCCCTGTAATAAGCAGCAGCCCCCTGTAATGCCCCCTGTAGTAAGCCCCCTGTAATGCCCCCAGCAGTAAGCCTCCAGTAAAGCCCCCTCCCCGCGCGCACACACACACACATACATAAATAAAACCTTACCTTAAACCTCGCTCCAGTGCCTGCTGCCGTCCGTCCCCGGCGCCCGCTCCTCAAAACTATGGGAGTGACGTCATGACATCACTCCCATAGTGCACTGCGGGACCCGGAAGCCGGAGCTCAGGAGTGAGCTCCGTCCTCCGCCCTACCGCCGTGGGGAGAGAAGGAGCTGGGCGCCCGCTGGTAACACACTCAGTGAGTGCACGGAGGGTGCAGGGGAGGCCCAGCTCCTGAAGGGCTGGCGCCCGGCGGCAAATGCCTCCATTGTCTCCGGGAGTTCCGCCACTGCCCACCTACAATGTCGACATCTTTAAAAATTTCAATATGTGAGATGTCAACACAGTCAAAATGTCAACAATAGCTGAAAGTGGGGGTCAGCATTATGCACATGTCAGTTTTTTGAATGTCGGTATTCTGAACATATCAACATTTTGTCTCTCAACATTATGATGTCTAGATAATGAATATCAACATTATTAATGTCAACAAAACATACCAAACCCAAAGTTCCGGTAACATAGATATTATCCATAACTGTCATACCTGTACTTACACTATTACTATAATACATTTATTTACAGTTTCCCCCAAGTCAATGAGTTCCTTGTACCACGGCATCATAGTTAACTACAATAAACAACAAGTGACACACAGGACAATGCAGAAGTGATTATTCATGTTACTGAGGAGGCATATTTGCCACATGCAAGAGTCTACAATGCACAGCAGACTTCTACTCCTCTGCCTAGCATGGCTGAACAAGTGGCATCTGCTCCTGATATGGCTGCAGCAATTGAGGAGTTCCGCACAGTCTAAAAACACTTGGTGGATGCACAAACAGTCTACATGCGCACCATATTTTGAAATCATTGTTGCTATACTGTACAATATTGTCAAATAATAAAAGACACAAGATACCTCTATCTTTCACTGCATTAGGGATTGACCTACCATTAAACATTTTTCGAGACAGGTACAGCTTTATCCTTCTACTCACCTCCTCAATTATGCTTCCCTATGTCCAGAGTGGACAATCCTGGGTGTCGTTGACCCATCTCTCTGCATCTCTGGTGGTGGGAGATGTTTACTTTTGGTACTCTCTGCAGTGTCTAGAAAATGCATCTTGCAGTCTTGGACCCAGGGGCACCCCCCTGTTATTAGCATATCCTATCTAAGCTTTATTTTGTGTTCTGTATGAAGTGGGTGGAGGCTTCACTACCTAAAGTGGCCGGTACTTTAATACTTTTATTGTTTGGGGGAACTTTACAGGCTTTTTCCCTCTCACATTCTGTACGCAGATACATTGTTGCTTTAAGTGTACTACATACTTGGTGTGAGACAGGGCTTTTCGTGGAGGACCCACTGATTCTCCTGTCACTTGCCTTGTGTTCTCATTTAAAAAAAACACACAAACATATTGTTATTCGAAATCAAGTATTTGATTTTGATCTTTTATAAATGTTAATTAATTTATTCTTTGTTAAGTATGTAGTTTTGAATAAACATGCTGACCACATGGCATATGGGGAACAGCACCTGCCTAAACAATTACTTTCCTCAAGATGCACTCCCAGTGTCTGCCTCCATGGTACTATGAAGCAGCCCGCCTATAGTGGAAGATTCACATTCTTGTGGAATAACTTGTGTAACAGCTAGTCTCTCTTGCAGAGCTATAACAGGGTTTACTGTGCCCTGTTTCCTGGCCACGCCCCCAGAGCACATAATGTCAAAAGGGGTGGGGCTCTCGCCAGCGGAGGGAGTTACAGTACTGCCTGGAGCATCTTCAGGGTGCTCCGGTGGGGGCTGTAAGAGCTGCAGTGTGCACGTCTGGAGCGGCCTAAGGATGTTCCAGACAGCACTGCAGCTGTGATCGTGGCTGCAAGTTGTAGTTGAAGGCATCCTGCTAGACAGATGTTCAGCCTTCTTGAATGTCTAAACAACCTTTTAGCTCTTGGTGGCTGCATGGTATGGTGTTGACGTAAACTGCTTTATGCCATTGCTTTTCAAGAATATCTGGGATTCTTCTAAAATTTACTATTGTTTATTATCACTACAAAATTGTTCAGGTAACCCACTTCTGGAGAATATAGTGCTACAGTCTTCTCAGATTACACTGACTTCATCTTTTGGACATCAGGTGAACGTGCATCCACTACAATCAGAATCCAATGATCATGAATGGACATGCAAAATAAATATGAACTCCTTGCCATGCGGATGAGGGGCATTCTCTAGTGTGTAATGGAGCTGTTAGGGGGGGAGGGGTAGATTTTTTAATCTTTAGAGATCACTCAGAATTTTTAGTTAATGATCGATCTGTAAATTAGTTCCAGGACACCGTACATAACTCATAGCTAGAACTTTAATTTTCAATGTGCCAAGGTGGTCTTTGTGTAATTATCCAAGACTCTACAAATCTTAGGGTGTACTTTTACTCTAGAGTCACTTATGTTCCCTAACATGTAGACAGATGATTATTATTACTGTTTTCATTCAGATTTAGGAATAAAATTACTTTGTATAACAGTCCTTCAGTCCATCATTGCCGCAAACTTTCTTCCCCTTAAATTCAATCTCATATGTGAGATTCAAAGAATAAGGACCTCTTTTGTAGTTGAGCAGATATCATTGCAAGTACTCCATTTTTAGGATGGAATATAGGGCCTGATTCAGACCCACTCGCGAGCGGCTGTCCACTCGCAAGTGGGTCGATGGTGTGCACTGAGCATGCGCATGACATAGGGAGCTCCGTCGTGCGCATGCGCGTGACGCGACGAGCGAAGGACTTTCCTTCGCTCGTTGTGTCTGATCAAAGGGGGCGTGCTGTCGATGTTGATTGACAGCACGCCCCCTTTGGTGGGCATGCCGGGGGCGTGCCTCCCAGACGGGGGCGTTCCCAAGGGAACGCCTACCGTCAGAAGCCGGCCCACTGACATCACTAGTGATGTCAGTGGGAGTGATTTTGGCTCTGATAGAGCCAAAATCACTCCGGGCCTTGCGGTTGAGAAACTCAACCGCAGGCTCCGGCTCGCAGTGGCGATGGTCGCGATGGTCAAGACCATCGCGACCATCAACCTGCACGCTCGTATAGGCTGTGGGTGGTGACCCACAGCTATACGAGCGTCCAGGAGGATGCTCCATTTTTATGGAGGACGGTCCTCATTCAGAGCGAGCGCTCTGCTCAGAGCGTCCGGCTCTGAATGAGGGCCATAGTTAGTTAGTTAGTTGAAGGTTCTGAACTGTCTCTGGAGTGCTCACTATTATGATGTTATTGCACCCTCTGTGATTCTAAGTTATGTACTTTGTCAACCAATGATTATTCCCCTATTGTCTTTCTGGAGGTTTGGTCATTACCTGCACTTGAGATTTTTCTGCTCTATTTAAAAGTTGTGTTTAACTGTGTCAGTCTATCAGTTGATTTTTTAAGACCCACCAGTTTTTCATTAAGCAGTAGTCCCAATACTGTAATGTCTTTAATAGGTTTTTCATCCCTTCTCTAAAGGCAACTGAGAGTTAGAATGTTTGGAATCACTAGATTGATGGTTCAAGGTGTCATTCAAAAAGACAAGAATTGTACATTTTGCTGCCTTGGGTTATTATTTGTGCTTGTACTTTTCCATAGATCAAGCTTTTATAAGTAAGTAGGTATCATATTGCCCTCTGGTGGCTGATTGCCACAATACAGTAAAACTCATTACTCTAGTTTGCATGGTAGTGATTAAGATTTGTTAGAATATCTGCTTTTTTAAGGTTACACATTGCAAGTTGTCAGCTAAGTTTGATGAGCCACACTAATGTTTGATGAAGTCCTGGGTGATTCTCTTGAGTAGATATACAATGGTCTTTTGGACTGTGTACAGTGCACCCAATGGAATATATATTTTAGTGTTCATAAATTTATTGGGGTAATAATGTTTACATGGATACAGATAGGTTTGTAGAATATGGAGAGGTTCATCTTGTCTTCTTGAAGGGATAAAGCTGAACTAGTTTGATTTAAGTAGGAAGTTGTGGTAATATGTCTGATACTTAATGAGAGTGATACATTTGGTAGAGAGGAGGTGTTCCTTGTTCACTGTTAGTACAATCTTATTCTTGTGCATGTTTTGGGGAATCTGGATTGCTCTGCTGTGTTTCCGCAGTTGCAGGTACTCATCCACTTGAACAGTTCTCAAATTCCAGCCATATAGGTTTGAAACTAAACTGTATATATCAATTTGCACAGCATTGTAAAAATATTTATATTATTTGTACATTTATATCTTATAAACCACTTGAAAGAAGATAGAGCAATCCAAACCTCTGGAACAAAAATAATAAGCAGAAGAAAATGGATGCAATAATCTAATTAGGAAATGTGTATTTAAGTGCATAAGGTCTTTTAACTCCCGTTATTTAGAATACTTTGTAGTTCTTTAGAATCTAAAACATTGGTTATTAATGTAAAAGGTCAGAGGTTATATGGCAGGTACATCAAACGTACATTGATGGCCATCATTATTAGTGCCACACTTAGTTCACTTCACTTGCTTCAAATTCTAGCAAATAATTTTATTTAAACGGAAACTAATGAACCTTTGAATCATATAGGCATGGATAAGTTAAAAGCTTTATGTTTCTATATCATTCTATCCTTTCACCTTTCCTAGCAGACATTTGCCTTGCTACACTAATTACCTCTGCTGAGAAGTCTTGTACCCGACCAACAAATTTTGATTACCACACTATAATATTCAAGCTTCCTGCTGTGGCCAAAGATTAAAGAGCATGTAGTGAAAATGATATCCAATGTATATTATCTTCAGTAAACATTTGGTACTTTACTTAGATTTTCTTTTAGTTTTGTTTATATTTAGGAATGAAATCTCGGACAATAGGATTAATAATTAATGACTTAGCCGCAAACAACAAACAAGGCCAATGGGGGATGAATAAACTTTTTTGGAAGTGAGTGGCTTAGCTTCCTCTAATGAGACCACTCTTTGGGGTTCTACAGATGTCATTCAAATTATAAATAAATCTGCTACTTAAGGACCTACTGTAGCATAAGCAGGGCTTTCAGAGTGCAGGGCTCTGGGGAGGGCACCGTCACTGCCCACGCGGCCCTTGTTCCTGGGTAGCAGGGTGCCTGCAGCCAGGTTTACTGCGGCAGTGCCTTCCAGAGCGTACTTTGAACGCTTCAGGCAGACACCCTGCAGTCTGTACAGCTGCTTGGGTAATCCTCAGAACACTTCTGGCAGTGCTGCACTTCTCGTTGCTGTTGGCCCCATCCTCTTTGTCCAATGTCATGATGTCATACACTCAGGGGGCGGAGCCAGCACAGGGTGCACTGCAGCCTTGTTACACTGCTGAGCATAAGTGTGATCATAACTTTTATTCAGTAACAACGAGCAATCCAGGAAGACTGAAAAATAAACATAGCACACTCTGGGGCAGAGTTAGAAATTGCATGCAAGTCCACTTTGCAAACTGATTTCTGTGCAACTCTGAAGACTGCATACAGAACTCTAAGCTACTACAGGGCAATTTATATCCCTTTTACACTGAGCAAGTATCCAGGTTTGGATTCCCGGGACGAGTGACCTGGCAATCCAACACGAATAGCAAGCAGGGTTGAACACGGGAACGACCAGTGTAACCCTACATTGTGAACGAGTGACCTGGGTCATCCGCCCCGGGTCTCGTTCACAGCATAGAAAGACGCGGATCCCTGGCTCTTGGAGATGACGTCATCTCAGAAATATGGAGCACACATCTTGTATTTACCATATTAATGTGTACAACGATCAGTTTGAGGTTCCCAATGCTATCCTTCTGTTAATGTATTGTACGTATGCCTCTATGTTTTTAGGTTCTACTTCATTCTACAAAAGGCAGCAGGGGTATTTTAAGAGTTGCAGGTTGGGAACTCCATCAAGCCAGCGATTAAGAAAAACTGTAACCCAAAAAGAGAGAAAATTTACTAAATTTCCAGTCAAAGGAAAAGAATACCCAATTAAAGACTTTATCACATGTCACTCCAAATGTTATTTACCTTATCGAATGTGCTTGTGGATTACTGTATATCAGATGTACATCCAAGGCCCTAAAAATAAGAATGATGGAACATCTCTGAAATATAAAAAAGGGCCTGGACACACTCTTTGTCTAAATTGTTTCTGTAAAGACTCATAACATACTGTATATCTGGTTTACATGCCCTTCATATATTTTATTGGGTTTTACAGGTTTTATATGGCCTTTATGCAGTTTAATTTCTTATAAGGTTCTTTTATCATATTCGCATGCCCCTCTTTTATTACATATATTTATGTTTTTATATGTGTGATTCCTATATGGATTTTAACATATATTTATTGGTTTTATATGTATAACTCATTTATAATCTCTATGCCTCATAATTTATATATGTTTATTTTGATGCATTCCAGCGAAGGTGACATGTTTGTTATAGACCATCATTTTATATAATATATACAATGTTTCAGTATGCCATATCCAAGTACCACACATATACTTTTAGTATATCTTCTATTAATACACTTAAACTCATTTACTCCTGATTAAATGCTTTGTCTTCTTATCCCCATATATATCTGGGCATCGAATACTATCCACAACAAAATGGAGAAACATCTACCTAAACACTAGAGGATCAACCATCGCGCTTTAAACTGAAACCGGAAATACACGGAGATGCACTTCCGATTTTCGGAGACCATCATGCCTAAGGCCGAAACCAGAAGTACACAGAGATGCACTTCCGGTTTTCGGAAACCACGCGGCACAATAAACTGACTATGCCCAGGAACTTTCTTTTGTGGCTCCAAACACTGATAACAACTATAAGCATTGACATAAGCAGGAATAGACACAATCTACCCCATACAGAGGGAGTTCCAAAAACCAAAAATCACAGGATGACGACTTATGGTTACGCGAGATGACACATGAGGCATCTGCTATTTAAAGATAGCAGGACTGCACACAGACAGCCTTGAGGAAGAGCAAACCTGCTTGAAACGCGTTGGCCAGCTGTGTGCAGCCATCTACTATTCCAGGATCCTATTTTCAAGCTTGTGAGTGTCCAGCAAGGGTGTATTCTGTAAACCCCTGTTGTTGCTTTACCCAAGGTGACACTCACCATCAGAGACTGGTATGCTTGTATGCTTTCACTCACTTTTTGTGATATTTGGATATTATCTTTATTTGTTTATTTAATAAATTCATTATTGCTTTTATCTCTCAGTGGAGTTTATATTATGTTCAGTGCCCAGGTCTTTCTAAATTGCATTTTGGGCAGAAGGGTACCCCTAGTAATGACTACAGGCAGCAGATCCAGTTTGCGCTTAGAGACCACCATTTGTTTCTTTTAACCCCTATTTTTTTAATTGACATTATTCTCAAAAAATCTAAAACAATTTCTATTTCATTCATTATATTTGCCACCAGTGCAACACCATTTTGGACATATTAATCTGGGATATCTAGAGCCAAGTTATTAAAAAAAGAGCAACACAGCAACAGACAACTAAGTATAACCTTTTATAACACAGGTAAGCGCATAGGTTATAAAACATGTTATGCATAACTATAGTAAGCCACTCTCCTCTCCTGTCTTCCCTCCCTTTGCAAAAGGTATTATGTTACTAATGTAAATCATTGTGTCACTACAGAACTAACTGTTTTGTTTTATTTACATTACTTTCCTAGTAAATGAACCCTGCTGTACTCCTCGTGGAACATATCTGCATATAGACACAATCCTGATGGCTGTTAGCAACATGGATTCTATAAAACTGTCAGTTCAACAAGGCATTTCCTCTAACGTGCAGAACAGTGTTCTTCTTCTTTAGATCACAACATCCTATACATATCAAATGACAACTGAGTGCCTGTCTTCGCTTCATTTAACATAATGCAATCACTTATTCTATTTAGATACATACATTTTTTCCAATACAAATCACTAGAATCTCAAACGTCTGTGTCTGTGCATTACCTGTGTATAGTGTATGTGTAACATTACTTTTGTAACATCAAATAATAATTAATCCTTAACAGTGGCAAATTTACCTAGGGGCTGCAGAGCTGCAGCCTCTCCCCCTCCCCAGTAAAATCAACCACCTGTGAGGCCCCAGTCCCCAACACAGCACTGGTTCCTACCTTCCTCCTGTGTCTGCTATAATAAAAGCAGAAGTAGCTTCGCATTGGAAGCGCTATCTGCTAATCACCAGATAGAGCGCTTCCAATAGGAAGCCTCTTCTGATTTTATTATAGCAGACAGTCCTATTCAGCTTCTAGCAGCCCCTAGTACCGATGGTATTTTTACTGTGCATGCGCGAGGCTTGATCATGGGTTGTTTTCACCATTCTATTTTTACTGTGCACGCA
Source organism: Taudactylus pleione (assembly GCA_031769625.1). Taxonomy (NCBI): domain Eukaryota; kingdom Metazoa; phylum Chordata; class Amphibia; order Anura; family Myobatrachidae; genus Taudactylus; species Taudactylus pleione. The sequence continues at coordinate 7,783,021 of JAUIMM010000063.1, forward strand.
CAATGGATAGGGGCTAGTCCGCGGTTGAGGAAAGGGGATGCTGCAGACCTGGCAGCCACCTCACAGGAAGAAGTTAAAAACCACCGCTGGTCCTTAATGCTGTATTTTGGTGGCACATGCCAAATATGACACAAAAAGCAGAAAGTGATGTAGGACACAATATGGGCCTGATTGTGAGTCATACATAATGAGAACGCATTTTCAGGTGCCTGCTGCATATGACATGCTAAAGAGAATATACGCCAGTCGCATTTATACTATCACACTGCCACAGTCCTCCGTCTATGAGAGAATCAGTCATCACGATCATCAGTAGTTACACCTGTACCCTGTACTGGGTGCAGGAGATATAACTGAATTTGGAGTGCACTGTGCATATACCCGACTCAATATAAGATGTATCTCTGACTACATGCCCATGACACATGTGCAAAACGGTTCACTTGCATGCGCTGGCAGGTTGAAAACTATGCAGAACTTCTATTAAAAATCAAGTTGTTGGCAAAACAGTTTTACAAATATTTAACTCAATAAACTTGTTTATTGAATAAGAAATTGTTCGGTCTACCGGACAACATTTTTTTTTTTCTTAAGCAACCTATATGATTCCACTATTACATTTGGAGAATGGGATAAAAGCATGGTGCTACATGTTTGGAATGTATATATTAACTTACACATCAGTGGAATAAAGACTTTTTACAAATATCTGACACTCACTTACCTGTGACTCTGCTATTTGGGTGAGCACTGACCTGGAATCCTGGCACTGTCTTATCCCTAATTGATATAGGGAAGTACACTTGAATTATTATGCTAATAAAAACCTAGAATGTCCTGCCAGTCGTTGGTTTCTCATTTTACGCTAGTAACTTCCTTTGGTTAGCAAATGCCTTATTTAACAAAATTATTTATCAATCTTCTAGGAAATAAACCATTTGGTACAAGTTAAAGTATCCATAAAAGTCAATGGTTTGTTGCCCAACTATTCAGAATTAAGAACAAAATTATATAACCCCACTTATAACACTTTAGAGAGAATGTTTAATCATTCACAACAGTTCCATCCAGTCTGCATTATCTCCCACACAAACTTATTTCAGTTCTGTAAGAAACCAATAAACCTACCAGTAGAAATTTGGACTGCGGAACAAACTTGGGGGATCCATGCTAATATGGCCCCAGTCCTGCTAGGCAGCAATACTAACCAAGGCGCCATTGAGCCGCACAATATAAATACTTTTCTGTACATTAAAATAACTAATCCTTGTGGATAGTACATAGCAATGGCTAATTTATGCATGCCTATGATACAGAATTTAAACAGTCCAATATTCCTGCATTTTTCTGATCACCCCCCCCCCTCTGTTTCCACCCCCAAATACTGACTACCTGTCACTTAGTTTGCGAGTGGTTACTGTGTATGTAAGTAGTTGCGATGGAATCACTACATGTGCAATCACTGCATAAGTATTGGTTTGTGAAAAAGTCTGAAGCAAGCCATCGGTGTTCAGGGCACACATATAACAAGTATTATGATATGATATTATGACAAGTATTGATACAAAATATAATGAAACTTTAAATGAATATACACTAAAATAGAGAGTCCTCCAAAATTTTTTTTTAAAAGGGACATTGCATGAATACATTCTGTATAACAATTGTGAAGTAGTGTATATACAGTGCAAAGTGTCTCAACCCAATTGTGTGACTATTTCTGGCAAAGATGGATCACGTTTGGATATTCATGACAAAAATGTGAGACATATTCAGTAAAAAACAACTCTTAATTAAAATGAACGCACACCATTCTTATTAGTTATTGAGATACATTCTATGGATGAATCCAGAGTATAATCTTTCTTAAGAATTTATTCCAGGAATTGAAAGTTATAATTTCTTGAAAGGTACAGTGGAAAGCAAAAGCGATGACTCTTCTCCACACAAACCACATTTTTCTTAAAACTCTCCCTACAATAGGGCTGTATCTATGCACATGAGTCTCTCTCATTCACCGTCCACTGTGTCATAGTAAAGGGTAGACAACAGAAGTCACTGTGCAGATCATACCAAACTCTATACTCCCAAGTGTCATGTTTGTGACTCTCTCATCCCCTCTTCATTGTCCAATAGACACACAGGAGAGAGCAGATGTTGCAGCATTCTATTCATATTCCTCCTTACTATACTTTACATGGCATGCAGGGTACCATTCTCGGCATCCTGCACTCCAAATGCAGGTGCCACAGGGAAGTAACGGTACCAACCCTAGGCCCTGTGCCATGGGTGGCAGCACAGTAGTTATGGCCCTGTATATAAGTGTGAAAAGGAACATAGAGGAAGCAAGCTCTCTGTTGTACCCATCCACTAAGGTCCTGTGCCGGTATAGTTCCTGACTTATCATGCTGTGTAAGCCTCTTATACCCTAAAAACCTCATTCTTATCATGCAGGGAGGGGAGTTGTGACACTCTTTGTGCATCATATGTAACTGTCCCTGTATTCATGTGTTATGATCTTATGCTGATTTGTGTCTCAAATTCTACTGCGCTGTATGAAGGTGTAGCTACAGTATGTGTGGCTGCTATGGGGCCTGGCCCTCCCCCTGCATCCACTTACGCTGCCAGCCACATACTTACCTCCTGATCCCTGTGGGTGGATTCTTCTTTCTTAGCAATGACCTGCCGCACTGCAGGCACATCTGCTCTCCTGGCTATCTCTGTCTCTCCATATTAATGTTAGGAGGAGGCATGGCCGCGCTGAGCCTGCTGGGACATCCTCGGACCATGTTCATGCCTCCTCCCAGCATACTGTAAGTCAGTGTGGGGGAGGAGAGATGGAGTGGGTCAGGAGAGTAGATGTACCTGCAGCAGCACACTGCTGAAAGAGAAGCTGTCCATGGAGATCAGGAGGTAAGCAGCAGGGAAAGGGGGGTGGATGTAAAATTTTGCTATGGGGCCCCCTAGGTTTAGTTATGCCCCTGGAGCTGTGAATATGTTCATCCAATATAAGTAAATAAATAATAATATTAATTACAAAATAAATAGTAAACATTAAAAACAATCTATCAAAGAAAAATGTTTATAGGTTTTTTATAGCATTAGATATACAGTGCTACTGCTAATACAGTCTTGTGTTTGTGTTCACAATTGTTTTTCAGATGACACATGAAACTGTTAATACAGTAACACAGTTTTCCTGAAGGAAACATGCTTCTGTAACATTTTGAAAAAGTAGAGTAGATCTAAAAGTTTTCATTGTAAAAATAAATGTTAAACCTTTCAGTTTCATCACCAATAAGCTCTCATATAGCTGTATAAGAGTGGCTTTAACATATTTTAGGAGTTTCAAATAGTTATATTGTTTAATTGCATAAACAGCCTCCAGATAAAAGGGTCTATTCATCCAGTACTGATAATACATTTTGTATACATTTTTAAAAAAAAAACAGTTCATCATTGCTTCTCTATTTAAGAAAAACGAATTATCACCATCTATGCCGATGACATTCTGTTGACAATAACGCATCCTCTCACCTCCCTTCCTAATTTATTTGATGAACTTCATCGGTTCTCTGTCCTTACTGAATTTCTTCCTGACACCAAAGATGAAACACATTTTGGAGCTTCCCGTATTAAATCAGACCTTGAATCACTGTTTACTGTATCTCTTTCAATTATTTGGTGAAACCAGAAATCCCGGATCCTATCTTGCATTCTTCAACAATCTTCTATGGGCCTGAGCATCCCTAATTTCCACAACTACTATTATTCACCTAGCCTGTCGCATTGACACTCCCCACAAAGCAACAGGGTTTGGATGGACATGGAAACTGTCAATTTAGATGGCAATCCTGTCTGCTACCATCACACCATAGGCCCAAGGTAGCCCTTACTCTGTCACTCCCTGGCTATGGTCATGTTATAACAAAATGGCCAATTTATCTCCCTCATCACCCCCAATTATCCCTCTGTGGGGTACCCCTCCCCCCAGTCTTTCTCCTCACAGGTCTATGCTCTGGTCTAAACCTGGGTTCTTACCCCTGAAATCCCTCTCATCTGTGGTTATCTTACTTCCATATAACAACCTTGTGAAACTTCCTGGATTTACTAGAGCAGTTCCACCATTATCTGCAGATAAGACACTTTTTTTTACTCCATGGAGGTCAAGTGTATCAAATGTATCTACCTACACGGTGACTGTTCCAAAGGTCTCCTTTTCGCTCTCTATAATACCCAGCTCCACTGATGACAGAGTGACTCCTCTGGACCCCAAAATTAAGACTGCATTTTGCCCCAACAAACCAGTACCGCCCATCTTCCATCTCTCCAGCCAAGGATCCACAGCCAAAACAACCGCAAGTCATCTTGCCTAAAGACTATTTCAAAACCCAAGGACTGGTAAATATCCATAATGGGAAATGGTCTATCTGGACTGATACCTTATACTGCTGGGACTTTAGCAGTTCATTTATGTGGGTACAAACCAGACCTGAAAGTATATTGCTGTGCATATTGTCTGTATGCTATCTTGCTTTTGTAATATTGACCTTTTATGTGGAACATTTTATTGCTTTTTATTTAATAAATGTTGAATTATTACTCTTATCAGCTGCACCATTATATTTACTGAATATCTATTTAGTTTTATTGGTAATATCAATTTTATTTTTAATAGCAGTTAACTCGTAATATGGCTGTTTCTTTATTCCTACTATATTTCTCAGCAGATACAGACTAGTATCATCAAGTCATATAATCTAATAATTAATTAACTAATTAATAATGACTTTGCCTTGGATCCTGAGGAAGCAATCTAATTGGGATTTTGGATGCTTGTTTTTTGGTAGTGTTTTCTTTTCCATTTCTCTTATTTACTTTTTTAATACTAAAATTATTAACACTAATCAATGAATCAATCAATGAATATTTTACCTGACTTCCACTAAATAGTACTCTACCTTCATTTACCTGTGCTGGCCTCTGATCTAGTTCTTGATACATGAAAACATTCTATAGCATTGTATAGTTTTTATTAAACTGCCATCCTATCTGTTTGTTAGATGTACTATATTCTTTTTTAAACTTGTCATGTCTTTGTGCCGCTGCTCTGTCACATTGTTTAGCCAGTCAGTTGGCTGCAGCCTTTGGCAAATATGGGTGAAAAACAATATTGTGAGCTGATGTGGTCAAAATTGACTTGAAATGTAATTTAGGATCTGTATTTTTAAAGAAATACAGATCCAAAACCAAAACCTTGGAGGGTGGTTTTGGCAAATCAAAACAGAGGGGTCTGCACATATCTCTAATTGTTACATGGCTGTGATACTTAATTCTGTATCTGTATAACAGATATATGCTGCTATACAGAAATGTAAATAACCACAGTTATGCTGTATAATTTGTATTGAAGTTTGTTAATGCAGTATTTGTGTGTAGAAGGAGTTTTCATGTCTTGCTCTTTCTGTTTGCAGAATCTGGTTTGCACAGAAAGTGCATGGGTGACCACTAGTGGTAGAAATGTACACACATTGATAAAAAAAAAAAGTAACAAATTGTATTATTAACAAACATTTCAGTTTGTTCTGTTTACAGCTTAGATTATAATGAATTTAGAGTTATTGTGCTGAGCAGATCATGTTACACTGCAAGCAGAGAAAATGCAAACTTTATTTTGCATGCACAGAAAATACTCCCTTGTCAGCAGTCACTACCTTATCATGTCCCAATCATAGGCTTACCATACTATCCCTTTAAATCGGAACACATATGAATTACACAGGTTCTGTAGCTGATTAAAACTAGGTGAAATGCAGACCTGAAGTCAGCCACAGAACCTGTGTACTTCATATGTGTCCCGATGTAACGGATAGTATGGTAAGCCTACCCATACAGATTCATGCATATATTATTTTAACAACCAGAAATGTCTCCTATTGCTCCAATGAGTGCATACAGTCTGGGTCTGATTTAAAACAGGCCACAATTATATGATCTAAACATACGTGTTCATCTGCGGCCAAATAACTACATCCTGAGGGGCGAAATACTGTACAAATATGTAGCTGCATCATGATACCCCCTAATTTTATCTTGAGGTAACCGGGGTAAAACTAGTTGTGATGCAAATGAATAAAGGGGCCAGCAAGTGATTGCGCTTGATTGGTTGTCCTTGTATTGACCCCTAGAGGTCTGTTAATTTAATTACAAATATGGTAATCTCCCCTTATACTTTCTGGATTTTAGTTTATATTTCAATTGGACTTGCTCATGTCCAATTAAGATTCTCTGGTAAAAGAGAAGTGCATATTTTAATTTACATACTTCATTAGTGTATTTGCATTTTTTTTTTTACTATTAGGTACTGTTGTAGAATTACGTGTTCCAGGACACCATGGCTCACCATGGCTCCAAGGGATGCAGTAGTACAACAAGCTCTAGCATGCTTGGACAGTCACATGACACAGACACACAGAAAAACCACAATTGACCGAAAATGGGGGTGTGGCCTAATTACCATAGGCCATGCCCCATAAGTGAAGTTAATTTGTGGCGTGCCCAAATGGCACACCTCCCGTGTAACGTCAGGCTGGGGGAGATCCCAGCACTCCATCACTAGCTGGGCTTCCCCCAACCCTCTCCTGGTACTGATTGGATGCCGCGTGCATGGGCACAGCATCCATTCAGCTACTCCAGGGTCTGGCACCGCTGCATAGCTGCGGCGTTGGGGGTGCCCAACCTCCCGACCAAACCACCAGCGGCACACTTCAGCCCATGGGTGGAACAGTGGGACAGTGCTGTCCCGCTGAAATCGGGATGTTGGGAGGGGTCCACCCTCTATCGGGTGGCACCCCTGTTCGACCACACTGGTTGAACACACCAAGAGCAGGCCCTGATCTTATATGTAAAATTCATTGGTCTGTTTGTTTGTTTGTTAGTTATGCATTCGGACACCCCTGCACAGACTGGGATGAAAACAACACGAGGTTGGATCTTGGCTAGGTTTTAGGAGGGTTAGGGTCCTAAACGGACTTCACGTTGGTGTACGTTGGGCAGAACTTTGACCCAGGGAGCCTCTTCCGAGTCTTCCACTGGATGTATTGGATGAAAACTTCACAAAGTGGTAACATTGGATCTCAAAAGACATACTAGGGGGTTGAGGTCCCGGTTGGACCTCCCGCTGGTATATCTGGGCAGAACTTTGACCCATGAATGCTGGGCAAAGCTTTGAACCAGAGAGCCTGTTCTGGGCCTAGTTGGATTTGGATGAAAACTTCACAGAGGGGTGGCAACTGGTCTGCGATGCCTAATGGAGTGGTTGGGGTCCTGTTCGGACCTCACGGCAGAGTGCTGCAGGCAAAATTTTAACCCAGGGAGCCTGTTCAGATCTGGGGAGTCTGTTCTGAGCCTTCCACTGGATGGATTTGGACGAAAACTTCACAGAGTGGTAACATTGGATCCCAGAAGAACTGCTAGGGGGTTGAGGTCACGGTCGGACCTCCCTTTGGTGTATGCTGGGCAGAACTTTGACCCTTGGAACCTGTTCTGGGCCTTCCACTGGATGGATTTGGATGAAAACTTAACAGAGGGGTGGCAATTGGTCTGCGATGCCTAGTAGTTTGGTCCTTGTCAGACCTTGCGGGAGAGTGTGCTGGGAAGAACTTTGACCCAGGGAGCCTGTTCTGGGTCTTCCACTGGATGGATTTGGTTGACATCACATAATAAATCTTAATAACTTGAATATACACCCATGGGTGCAAGGGTGCTGCAGCAATGGGGCACTGAGCTGAGGGGGGCCCATGTTCCTTGTCAAAGTTACATGTGTTATATACAGTTTTCACCATTGGGTAGTATGTAGGGGCCCTTACAAACTTTTGCTATGGGGCCTTCAAATACCCAGTTATGCCTCTGTATACACCACTGCATTGATTGGGATTAAACCATTGCGAGGTGGTCTGTTTGAATCCTGGCCAAGTTTTATGGGGGTTAGGGTACAGATCGGACCTCCGTTTGTGTATGCTGGGCAGAACTTTGATCCGGGGAGTCTGTTCTGAGCTTTTCACTGGATGGATTTGGATGAAAAGTTCACAGAGTGGTATCATTGGTTGCCACAAGATATACTAGGGGGTTGAGGTCCCACCCAGACCTCCTACTGGTGTACACAAGGCAGAATTTTGACCCAGAGAGCCTTTTCTGGGCCTGGGGAGCCTGTTCTGAGCCTTCCACTGGATGGATTTGGATGAAAACTTCACATAGTGGTAACATTGGATCCCAGAAGACCTACTAGAGGGTTGAGGTCCCAGTGGGATCTACCTTTGGTGTATGCTAGGCAGAACTTTGACCCAGGGAGACTGTTCTGGGCCTTCCATTGGATGGATTTGGATGAAAACTTCACAGAGGGGTAGCAACTGGTCTGGGATGCCTAATGGAATGGTTGGGGTCCCGGTCAGACCTCACGGCGGAGTGCGCTGGTAGGAACTTTGACCCAGAGAGCCTGTGCTGGGTCTTCCACTGGATGTATTTGGATGACACCGCATAACAAAACTTAATAACTTGGAGATTTAAACCTGGGCAATGGGTGTGTAAAACAATTAACATTTACTTGTTTTAATGCCCACATACACATACATGTTAGCATTGATACAAGTAAATGTTAATTGTTTTACATATCCTACTTTGTGCAATATCCATATTTTTTTTGCGTGTGTGCGAGTACTAAATAGAAATACACTTTACTTAGATGGTTTATCTACAATGGGGAGCCTCTGAAGAAATTGATCCTCCCTGAGCAGACAGTGTCTTCAGTTGTGTAGGAATGTAACCAATGTTAAAATCATACAACAGAGGTTCAACCAGACTCGTGACCCCAGACACTGCAGCCTCCAGCCAGCTGTCACTCCAGCCTACTGTCTCTACGCCCTCCTGCTACCATCACTCCAACTCCCAGCCCCCTGACTCTCCAGCCTCCTGCCCCATAACTCCAGCCTCCTGTTATTCCAACCATCTGCCCCCTGTCACTCCAGCCTAATGTCTCCCCAGCCTACTGCCCTTTACCTCTACATCCTCTTGCCCCATCACTCCAGCCTTTTGTTTCATCACCTCTTGCCCCATGTCCCAGACAGCTTTCTGCCCTTTGTATATCTCCAGTCTCATTCCCCCTGTGTCTCTTCAGCCTCCTGGCTTTCCAGCCTCCCATCTTTCTAGGCTCCTGCCCCCTGTCATTCCAGCCTCCCATCCATCACTCCAGTCTCATGTCTTTCCAGTCTCCTGCCCACCACTAACCTCCTGTCTTTCCGGCCTCCTGATGCTTGTCACTCCATCATCCTGCTCACTGTCATTCCAGCCTCCTGTATTTCCAGCCTCCTGTCACTCCAGCCCAATGTCACTCCAGCCTCCTGTCTCCTTTCACTCCAGCCTTTTGTCTCTCCAGCCTCCTGCCCCTGCCATACCATCCTCCTGCCTCCTGTCACTTCATCCATCTGCCCTATCAGTCCAGCCTCCTGTCACTCCATCCTTCAGCCCTCTGTCACTCCAGCCACTTGTCTGTCCAACCTCCTTCCCATTACACCATCATACTGCCCCAGTACTTCACCCTCCTGCCCCCTGTTACTCCATCCTCCTGACCCATCATTTCAGTCTCCTGTCACTCCGACTTCCTGCCACTCCAGCCTCCTTCTCTCTGGCCTCGTACCTCATCAACCTCCTTCTTCCTGACACTCCAGCACCCTGCCCTTCGCCACTCCAAACCCCTTCAACGTATCTTCTTTTTGGCCAGACTACATGCTCCTTTTCCTCAGTGGCACAGTATGGAGGAAAGACATGGCAGTGCGATGGGCATGTGCATAAGGTGTATGTCAAAGGACACGCCTAATTTGAGAGCTGTTGGATCTACTGGTGCCTGGTGGCTGTTGGCAGGCTGTAGTCAAAACAGTGGCAGTACTGGTTGGGTTGGGTTGAGGCAGCGGCACTGGTGGGGTGGCAGAGGCATCACTCATAGGTCGCAGCATCCCTGTCAAAAGCACTACCAGTCCACTCCTTGAGCCACCCCTGTCCCTGTCTGACAGTGAATGACTGCCCACAGTCAGTGTCAGTCACTTTGTACTGTAGCACCACAGAACATAGCAGGAAGAGAGCAGGGGACAGTGGGAGCCTGGCAAACTGCTCATGTTTTATCCATTGCGATGGGCTTAAAGCCTAAGACTGGAAGGAAAGCAACTGTGTTGCCCCAAATTATTTTGTTCTCAGGAATTTTTTCCACTGAGTAACAGATGATTTTTTTTTACATTTTTAATTCAGGTGTATCACAGTCTGTGTGCGCGTCTAGTCATTATTGTAATATTTTCTTTACACTTGGACTAAGGGTGCCAGTAGGCCCTTACTGTCTGAGCATGCTGACACTTGTTGTTCCACAAGTGCCAGCATGCTGAGGCAGGCATGCTGGGACCTGTAGTCCCACTATAAAGTACATTATTAATTATTTTTTTACACAATTAACCCTGCACCCACTGCCACCAGGGGTGCATGGAATAGCACTGGGCATTCTCTGAAATGTAGTCTCACTATAAAGAACATAACCCTGAACCCACTGCCACCAGGGCTGTGGGTGGGTGCAGGGTTAATTGTAAGCACTGGTTGATCCTTGGGAGGGGGTCCCCCATTTATTTTTGGGTTCCTGACTTTACGATGCTTTTCAGCCCTGGGCTCACCAGTTTGGGGTTGGTTTACATGATGGCACGGGACCCCATGATATGTGTATCCCTGCCATGGCATAAGCTCCCCGACTGGTTCAGCCTGGTGCTGGTAAATGTAAAATCGGGGGGGGGGGGAGGGCACACAGGTTTTTCCCCCAATGTTTCATGATAAGGACAGACTGAAAGGTACAAGGCTGGTTATGGATTTTGGGAGGACCCTATGCACATCTGTTTTAAATCATTTTTAATTAATTATTTACTTTCACCCCTAAGAAACCTGCACAGATTTTCGTGATCTGTGCTGTGCTTCTCTTAACCTCGCCTATTATTACTAGCCGAACATTAGCAAATCTCCATTTTCAATAGTTGTCTATGTTAAAGTATCAATTGTTTGTTCTGTGTTCTAATTTGTTCTAAAGTCGGGTTCTTGGTTGTTTTGCCATTGGTTTTGACTTATTCGGTTCGCTCAAAAACTCAAAATCTACCAAAATCGGACTTTAGTAAACTTACCCGAGAATCTGTGATTTACAGTAGCACTCCTCGTTATGTGACATCGTAAGTCACCTGGTTGTTCTGAAAAGTACCCTGTAGCCAGGGCCGGTGCAAGGTTTCAAGGCACCCTAGGCAAACATACGGTGGGCATGGGAGATACAGAGGGATTTGACCTCCGGAGCAGGGAGCCCGGACTCTGCCAGGCCTCTTTAATAATCCCAGGCCCATGAAACTAGTACCCATTTCCCCCTTCTCTGTGGCCCTGACTAGGCAAAGCTTCATCCTGCCATCCCAAATCCCTTACACACACACTTGACTTTTAAATAGTATTACATTTATTAACAAGAAGACATTTGTGCATGCAGGACCTGAAATTGACCGTTGCAGTAGCATTTAGTGTTGTTTATCGGCTTATGCTCCTGCATGCACAGCTATGCAATTATCGTACTGATTATTATTATTATTTTTATTATTATTATTATTATTATCCTTTATTTATATGGGACCACAAAGGTTCCGCAGCGCCTCACACAGTACATAAAGAAAAACAGTAGTAATGCAAAACAATGCAGGACAAGGACATGGTTTATAAACATAGCTACATAACACAAGCAGCAGGATCTAAGCAACCAAATGTTAGGTGCCAATTGGGGAGTTAGGAGTAAAATATACTATAAGTATGGGGAGGAGAAGCACATGAGGGACGAGGGCCCTGCTCATGAGAGCTTACATTCTTACATATCAGCTGATCGTCCCACCAATTGCATAGGCGTATACCCAGCTTTACACAAGTGGACAGATCACTGCATCCTCAAGATCATCACACTAATCTATTTAAATTATCTGTACTGCTGTGAACAATCTAATAGGCTGAGGGCCTGATTCAGAGCCGCTCGCAAGCGGCCGCTCGTTCGCTCCGAGCGATGTTTGCCCAACTGCGCATGCGTACGGATCGTAATACGCATGCGTGAACCAGTCAGTGCGGCCGAAAATTGTTTGTTCGCTAAATAGTGAATGCCTGCTATTTTGAGTGACAGAATGAGGCGTATGTGGGTGGTAACAGGGGAAGGTGCTTGAAAACGGGGAGTGGAGATCCGAACGCAGGCGTGCTTAAAGGTCAAAACGGGCGTTTTAAGGGTGTGCATAATTAATACAGCAGCGTCATTGACCACGTTACTGGGTTATTTTATAGCCAGAACTGCTCGCAAGATTGTGGTAGCAAAAACCAACCACAAGAATAGCGAGCAGTTCATACGCTGGTCGATGTACTCGATTAATCTAATAAATAGCGGACATGACGTAGGATGCGAGCGGCCAGGGGGCGTATTTTTTAAAAAAACGACTGCATGTTTTGTTCGCTCGTTCAGACCTAGAGGCGTGAACAGACCGCAAAGAGCGAACGGTTCATTTGAATAGCCACCCCTTTTTTCAGAACGAGCGAGCGCAAATAGCGTCCGGCTCTGAATCAGGCCCTGAGTGTATGCTTTCTGTTGATATTTTGGACATACAGATAAGGATTGATTCCAAAAATGTTTCTGACCATAGTCAAACATTTCATAAAAATGTAGTTTATTTCTCTATTGCATATTTATTTTTTCTAATCCTGTGTTGTCCTGTTGTACCTAAACTGTTTTTTACTTTTAAAACATTGTTTTTACTAGGGGGGAGATGTATCAAACCTTGGAGATGTTGGAAAGAATTCACTCCTGTGCTGCCTCTTCCCAGTACCCTGACAAGGTAGGCTGCTTCGGCAGTCACTAGGACCTGCTGGAGTCAGAGTCTGACCTCTGACATACGCTATTGCACTGCATCTCTGCGAGTATTTACTCTCTGGTATTCCATGAGGATGGTCGGAACCAGGATACTCACAGCATACAGTGCCACAATACCAAATGTATACAGCACCATTGCTAGCATCCACTGGTGTATTTACAGTAATTACTGCTGGCGCACTACAATGTCCACCAACATCCTTAGCTTTACACTGCCATTACCCTTATATTCTGCATAACGCTGTCTGCGCATTGCGGTACATGGGGTGAGCATTGCAGGGGGTACCGGGTTGGAGAGGCGCCCTCCCAGCTGCTGGCTTTTACCCCCGGTGCCAGCCAGCTAGCCAATGTTGCTCACTGCTGCGCCTGTCAAACAGTATGAAAGGAAGGCTAAGGCATTGCGAAAGTGTCACGGGTGGAAGTGCAGTGATGTAGAGATGTGTCCCCAGTGAGACACATCAGTCGATGGCAGTGGTTCATACAAGTAGACGTCGGAAGCCATGGAAGAGGCCAGAAGACGGCACGGCCAAGAAAGAAGATAGGTGGCGCCGCTGGCCAGGATGGGCAGAAGATGAGGACCAGAGAGTGCTGCAGAAGCAAGGGGCTAAAAGAAGCTCCACAATGCAGCCTCTCCCAACTTACCGGTAGGAGGCCTCAGTCACTGGTAATTTGCACTCCCCAGACCACCAGGTGTTGGGCATTAGGCCTGTGGGTGCAATCAGGCCTCAGTGTTGTGGGGCATGTTAACCAGACAGATCACTCTCTGTGCCCAAAGGTACTGTAGGTTGGCAATAGCCTGAGCTCCTGGTTAGTGGCTGGGCATTAGGCCAAGGTCACTCTCTGTGCAAAAAGATACGCAGGCAATAGCCTGAGTCGATGGTTAGTGGCTGGCCATTAGGCTCAGTTCACTCTTTAGTAACAGAAAGTTAAGGGGGCCCCTGTGTGGCATAATAGGATCCTTTCTAGTGTCCCCTGCAACTCGCTCATGCATGACCATTGGCCAAGCATGTGCATAAGGACTCCCGGGTCATAAACCCTTAAGTCCTTAAATCGCAAAGGACAGCTCTTATCAGGAGAGTTGCCTTTTTCAATTTTAGCTGCAATTGTGCAAGCATATGGCATTACTAAACGTCGCTATGATTGCAATGAGTGGTGGGATGCATCACATGCAAAATCCGAAGCTTGATGCATTCTGCTCTTGTTGCTCTACCTGATTCAATAAATCTAAGAACTGGTTAATCTGTACTATGTGTGGACCAACTGCCATCAGCACCTACAACTGCGTTACATATTTGAAACCACGTGTACCTTGGCCAAAGTGCTTAGCCGCAGGCTTGGATCCTGGAGAATCCAGTCCCTGTTAGTCATTACTGCAGAGTTTCCACTAGTATCCTACAGGCACAATGGCGGTGAATCCCATTTCAAAAACTGTGCCACAAGCAGTGATTGCCTCGCTTACGGTGCCATTTTTAAGTGCAATATGGCCGCGGTGAGCCAGTTGCAACTCATGGCATCATTGCCTTGCCCCCTTGGGATGACTGATATTAGCCAACACTAGGGAGCAAATCAGGGCCAGTGCTAGCCTTCTAGGCACCCTAGGCAAAACTCCTATATATATATATTTATAGAAATCACAGGGGTTCTGCACTCACCATTAAACAATCTGGTCACATACCATGTTGCACCCCAAATGTAGGAATGGTATATATACGCAAAACTTATCTGCCACTCCACCTGTGCAAAGTAATTTTCAACTGAGGGGCTAAATGAGTACGAGTACACACACACACACACACATATATATATATGTATTTATATACACACTACACACACAGGGTGTAACTAGTACTTTTTGGGGCCCATAGCAACATTTTTAAGGACTCCTCCCACCTAGGTCTTACACAATGCCCACAGTAGTGGTTCCCCTAAAACACTAAATGCCCACTTGTAATGGTGCCCCTTATGCAATGCCCACTGTAATGGTGCCCCTTATGCAGTGCTCCCAGCAGTAATAATTCCCCTAAAAGTAATGCCCCCTGTAGTAGTGCCCCCAGTTGTAATGCCCCCTGCAGTGCCCCCAGTAGTAAAGGCCCCTGTAGTAAGGCCCCTGTAGTGCCCCCAATAGTAAGGCCCCTGTAGTGCCCCCATATGATGCTCCCAGTAGTGCGGCCCCTGTAGTGCCCCCAGTACTAAGGCCCTGTAGTGCGGCCCCTGTAATGCCCCCAGTAGTACGCCCCCTGTAGAGCCCCCAGTAAAGTGACCCTTCTAATGCCCCCTGTAGTGCCCCCTATAGTGTGGCCCCTGTTATGCCCCCTGTAGTGCCCCCAGTAGTGCAGCCCCTGTACTGCCCCCCTGTAGTGCCCCCAATAGTGCGGCCCCTGTAATGCCCCCTGTAGTGCCCCCAGTAGTACAACCCCTGTAATGCCCCCTGTAGTGCAGCCCCTGTAGTGCCCCCTGTAGTGCAGCCCCTGTACTGCCCCTGTAGTGCCCCCAATAGTGCGGCCCCTGTAGTGCCCCCAGTAATGTGGCCCCTGTAATGCCCGCTGTAGTGCCCCCAGTAGTACGGCCCCTGTAATGCACCCTGTAGTGCGGCCGCTGTAGTGCCCCCAGTAGTGCAGCCCCTGTAATGCCCCCAATAGTGCGGCCCCTGTAGTGCCCCCAGTAAAGCCTCCTGTAATGCCCCCAATAATGCAGCCCCTGCAGTGCCCCAGTAGTGCAGCCCCTGTAGTGCCCCCAACAGTGCAGCCCCTGTAGTTCCCCCAATAGTGCGGCCCCCCGCACGCACACTCACACACACATACATACACACATACATACAAAGGCACACATAAAAAAAAAATCACAACACTTACCTTAAACCCCGCTCCAGTGCCTACTGCCGTCTGTCCCCGGCACCCGCTCCTCGGTACTATGGGAGCGACGTCATGACGCCATTCCCATAGTGCACTGCGGGACCCGGGAGACGGAGCTCAGGAGTGAGCTCCGTCCTCCGGCTGGCGCCTGGGGGGGAGTTGGTAAGAAACCTGGTGCCGCCGGGGGGGTGGGTAGAGAAGAAGCCGGGTGCCCACTGTTAACACAATCTCAGCGGGCACCCGGGCAAATGGGGGGTGGAGGTGATCGGAGGGCCTGGCACCATCTAGTGGCCGGCGCCCCAAAGAAGCTGCGTAAGCTTGCCTAGTGGAAGCGCCGGCCCTGGAGCAAATGGCAATCCAATTGTGGGGAAGAAGCAGGTCAAACAATTACTAAAAGAATAGGTGTCCTGTATTTAGTTTGTATTTAGTTTAATATTTTCTTTACAGGTCTACAGGTGTCAGCGGGCCTGTAATGTCCAGGCATGCTGACACTTGTTGTTCCACAAATGCTGCCATGCCGGGGCAAGCTTGCTGGGACCTATAGTCTAACTGTAAAGAACAATATTATCTATTTTTAACAACATGAACCCTGCATCCACAGTAATCAGGGGTGTACGGGGCATAGCCCTGCTGGTTGTTGCACAGAAGGGAGGACCGCATTTTATTTTTCAGATCCCTACTTTCTGAGAAATTCCAGCCCTGGGTTGACAAGTTTGGAGCTGGTAATGTGATGGCAGATGGACCCCACTCTGTGTGCCCTCCGACTATGGTGGTTATTGGAAAATAGGGTAACCCCACACAGTTTTTCCCCCTATTTACTGATTTGGGAGGGACCCCACAATTTTTTTTTCTTTAAAATTAACCTATTCTCTAGCCTGCACAGATCATAATGTGCATTGTAGCTCTGCCCCTTATTATATAAATTTGTGTGTGAGTGGCAGATGGTCTGCCAAATATTGAAAGAGTGTGTACGGTGACACAATCCTTTCAGTATACTGTATGCAGATTGGAGGTCTGCTGAAAAATTGGACAAGTGTGTACACATAGATTGGATGTAGAACCTGTGACCAGGTCAGGTCTATCAAATCATAACAGGACTAATTTCATCTAATATCAATTGGTTACATGTTAACTTGATGATATAGGGTGTATATGTATCACGCCTTGGAGAGAGATAAAGCAATCAGCTTCTAACTGTCTCTTTACAGACTGTGGGGTTTATTTACTAAGCCTTGGATGGAGATAAAATGAACAGAGATAACGTACCAGCCAACCAGCTACTGCCATTTTTCAAACACAGCCTGTGACATGGCAGCTGATTGGCTAGTACTTTATCTCTGTTCACTTTATCTCCATACAAGGCTTAGTAAATAGACCGCTGTGTTTGATAAATGGCTGTTAGGAGTTGATTGGATGGTACTTTATCTCTGTTCATTTTATCTCTCTCCAATGCGTTGTACATCTCCCCCATAATACATAAACCACCATACAATCTAATATTTTCTTATGGATAACTAGATTTATTGTCTTTAAATGTATTAACAGTATATGTTTGATTTCTGCCATTTCAAGCTCTTCTTTGAGTCTCCATTTTTTTCATTGCCATCCTGAAGGTTTAGTCTCCAAAATATTAAACATAGCCGTATAAATGATATTTTATTGAAGAATGTACAGTGAATTTTAGACCTGTAACCTTTTGCTGC
Source organism: Taudactylus pleione (assembly GCA_031769625.1). NCBI lineage: Eukaryota > Metazoa > Chordata > Amphibia > Anura > Myobatrachidae > Taudactylus > Taudactylus pleione. The sequence goes on from JAUIMM010000063.1 coordinate 7,800,531, forward strand.
AGTGCTGACCTTTCCTCCTGTGCAGGCAAGTTGTTGGCTAGCCTTCCTTCATGCCTGGATACACCAATTACCTGCTTCACAATGATCCTAAATAATATCTGAAAAAGTAAAACATAAAAGTAAGTAGAAATAAATACAAAATACATATAAATATATATTAAAGACAAAAATCACTACAATTATTTGTAAATAACTATTTATTGGAGAATACAAAACCAAGAACGAAGAGGTGTTTCCTCTTAAGTACTTCATTTTATCTATCAGACACTCTATTCTGGGATATGAGGATGTTAGTATTTAAGACTAGGTAATAGAACACTGTGAAGTGAGCGAGTTTCCGGCAGCAAAATATCAATGTACATGACTAATTAAAACTTAAAATAATGTTCTTCGGAGAAACATCCCTTCACTTTCCATTATGTAATGTACATTTTATATGGCGCCTAAAGTTATTGTGCGTGTTAAACAGAAGTGTACTTAAAAGGCCCAGTGTAAAATACACCATGTGGGAGAGTTGCCAACATATTAATGCAGTTTCCATGAACACTTTTCTCCTGGATGAATAATATATGGATATGTATATCATACCCAGTGAGCACTAAGTGGGGAACAGGTCACTACACCTCCTGACATAACATGGCCAGAACATGAGATCATAATTCAAATATAAAGTACTAAATACAGTACTTACAATAAATTAGTCTACACAGCCTACAGAAAGCGTAAAGATACTATATGCATCCACTGTATAAACCAAGAGAAATAGAACTGTGATAAACAGGTGTTGAGTGGTTAAAGTCACAGCCCGGCGTCTCTGATACAGAATGAGTGGTGTCTGCAGGGCGTTTAAGATGCTAATTTAAAGAAACCGTCACTATACTAAACTGCTTGGTGTGGCTCACTTGCGCTGAACGTCTCGCGCTGCCTGGCATAATGAGGCTATATTTATTAAAGGTCGATTTTAATCGGCTTTGATTTAAAATCAATCAACATCGATGTTTGTGTTTCCGGGGCTAAATCACACATTTACTAACAGACAATTTTTTATTTGGTTTTAAAGGAGTAGTAAATGAGAGATTTAGCCCTAGAAACACAACATTGATGTTAATCGATTTTTAACAATTTTAAAACAGTCAAAATCAATTAAAATATACCCCTAGGTGTATGAGGAGACTTCTGTATTCAAAGATCAGGACTGTCCATGAAATTTATAGTCAGTAGATACTGTAAGTTACCGCTTAGTTCTCCTTGCCATATATTCTGGTAACTGGCACATAAAAGGCTTAAAAGGATAGGGGGCTGCTTAGAGTTGGTTGTATTTGCAAAAAAATGTGCACTTATGTGGCTAGTTTGAGTTGTATGTATCTTAAGACATTTGCAACTTAAAAGTGTGGTGTTTTATTGTCTCTGCAAGAAGATACGTTCAAAAGCATTCATTACATTACAATATGCTGCACATGCCAGAGATGCCAGTTATCATTATCATCAATGACTGGCCCCACTCTGTAAAGGCATGCATGCACTAACACTCATAGGGGTATATTTCTCAAAGTTCGATTTTGTTTTTTGTGTGATTTGCCATTGCTAAAGGCAAAATCGAATGTAAATCAAACTTTGATAAATATACCCCATAGCCTGAGTTGGTTACTGCTAGCTAAAAACTGCAACCAACAGCAGGCCTTAGAGTTCCCTGTCATAGTGTGACATAGCACTAGCCTGTTTAGTACAGGGATAATATTCTCAAGGGAATCAAGCTGCAAAATATAAGTGCGCCCCAAGGGGCTTAGACAGCAAAACCCCCTAACCAGAGGATGTTAATGCAATTGTCAAAAGTTCAAAAAATAATGAACTCGTTCTTGATATTTTTTTTTATAAAAAAAAAGGGATGTTCTTCTTTCTTCTTTTTCATCTTCTTTCTTCTGTGGTAAACCAAATGGTAGACAAACAGAAAAACTTGTTATCTTGTTAGATGCCGATCTCCTGCTCCTTTCAGAACTACAACACAAATCAGGTGTCCGTCCATAAATAACCAATCCAGAGCAGCCTGTGAGAAATGGATACACAAAAGACTAGATAGGGATGTATACATACACATATTTGAACTAGTACGATGTCCAACACTATGGCGCCTATTTTTTACACAATAATTGCGGCATATCTCTCAAAAACTTAAATTTTTGGGGGTACTCGCAAATATTAAAGATCCCCTAAAGGTATCATGGAGGCAGGGGCAGATCTAGGCATTGTGGAGCCCAGGGCAAAAGTTCTTCGCTGCGCCCCCCCCAAATAAAAGTTTTTATAAATGGCGTTCCTATGCACGCGAGCTTCCGGAAAGGGGGCGCAACCGATCAGGGGGGTGTGTGTCCATTTAAAACACCCCCAATTCATCACAGGTACACAAATATCTAGAAACGAAAACAAGATACACATACATACTGTTGGCACATACAGAGACACATACTCAAATACAGATACCAAATACACATATACATAGCTAACTATATACACACATACACTCATATCAATAGGTATACATATATTCATATACAGTTACACATTTGCATTAAAAAACATACCACAGTCTCAGAATGCCGAGCAGCTGGCTCCTAGAGGATGGGAGGTGAAAGCAGGGGAGGAGAGCTGGGAATGGTCATCTGCACTTGTATCACAGAGGAGGTCATAGACTGGCAGCCCAGCAGCTTGTTCAAAGAGACATAGGCCGGGAAGTAAGTTTTCGGGGTTTTACCACATTTTCCGTATGTGTCATCTCCTGGCCGCCAGGGCTCCAATGCAGAGGGGAAGCCTTTGGGCTTCTACTGCATTGCGCTGCTATGAGAGATCCGATCCCTCCCAGTATGCCCCGTGGCTGCCACGTCATTCTGCGCATGTGCTGATGGACTCCTGGGTCATAAACCCGGAAGTCCACTACACAGCGCAGATCGCAAACGACAGCTCTTATCGGAAGAGCTGTCCTTTGTGCTACTGATTGCATATGTTAGTGCATATGCGATCAGTAGGTATGCAAAGCATGGCGGGATGTAGTCCCACCCATAGCTCAAATCTCAGAAAGAGAAACTCAGAGGACAGGGGAGGAAAGCTGGGAACAGGTGCCTGCGCTGATATTACAGCGGAGGTCAGTGACAGGAAGCCCGGCAGGTAGTTTTTAGAGCAGGGGAGGAGAGATGAGAAGGGCGTACGTGCTGGTATTACAGCAGAGGTCCGTAACAGACAGCCAGGAAGCTGTAAAGATGATCCTCCACAGAGGGGTAGGGGATAATGGGCAGCGGCTGCAGCTGATAAGACCTGCTGCCATGGCCGCCTATAGGGATGCCAATCCCGGGCCGTTTTTTCAATCCCGGGATTCGGGATTGAAAAATGCTCAATCTCGGGATCCCTGGCATTGAGTTGGCAAGAGTTGGTCATTTAATATATTTTTTTCTTGTGGGCTATTGCTGGGCCATGAATGTTTTCCTATTTCTGGGGTGTTAGGGCTCAGCCAGGGCCCCCAAACACCACATGTACTATAAAATAAATACCATTCATGGCCCAGCACAGGCCCACAGGAAAAAAAATAAATCTTTCATGGCTGGGCCCCAACAGTCAGCAGCATAAAACAATAAACATTTATGGCCGACTGTCACAGCTACAGATTCTTGAGACTCCTGAGGAGAAACAGGCTTAACAGGTGGTACAAACTGAGGGGGTTTAAGGAATGACCTTCTCATGAAATAGCACCGGCATGCAATGTTAAAAGTAAACAAGATTTATTCAAAGACAAGACTGTGCTGAAAAGTTCTAGATACTTAAGCATGAAGTCTCCATAAGGCAAAGTTCAGATTATCACAACAAGCAGGTGTCAGGATAGTCACGCAAGAACGAACGTTCATATCATACCAACTAACAGGTGCGGAGTTGAACTCCGTGAGGTGATGAAGATCCGGTATGGGGCTGAGCCCCAAGACGTTACAAAGATCTGGTATGAAGTGGTGCGGGGTTGAGCCCTGAGACGTAACTGAAAATCCGGTATGGGGCGGTTTGGGGTTGAGCCCCGGGACGTGACTGAAATCCGGTATGGAGTTGAGCCCCAAGGTGCAAAGGAGATCCGGTATGAGGAGGTGCTGGGATTGAGTCCCAAAATGTGACGGAGGTCCGGTGTGGAAAGGTGCAGGGTTGAGCCCTGAAGTGCAGTGAAGATCTGGTATGGGGTTGAGCCCCAAGACGTGATAGAGGTCCAGTGTGAAGAGGTACAGGGTTGAGCCCTGAGATGAAGCAGAGATCCGGCGTGAAGAGGCTTTTATGATGCAGTTGACAACTGTTAGTTGAAGGTAAACATGAAGAGACCATGAAACGGCAGCAAAGTTAAGCTAGTAGTACAGCAGAGACTACCAGCAGAGTTAGGTTTAGTATTGCAGCAGAGATTTCAGTAGCAGCGCTGGGATCTGTAGTGCCATCAAGTATTTGTAGCAGAACCCGGCAAAGAGAGGCCCTGATTCAGAGCCAGACGCTCTGACAGAGCGCTCACTCTGAATCAGGGCCGTCCCTCTTAATTTTTGAAGTGGCCTCCTGGCCACTCGCATAGCTGTGGGTGACCACCCACAGCTGTAGCGAGCGGCCAAAATGATGGTCGTGATGGTCAAGACCATTGCGACCATCGGGCTTGCGACGAGACCCTTGCGGTAGGGTCTCGCTGACGCAAGCCCTGGAGTGCTTTTGGCACTATCAGAGCCAAAAGCACTCCCACTGACATCACTAGTGATGTCAGTGGGGCCGGCCCCAGATGGTAGGCGTTCCCATGGGAACGCCTCCATCTGGGCAGCCACGCCCCTGGCACGCCCAACAAAGGGGGCATGCTGTCAATGACCATCGACAGCATGCCCCCTTCGGTACGAGACCCATAACGACGGCTTGGCCATCGTTATTCGGGTCTCGCGCATGCGCACGACGGAGCCGCCTCCGTCGTGCACATGCACACTTGGGCAACATCGACCCGCTTGTGAGCGCTGAGTGCTCGCGAGCGGGTCTGAATCAGGCCCAGAGTCCACAGCATATATCAAGTACAGCGAGGATCTGGCAGGAGTCCAAGGAAGAACCTGAAGGTAACGTTGCACAATACTCAATTAGTAGCAGACTTTTATACCAGATGCATGAAATCCATTGGAGGTGTTAATACATGTAACCCAGACAGAATCAGGTTTAGAAAACCAAGTAATCACAGACCCCAGCAAGCAGACAATGCCCACGGAATAGAGGATCACTTTAACTCTCTGTATACTCCATGCGCAAAAACGCCAGCAGCCCGGAAGGATACTCCATCGACCACAATGGAAACTTGGCAAGTGTAGTTTATCTTTAAACAGGGATACAGTTCAGGTTCTGACACAACTCTGGCCCCAGTCCCCTGCAGGAATAAAATTACTTTCAGCCAAGCGTTGGGCTGCACTGCGCACGCTGCGTAACCTCTGACGTCACACGGTGGCAATGCCGCGCACAGCCGGGCAGCATCTGAGCTGAGTGCTCATGACTCAGCGCTGCCCGGCAACAAATAAAGATGGAGACCTTTTTTATTTTTAAATATATTTATAAGGGGACTCAGTGGCGCCCTCCAGGGTTCGGAGCTCCGGCCGACGTCCCGGTTAGCCCGCCCCTAGAACCGTCCCTGCATGGAGGGACAGCAGCAGATATTTCCAATATATGCCATGTCCAAGTAGAAACAGCCCCCATAGGTGTATATGGAAGCTACTAGGTTGTCAGATTTACCAATTTCTGGAATATGAAGCGTTCTGAAACTTGGCCCCGGCAGCTACAGTAACACCATTTCTGCACGTCACACAATTTACCGGGAGAAGCTTTGTAGGAACCTTCCCCAGGAATGGCCGCTGTACAAGCACAGTTAGCAGACCACACATGCACAGTAGCACACAGGGGTCCCAAAAGAGGAGTGAAATGATTGCATTAGAGATAATTTCATTTCTTACAAATCGCAGGAATGGGCTCCTTTTGGAATTCCTGTCCTTGCATGTGTATTTTAGTATGTTTGTGCAAAACTTAATTTCTTATTGCCGCAAATAGCAGTGATGAGAAATTACAATTATCGTGTCTAAAACCTTATAATTATAAAAATGCCCACAAATGAGATCCATATTCTGAATGAACAGACACATATAATGAAATGATACTGTAGATTACACATTAAACAAGAAAAGGGTCAGTTCCATTGCAACAGTATGTATCACTGAGATGTATTGATCTGCATCCAGGATCTTGCCATGTGAATTTGGAATACTTATAACTGAATACTACATTCTGTACTTGCACTGTTTTGTCTTAGGTACATTTGTTTCTACTGGTTAACACATGAAAGCTCTCATCTGTAGATATGATTGGAAAGAGAATGAGCAAAACACATTTGATACATTTGCTGATGCTACAAATGTACAAATAGTTAATTTTAAAACATTCAGTCAAACTTCATTAATTTCATTGAAGGAAACATAGGGGGCAGCCTTGATCAATTTTTAAAACAAGAAAATCTATTGCTCCATTAATGAGATGTTCCAGAAAGTGCAGTACTTTATCTAGGAGAATCCAGGATACTGTTACTATAAAAATAACAATACGTAGTTACATTAAAAATGTTATTGGACATATGGATTTGCTTAATAGCACACCCTTTTAAAGGGATATGAATTAATCACTTACACAGATGAAGAGAAGCATGTCAGCTACAGTAGGTTAGTTTAAGAGCAGATGTGAGATGCATAATAAGCAATGTGTAAATACAGTTTCCAGGAACACTTTGTTGCTGCACAGGTGTACATCACTCTTAACGGACATAAATTAACCCCACCATGACATGGCTACTGAATAGATTAGGATTAACTCTGATTCATATGGGGTGTTGAACATCACAGGCTTCCTGCACCAGTTTAGTAGGAGTCTCTGATTTAATAGTTTTTATTCCACACAGACTTCCTCCTATGATTTATCGCAGGGATTCACTGTAAAAACTCAGGGCCTGATCCGAGTTTTACGCTAATCCAATCACAATTGCAACCTCTCGCGAATCGCAGTTGCTAAAATATCATATTGCCTTCCAAAGCACAGCCAAGCATAGGGACGCCCACTGCTGCCTTCTAATAGTTGTCAGACGATGTACAACAGTGTAAACATCTGTAACACTGATGCACATCTGGCACTCATGCAGCATGTAATACCCCTTTTACGGAATTTTGGTGGAAAAGGGGTATAAGTCAGGTCTGACCAGCAGCAAACACTTCACTTCTCCTGACACTCAGAAAGCTCTCATGCTGTTAAAGAGATCGCAATGGCTGATTTATGCACGCCCATGAAATGGCGTTTAAATGGTCAGACACACCTGCGTTTTTCTAAGTACAACCCCGTTACATCCTCCAAACGCTAATGTAACCCCCCTTTTATCACTAAAGGGTCACCAGGTTACTAACACCTTTGTTACTCCTAATGTACCCACCCTTAGCATTCCTCTAAACGGTGTACATCCCCATTGTCAGTGCCTCCACCCAGGTTAATTATTTTAAATGTCAAAGGGGCTTACCTGGGAAAACCCAGTGATAGAATATATAGTGTCAGTATAAGTTTTCTTTGACTACTGCATGTATATATATTAGGGGTGAGCGGGTTCGGATTTCTGAAATCCGAACCCCCCCGAGCCCCCCCGATCCGAGTCCGATCCGAGTCAGGCTCGACTTTTCCCGCCTGACTCGGTTCTGAAATCGAGGCAAAACGTCATCATCCCGCCTTCCGAGTCTCGCGGGTTTTGGATCCTATATAAGGTACCCGCGTCGGCGCCATTTTCTCACTCGGCTGTGGACAGTGAAGAGGGAGGGTGGGAGTTAGGGCTGGCTGGGCTGTGTAGTGTAGTGTAGTGTAGTGCTGCTGTTGTCCACTACTTCAAAGTCCATAGGGGCTGGCTGTGTTGTGCTGTGCTGCTGTTGTTAATAGGGGCTGTGTCCACTACTTCAAAGTCCATAGGGGCTGGCTGGACTGTGTTGTGCAGTCAGTTCTCCATAGGGGCTGTGGTCACTCCAAAGTCCTGTGCAGTGTCCCAGTCCTAAAGGGGTGCTGTAGTGTTGTCCAGGGGGTGCTCTGTCCATCAGGGGTGCTCCCCCCAAGTGCTAAAAAAATAATATATTTTCTGTGTTTGTGAATTGTGTGCGCAGTAGCCGCACGTGCATCAACAAAGTAGTGCCAAGCGTGCGCCTGTGTCATAAGTAAACGGCCGGCTGGCTTGACCGTTAAAGGGTGCTGTAACCCCCGAAAGTACACTCCAGTCCAAACCAAAAAAAAATTATTTTCTGTGTTTGTGAATTGTGTGCGCAGTAGCCGCACGTGCATCAACAAAGTAGTGCCAAGCGTGCGCCTGTGTCATAAGTAAAGGGCCGGCTGGCTTGACCGTTAAAGGGTGCTGTAACCCCCAAAGTACACTCCAGTCCAAATCAAAAAAAAATTAATTTTCTGTGTTTGTGAATTGTGTGCGCAGTAGCCGCATGTGCATCAACAAAGTAGTGCCAAGCGTGCACCTGTGTCATAAGTAAAGGGCCGGCTGGCTTGACCGTTAAAGGGTGCTGTAACCCCCGAAAGTACACTCCAGTCCAAATCAAAAAAAAATTAATTTTCTGTGTTTGTGAATTGTGTGCGCAGTAGCCGCACGTGCATCAACAAAGTAGTGCCAAGCGTGCGCCTGTGTCATAAGTAAAGGGCCGGCTGGCTTGACCGTTAAAGGGTGCTGTAACCCCCAAAGTACACTCCAGTCCAAACCCCCCCAAAAAAATTATTTTCTATGTTTGTGAATTGTGTGCGCAGTAGCTGCACGTGCAAAAACAAAGTAGTAACAAGCGTGTGCCTGTGTGATAAGTAAAGGGCCAGCTGGCTTGACCGTTAAAGGGTGCTGTAACCCCCAAAGTACACTCCAGTCCAAACCAAAAAAAAAATTATTTTCTGAGTTTGTGAATTGTGTGCGCAGTAGCCGCACGTGCATCAACAAAGTAGTGCCAAGCGTGCGCCTGTGTCATAAGTAAAGGGCCGGCTGGCTTGACCATTAAAGGGTGCTGTAACCCCCAAAGTACACTCCAGTCCAAATCAAAAAAATATATATTTTCTGTGTTTGTGAATTGTGTGCGCAGTAGCCGCACGTGCATCAACAAAGTAGTGCCAAGCGTGCGCCTGTTTCATAAGTAAAGGGCCGGCTGGCTTGACCGTTAAAGGGTGCTGTAACCTCCAAAGTACACTCCAGTTCAAACCAAAAAAATAATATTTTTTGTGTGTTTGTGAATTGTGTGCGCAGTAGCCGCACGTGCATCAACAAAGTAGTGCCAAGCGTGCGCCTGTGTCATAAGTAAAGGGCCGGCTGGCTTGACCGTTAAAGGGTGCTGTAACCCCCAAAGTACACTCCAGTCCAAACCAAAAAAAAAATTATTTTCTGTGTTTGTGAATTGTGTGCGCAGTAGCCGCACGTGCTTCAACAAAGTAGTGCCAAGCGTGCGCCTGTGTCATCATAAGTAAAGGGCCGGCTGGCTTGACCGTTAAAGGGTGCTGTAACCCCCAAAGTACACTCCAGTCCTATCCAAAAAAATATATATTTTCTGTGTTTGTGAATTGTGTGCACAGTAGCCGCACGTGCATCAACAAAGGAGCAGCGCCAAGCGTGCGCCTGTGTCCCATAAGTAAAGAGCCGGCTGGCTCATTTCTTAAAGGGTGGTGTAACCCACAAAGTGCACTACTCTCCAGCAAAAATAAAAAAATATTTTCTGTGTTTAGCCGCACGTATATATCAAATCGATATAACATAAATGGAGGACCAAACTTTCTCCGATAAAAATTAAATAGAGAAAGATCAAGAACCACTTCCTCCTAGTGCTGAAGCTGCTGCCACTAGTCATGACATAGACGATAACATGCCATCAACGTCGTCTGCCAAGGCCGATGCCCAATGTCATAATAGAGGGCACATACAATCCCAAATGACAAAGTTCAGGAAAATGACCTTGAAAAAAACATTTAAATCAGCTGAAGAGAAACGTAAACTTGCCAATATGCCATTTACGACACGGAGTGGCAAGGAACGGCTAAGGTCGATCCCTAGTATGTTCATGACTAGTGGTTCAGCTTCACATGACGATGGAAGCCCTCCTCCCACTAAAAAAATCAAAAGATTTAAGCTGGCAAAAGCACAGCGAAGAACTGTGCTTTCTAAGAAGATATCACAAATCCCCAAGGAGAGTCCAAGTGTGGTGGTGGTTGTGATGCCTGACCTTCCCAGCACTGGACGGGAAGAGGTGGCTCTTTCCACCATTTGCACGCCCCCTGCAAGTGCTGAAAGGAGCACCCACAGTCCACTTGCTGATATGCAAATTGAAGATGTCACTGTTGAAGTACAACAGGATGAGGATACCGGTGTAGCTGGCGCTGAGGAGGAAGTTGGCGAGGAGGATTCTGATGGTGATGTGGTTTGTTTAAATCAGGCTCTGGGGGAGACAGTTGTTGTCCGTGGGATGAAAAAGCCCATCACGGTCATGCCTGGGCAGAAGACCAAACATTCCACCTCTTTGGTCTGGCAATATTTCTATCCAAATCCGGACAACAACTGTCTTGCCATATGTACCTTATGTATAGGTGGAATAAGTAGGGGTAGGGACGTTAACCACCTAGGAACATCCTCCCTTATACGGCACCTGCAGCGCGTTCATAATAAGTTACTGTCAAGTTCAGAAACTTTGGCTAAGACCGTAAGCAGTCCAGGGACACCTAAATCCCGTTGTCCTGTTGTATCCAAGCGCCAGCAAACCACACCGTCAACTCCCTCCTCGTCAATTTCCTCCTTAGTCAGGATCGGAAGTAGTCCTGCAGGCCATGTCACTGGCATGACTGACTCTCCTATCTCGGATTCCTCCGGAGGATCCTGCATTGCTACGCCTCCTGCTGCCGCTGCTGCTGTTGCTGCTGCTGGGAGTCGTTCATCATCCCAGAGAGGAAGTAGGAACACCACTACTTTTACTAAACAATTGACCCTCCAACAGTCCTTAGCGAGGAGGATGAAGTACGACAGCAGTCATCCTGAAGCAAAACGTATAACTGAGGCCTTGACTGCTATGTTGGTGTTAGACGTGCGTCCGGTATCCGCCATTAGTGCAGTGGGATTTAGACAATTGATGGAGGTAGTGTGTCCCCGGTTCCAAATCCCGTCTGGATTCCACTTCACTAGGCAGGCGATACCGAGACTGTACAGAAATGTCAGAAAAAGTGTCCTCAGTGTCCTGAAAAATGCTGTTGTACCCAATGTCCACTTAACCACGGACATGTGGACAAGTGGAACAGGGCAGACTAAGGACTATATGACTGTGACAGCCCATTGGGTAGATGTATCACCTTACGCAGCAACAGCAGCAGCATCACCAGTCGCAGCATCTCAGAAACGCCAGCTCGTTCCAAGGCAGGCTACGCTGTGTATCACCGGTTTCAGTAAGAGGCACACCGCCGACAACCTCTTAGAGAAACTGAGGGAAATCATCGCCCAGTGGCTTACCGCACTTAGACTCTCCTGGGGATTTGTTATATCTGACAACGCCACCAATATTGTGCGGGCATTACATCTGGGCAAATTCCAGCACGTCCCATGTTTTGCTCACACAATAAACTTGGTGGTGCAGAATTTTCTGAAAAGTGATAGGGGCGTGCAGGAGACGCTTTGGGTGGCCCGAAAAATTTCAGGCCACTTTCACCATTCAGCGACTGCGTGCCGAAGACTGGAGCGCCAGCAAACACTCTTGAACCTGCCCCGCCATCACCTAAAGCAAGAGGTTGTGACGCGTTGGAACTCAACCCTCTATATGCTTCAGAGGATGGAGGAGCAGCAAAAGGCCATTCAAGCCTATACATCCACCTATGACATAGGCAAAGGAGGGGGTATGCACCTGACTCAAGCGCAGTGGAGAATGATTTCCGTGTTGTGCAAGGTTCTCCAGCCCTTCGATTTTGCCACACGTGAAGTCAGTTCAGACACTGCCAGCTCGAGTCAGGTCATTCCCCTCATCAGGCTTTTGCAGAAGCAGCTGGAGAAAGTGAAGGAGGAGCTAAGACGGAGCGATTCCGCTCGGCATGTGGGACTTGTGGATGAAGCCCTTCATTCGCTTTGCCAGGATTCCAGGGTGGTCAATCTGTTGAAATCGGACCACTACATTTTGGCCACCGTGCTCGATCCTAGGTTTAAAGCCTATGTGGTGTCTCTCTTTCCGGCCGACACAAGCCTGCAGAGGTGCAAAGACCTGCTGGTGAACACACTGTCAGCTGAAGCGGAACGTGACACGTCAACAGCTCCTTCTTCATTTTCTCCCGCAACTGGGGCTGCCAGGAAAAAACTTAGGTATCCTAAGCAACCCGCTGGCGGTGATGCAGGGCAGGCAGGACCAAGTTTGGACATCTGGTCCAGACTGAAGGACCTGGCAACAATCTCTGACATGTCTACTGTCACTGCATATGATACTGTCACCATTGACAGAATGGTGGAGGATTACATCGGTGACAGCATCCAAGTAGGCATGTCAGACAGTCCATACCTGTACTGGCAGGAAAAAGAGGCAATTTGGAGGCCCCTGTACAAACTGGCTCTATTTTACCTGAGTTGCCCCCCCTCCAGTGTGTACTCCGAAAGAGTGTTTAGTGCAGCCGGGAACCTTGTCAGCGAAAGGCGTAGGAGGTTGCTTCCACAGATGTGGAGAAGATGATGTTCATCAAAATGAATTATCAGCTCTTCCAGGGAGACCAGCCTCCAGAACGTACAGAGGGACCTGTGGTGGTGAATTCAAGTGGGGACGAGTTAATGCTTTGTGAGGATGAGGATGTACACACTGAAGAGGGTGAGGAATCGGTGGATGAGGAGGATGAGGATGACATCTTGCCTCCGTAGAGCCAGTTTGTGCAGGGACACATTAATTGCCAGCTTGTTTTGTGGGGGCCCAAACGAACCAATCATTTCAGCCACAATTGTGTGGCAGACCCTGGTGCTGAAATGATTGGTTTGTTAAAGTGTGCATGTCCTGTTTATACAACATAAGGGTGGGTGGGAGGGCCCAAGGACAATTCCATCTTGCACCTCTTTTTTTTCTTTGCATTATGTACAGTTTGGGGCCTAGTTTTTCAAACTGCCATCCTGTCTGCCACTGCAGTATCACGCCTAGATGGGTCACGTGTTTGTGCCGCCCACTCGTGTCGCTTAGCATAGTCATCCAGCTACCTCGGTGCAACCTTTTGGACATAAAAACACTATTGTGAGGTGTGAGGTGTTCAGAATTGACTGGAAATGAGTGGAAATTAAGGTTATTGAGGTTAATAATAGCATAGGAGCAGAAAAACCTACAAATTCTGTGATTTTAGCTGTTTTTATGCTTTTTTTTAAAAAAATACAGATCCAAAACACAAAACCCAGAACCCAAAACACGGAAGGGTGGTTTTGGCAAAACCAATCCAGATCCAAAACACGAAGAAAGATCAAGATCCAAAACTAAAACACAACACACGAAAAGTGGCCGGTGCACACCCCTAATATATATATATATATATATATATATATATATATATATATATATATATATATATATATATTAAAATATTCAACCACCTGTTATTTCTTTTTTTTTCAGGTCTCTCAACTCTCCACTGGTGACGCTGTTCCAGTTCCTAAAAGGTAAGTACTATGCACCACTCTTGAATAGGTTAACACTTTGTATTATGTAATTCATGTAGCAAAATACCTCATATCATGACATGTTACATAACAAACACAATATACTTTGTTTCCATATGCAAATGGAATATTCAATTACAATATAATCACTTAACTCTGAATAATATGCCCAACACTTAGCCTTTGCCTACGAGTCTGTTAGCGTAGAGAATACTGAGTGCTTAAAGGTCCAGAACCCTAGAGCATAAGTCCTGTTGTACTTAACAAAATAAAAGGAAGTTCATATATTTATTCCAGTTCAAGGCTGTATTATAAGTGCTGGGGTGAATAATATTGTATATTGACACTGACAAGTATTATAACAACTTACATGTGAGTCTTAAAAAATGGAACCAGTGCCTCATCCTTACAGCTAGAATATGCTGTTTTCAGATAGTTGTAGTAAGAATATATATCCAATATCTATATCCTATACTGTAATCCTCAGGTATAAGTATTATGTATTTAATTGTATCCTTCCCTCTCTTCTTTCCTTTATGCTGAAAGCTATCTCCTTTGGATATAATAAAATGTCTCATATAGACACTATGAATTCCTCTCTTTTTTCCTTTTCTGTTCTTCCCCGAATGTAATCTAAAGATTACTGTAATGTTCCTTGAATGCCATATACTTCTTATTACCACTGCCACTATTTACAGCATCATCCACACAGCTGACATGCGCTGAAACTCTCTCTCCATATGAATGTCAGTACCACAACCAAGTATGTACTCCTTGTGGACAGAGTATATGGGATAACACCGCTCTTCTGTCCTCAACAGTGGTCTCTATATATGGGCTATATGTAGATGTGTAGGTGCCAAGTACTATTTACTCACAGTCCCCTCAATATTGCTGCTTGTATAAGCGCTGCTCCTGCTTTCTCCTTGTCACCACTGCTACCTCAGCACTGATCCCTCTGTCAGTGCTCCTGCTGCCGTCCTTTACACTGATCCCCCTGTCAGTGCTGCTGCTGCTGTCCTTTACACTGATCCCCCTGTCAGTGCTGCTGCTGCCGTCCTTTACACTGATCCCCCTGTCAGTGCTGCTGCTGCTGTCCTTTACACTGATCCCCCTGTCAGTGCTGCTGCTGCCGTCCTTTACACTGATCCCCCTGTCAGTGCTGCTGCTGCTGTCCTTTACACTGATCCCCCTGTCAGTGCTGCTGCTGCCGTCCTTTACACTGATCCCCCTGTCAGTGCTGCTGCTGGCGTCCTTTACACTGATCCCCCTGTCAGTGCTCCTGTTGCTGTCCTTTACACTGATCCCCCTGTCAGTGCTGCTGCTGCCGTCCTTTACACTGATCCCCCTGTCAGTGCTGCTGCTGCTGTCCTTTACACTGATCCCCCTGTCAGTGCTGCTGCTGCCGTCCTTTACACTGATCCCCCTGTCAGTGCTGCTGCTGCTGCTGTCCTTTACACTGATCCCCCTGTCAGTGCTGCTGCTGCCGTCCTTTACACTGATCCCCCTGTCAGTGCTGCTGCTGCTGACCTTTACACTGATCCCCCTGTCAGTGCTGCTGCTGCCGTCCTTTACACTGATCCCCCTGTCAGTGCTGCTGCTGCTCTCCTTTACACTGATCCCCCTGTCAGTGCTGCTGCTGCCGTCCTTTACACTGATCCCCCTGTCAGTGCTGCTGCTGCTGCTGTCCTTTACACTGATCCCCCTGTCAGTGCTGCTGCTGCCGTCCTTTACACTGATCCCCCTGTCAGTGCTGCTGCTGCCATCCTTTACACTGATCCCCCTGTTAGTGCTGCTGCTGCCGTCCTTTACACTGAAACGGCCTCACCTCCTAGCTCTCTCTCCCACTGGCTGTCGACCGAGCTCCCATGAGGCAAAGGAGGAGGCTTGTAGCTGACAGCCTCCCTGTAACTACGGAGGTGCTGCCCAGCACAGTGGGGACTCACCAGGCACTCTCACCCACACTGGCCATGCCCCGAACAGCGTGGGTCCCTCCGCTCCTCCGCCGTCGGGACCACCTCCCGCGATGCCGCCTCCTGCAAGACAGGGTGAGTACCCCTGTCTCACCTTCTTCCCCAGCTCCAGCTGGGCTCCCTCTCCAGCTCTGCCCTCCTCTGCCCGGCAGCACATCACCACTCACTGGCTTCCAGGGTCACAGGAGGGCAGGCACTAGAGGGAGGGACCTGCAAACTGCCTCCCAGCTGCTGCTAACAGCTGTTATATATCCTCCACCTCACCGGATCTTCTTTTCCTGACAGGAACCAATTCACTCCCATCTATATTACTCCGCCCCCTTCTGCAACTATCACCAATGTCTGTGAAATGTATATTTGCAGCATGAAGCACTAAAGTCCACTGGCATCATAGATATCTAACATGCACAGGGTACATACATTTCCACATATTTACTTATACTTACATCACATCACAGTATATTTAACATTTGCCTCATAAATGGCATTTTGCTGTAAATAGATGAATGAAAATATATACCTGTTTCAATTGTACATATGAATTATATTTATATGTAATATATCTCCATAACCCTAACCAGGGTTACACAAACTACCTGTAACTCACTTTGTGAGTTATTTCTCTGTAGAGCGCGATCCCAGTGCAATTGCTGCGTTTGCAGACCCTCCAACATGACCCGTTCCATTAGGTACAAAATGCTCTGCTCCTGGACTTCCCTCTTAATTTTTGATTGCATCCACCTGTGGTGAATCACCTGTCTAATCAATTACCTAGTGCTACACAGGTGACTGCAATCATACGTTAGGTGGGAAGTCTAGGAGCAGAGTATTTTGTACATAATGGAACGGGTCATGTTGGAGAGTAGGCGTTTGCACAGTGTGGCTTTTGCGTGTGTGCAATGGCAAACAATTGTTTGTTCTGCGTAAATATTGGCTTTGTGAAAGTCTCTGAAACATGCCCTCAGTCAGACAAACTGCTGCTGTGGGAAAAGAAAATGTAATTCCTATATTGCTGCATACTGATGTGTTCCCATAGACATCAGCATCCATACGCCATACGGCGTAAGACACTCCAAAAGTGTAGCATACTGTCTTTTTCTTTAAATGTATTATTATTTGCATTGTAGACGCAGCAAAACACCACTCAAAGTATACTATAGACACTGGGCTGTGACATGAACCACACAGGAATTAGTTTTAAACACGTACAAAATCGCAGTCAGGAGCTGATTGGTTGGTACTTTATCTCTCTCTACAATGCTTAGTACATCTACCCCTTAGTGTGAGAAAAAGCCACGGCCGCTGCATTGTAGCACTTTGTATACAGATAAAGGGGTCTATATACTAAGCAGTGTTAGGAGACAGAGTGAAAAATGATAAGAAAGTGATAAGGTGCCAGCCAATCAGCTCCCACCTGCCATCTCACAGGCTGTGATTGCAAAATTACATTTGGGAGCTGATGGGTGGCAGGGAGGAGCAGCTGAGAGGTACCCATGGGAGACAACCAGAGGTGGACCGGATGCCGAGCTACTCAGCGTAAGGGCTGTGACAGCTGAGTGGCAGGGATGTATGCTTGAAAAGCCGGTCTGACAGAGGTTATCCAGTCAGCGGTTATTGGATCTCCCACATTCCTAGTGACAAGCAGCGCTCAGCACACAGAGCATCTGCCTTCAGGAGGTGGTCAGCAGATATCAAATGGGATCAGGCTGTTAGTTGTTATTCCACACTTCTAGAGCAGACAGAGGGCCTGATTCAGACCCGCTCGCGAGTGCTGAGCGCTCGCAAGCAGGTCAATGGTGGCCCAGTGCGCATGCGCACGATGGAGCCAGCTGCGTCGTGCGCATGCGCGAGACCCGGATAGTGACTGGCAAACCGTCGTTCCAGGTCTCGTACCAAAGGGGGGTGCTGTCGATGTTGAGTGACAGCACGCCCCCATTGGTGGGCGTGTCGGGGGCATAGCTGCACAGACGGAGGCATTCACATGGGAACGCCTACCGTCTGGGGCCGGCCCACTGACATCACAAGTGATGTCAGTGGGAGTGCTTTCGGCTCTGTTTGAGCCGAAAGCATGCCAGGGCTTGCAGCAACGAGACCCTACCACAAGGGTCTCGTCGCAAGCCCGATGGTCATGATGGTCTTAACAATCGCGACCATCTTCCTGGCCGCTCGCTATAGCTGTGGGTGGTCACCCACAGCTATACGAGCGGCCAGGAGGCCGCTCTAAAAACCAAGAAGGATGGTCCTGATTCAGAGCGAGCGCTCTGTCAGAGCATCCGGCTCTGAATCAGGGCCAGAGCCTCTACACAGGAAAGATAACTATACTTTTAGGAGAGATACACATGTATATATCTGTCTACACCAGCCCTGAGTGTAAATAACTTATTGCACACATTTTAGGAAATAGGGATGTGTAGTGCGAGTATATACAGCATAGAGAACCATATAGACTGAGGGCCTCATTCAGAGGCGGTCGTAGGATGCAAGCGGTCGCTCACAAACAGGGCGGCCACTTGCATCCTGAACGGCCGCCTCCATGTCGGTCGTTAGGCTGTGGGTTAACACCCACAGCTCTAACGACCGCTAGGGAGATGGTCGCGATGGTCAAGACCATCGCGACCATCTGGGCTTACGACGAGACTCTAGGGTAGGGTCTCGTCAACCTTAAGCCCCTGGGAGCTTCCTGCTCTGTTTGAGCAGGAAGCTCCCCACTGACATCACTGATGATGTCAGTGGGGATGCCCACAAAACGGCAAGCATTCCGAAAGGAACGTCTCCGTTTGGCCGGGCACGCCCCCTGCCCATCCAGCAAATGGAGCGAGCTGTCAATCAACATCGACAGCTCGCTCCGTCTGCTTCGAGCCCGCTAACGACGAGTGATCCGTCGTTAGCGGGGGCTCGCACATGCGCATGACGGAGCAGTCTCCATCGTGCGCATGCCATGTGGACCAACATCGAGTCAGTTACGAGCGCTCAGCACTGGCGACTGACTCTGAATAAGGTCACATGACTCTCAGCAGTTATATCGTCAATAGCCAATTACCTAACCAAATACATCAAACCAGAGAAGATTTGCATTGCTAAGTATCCATTCAGTTAAGTGGAGGAGCAGTCATTTGCAGCCACCCTAAATTGAAACTTTAGTATCGTTAACTAAGGAGGATACTTTAAAGCAGACCTGGCCAAAAGGTAGATCGCGATCTACCGGTAGCTCACAGGGCATCGGTCAGTAGATCTTGACCAACTGAAGTAAAATAAACCTGAAACAGCTACTGGAGCCTCGGAAGCCCAGCTCCCAGTAGTGCAGTATGCGGATGACGTCGTGGCATCACCCACCCACTGTATGGAGCCTGCCGCCAGGGGCACCGAGAGGGGGGAGAGCGGGTACAATTTACCCGGGCCCAGGCTTCCAGAGGGTCCCGGTGGGGGCCCGGGTCGGTGCCGCCCTCCCTCCCTTCCCCCCTTCACAGCATTGCTGTGTGCTGGGATGCAGTGGGAGATTGCTCGTGGCTTCTAGGTAGAAGCCACAGCAATCTCCTATGCCTGAGGGGGGGATCCATCACACTGATTGCGCCCCCCTGTGCGCTGGGCTGAGGGGCTCACAGCGCCCCTTCCCCGCTTTGCGGTGCTGCAAAAGTATTTTTTTTTTCAAGTTAGCATGGCCACGCCTCCCGTGATTAGGCCACGCCCCCTCTTTACCGGGGCCCGGCGGCGCTCTCTACGGCCCTGCCTGCCGCTGCTGCTGTCAGCATGCCTGGCCCCACAGAGTGTGCTCAGTG
The DNA here is from genome assembly GCA_031769625.1 of Taudactylus pleione. Classification (NCBI taxonomy): domain Eukaryota; kingdom Metazoa; phylum Chordata; class Amphibia; order Anura; family Myobatrachidae; genus Taudactylus; species Taudactylus pleione. Next base: position 7,819,997 of record JAUIMM010000063.1, read on the forward strand.
TCATGGGGAACTGCTGTCCCACCAGCACATATGCTCCTCACAGCACCAAGCTCATCTCCAGATTGATAGCAGCAAACTTGTGATTGTTATATGCGCGGTAAAGGGACTACAGGGTGATGCTGCCAGGGCACAGCCTAGGGATGGCCATCAACTATTGATGTTTCAAAACATTGATGGTTCCCAGCCGATATCAACTAGTTTTGCCATCGATGGCAGAGAACAACTGAGTGACTGACTGACTTATTTAGTTTTTAAATAAAACAACCCCTTATATTATTACGCAGTTGAGATAATTTAAGTTTATTACAAGTTTATGGTATGAAGGGAGGATGTAAGAGACTGCAGATCTTTGGCACCTCTGTACACCTCAAAATGGCGTATACTTTGCTTTGTTATGTTTTATTTTTGTGCTTGTCTTTTTTGTATAATACTAATGTATTTTTTTATGTATGTGAGAGCTGTTGTATAATTCTACTGTATTTTATGTATGCGAGAGCTGTTGTATAATACTACTGTATTTTATGTATGCGAGACCTGTTGTATAATACTACTGTATTTTATGTATGCGAGAGCTGTTGTATAATACTACTGTATTTTATGTATGTGAGACCTGTTGTATAATACTACTGTATTTTATGTATGTGAGAGCTGTTGTATAATTCTACTGTATTTTATATATATGTGAGAGCTGTTGTATAATTCTACTGTATTTTATGTATGTGAGAGCTGTTGTATACTACTGTATTTTATGTATGCGAGAGCTGTTGTATAATACTACTGTATTTTATGTGAGAGCTGTTGTATAATACTACTGTATTTTAGGTATGTGAGAGCTGTTGTATAATACTACTGTATTTTATGTATGTGAGAGCTGTTGTATAATTCTACTGTATTTTATATATATGTGAGCGTTGTTGTATAATTCTACTGTATTTTATGTATGTGAGAGCTGTTGTATACTACTGTATTTTATGTATGCGAGAGCTGTTGTATAATACTACTGTATTTTATGTATGTGAGAGCTGTTGTATTATACTACTGTATTTTATGTATGTGAGAGCTGTTGTATAATTCTACTGTATTTTATGTATGCGAGAGCTGTTGTATAATACTACTGTATTTTATGTATGTGAGACCTGTTGTATAATACTACTGTATTTTATGTATGTGAGAGCTGTTGTATAATTCTACTGTATTTTATATATATGTGAGAGCTGTTGTATAATTCTACTGTATTTTATGTATGTGAGAGCTGTTGTATACTACAGTATTTTATGTATGCGAGAGCTGTTGTATAATACTACTGTATTTTATGTGAGAGCTGTTGTATTATACTACTGTATTTTAGGTATGTGAGAGTTGTTGTATAATACTACTGTATTTTATGTATGTGAGAGCTGTTGTATAATACTACTGTATTTTATGTGAGAGCTGTTGTATTATACTACTGTATTTTAGGTATGTGAGAGCTGTTGTATAATACTACTGTATTTATGTATGTGAGAGCTGTTGTATAATACTACTGTATTTTATGTATTTGAGAGCTGTTGTATTATACTACTGTGTTTTAGGTATGTGAGAGCTGTTGCATAATACTAATGTATTTTATGTATGTGAGAGCTGTTGTATAATTCTACTGTATTTTATATATATGTGAGAGCTGTTGTATAATTCTACTGTATTTTATGTATGTGAGAGCTGTTGTATACTACTGTATTTTATGTATGCGAGAGCTGTTGTATAATACTACTGTATTTTATGTAAGAGCTGTTGTATTATACTACTGTATTTTAGGTATGTGAGAGCTGTTGTATAATACTACTGTATTTTATGTATGTGAGAGCTGTTGTATAACACTACTGTATTTTATGTATGTGAGAGCTGTTGTATTATACTTCTGTATTTTATGTATGTGAGAGCTGTTGTATAATACTACTGTATTTTATGTATGCAAGAGCTATTGTATTATACCACTGTATTTTATGTATGTGAGAGCTGTTGTATAATACTATTGTATTTTATGTATGTGAGAGCTATTGGAAAACAAAATTAGTGCGCTTGTGTGCAGCATAGTGCCTGTGAGCCTCATTCAGAGGTGGGCTCTACGTATGCACAGTTGCGAATTCTTACGTATTTATATCTGCAAACATACAGTATGCAGTCACCGTCTCTAATGCCAGCGATCCCATAAGCAACTGCAATTTCCATTGTAATTAGATTTCACAGTTAAAAAAAGAAATTGCTCAAAACTGCAAACATCGGCACAGCGTCCACCTTTGAATCAGGTTCATTTGACGCTGATAGATCACGACTATGTAAGTGAACAAAATGTAGATCCCACAAAAGTCCGGCCACCGCAGCTTTACAGGAACAGGCTGAAAACTATCTTGTTATAGTTTTCTGCACTGGCTTGTATATCTGAAAGACCCCTATGTAGGCTGTTATGTAAAGCTGTTTAATACTTTTACCTCGGGTCAGGAAAGTATATTTGCATTGCAACATATTTCAATTGGATGCAGTTTCAATCCTTAAAGGCAAAATATATCTCAATATATAGATATATATAAACTAGAGATGAGCAGGTCCAGTTCTCTTGGAAATGGACCCACCTGAACTTCGTGTATCTAAGCCGAGATCCGAGTCCCGCCTGACTCAGATCTGAAAATGAGGCAAAACGTGCCATCCTCCCGCTGTCGGATTCTCGCGGGTTTTGGATTGTATAAAGGTCCCAGTGATCGGTGCCATTTTCACGCCAGCTGTGGAGAGTGTACAGAACAGATGTGCTGCTCTGTCTGTGCACATGCTGCTGTGTCACTGTATCGTCCTGTCAGGGGCTGGGGCTGCAGGCTACTGCTGTGTTGTCCATAAAGGGGCTGGGGCTGCAGTACATAAAGGGGGCTTAATTAACCTGTACATAAAGGGGTGATACTGTGTCACTGTTGTCCTGTCAATCAAGGGGCTGGAGCTGCAGTACATAAAGGGATGCTGCTGTGTTGTCCATAAAGGGGTGGTGCTGTGTTGTCCATAAAGGGATGCTGCTGTGTTGACCTGTCTATCAAGAAGCTAGGGCTGCAGGTCGTAAAGGGGTGCTGTGTTGTCCAGGGGGGTGCTCTGTCAATCCAGTAGTGCTATTCCCCAGTGTAAAAAAAAAATAAAAGTTAAAATGAGTAATAATTATCATTCCCCAAAAAATAAAAAAAAAGATCTTTTTTTATTTTTTTTTGTGTGTGTGCTAGTAGCTACGCTATTACTGTTTGTTGATACTGCCAGCCAGACCACAGTTTATCATCCACATATTTGTGACTCTGCAGGTGGTCCGTCTACACTCCACAGGGGTGCTTTGTTGTCCATAAAGGAATGCTGTGTTGTTCGTCAAGGATTTGTTTGCCTCGTCCAGGGCTGCTTTTCGCCAGTGTAAAAAAAATAAAAAATTCAATAAAATTATCATTTCTCAAAACATAAAAATTATATATATATTTTTTTATTTTTGTGTATGTTAGCAACTTAGCTGTGCTGTTATTGTTCAGTGACACTGCCGACCAGACTGCAGCTTATCATCCATGTATTTGTGACTCTGCAGGTGGTCAATTCGCACTCCGCAGGGGTGCTTTGTTGTCCATAAAGGGGTGCTGTATTGTTCATCAAGAGCTGCTGTTTCATCCAGGGTTGCTCTTCCCCAGTGTAAAAAAAATAAAAGTTAAATAAAATAAGCATTCCACAAAAATTTAAATCTTCTTTTTTAAAAAAAAATTTTCTTGTGTGCTAGCTACGCTATTATTGTTCGGTGACACTGCCGGCCAGACCACAGTTTATCATCCACTTAATGTGACACTATAAGACGTAGCACAGTGTGTTATCCTATTGTGACACTATAAAAGGTAGCGAAGTGTGTTATTCTTTTCTTCTTATTAATAAAAAATATTGTGACACTGTAAGTGGTAGCACAGTGTCTGATTTTTATTCATAAAAAATCTTGTGACACTGTAATTGGTAGTGCAGTGTGTTATTCTTTTCTTATTCATAAAAAAATCTTGTGACACTGTAAGTGGTAGCACATTGTGTTATTCTTTTCTTATTCATAAAAAATATTGTGATACTAGCTCATTGATATCGCAGTGTAATATTTAAATTTGCTAAAATTGACATGTGTGCTGTACACCACTTAATTTGTGTTTGTTGATATGGAGAACGATCAGTTGAGAAGAGAGCAGGAACCACATACTAGTGCTGGAGCTGCTGCCAGTGCCACCAGTAGTAGATTATGTAGGCTAGTCCATCTACATAATCTACTAAAGCTGGTGCCCAAGGGCATACAGGGCTTAAATCAGGGCATCTAAAATCAAAGAACCAGTACAGTAGTAAAGAAAAAACATCAAAGGGAAAGTTAGCTGCAGAAAGACATAAAATTGGCAATATGCCTTTCACCACACAAAGTGGCAAGGAAAGGCTAAGACCTTGGCCTTTATTTATGACTGGTGGTTCTGCCTATTATGATGATCTAAGCACAAGTGAATATGCTGACATACAAATGGAGGATGCTTCTGTGGAAGTGCTCTAGGATGAGCAGGATATTTGTGTAGCTGATGCTAATAAGGATGTTGATGATGAGGATGTTGAAGATGAGGATGTTGTTGATAAGGATATTGTTGATGTGGATGTTGTTTGTGTAAATCAGGCACCAGTGGAAGAAACATTGTTGCCCATGATGAGGAAAAGCCCATTGTCATGCCCGGGGACAAGACAAAAAATCCACTTCAGTGGAATTATTTCTACCCAAATCCAGACAACAATTGTGAAGCCATCTGTACCGTTTGTAAAGCCAGAGTAAGTAGAGGTAGGAACCTTAACCATTTAGTAACCTCCTCCCTGTTACATAATCTGCAGCGTATCTATCCAAATCGTTTTTTCAAAATTCAAAAACTTTGGCTAAAAAAGTACCAATAAGCAGTCCAGTGTCAGCTAGCTCCCTTCTTTCTGCTAGATCCAAGCACCTGCTACCTTCACCACCAACACCTTCATCAACAATATCAATCATGAAGTGATTGGGTGTTTGGGCCCACACAAAACAAGCTAACAATTGGCAACTGTCATTGCTGGCAATTATCTCTACATGCAGAAACTGGCTTTACAGAAGCAAGATGTTGTCACCATCATCATCCGATTCCTCACCCTCATCAGTGTGTACATCATTTTCACAAAATATTTATTTGTTCCTGCTGGAATCCTCCATTACAGGTGCCTCTGTAATTTTTTGATGGACATCATCTTTTCCACATTTGAGAAAGTAGCATCATATGCCGATAACTGACAAGGTTTCTTGCTGTGCTGAAAACTTTTTCTGAGTACACACTGGAGGGTGGGCAGCTCAAGTACAGCAAATCCAGTTTGTGCAAGGGCCTCTAAATTGCCTTTTTTTCCAGCCAGAAGTCAAATGGACTTCTGACATGCCTATTTGGAGGCCATCATTAAAAAAATGTAAAGAATTCTCAACCATTCTCTGAATGGTGACATATCTGATGGAGTCATGGTAGAGGTCTCATTAATTGTAAGCAATTATTTTAGACCTGACCAGATATCAAAACTTGGTTTTGTTGACTCATCTGCATCACCAGTAGGTCTTTTGAGAAACTTTAGTTGTTTCTCGGCAAATGCACTTGAAGGAGAAGTCATCACTGCATCATGTTCCACTTGAGCTGACAATTTACTTACCAACAGCTCTTTGCATCTCTTCAGATCTTTGTCAGTTGGGAAGAAATACACAATATATGACTTAAACCTAGGATCCAGGACGGTCATCAAAATGTATTTATCCGATTGTAAGATCCTGACAACCCTTGGATCCTGGTGAAGTGAATAAAGGACTTGATCTAAAAGTCCGACATACTTAGCAGAATCACTTCTTTTCAGCTCCTCCTTTAGTTTCTCAAGCTGCTTTTCCAACAGTCTAATTAGGGGAATTACCTGACTCAAGCTAGCAGTGTCTGAACTCACTTCACAGGTGACTACTTTGAAGGGTTTCAGCACTTTGCACAACACGGAAAGTACTTTCCACTGTGCTTGAGTAAGGTACATTCCCCCTCATCTTCCTATGTCATAGTATGCTGTGTAGATTTGGATGGCATTTTGCTGTTCCTCTATCCGCTAAAGCATATAAAGGGTGGAATTCCACCTTGTAACTAACTCTTGCTTCAGCTGGTGGCAGGGCAAATTCAACATTTCCTGCGGGTGCTGCAATCTTCTACATTTGACCGCTGAATGGTGAAAATGTCCAGAAATGTCTTGGCCTACAGAGAACATCTCCTGCATGGCCCTGTCATTTAAAAAAAAAATTTGCACCACAGAGTTGATTGCATGAGCAAAACATGGGACATGTTGGAATTCACCCAGCTGTAATGCTTTCACAATATTGGTGGCATTGTCAGAAATCGCAAATCCTGAGGAGAGTCCACGCTGGGATAAGCCATTTTGCAATGACTTCCCTGAGTTTTTCTATTAGGTTGTCAGCAGTATGCCTCTTAGTGAAACCGGTGTTACACAGAGAAGCCTGCCTCTGAATGAGTTGCTGTTTCTTAGGTGCTGTGCTGTTGCTGCTGTTGGTGCCCCTGAAGCCAATACACCCACCCAGTGGGCTGTTACAGCCATGTAATCTTGCATTTGCTCTGTTCAGCTTGTCCACATATCTGTGGTTACGTGGAAAGGGTACAACAGCATTTTGGAGGCCACTAATGAAGTTATTTTTTAATGTTCCTGTACAGGTTGGGAATTGCTTTTCTAGTGAAGTGAAATCTAGATGGGATTTGGTAGCGGGGACACATGACCTCAATTAACTGTCTAAAACCAACTGCATTATTGGTGGATATTGGACACATTTAATACCTGCATAGATGTTATGGTGTCAGTGATCCACTGTGCAACTGGGTGACTGCTGTCATACTTTCTCCCCCTTGCAAAGGATTGTTTAACAGTCAATTGTTTTTTAAAGTAATACTAGTAGTCTACCTGGTCCCCTTCTGGGATGAAATCCTTTCTCAGCAGCAGCAGGCATAGTGCTCAAGGATTCTTCTGGGGCAAGGACTGATGTAAAATGCCTCCCCTTATCCCTCATAAATTTGCTTCAGAATCAAAAAATGAAATTAAATTTACTACTAATCAAATCTTCCTTTCCCTGGCTTCAACTACATACATACTCCAACTCCCTCAGGCTTCTTTAATAATAACAACATTTGTTTCCTGATGTGCCATGTTGGAAGTTTAACTGCCACAGCTGCTTTGATCTTTGACATGCGATTACTGAATGCCAAAAATGTCCAGAAATGTTTATGGCCACAGATAGCATCTCCTGCATGCCCCTTTAATTTAAAAAAATATTCTGAACCACCAAGTTTATGTTGTGGGCAAAACATGGGACATATTATTCATCCATGCTCTGCCCTCATAAATTTCCTTCGGAATCAAAAAATTTAGTAAAATTTACTACCAATCAACCCTTCCTGTCCCTGCCTTCAAGTACATACATACTCTTCTTCAGGCCTATGTGATTAATGAAAACATATGTTTCCTTATGTGCCATGTTGGAAGTTGAACTGCCATGTGTTTGTGCTGCCCATTGCTGCCACTTAGCTTAGTCAGCCAGCTAGCTTGGTGCAAATTTTGGGCCTAAACCGGATGAAAACAATATTGTGAGCTGTAAGGTGGTCAAAATTGACTGGAAATGAATGGAAATCAATGTTAGTGAGGTTAATAATTCTGTGGGAACAAAAATAAAAACAAAATTATGTGATTTTAGCAGTTTTTATTGGGATAGGTATGAATGATCACTGGACCTATGTCCGGTGGTTCAAATCCTGATGCCGGAATACCAGCAGCAGTGAATATCCTGACAAGGTAAGTAACTAACTATCCCTAACCTTTCCCCCCCTAACCTTAACCCACCTTTAAGGCTGCCTAACCCTAACCTCCCCCCTAGTGCCTAAGTCCCTAAACCTAACCCCCCCTTTCCCTGGGGGGAGTGCCAAGCCCTGACCTCCCCCCGGGGGTGCCTAACCCTAATCCCCCTTCCCCTAGCCTAACCTTAACCCTCCAGGGGGTTGCCTAACTGTAAGTCCCCCTGGGAGCCCCTAACCTAACCCCCCCCCATGGCTGTCCACGCCCGCCGCCAAGCTTACCTTCATTTGGTATGCCATGCGTCGGGCTCCCGGCATAAGAATAATGATAGGCATCAGGATTTCGATGCCTATCATTAGTCCCCTGTCGGGATTGTACAGTCAGGAAGCCGTCAGTCGGCATTTCGACCGCCGGCTTCCTGATTGCATCCCGTTTTTATCATTTTTTTTTTTTAAATACAGACCCAAAACCAAAACACGCAAGGGCGGTTTTGGCAAAACCAAATGCAGATCTAAAACACAAAGGAGATACAGCTCCAAAACCAAAACACGGGGGTCGGCGCACATCCCTGATATAAACACAAATAACAGCAGCACTCCATGGTCTTGAACAAAATCACAGCACACAGCCAGATATCACCAACGTTTCAGTAGTTTACTAGATCTTTTATCAAGGATGAATAACAACATAAAAAGCTTTTTTTTATTTGTTTTATTATTTTATTGTCTTTACCATGTTATTATTTTATTAAGCATTAATTTTGTTTGCAGGGCAGAAAGACTGTCGGTTCCCCATCAGCGTATTTGCTATTCAGTGACACCTGTCTTTATTATTTACATGCAGTCATTGCTTCATGCTGGTCTTTTGGTTTTGTGATAGTTTGTTACTATAGCAATTCTTTGTTCTATTTTCTTTATATTTATGCTTATGTATCATTTGCACCCTGACTAAAATGCATGAATAGAGCATTGAAATGTTATATATAGGAGGCTTTTACTAATATTAATGGAGAGAGAACAGTAGTTAACAGACAGAAACAATTATTATACCATTTGGAATATCACTTTGCCTTGGATAACTTTGTGTGCAAATGGGACTTATATTCCTACACTAGCCAAGCATCATCAAAAGCCAGTCAGGAGGATTTAGACTCATTGTAGCATAGTGGAACATTCAATGGCCTACTGGAGCATCCTCTATAAACTCTTCAAAATTCTAATGAGAGACTCTGCTGTATACAAAGATATATTGAACTAATGTAGTGTGGTTAACTTGCTCAACCATTTGTTATGTATTACATGTACAAAAATGTGAGGCATAAAGATTGAATACATAACAAATAATTTCTCATCTAATTTGCATTATATGTGTAACTTATAAGAAAATATTAACAGTATTTGAGTGTGTCACTTGCATGGAGGGAATGGGTATGTAATGCTGGCTGTCGGGATGCCTCCTGTCATAACACCGACAGCGGTATCCTGATGGTTGGTATTCCAAAAGGGGTCGGGTAAGTATACTTACCCCCCCCTTCTTCCCCTAACCCTAACCTTAACCCTCCCTTTTTGTAGCCTAACCCTAACCCTCTCCACCCGGCACTCTAACCCTCCCCATAAGTTCCTATACTCAAGTCTCCCCCCTTCGTGCCTAAACCTCCCCCCCCCACAGTGGTGCCTGATTGTAACCCTCCCTCCTAGGGGTGCCTAACCCTAACCTCCCTCCCCTAAAACCTAACGCTAACCCTGCTAACTGACCTAAACCTAACCCGCTCACCCAGTGGCTAACATTATCTTTCGGGCACGCTTCCACCTGGATTCCGCCATCGGGATTAAGATAGGCGTCAGCATTTTGACGCCTATCTTAACTCCCTTGTCGGGATTCCAGCATCGGGATAGAGACTGGATAGAGGAGAAGTAGAAACACCTAAACCCTACAGATAAGAGAACAGGTTTGCTCTTATAAATGCGTAATTATTATCACTTAAATTAAGGTTTTCCCAAGTAAACCCATATCTACTACAGATACTTGGGTGGAGGCACTGAACTCATATAAGGGTACACCACTTAACTGGCAGTTAAGGGTGGGTATATCCTAGATGTCAAGGGAGATGGTAACCTAGAGTCCTTTTAGAGGTTAAGGCGGGTTACAAGTGCAATTTAGCAGAGTAGATTTTTCACTCCTAGTTGTTTTATTTATGCAAATGAGATGCACATTTTGATTTAAGTGGCCACCATAATCCTAGATAGATAGGGTAAGCCTCTTAATCGGAGAGGCACCTTGCAGCCAGTAATGCTTTGAACGCTACAGGCAGGCACCATGCCATGTATACAGCTGCACAGAGCATCTTCCAAAATGCTGGCTGGCACCACCCCTTTGTGCGACATCATGCGCATAGGGGATGGGGTTGGCACAAGGCACATTACAGCCCTGTTACAGCATTACCTATGGGGGACTGTTATGCCATGGGACCACAGTAGATATTGTCAATATCTGCTGTGGATTCTTTTCATACATATGAGGAGACATATGTGATGTGGTAAACCTCTGAGTTTTCTGAGAATGTAATAAATTTCTCCATTCGATACAGCCTGCCCTAACAGGAAAAAATAAGTCATAATAAAATAGAAAGAAAGAAAAGAAGAGAGAAAAAATAGGGAAATAATGAAAAGCAGAGAGAGGGAATATAAGAGAAAGACAGAAAAAGAGAGACAAATATGTAAAGAGAAAAATAAAATGAAAAGTAGAGAAAGGGAAATACAAAGGAAATATTAAGAAGGAGAAAGAAATATATAAGTTTTAACCCTCAATTTTAAATGGACATTTACTGGCATGAAGTTTGGATTGTGAAGGAATTTTCTCAGAGATGTCCGTGACAGACATACAGAGAATAGTTTCTGCAGCAGTCTGTTTTAACTGGTGGATGGTGTGGCACTGTAACTCATACTTGCCCTCTCACTTGGGAATATCTGAATTTTGGGAAGTCCCCCGAACTCCTAGCACTGCAGGTCACCCTCCCATATCCCAACCTCTTCCTAGTAAAAAACAGAAAACCTTTAAAATAAGAAAAATCACTTCGATCGGGATGCCGGGCGCTGGTCTCCCGGCGTCAGTAAAATGACAGGCGTCTAGAATTAGACGCCTGTCATTTAACCCTCGCCGGGATAAAGCAGTCGGGAAGCCAGCTGTCGGGCTTATGTCCGCCAGCTTCCCGGCTGCATACGTTCCTTGCTTTTTGAAAGAGTATACAGCCATACGGTCTGAAAAAGCACTGTATTTTTGTATCAGCTCAGAGCTTTCATAATTCACCCTCAATTTATAATGGATTGCACTTTACAATACCCCTTTTTATTGTTATATATTAGGATTAACCTAACATTCTAGAACGAAAAGTTAAATATTTATGTAAGGTGTATGTAATGATTCTAATGAATTATGAAATGGATATTTCTAAAGTAAATTTCCTCATGGACTAAAGCATGTTGTAACGCAGGGAATGGAAATGCAGGCAGGCAGGGAAAATATTGATTGCTTTTGCATGTAGCAAACACATACTGTTCTGGGAAGCTTTGTTTTTACACGTACAGTTAGAAATAAGCTAGAATGCTCTTTCCAACTATAAATCTCTCTGCACATTTTAAATCTGCTCCACCTTCAGTGCAATATGGTTTTACCAAGGTGCAAATTGCCCATTTTTGTGCTCTTATTCCTAACGCTGCATTTGTATTTTGGACAAATGATATAAAAACAGCATTCGTGCTCCATTTTGCAAAATTATGCAACTGTATATGTGTGTACGGTTGCTTGTATATTCAGCGACTCACACAGGTGTATACATTGGGCCAGATTCAGGGTTGTACAGTATTACACAGTCACAGGGAAGCGCTGTGCAATATTGTACAACTCATATGCTAATGCAGCAGGAGGCATCTGGTGTAAATAGATAGACATCTCCTGACAGCATAGCAGATCCGAGTGCTGCATCCTAAGAAGCAAAATCGGATCTTGTGTGAGACCATTGGCAATCTGAGTAATCCTGAGGGTACTCAGTTTGCCCCTCACTGCTCCGTAGCCGAAAACAGGAAGTCACGCCCTTGTTTTCCGGAATGGAGGTTGGCCCTGCCCACTCCCCACCCCGCAGTAGAACACAACTAAATGTTCAACTGAATTTCAGGCTATGCCATTAGTTCAACAAACTGAATCATGGAACAAGAATCCAGGTAAAACTTAGTTAGTCGTGAAAACCTAGATAAATGGAGGGAAATTAAATTTGGCAATAACAACAGTCTCAGTATATTTTGTGTTTGTCCATTAGGTGGGAAGGTAGAGTAAATATCCACTCTTAGTGAAATCCAATAATTTGATTCTGTAAAATACCAGCAACTGATATCTTGCAGAGAAAAGCAGCAGTTGAAAAACTTTTGATGAGGAGAATGAGTCTAGAAACTAAGGCCCACATTTATCAATGAGAGATATTCTTGTTATCACTCGTTACTATTGATAAATGGTGCTCCAACCAATCAGCTCCTGTCATTTTTCAAACATACTGTATAACAGGAGCTGATTGGTTGGAGCACCATTTAAGATTAATAACAAGTGATAACATGAATATCACTCGTTGATAAATGTGGGCCTGAGCTCAAAATGGATTGTTGGGTTGTAAGTTTGGTTAGGGCAGGAACAGTAAAAAGGTAATTGTCCTGTGTGGGATATGTACATATTCTTGGTGTGTGTACAATAGGTGCATGTACTGTAACAGAATTTGGAAACAGACTGTATGGAATAACAAAAGACAGATATTAGTCATGGGCGAGTAATAGACAGCAAGCTTGAGGGGTAGGGTCTACTGATGTGTTGTCTACAGAAATAGATGACCGGTAAGTACTGTAGTTTCTGTTCTTTATTTGATATATTAATAGTGAAGTTTTGAAAGAGATTTTGAGGTGACAAGACAATACCAAAGTTGAAATGACAAGATGACAGGGCCGGATTATGGTTGGGTGGGGGCGGGGACTCTGTGACAAGTAACTTGTGGGAGGCCCCTACCAATGAAATGATCAATATGATATGCTTGCGGTGTTATTTAAAATCATACTGTGTATATACTCCCAGCACCACAAATGTGTTAAATATACTGTACTGCCCCCAGTTCACATTATAACACTTGGAGACCCCAGTTCACATATGCAATAGTGACACCCACACTGGTGACATAGCTATGCGTGGGGACCCTTGGGCAACTGCCCCAGCTGCCCTGTTGTTAATCCAGCACAAGATTTAATTCATTAAATGGCCAATGCAGACACTGTAGTCTAATATCTAAAGGTGAGAAACATTGGGCTATCCTTGTGCTCTTCAATTCCAAATGAGCATAATAATTTTAAAGAGAAGTCGAAACCTCTTTGATAGAGTAGGGCAGAGAGCCTGGGCTGGGCCCTTACCTAATAGAGGAAGCAGTAGGAAGGTGAATTCAAAGAAACCAATACTGAAAGGGCTGTTTTATGTGGTATGATAACAAGAATAGTTCAGTGTTCTGACATTATTGGTAATTATTGTAATGTTCAAATGAAAATTGAGTGGAAGCAAAGAAAAGTTAATAGAAGCAATAGAAGCAGAAACTAGTAGTGGCCTTTAGCTTTGAAATGGCCAAATTACTCACCATCTTAGTCAGTGTAGCATCTGTAAAGTAATAGTAATGAAAGTCGGATTGAGGGGATTAATTAGGGAACATTTTAATTGTCTTTAATATTATAATTGTTACACTGAAATTTTCATTAACCTCCCTATTTTAACCTTGGTTTTCTTAGAGCATTTTCATACAGTGCTTTTCACCTAAAGCTTATGAGTACACAAAACAACCAGGCAGTTTTTCACCATCAAATATTGTTGTGTTAGCAGGAATAATGTGAATATTTTAAATATAGTGCCAGATTAAGAGCTTATTGAATTGCAGTAGAAAATTATCACTAGTCCACTGTCTTATCTCTCCCCGTAGATTGTTGCAGCCTATATTTCTTGCAAGAATCTTCCCTTTTCTGAAATACAATATTGCAACTCTGACATTTTCCAGAAATGATGAGAGCTTGAGAGTATTAGCTGGCTGCTATGGGCCCCAAGTGCTTGTTAAAATGGTCTTTGTCAGCTGCTCTTCCTTGCTTTTAATAATAGTTACAGACCCTGGGTGCTTGGCACTCAGTCTTCTCTACAGCACTGGATCAGCAGAATATACTGTAATGTGGATTGGTATGCTTTGCATGCCAGGGCTGTTACACAGTTTGGCATTGCCTGCAGGTCTGTAGACCCCTGTGACTTGCTCTGGCAAGTGATCTCATTGTACTATCCAGTATAGCATTGTCGTGTCCTATGAGAGTGGCACTGGAGATGGTAGGCTGTCTCTGAGGAATAAATTAAATATCCATGCTCTGGGTTATAAGGCAGACTGATATTATCTGCCTCAAGCAGCAGTTGGCTGGTGGTAAGGACCATGAATTTATCTTAATAAATAGTGTTCACTATTAGAGACAAACTTTACTTCTTTGGGGAACCAGGTGACCACAAACCTGTCACATTTGTCACAGCGCAATACAGTGACCATATTATTAAGCATGCTGTGCATCTTATGGGTAAAGACTTACGTAACACTTCATATAAAACACAGGTCAAGGACATTTTATGTATTTTTGCTGAATGCATTTAAGAAAGCAATTTTTTTAGGATTGTAAAGTGAATATCAGTGATTCAACTAATTAAAACAGTAGCACTTTCCAGTGCTGCACTGCATTAAACAATGCAACATTCATTAACAGTATAGCCAAGTCATCTTACTGTTACAGCAGTTGCATTACTGAGATGGGGCCCTCAGTCTCACTGAACCATGATTATTAATGAAAAGAGGGAGAGCAATGCCTCCTCTGCACTAAAGCACCATCCTGGAACACACAGGTGCTTCATGACTATAGAAGTCCAGCTCTGTCAACCTGACGGGGAAGAGCAATGTGCAACCTTCATACATATAGAGAAAGGCTGCCCAGATGCATCAGGTTTCACCTTTTGAAAAACAGGACCACTGCATAAGGGACTGCATAGCACCTAACTCAGGGGTCTTCAAACTTGGCCCTCCAGATGCTGTTGAACTACACATCCCAGCATGCACTGCACATAGTTTTAGCATGCTGTTATATCAAAAAGGTGGCAGTGCATGCTGGGATGTGTAGTTCCACGCAGCTGGAGGGCCAAGTTAGAAGACCCCTGACCTAACTGATATGATAAGTTCAATGGCTTTTTCTATTGTTCTACATTATGTAAGGTACATATTGTGACTGTATTTGACTATTAGTGCAACACTGCCAGGGTTGAGAGTGTAACTCTACATTTAGATGATACATGGAAGTGTGACAATGTGTCCCAGTAAAGTTTGCTTTATATTTAATATCTTTCCACCTTTGTTGGATTGATTAAGACAGTGGATTTTGGACAAAAACTTGGGACTATTTTATGTTATTTTGCTTTCATTATGCTTTTGCTATTTTTTTTATATATGTCGATAATATTTTTTTTTCTGCATCACTATATTTTTATTCCTCTTTTTTGGGGTTGCTTTGTTCTATTGTATGATTTTTTTTTGTCCTTTAGTCCCTATGTATTTTTGTATTGCTTCCTGGTTTTTTTTGGTCCTTTCTTTTGTTTTTGTGTTGTTCAATTAATTTCTTGGTTACTAGATAATCTGGGTACAAACTAGACAATAACTTTGATGATTTGAGGCTTTTAGATGAATTGGGACAACAAATCGTCCACATCGTCTAGTGTGTATGCACTATTGCACCCTCCGTGCGTTGTTCCCCACATCTTCTGATCTGCCTGCAGTGCAGGCAGAACTGAAGATATCGTTCGTTTTGTGCAAATCATCTGGTGTGTACGGCCAACCTGATGACGGACGATCTGTTGTTCCGAACTCGCCGATGAAGACGTCACCTCAGCCACTGCCATCTCCTCGATTATGTGCTCAGGCTGCTCGTCTCTAAGGAGGAACTTGTCATTATGTGTACTTCTGCAGTGATGTGTGACCCGATCTTCTCTTGCAGTAGGTTCATGCAAATATTCTTGTAGTTTTCTCTGCTGTGTGTTTCACAAGATCTATCTATCTATGTATCTATCTATAAATAATAAGAGATGTGCGGATCCGGTACTCAGAGACCCGACAACAGTCGAACCGAGTCTAAGTTCGGAATCACTTTGGAGTACCGAGTCAACCCGAGTCCTGGTTCGAATCTTCCCGCGGTTTGGAATTTGGATTTAAAAACTGAGGGCCTGATTCAGAACCGCTCGTAAGCGGCCGCTCATTCGTTCCGAGCTATGTTTGCCCAACTGCGCATGCGTACGGATCGTAATACGCATGCGCGAACCAGTCAGTGCGGCCGAAAATCGTTTGTTCGCTAAATAGCGAATGCCTGCTAATATGAGTGACAGGAGGAGGCGTATGTGGGTGGTAACAGGGGAAGGTGCTTGAAAACGGGGAGTGGAGATCAGAACGCAGGCGTGCTTAAAGGTCAAAACGGGCGTTTTTTGGGTGTGCATAATTAATACAGCAGCGTCACTGACCACGTCACTGGGTTATTTTATAGTCAGAACTGCTCGCAAAATTGTGGTAGCAAAAACCAACCACAAGAATAGCGAGCAGTTCATACGCTGGTCGATGTACTCGATTAATCTAATAAATAGCGGACATGACGTATGATGCGAGCACAAAAAAACGACCACATGTTTTGTTCGCTCGTTCAGACATAGAGGCGGCAACAGACCGTAAAGAGCGAATGGTTCATTTGAATAGCCACCCCCTTTTTCTGAACGAGTGAGCGCTAATAGCGACCGGCTCTGAATCAGGCCCTGAACTCGGATTTTGGATTGCAAAGTAACAGCTCAAAGTGACATAATTTTAGCTGTTTTATCTATTTAAAAAAAAAAAATACAGATCCAAAACCAAACATGCGAGGGTGACATCTCTAATATGTATATTTTGCTAAAATGGCATTTGGTTTTTAGGGCTTTATTCAGGCTGGATCGCAAGGCTGCGTTCATCACCAACCGTTCGGTGTGAAAATATGCTAATGAATGCAATCAGTGGCGTACCTCCCCACGGTGACACCCGGTGCGGGGAGGGACGTCATGCGCGTTGCACCTGCCGAAATGGGGGCGTGGTCTTCGGGAGGGGGTGTGTCTGGGGCGTGGCCTCTCATGTCGGGCCTTCGGGAGGGGCGTGGCCTCGCGGCATGAACCCGGCCCGTGGCCATGGTTAACAAAAATTATGATACATTAGGTATCAATGGGGTGATGCCGGCGGGGGGTGCAGGAGGTGCGGGCATGGGCAGTGCCGGCTCCCTCACTGACAGGAGCCGAGTGCTGCACTTAATGCTATAGTGCAGCACCCGGCTCCTGTCACTGAGGGGGATCCTGCACCTTGGTGTCACCCCTCGGCGGGTGACACCCTGGTGCGGGCCGCACCCCCCGCACCCGCCTTGTGATGCCACTGAATGCAATCGCACGGCAACCGCAGCACTATACCAAGATGCCCATCACTGTATAAAGCCGCCCACTTCCCATGACATGCATCCGTAAGTCAGTGAAAACATCAGTAACATCGGACCCATTCGCACAGTTATGGTTGACCTAACCCTGCCACACAAGCTACTAAACTTCCTGTCGCCATCTTGACCTCTACCAGTGTCTGCAATCACAGGGGCTTAATTATGCACACACCTGTAACGGTGTGCAAATGTACAGGCACGCCTGCGTTCCGCCGACCACCCCCCTGTACACCCCTAAACGGTCACTTCATGTCAATCACTCTGGGAAGGCTCTGCATGCTCACTGTGATCGAATTCTGATCGCAGTGGCTGGATTGCGCACACGCACTTGCGATGCATATGCATGTGCAGTATGCAAATATCGAACGGGTGCGTGCGAAGGCAGCCTTGCGATCTAGCCTGAATAAGGGCCTTATTCCCTAGAGAAAGTACTGCCCATTATTTATATTTTGCAGAAAGCTTTAGGATGGTCGTCTGGTGTTTAAAAAACAAACAATATATCGTTAACGATGAAACAACCAAATAACGCTTGGTTGTTTGAAGGATTGCATAGTGTGTGTGTACGCGCTATGATTCATCAAGGATCACTATTCTGCTTATACGCACGCAGCGCGGTTGCTAATATCAGCGGTGATATGTAAATGGTTGCATTCGCATTGAGGATGCCCACTTCACCTTATTTACATCTGTACTCTTGGGCAACACAGCGAAACAATCGGTAACATCGAGTAACATCGGACCCATACGCACAGTTAAGGCAGTTCAGATCTCACTCAGAAATGGCTTACATCAGCACATGCTGATTTAAGCACGCCCCTGCAACGCCGTCCCAGCGCACTGGCACACCAGCGTTCACCCGTCCCCCCCATCACCACCCACAAATGTCACTTCCTGTCAATCACTCTGCTATGGGTCTGCGTATCCTCGGCGATCGCAGTCCTGATTGCAATAGCTAGTTTGCGCATGTGCACCGGCGAAACATACACATGCGCAGAATGCAACATTCGGTCGATTGCGTGCATATAAGCAACTGCGATCCTTGCCGAATCAGACCCTATATCGCTTTTTCCTCTGGATGAAAGGAAATCGGACCGACCATTGTGTCATTTGCATCATTGTTTAGTGTGTACCCAGTTTTAGTAATACAGCAATATATTACTGCCAATGCTATAGGCCAGTGGGTGCCACAAGTTGGTGGTACAGTACCAAATCTAAATATTTATGGTCAATTTGATAGGAAAAACCAGTGCTGGTGGCTGCCAGTCATAATATATGAGGACAAACATAAGCTCTATCCTGTCCACCACCACATAACTGAACCTAAGGGTGACAGGTAATCAAAACCTGTATTTAATATTTTTTACGAATATCTCAATAAAAAACATTTGACCTATGGTGCCGTGGAAAAATGCTGATACTCTAGGGCACCGTGATTCAAGAAAGTTTGGGAACCACTGCTATATGACTATGGTACATTATATAGTCGACAGGTTTATTTGACATGTTTAAAATGTTATGAATTGTTTGTTTTATCCACCACCAAAACATAATAAAATAGTGCTAAACTTTATTAATTAGGTTATGAGATATTACATTTTTCAAACTAACTCATCTCTCAAGGAGGGGGGCTCATTATTCTGATGGGCTGCCCTGCTGAGCATAGAAAACTTCGTTTCTCCTATAATTACAGAATGGCAAGCTACAGTACAATATGGGAGATAAAATATGTATACAGAAAAAAAATAGTTCCCTCACATTGATGGGGTACACTATTACCTTGAGATCATGTGACAAAGTTCAAAATTATTTGTCTCCACAGTGGGTATTGTTGTCACAGTTGTTCTTACACATTCCTATTTACAGACCTTCTAACAAACTAGGGCCCTCATTCAGACCCACTCGCAAGCGGGCGCACGTACGTTAGGCGTACGTAAAAAAATATTTAAATTCAATGGCTCGCTCGTATTTTCGTTCGCATCTAAAATTCCTCCCAAAACTCTGACGACCCCTCCTCTAACTAACGAGCGTACGAAATAGCGAGCGTACATCCCCGAAATGGCTTGAAAGGAACGCACGCACAAGTATAAACAGGAAGTGGCCTTGTCAGATGTCGATTACCTGCTCCTTTATTCTGCCTACCTCCATCAATCGTATCATGCCAATCAATGTATCAATTAGCTTAATTGTTTTTTTTTTCAACACAATGCAAGAAACTTTACTCTTGTCCGTGTTTGTGTTTACCCGCAGAATACGTACGGATGAAACATTCGCTTTTATTGTTCAAAAAACATGTGAACCACAATTAAACAATTGTACTATTGCTGTGGATCCCCGTATATTTCCCTGGGTTCATTTCTTTATTTAAATTTGCTTACACATGTCACTGCATCAAGCCTATCCTAACTCTCCAGAGATTTCTGGCCCTGTCGAACACATGACTCATACACTAACCAATAAAATTGCTCCTGTTAATTTCCAAAATACATTAGCCAATCAGAAAATTTTTACACACTTTATCAAAAATGATTTTTAAGACAAACACCATTGCCATCATGAGAGCCTCCGCATTCACCAGGCGCGAGCTGCTGGTGCTTACGGAGGTCATGGATCGCCGGATCACCAGCCAGCCTCAACCCATGAACAACCGGCAGAAGCGCTCCGCGTATGCGGAGGCACGGTCCCGCCTGCGGTCCTTCGGCTCACGCCGCAACATCGGGCAGCTGGAGCGCAGGTGGTCCGACCTGCAACGGCGAACGCCCCGCTTGCTGGCATGCTTTCGCATGCAGATCCTGGCAAGTAAGTGTTATGTATTGTGGTTTTAATGTTTGTGTTTGTGGGGCAAACTGCGTGTGCATGTTTTCCTGTCTGTTCTATTTATTATTTGTACTCATATCTGCGTGTGCATGTTTTCCTGTCTGTTCTATTTATTATTTGTACTCATATCTGCGTGTGCATGTTTTCCTGTCTGTTCTATTTATTATTTGTACTCATATCTGCGTGTGCATGTTTTCCTGTCTGTTCTATTTATTATTTGTACTCATATCTGCATGTGCATGTTTTCCTGTCTGTTCTATTTATTATTTGTACTCATATCTGCGTGTGCATGTTTTCCTGTCTGTTCTATTTATTATTTGTACTCATATCTGTGTGTGCATGTTTTCCTGTCTGTTCTATTTATTATTTGTACTCATATCTGCGTGTGCATGTTTTCCTGTCTGTTCTATTTATTATTTGTACTCATATCTGCATGTGCATGTTTTCCTGTCTGTTCTATTTATTATTTGTACTCATATCTGCGTGTGCATGTTTTCCTGTCTGTTCTATTTATTATTTGTACTCATATCTGCGTGTGCATGTTTTCCTGTCTGTTCTATTTATTATTTGTACTCATATCTGCGTGTGCATGTTTTCCTGTCTGTTCTATTTATTATTTGTACTCATATCTGCGTGTGCATGTTTTCCTGTCTGTTCTATTTATTATTTGTACTCATATCTGCGTGTGCATGTTTCCCCTCTATTTCTGATCTATTAATTCTACTGCTATTTGGCTTTTTTTTTTTTTTTTTTTTTTTTTTTTTTAGTTTGGTTGCCCGGATTTGTCCATAAACTAAACGCAATTTCTTTGACATATTTTACGGGGACAGCCAAGACTCCGCCGTCACCGTCCATCCAGACGGCGTTCCCGGCCACTATCCCCAACCCCCAGCCAACACTCCACCCCAAATCTTTCCCCTATTCCCGACTCCTCCCCATCCTTCCCAGACCCTCTCCCGGAAATGTCGGGCCTCCTTCCCCTCCGTCCCACTTCCCCCTCTCCTCCACCCACCCCTCTTCCAATTACCCCCTCCCCGGAGTCCATCATAACTCCGCCCCATTCTTTGGGTAATGACGGATCCTCCGAGGAGGATCATGGAGGTTTGCCCGGAGCTCCCGTTTTGTCTCCCGGTATGTTTTTTTTTTTTTTTTTTTAAAGCACAAACTGTTTGTATGTAATCATGTGTCGTGCCTTTCTTCGTGTTTTTGTGGCTTGACTTTTGTTGATTGTGAAGGTTTGCCTTTACCTCTTCCTGGTGATTTAAACATACACATATCATACCTGTGGGAATTTGTACCTAGGCCTTGTATTTTTGCCAGCCCCCTCTTTTTTTTTTGTTTTTGGGTTTAGGAGTGATTTGGTTGTGTTTTTTTTTTTTTATGTGGATTCCCTATTGTTGTATTAACCCACACACTTTTCTCACCCACAGAGGAACAGAGGCGTCGGCAAGAGGTGGCGGATGTTGTGGGGCAGATGCGCCAACATGTCATCGGCATTCTGGTGGCCCTCGACCGGCTGTCTGGTCTCCTTCGGCATTAGTTTTTTTATTTTTGTTCTATTTTCCAATTAAATTTATTAAGACAAATATACGTTGTGGCTCATTTTTAAAAACCAAAACCAAGATAGTTTAGCCTGACATAAGTAGACTGTTCCTGCAAGGATTTCCCTTTTTTAAAAGTTAGATTGTGTTTTGTCTTTGTATGTCAAACAGACACAAGAAACACATAACAGTAACAATGTCATTTCCCTTTTTGGGTGTAGTGTCAATTACATATTTCTACATTTTCCAGGTTCCTACTTGGTGCGCAAGCTGCTTTGGCCAATCTTACAAATCCCAAGGTTGGGCCAGGCTTCCTTTTGGTGTGGATTGGGAAGCTGAAAACATATTTCAGTTTAGCTCAACTGGCGTCAGTACTGGTTTACCCCTTAGTCAAATGTAACTTGTGTTAACCTGGTTACACTTGCTGTTAACGTTCCAAAAAAGGAAGACCATTTCACTCTTCAAACATTTATTCACAACATAACAGAGAAAACAAAGTGGTCACTCCCCAAAAAAAAACACAGTGATAAATTCAAATACAACACATACCAAGAAATAATTAAATAAAAACACAAAATCAAGAACTGGTTGACGAAGGACCATGCCAACATGATTCCACAAACATGGCGTTGCGATATGGGTTCCAGAATATATGCCCAAAAGGACCAGATCCAGGTTTGGTAAGGGTAGCAGGAAGTAGCGAGCGTTGGAGTGCCAAAGATTATGTGAACAAACAGAAGATGGTGAGAAAAATAAAAATAAATTAGATGTTCGCAAACAAACACAAACACATTAGGTATAAACACTGGAGTTTTGTTCAAACTTACCTAAAAAATCTGGCCACCACATCATCGCGTATGGCCCCCCCACATACTGACCTTCGACCAACCTCGGGGGGGCCATCCTCAGGTAAGGCATCCTCTGGCTGCATTGGGACACCACTCCTTATGGCAATGTTGTGAAATATCCCACACAGGACCACAATTTTCGACACCATATCCGGCACATACATGAGCTCGCCACCAGAGCGGTGGAGGCATCTGAATCGGCCTTTTAAAAGGCCGATACAGCGCTCCACCACTTGCCTGGTGGCTGTAAGTGCGGAATTATACGCACTTTGTGGCCCTGGTGTGGGAGCCAAATAAGGAGTGAGCAGCCAGGACATGCAAGGGTATCCACTGTCTCCTGTGAACAAAAATAGACCACATCAGGAACACTGTGTATCAAGCTTAACATTGTTATGTACTAAAGGTCTCCACTTACCCAGAAGCCACGCATCACCAGCTTGTAGGTTGGTTAATTTCTGCCATATCCCTGATTGCCGGATGACGAAGGAGTCATGAGCACTTCCGGGTAATTTAGCATTCAGGGACAGGATCTGGAGGGAGGCATCACATACCACCATTACATTCAGGGAGTGATAGTGTTTCCTGTTTCTAAATATTGCCTCCAGCCGTGCTGGAGGCTGAAGTGGTATGTGAGTACCATCCACAACCCCTATGATGTGTGGGAAGCCAGCTATTTGGTAAAAATTGGCCTTGGCCACACTAAGGGCACCCATATCCAAAGGCATTTTAATAAAATGATGGAGGTGCTTGAAAAGTGCCTCCATCACTGCCCTCAGGATCCTGGAAAAGGAGGATTGGGAGATGCCCGCCACTATTCCCACCGTTGTTTGAAACGATCCTGAGGCACAGAAATGTAACACCGCCATAAATTGCGTCAGTGGTGGTATTGCTGTTGGACTGTCAATTTGCCGCTCAAGATCACTTTCTATTAATGAGAGAGTGTCTATGATGATTTTGGGAGGTAGACGGTAGCGTCTTAAAACCTCATCATCGGGCATTCCAAAAAGGGTGACACGTGTTCGAAATATCTGGGGCCTTGCATGCCTACGATGCCTACGCCTGGGACGAGTTTGAGGTTGGTCGTCTTCCGGGAGCAGGGCCAGAACAATTCGCCCCAGATCTACCTGAAATTCAAAGTTTACAATGTAAGGCTTTTGAGCCACCCCAAAAGTAAGAAAAAACAACTTAGCTTTCTGATACCATCCATAGCTGCTTACATGCCGGGGTATTGTCATGATACGTATAAACTGTAAAAAAGCCAAAAATGAGACTTCAAAAATTTAGAGGGTGAATTTTTTTTTTACAAATTGTTGCAAGCCAACACAGAAAATAGCCGAAACACACATTTGGCCATCGATGAAAACGACATTGCACACCGTACGTCAAATAGGGTTCAAATGGACCCCAAAAATGGAAAAGGGAAAAGCAAAACTGGATTACATGATGAATAAGCCGCCAAAAATGCGTTAATTGCCACTGCATTAGAGACACAGACCAACGGTCTGTCTTTGTATCTTCTCGTGATGGCAAAAGTACGGGAAAGTGGGGATGGACCCGCCTTCTTCACACAGTAAACTGAGAACTGACAAAGCTGGGCATATGCAGAGCAGGAGACCAGAACAATGATACACATGGAATGGACCAGGCAGCAATACAAGGTATAAGCTATCACCAGCAAGGAATGCTGGGAGTGACTGTGATATAACAGAAAGAGGAACCAATGCAAGTCATCCTCCTGATTGCAATTACAGCTGAACTGAACACACACTGAGAGCTTGATTGCAGGCTTGCAGCAGCTGACGGCTTCCCTGCTGCCTAGCAACAGCCAGGACTAGATGCTGCTAAGGCTGTCAGAAATCCTGGCTGCAGGTTATAACAGTTACTGTATCTCAAAAATATTTTTGCTAGAGCAAAAAAAGGAAAAAATTCCTTTTTGGGGCACTCTTATTTGACTAGTGTAATATGATATTTATTAAAACTTAACTTTTAATTGACCTACTATCTAAAATAAATGCAAAAAAGAAAAACAAAAAAGAAGAAAAAACAATAATAATAAACAATAATGGCGAAAATATTAAATATTTTATGATAATTATCCGGTCCTAATCCACAAACAGATAGTATATATGAAAATTGCTATATATTCAAATAACATGGGATCATGTATAAGTTAGTAGCATGCAAAAAAAGTAATGAGAATATGGTACATACACTTAAAGTATTTGTAGTGATCTATAGGATTATGGTATATGGGATGTCAGTATCTGGTTCCCAGAGGTCAATCAGTTAAATCGCATTTAGGATGAAATATAACGGGAATCCTTTATATTGCACATTGCCCGTAAAGTAATGCACTGCTCTATCGGAGATAAAGATAATTAATTAATTAATTAATACAAAACACTAATCAAAAGTATATATCCCCTATAACAGTAATACTAAATGAATCACTTGCAATAGATAGTCTTGTATTGCACAGTTTCCATGAATTGCACATATCCCCTGTAACAGAAGTGCAAAACACATCAATTACAAAAGATAATCATATATTGCACAATTCCCTGTAAACAAAAGAAAGGACAATAAGGCTGTTTGTAATATTATGCCTTATACTAAGTGTAACACCAGTTTTTATAAGCAGAGATAATAATCACAGTACTTATTGACCCATAAACTAGCAGCATGTGGTCAGCAAAATACATATTGCCTGTGAGGTAGTAAATACTGTTTATACACAATATATTGCACTGATCCCTTACTCATAAATTAGGAAAAATATGCATAAATTAATATAGATTATATGGAACAGTTGTATTCAATATAGCACCAGTTCATATAGGTAGAAAATAATCAACATATAATCAAGAAATATTGCATGTTACCCGTAAAGTAATGGATACTGTTAATGCAAGAATTGTTATATAGCGGTGTCACCTTATTCACAATTTTAAGACAGTGCACAAAATTAATATTGCATCTCTCTATTGAAGGTAAAAGTAAACTTTGCAACATCTAATTCAATGGTATGTATCCCCTATAGCAATGATACCGGGTAATTTAATCGCACAAGATAATCATTATGTTGCATAATTCCTTATTATCAAATCTGAAAAAGGACATTTGTGCTGTCATTACACATTGTCTAACGAGCATGCACAGAATGTATAGTATCAATTAATAAGCAGTGCTAATATTCTCTTCATTATTGCTTCAAAATAGCATATATTCTTATTTGCAGTAAGTATCACATTAATTGAGTCACAATAAGGAGCCCATTATTGAATGGTATTTAGTATTCACAAAAAGCAGATACAAAAATAATGATAATATCTTGTGAATAAATATGGAATGGTTCAACAAAAAAATGAAATAATTCAATCAATTATACCATATAACACATCACAAAATTATCTCCTAATTATTGGTATAATAGCAGGTATATAAGGTCACAATATTTTTAGATATATGTCAAAAAAGGATATATAAGTAAGACTGGCTAGCTTCACTCACTAGTTTAAAAGTAAAGCTGGGATATGTGCACTAAAGATAAACCTTTACAGTAACTAACTACACTCATAGCTAAAAAATAAGAATTACAAAGAAACTCTGTATTGTATTTTATCTATATGGTGTGTGAACAAGTTGTTGATCAAATTTTATGTCATGTCATGTTATACTTGGTTTATCAAACCACATCTCTGAGTAATTTAATTTGGGGATTTGGATGCGCTATGTGTTAGTTATATGATGCTATTTCGTTCCAGTAACTCTGACCTCTGATCTATGTTTTTAAACATTTTAGTTGTCATGACAGCAGGTCACATTAGTGATGTTATCGGTGGACGTCTCACTTCCGCACCTGGCTGCGTCTGTGTTACACGTGGTCTCTGAGGGCTTTAAGGTGAGTATTTTTTTTATGTATTTTGTACTCTGATGAGGATACAGTAAAGTACTTTTAGAGCACCTGTGGAGGACACCAGCCAAATTTGTTTATGTTACATAGGAGTGCCACCCGATGTGGATTGTGTATATAATAAGATATATAAAATATACTGGCTGATGTGTGTATGTGTTTGTGTGTGTGTGTGTGCATGTGTTAATCTTGTTAATTATGTTTTAATAAACACAATAAGTTTTTGAATCCACATGTAGAATGCTGTTCTTCCTGGATATATATATATATATCTTTTGGCAAAATCTTATATTTATATATTTTTATTGAAACAAAAAGATTATACATTATCCATAAACTTAATCATGCTGATAGTGATATTTCTCTAATTGCCAATATTCTACGTTGGGAATAAAGCAATAAAGAAGAAGAAACTGTGCATCTTGGTAAAACCATGCTGTACTGCAGTGAGATTAGATTTGATGCAGAGTTATGGCGCATACACACGGTCAGATTTTTCCTTCAGATCTGAACGATAACGATTTAAAAATCGTCCAGTTGTTCATATCTGAAGGAAAATCTGACATATCTGACATGCCTGAACGATGGACGATGAACGATGCGCGTTCCCGTTTGTCAGATAACGATATCTGACATCTGATGTGTTTGCAGTCAGACTTGGACGATTCCATTCATTCTAATGCAGTCAAAAATCGTTCAATCGTTCAATCGTTCATCTGACAAATCTGACCGTGTGTATGCTCCATTAGATTTGGGAGGGGTGTGTCCAAACTGAAATCTAAATTGCAGTGTAAAAATAAATCTGTCCAGCAAGTGTGGGCTACATGCATGAGCAGCCAGTATTTACCCCACATACAAAAACAAATGTATGTGCAGAATTTGCATCCTTTGCATTGCTACTTGGTTTGTCCAGGTTCACAATTAGTATACTTGATCTTTCTTGCTTTATTCCCAACTCCGAATCAGGCCAATAGATGGGTTATTTCTGAGAAGCTCAAGCTCTATTTTTCCTTTTACTTATCCTATGTGGTGCAGAGCCACCAGTCTTTCTCTATCACTCCATATTGCCAGTCTGAGAATAAATGTTTTCTATCAAAAGAAAGAATAATTGTCTCATTCTTTGCTTGATAAATTGCATCAAGAATCTTTCCCCATAGCTCATGCAGCAGTAACAAGACCTGTTTCATGAAGCACTTGAGAAACAGGGCTTTTCGCTGCTTCCTTGTATTCAAGAAAGGGTATACTGTGGAGAAGATGACTCCACCGGTGCCCCTGATTAGTGTTAGATCCACTTCCCATATACTAGTATGGAGAGGAATGATAAAAAGAAGTAATTAAGTGCATGTTTCCATTTCAGTACTCCATTTAATTTCGCCATCTACAGATGGCAAAATGAACTGAGGCTTACCTGGCTGTGCGGAAAGGAGCAGTGATGTTCTCTGCTCCTGCTCTGTCGCTCCACCCTCTTGTGTCCTCTTTGCATCCCTGTGATGTGGGTGGACACTAGAGCACAAGGAACTGATGGCATATACCCAGTGGGAAGGAGATTTAGTGGACTTCTGATATGTCAGTCTTCACACTGCTTGCAAGGATTGCGGATGGGCCATTTATCGAAGGAGTTAGCCATACAGGTATTACTGAATCGCATCAATATGATGCGATATAGTAATATTTTCCGGTAGCCATTATATAATGTACATTAAAAAGTGCCCTAAAGGTGCCTACACACATAGCGATGTGCTCACGTTCCCGCTATGTGTACGATTTCCCCCTGAACTCTCCCCGGTAGTTCCCCAGTAGTCGTGGGCACAATTTGGTCTGCAAAGCTGCCAATTTGACACACAATCAATCGTGCCTCCTAAACTATCCAGTGCATCATGACTTAAATTTTCAGATCTGCCCTACAGCACGGCAGATCTGAAGATGCGATGTGTGACCTGCGGGAACGCGTATCGCATCGTGATCGTGAGTGGGGGCTCACGATTTACTCACGATTTGGGCATATTTTACATGATCTGTTGTTCCGATGCGTCAGAATCGGCCAGATTGTGTAAAATATTGCTATGTGTGTAGGCACCTTAAGTGAGAATGTCCCGTTACAGCCCAGTTATAACCTACAAATGCAAGTGACATATGATTGTAATGTGTATGACCCTGCATCACATTCCCAAGTATTTGCGAAAACATTCAAGATATGTAGTGTTAACAGGTAGTTAATATGCTTAACTCTGCATTAGGCCCGCCCCTAACACGGGGTACATACAATACATCTGAGTAGCATTCCCTGATTCCCCGATCCTATCCGTCATCAGGGAAATTCTCAATGTTAAAAATCCCTGATTTGCTGATTCTAACCATTTTTGGGTCGGGATCAGGGAATCGAGATCTTTAAACATTTTGAATAGCCCCAATTCCCCTGCCCTGCCGCTGGCCTTTGCCCTCTACAAGTTGTTCATTTTCTTCTACAGCTACTTGATAGTCTTTCAGTTTTTTTGCTATCTATATAGTAGTATATTAATGCTGCTTTTTATGTATGTTATCCATATACAGTATGCGTGAAGCTGTAAGTGTTGTATATATGTTGTATATATGCCCTATTTAAAAAAAAGTAAATTTAAAAAAAAAACATTTACCATAAAAGGGAAAGTTACATAATACCTGTGCAGAGGAAAATGAAATAAACAGCATGATTGCGCTTTTAGGAGAATTAAGACTGACAAGATCACAATCTGAACCAAAATCATTTTGTTACTCTTTATTTCCCTAAAAAACAAAAGAGACTTGAATGAGACAATCAGAAATGAAGAGCATGTGTTTACATCTCATATTTGCCAAGTAATAAACATGAAATACAATTTTAATATACAGTCTTTACAAAAGAAATGCAGCAGTGATTTGTGAAAGCAATGAAATGTGTACAATACACATTTAGAGGAAAGGACATAAACCATATTTATGGGAACTATACATAGAAGCAGAGAACAAGTATGTATTTGTTTGTCTTGCCACAAGGCATCTTCAACTATTTAATCCAAGCCCAATTGACAATTGATATCTAGCTTTGGCTGACTTTTAGTCGTCAGCATCATAGGGCTTGATTCAATTGAATGCAAATTAAATAGCGTCGGGAGGGAGCTCCCGGAGGTATTCAATTAAGCACGCTGTTAGGTCGGAGTATGCCCATTCTCCGACCCCTCACGCCTTAAACAGGGTGTTTAGTCATGAGAACTGCCATTCTCCAACTAAACTTCCCGGCGCGATGCTGTTTCAGCGGCACTAAGGGCAGAAAACAAGTTTGCATGTTCTCAGACTCTAATACATTGTCCGAGCTTAAAATTTTTTAGAGTTTACTGCTAAACTCTCACATCTTCTAAACTCTCTAAACTATTACATTTAGCCCATTAGAGGACCAACGCATTTTGCAGATGAAAAAAAAAGTTCTAAGTAGAGGCATCAAGAAGACATGAGAAACAATTATAAAATAATATTTATTTGCATGAGCTTACAATCTAGCAGGCATTTCAAAGTAAGTGACTTTGGGGTCTATTCATTATGAAAAAAATGTGTATAGTGAATTTTTAGTTTTACATTTTCACCGTTCATTTTTACAATTTGCACCCAATTCATTCAAAGCTGCTCCTTTTGTCTTTCACTTGTCTCTGGCGGATATTTCATTCTGCGCATGCGCAGCAACCAAACAAGGAAGTGAGCATATAGCCCGGCGTCACATAAAACTTTCTGCCGGAGGATTCTTTCTGCGTAGCATCTGAAAACAAAAGACCATGTAGTCAAAGCCACAGGCTTAAGGGACTGCCCAAAGTGGTGTTGCATGGAGTTCCCTGACAAAAAAGGTGTGTATGCAGGGGGCACAGCACTACAGGACACAGCAGTGAGGGATCTAAATAGATCCTGCCGCTTACACTCGCTGCCACACAAGCTACCAACAGCTTATGAAGACAATTGGGGAACTGAACGCCATCCTACGATGACAATCCATTTCACTATCAAATTCTGAAAATAAACCATTTCGGAACTAGATGATTCACACAATTTCTAAATCCCCATACTTAAGTATGGGAATTGTGGTAATTATCATGGCAGATATGAGAGATATCTCCTTCATTACACCCGTGATAAATTAGGCTGACACTTAAAAATGAGAAAAAGGGATGACATTTTTTTTAAAAGGGCACAATAAGTGATGATGAATAGGGCGCTTTATCAGAAATGGAATTAGAAGTCATTAATTTAACTTTTTTATAATGCTACACACTTTTCTCATTACATACTGTACACTTTCAGATAGTGTAAAAAATACACATTAATGGCAAATTCTAAAGAGGAACATTTTCATATTTATATTAATAAGAGAGAAGTGGTGTGTTCTGCCTCTGGAAAAAAAGGTGCACTCTGATGGATGCCTTATAAACCTCATAGAAAAGGAACATTTAGGACCCATAGAGAAAGAATAGAAAGCAACCTCAGTTCTTTCACAGTAGTTGGAGAACACTGCAGAAACATTAAAATGAAGTAAAAGCTAAACTTATATATGCTTATATATATATATATATATATATATATCAAGTCTGTCAACTCACTGTCACGGTACATTGCAGTACCACTTTCTGACCAGTGGTGCTGCTCTACCCTTTGGTGCCTGCTTGTTTAGTTCCATGGCCTTCTGTGATTCTGCGGCCTGGGATAATTGCCTAATTAAGCAGCTGTGGGCTGCACATGTGTCTCACAGATTTATACCTGTATCACGGTGCTTTCCAGGATGGAACCTACATGTTAGATCTTCCAAGACTGATGCCTCATCTGTCCTCTGGCTTCAGTCGTTACCTGTACCTGTATTTCTGCAAGGACCCTGTAACTGCACAAGTACTGTAACTGTATCACTGCAAGTATTCAGCATTTACCACTGTGATTGCTTCTCAGCAGTATTTAGTATTCACTAAGTGCCTGTTTACCTGCTATTGCTCTGCCATACTGTACTTAAGTGCCTGTCTATCTACAGTACTCTGCATCACATACTGTATAGTGACCTGCATTCATCAGAGACTCTATTCGTGTATCTCTTGCTCAATTGCGTTATCTTCAGTATCTACTTCAGCAATTACCCTATTTATGCCAAGTGCCTGATTATCAACAGTACTCTGCTAGTATACCAAAAGCTGTAGGTATCTGGTCTCTCTGTTCTGAGTTCCTGGTAGAGAGGGCTAATGATTTCCCAGTAGTGGGTGCAGGCTTCATATTCCTGGAATCAAAAGTTCATCATGAATGGTTCCAAGTAACTTTACCCTGGATTCCAGTTCTGTGTCTGGGCCAGTTCCTGGTCTAGTTTCCTGCCCAGTTACCTGTGGTTACCGTGTGCTCAGTCCCTGTTTACTGCACTGTTGACCAACACTATTCAATTTTATCCTGGACTTTTACCCTGAATTCTGTAATTCTCGACAGTCGACTGTTACATTGATTATTGTACTACACCCTGTGTGTGCCAATAATCTGTTGTTTCAGTATACTGGCAGTGGCACTAACATTATTTTGGGCAATCACACACACACACACACAGGGGGAACTCCCATAAGAAATGGGACACACACTACCAAGATTTTATGCCAGAGAGAGTAGCTAAGGGCACTGGTAGAGGTCTGTCTAGTGCAGTTCTGCTGTTGTTGCAGGGACTTTGAGATGATAGATATACATGTCTACAGCAAAGAGCCTTCACTTCTGAGCACTACCAAATCATAGCCAAGGGCTCAGAGAGGGAAAGGGGAACGGGTACTACTTACCTGAGCTGGTTCGATGGGCCAAGAGGAGGCCCAGGTCAGTAGTACATTGGGCAGGTTGAGAGAAGAGACTGCTGCTGCCCAGCGCAGCAGTCTTTCTCCCATGCTAAGTACATGCGACTGTGTGCTGGGTTGCGGGGAGTCCAACAGTCCATTGAGCAGCAGCAGTCTCCTCTCCCTGCAGGTGTTAACGGGGGGGGGGGGAGCGAGCTGCCCCTGACCAAGGGGGTTACAAATCTGCCCCCCTTCCGGGTGCACATAGTACCTTTTAATAAAAAATATTTTCATTTTTGCATGATCAGAACCATTCCTTAAGCCATGAATGTTTCTTACTGAATTACTCTCAATGCTGCAGCATTTACTCACCGTCCAGCAATACAGAAATATTTCTCACCATGTTGCTTCACATCATAGGGAGAACATTAGACCCAGCTATCAATAACCCACAAAGTTTTCCTACATTATCTCTAATCTTTTTCATTCTAATTTGGTGTTGTACACATAGAAATGACTGTGGAACGCATGAGGAACACATGACACATCCTCACAGTATACTGGAGAGTAAGTGATATGTCACTTCCTATTTCTGATGTACCTAGCATCTATGTCCCATATGGCATGAGACACCTGTTTGCGACTGAGCCACTCTGAGAGATGTAGTGTACCATCTTTTTCTTTCAATGTTGCTTCTTATTTAGCAAAAAGCTTCTCACAGAATAACAGAGCTGCTAGGCTAAACCTAAGCCCCTCTGTCCGCAGCCTGACCCTAACCTCCCACCCGCCGCAGCCTAACCCTAACCCCCCCGTGGTGCCTAAACCTAACCTTCCCGCGGCTAACAGCTAACCCGGCCTACTATACTTACGTTAGGGATGCAGGCAGTTGGAATTACGGCATCGGCATCTCAACTGATGTCGGGATTCTGGCATGGTGTTCTGGCCACGGGTCGAGATTCCGGCACTGGGATATTGACTGCCTTCAATTAGTAGCAAAAAGTCAGTTTCGGTGAAACTTTTTCGCTGATGACGTCATATTCGCTGGTTTCAACTTATCCCCATATTCAATTCCAACTACTTTTCGCCTAGGCGGAAAGTCAATGCAATGGACCTGGCGAAAAAGTTTCGCCAATGAATAGCAGGCAGAAAAAAGTACAGAATTGGGGTTTTGGGGTGCAAATGTGGGAAAACCACTCAGCAGCCTTTAGAAAGCCCCCCAAAGGTAAACTGTGTAAAAAAAATCTTAAAAAAAGACTTCTGGACACCCCAAAAAGGTACTTTCATTTTGGGGGCAAAAAAAAACAAAGTTGGGGTACAAAGTAAAAAACTAGCAAAATAGACTACAGGGGATCCCCAAGTATGCACCAGGTGTTTTTTTTATTGCAGGTGGCTGCAGCAGGTGGATTTTTAACATTTTTTTAAACTTCACATTAGAAACTTCAAATTATGCTAGAACCCATTTTCATGTACCCCAAATTTGATGGGACTAGTTATTTTTTCAAAAAACCCTCTAAAATGCTATTCTTCACAACTTTTTAACAGACGCAAAATAGCACCTAGTGAGACCATTTAAAGTGGCCAAATACCTTCTGCAGAGCTATTCGGGGGTACCCATAGTGATCCCCCATGTCAGTGTATCTTTTGGGGGTGTCAGGCTGATTTCCAGAAACTGACAGAACTTTTCGCCGTTTTCAGTTTTGCCGGGTCCCGCTATTGCCGATTTGGAATTGAATACGGGGATAAGCGGGGATGAGCGCGACACTTTTTTGCACCTGAAACCCGCGATGACGGCGAAAAGTCTGGCAATTGACTTTTCGATTCTAATTGAATACGGGTCTATGTCTTTTTATTTTTATCAAAATACCACATTCAATAGTTCATTATTCCAAATATACTAATAATCTTTTAATATCATCCTCAAAATATCAAAATCAGGCATAAAATATACCTGGGTCATAATGACCCACCTCAACATCCGTGTAACAACTTTCCACCACAATGAGACTGGGGTAAAGGTGTGATTTACTGTAGCCCCAGAAACACAACATTGATGTTAATCGATTATCATTGAGTTTAAATAATCCCTGAACATGGTCAATCTGTCATTAATGGCAGATTGATCAGCATGTTCAGGCGATGATTGATGTCAGAAATGGGAGCGCGCATCGCTGGTCGTTACCAACATTTTCATGCCCGATTTGTGCACGATTAATGAGAGATTGAACGATTACGATATCGTTATCGTTCAATCGCTCATTTTAATTGGCAAGTGGATACCCGACCTATAGAGCTAGATAAAATTTTAACAAATTAAATTCTCAATTTATATAGTAATCTGTCACCAATTTCCAGATGAGCTGCAATAATGCAAGACAATTCATTGAAAATCATACAGGGCAAAACATAATTCAAACCACACTCTTTGCATCATCTGTGTCATGTTAGAATTTCCTTGAATGCCTTAAGAAAATATGTTCATAATAATAAAATGTTGGAGTACATTGTTAATTTCAACCATATTGTAAAGACAAAAAAAGTAGACATAAAAACTTCTTTAATCATTTGTTTTTCTCTCAAAACTATTATTTTGTAATATTTTTCTTTTCATTAATTGAGATTAAATGAGATGTAGCATTAAAAAAATATGAAATGAAACCGCTTTTTAATTATTAATTAATAACATGTTTTTCGAATATTATTCTACTAACAAATAGCAAAATATGCTGTGTACAGTAGTTTTGGAAAACTTTCCACCAAACGCTTTTCTCCCCTACCTCACGATAAATTGTATGTAGTAATGACTAAAGGCGGCCATACACTGTGCAATTATCAGCCTGATCAGTCAATTATCGGCTGATCGAGCCAATAGTTGAACAGTGTATGACCATGACTGAGCAACAATTATCGGACAGTCGGACATGGAAAAACTTTCTAAATGTCCGTCATGTGATATTTGGTTATTTGGTGCTCAAACACTGTATACTCACCATTGGACAGACAGACCAATTATCTGACAGTGTATGGCAACGTCAGATAATTGGTCTGTCTGTCTGATGGTGACATTCATATGACAGTGTATGACCGGCTTAACATTGTCACCTTGGTACAGCTCCATGAACAGCTGGTATAGGACATACTGTAATTTTTGAAAATAATCTGCATATATATAACCTCCATATATCTAACCACCAAAAGGAATAACCACCTAAGTAATAACATATAAAATGATTTACATGTGGTATACTGGTGCACCCAGCAAGGTTATCCCCAACAACCTCTTCACTGCTGTGTTTCTGAGGCTTTCTAGCAGGTACCTACCTTCACATGTGGTGGACTTCCATTATGGGTCATATTCAATATGAGGCGAAAAGTCAGAGATCGGACTTTTCGCCATCATCGCCGTTTTTTCTGGGATAAAGTATCGGGCGCATGCCAGCTTTATCCCCATATCCTATGGTGAAAACGGGACCCGGGGGAAAGGCAAGTATGGAAAAGTCCTGTAAATTTTTTGGAAATCATGCTGGCACCCCCCTAAAGATGGTCTGACATGTGGGATCACTATGGGTACCCCCGATTTGGCCTGCTGAAGGTAAGTCAGGGTTTTAAATAGCCGCGGCAGGTGCATAAATCCGCCTGTGAAGAAATAGTGAAGAATAGCATTTATCTTTATTTGGGGGGGAAAATTAACTATGCCCATCAAATTTGGGGTACACGAAAATGGATGCAAGCATATTTTTAAGTCCCTAAAGTCATTTTTGTTAAATTCTTCAAAAAACCACCTGCTGCTAATGTTCCCAATGTTTGCACTGTTGTGCGTCGTCAGACCGATATGTGAAGGCAGCAGTGGGCGTCCTATGCTCCGGGAAGCTTTGAATATTTTAGCAATTGCGATCAGTGAGGGATCGCAGTTGGGATTGCATTAGATTAAATCTGTGAATCAGGCCTTTAATCTCTAACAAAACCAGTAACAAAAAGTGTTTCTGAAGCTTGGTATGTGCAAACTGTCACTATCCACATGGAATCTAACATCACCTGGCATCTGAACCAGTTCCCACATCTCTGGAGTGTGCCTGTGCCAGTTCATTACAATTACCTTGGGTTGTTATTTATTGCCAGTCCTATTTTGATAAAACACAATAAAATTGCTGTCTTAGTGCTTTTAAAAGCAATTCCTTTTGTGACAAATTGGTAGACAGAAGTACTTATTTATGGCATATTTTGTTTGGGTCATGGTACAAAATATTAGAGAAAGCATTAAATAACATATTGACATGCCAAATCCAATTAAGAAGTGTACTGTACTATACTGAGCTTTGGGCTCTGTTTCAGTTTGTCACAAACATCAATGTTAAAGTGAAAGTATATACAGTATAGGTAGGGTAAGTATGACAGATTATATGAGACATAGGGCCTCTGAGCAGGGGCGTTTCTAGAGAGGAGGGGGCCCATGTGCAGTCTCCGACACGGGCCCCCTCCTCTCCGTCCGGCGGCCGGCTGCGCACTGAGCGGTGTGCGGCCAGCGCCGCACTTATAGACTCTGGGCACTAGATTGTGCCCAGAGTCTATAGCGCATGCACAGGTCACCGGGAAAATGGCCGCGGGGGCCATTTCCCCTGTACCGCGCATGCGCAAATGATGGGAAAATGGCTGCGGCGGCCATTTTTACAGCCATTTTTACTGGCGCAGACACCGGAGCCGACGTGGGACTCCGAAGAGGTAAGTTTTATGGGTGCAGGGTGGGCGATGTGGGCTCCCCTGGGCCTCTGCCTCTGAGTCATTATTGGTGGCTATTTAAAGGCACAAAAATAGTCTGTTACGGGCGTGTTATTGGAGCACCCCTGAAGTGTTGGTGTACTCAGGGACTGATGCAGATGTGGATGCTATTTCGATGTTCATGCAGTTGAGCGATTATCGGTGCACTGCGCATGTGTCTTAGCAGCAATGTGCAGCAAGTGAAACTGCAATCAAATGCAACTACGGTTGTAGTGTAGATTTATTCACAAGTGATTTACAGACAGGGGTTGTTTTGTGAGAGGTTAGCAGGGAGTGGCGGCAAACACGCGGACGTTTCGTGAATCTTTTTGGGGTGTGAATCTGTCAACATCTGTGATCCAGTATGCAGAAAATATGGCGCCAGGATCTAAGTTCCCACAAATATTTTCTGTGAGTATAGGGTTACTCAGATGGTTGATTATCGAAGGTTCTGCGACCACCGCTGCCTATTTGCATGCAGTTGCTTGGACCTGCGATACTGCCAGTGGGCATCTCACTACATTTTCAAGTGGCTGTAGCATTAGCATATATTCACACGGCAGCTGCAGCTGCTAATGCATTATTGTCAACATCTGAATCAGGCCCACAGATACTTAATC
This sequence comes from Taudactylus pleione, assembly GCA_031769625.1. Classification (NCBI taxonomy): domain Eukaryota; kingdom Metazoa; phylum Chordata; class Amphibia; order Anura; family Myobatrachidae; genus Taudactylus; species Taudactylus pleione. The sequence goes on from JAUIMM010000063.1 coordinate 7,857,730, forward strand.
GCTCACATTGGAGACCATACTCTGATAGCAAATCTGCACCTACCATAGGTGTATCTATAATGGTTACAGGGTGTGTGGTGCACATGTGGTGTGCACAGGCATTACTTATTATAATATGTTCTGCAAACCCCTTTGGGTTTCAACCAGTGAGCTTCGATGGTCCCCCTCAATGTATTTCCACACCTATTTTCCACACTTGGTAGATGGTTGCATCCACAAGAGTGTAAATATCGCATGAAAACATATTAGAGTGTAAATAACACATGAAAACATATTAGAGTGTAAATATTAAGTGAAAATTCTTAACACTTACTAATTTCAAATCTGCTTTAATCAAATAATATTTGTATTTTTTACTCCGTCAATACTGCTCAGCTCACCCTCATTCATAGCCTAAGTGAATCATATGACACTTTTGTGTGTTTAATGAGTTTTGTTATATTGCTCAGAGTCTGTGTTGTTGGAAAGTGTGTACCATCTACATAATAATTGTGGTTGGCCTGTCCCATCTCTGACATGCACAGTGGGAGGCCCCGCTAACAGCTCCCACTGCGGCAGCAGATTGAACTTAGGGCCTGATTCAGACCCACTCGCGAGCGGCTGTCTGCTCGCAAGTGGGTCGATGGTGTGCACTGCGCATGCGCACGACGGAGGGAGCTCCGTCGTGCGCATGCGCGAGACGCAACGAGCGAAGGACTTTCCTTCGCTCGTTGTGTCTGATCAAAGGGGGCGTGCTGTCGATGTTGATTGACAGCACGCCCCCTTTGGTGGGCGTGCCGGGGGCGTGACTCCCAGACGGGGGCGTTCCCAAGGGAACGCCTACCGTCAGAAGCCGGCCCCACTGACATCACTAGTGATGTCAGTGGGAGTGATTTTGGCTCTGATAGAGCCAAAATCACTCCGGGCCTTGCGGTTGAGAAACTCAACCGCAGGCTCCGGCTCGCAGTGGCGATGGTCGCGATGGTCAAGACCATCGCGACCATCAACCTGCACGCTCGTATAGGCTGTGGGTGGTGACCCACAGCTATACGAGCATCCAGGAGGACGCTCCATAATTATGGAGCTGGGCCCTGATTCAGAGCGAGCGCTCTGGTCAGAGCGTCCGGCTCTGAATCAGGGCCTTCATTTCTTTCTAGTGATGAACTTAATGTAACTGTCACAGTGACTTCAGATGATGTAGTTAACGTTGGTGACTGGTTCTATTTTGAATATGATGGAAAGAGTTGCCCAGGTGAGAACAAGGATATCAGAGATGGTGAATACTTAGTGAGCACAATACAGCAAGCTGGCAGCAACTGGAAATGGTAATCATCACCAGATGAATATTTTATACACCTTCCGGTTAATCAGGAAGATAAACAGGCCTACATTGGTTACAGCACCTGGATTCTACAGATTTCAGTAATTTCTATGAAAGCCTTCTGACTCTGGACAAAAATGTAACGTGAGTAACATTGGTATGTAACATGAGTCACAAGTCAAAATTGATTTTAAGTATAGTTTGGTTAACATTCAGTTTTTTGTTTCTGTGTCAATCATACTTTTAGGGTCTTATAAGTGTATAGTATAATAACAATTATATTGTAAAAATAATTACGAGAGTAGGTTTAAATAAATATATAAGTCCCCTCAGTTCTTATGTCCATTCTGTTGTAACATGAGTCACACATATAAACAATAAAATGTAACTACTAAGAGTGTACTTTATTCCTGCTTCTAAGCATTAATTATGACTACCTACCCCATATATTATTGTCATATTTTTAAAATGTTGAATTTCAGCTTATTTTTTGTAAATGGTACATTTAAACTTCTAAAAATTAACATGAAATGTAATGTGAGTCACATGGAAAGACCCTTCTGCAATGCAATGCTCATGGGCAGAGGTCTAGTTCCATTGATAAAAATCAAGGAATGTAATGTGTCCAAAGAGGATTCTGCCCTATATATAAATGACGCATATGTTAAGTTATACATAATAGGACTGCAACTATTGTGGGGGGTCTATGGGGGCACATGCCCCAGGCGCAAATCTTGAGGAGGCGGTGAGGAGAAGCTGCCGAAGGGGGGAACCAGATAGCTGCACGTATAGGATTGGAGCCACACGCCAGGACTTGCAGGCAGACACCTGCAGCCAGACCTTGAGATACACAGAGCTGTCATCAGTCTAATGTGGCGTCGGTCATGAGCCAATCAGAGCTCGCGGACCGGCAGCCAATCAGCAGCGGCTGCCTGTCTGCATGCTCCTATAGGTCTGAAACTGGTGCCACATTAGAATGGCAGTGACTCTGACCATTCCCCAGCATGTGTCAGCCCCGTTCCGTGCTGTTCCGAGCTCACCCACTGCATGGCCATGGCAGGTAAAAGAAGGGAGCTGGCTTATTTGAGGATGCCATTTTAATGTGAAAGTCCATTTTTAATAGTGTTACATCTGTCAGTTCTGGGGGGGCTACTGTCACTGGGGGGCCTTATTGTGGCGTAATGTGTTGTAAGGGGCATTACTGTGTGGCATAATGTTTTGTAAGGGGCATTACTGTGTCACAAAACTACACATCCTTTTCGTCCTCTATGATGTTTTTTTTTTTTTTTTGGGGGGGGGCACCAAATTACTGCCTTGCCCCGGGTGACGAAAATCCTAGTTTCGGTCTTGCTTACTCAGATGGCTGATGGCTGCCTGATGGTGATCTGATGCTGTGTGTTCGGACACAGCACTTGGATCTGCAATGATGGCAGTGGGCGTCTTTGGCCTCTTGCTGCATTACATTTTTTTTATGCAGCAGCGATGCAAATAGCATACAATTCTGAATGAAGCCCCAAGTCTCAGGACTCAGGAACATGTTTCATTTACATAAGTTCATGGTCATAGACAATTAGTCTATTCAAGAATGTTGATCACAATATGGAAATGAATGTGTGATACGGAAATGAAGGCCTAAGGACAGATGTAACCAAACCATTAAGTGCACTTAAGGTAAAGATGGAAAAAATGTTACTGGCTTTTATATTGTGCTTTTAAGTACAACAAACAGATGTACACCAAGTGAGAGAAACTAAATCAATTTAAATGTAAGTTCTTATAGATGTTTTCAATGCAGTGTGAGTGAAGAGATAAGGTTGTAGCATTTATATCTTTAGCAAACATATGAACCTAAGGGCTCTGAAGAGTAAGGTATTGTCTAGATGGGCACATAGCAAGTGCTTCTTCGGGCATTGGGATTATTGATCCCAGCACCAGCACAGTACATCTCTGCTGGTCACAGGAAAACGTCACGGGCTGAACTGCAAATTATGCATCAATTATTCTGATGCCTGCACAATATTCAGAGTTGGTTGTTCACTTTTTGTTTGGCTTGAAAAAATGCAGTATGAGCAAATAAAGGACAGCACAGTTATAATGGCTGGAAGTGTATTTTTATGTAAAAAGATCTGTGTAATTGCATGGCTCGCAATGTAGTGCATATGCTGCTATGTAGTAGCATTTCTGTTATGGCTGGCAAAGGGGTTTGTGTCATGTGGGTGATAACAGAGTCTGTGCAAAGTGTACTGTGCGGCTAACAATGGCATCCATTCATTGTGACTGACAAAGGAAGCTGGGCAGTATGACTGGATGAGAGCTGTACACTGTAGCTGCTCATGGTAATGGACTTTGTTAAGTGACTGACAATGGGATCTGAACAACTGTGTCTGTTTATGATTATGTGGCTTGCAGTAATGTCTGTTAATTGTACTTAACAATTAGATGGGGCTAAAAAAGAGGCTGTACAGAGTGGTCTGCAACCTGTACAGTTTGGCTGCCAATAGGATTTCTGTAAGGAGGTACAGTAAGATGATATGACTGACTACAAGATATCTGCAATGAACTGTGGGCCTGATTCAGACCCGCTTGCAAGCGGGTCAATGGCCGGGCAGTGTACACTCGCGGCGTGCACACTGCCCATGCGCGAGCCCCGGATCGAGCGAGAAATCACTTGCTCCGGCGCTCGCATTCCAAAAGGGGTCGGCTGTTGATGTTGATCGACAGCTCACCCCGTTTGGTAGGTGGGCCGGGGGGGTGGCTTGTCAAACGGAGGTGTTCCTGAAGGAACGCCTGCTGTTTGGGGGCGGCCCCACTGACATCACGAGTGACGCATATAAATGACGCACGAGTGATGTCAGTGGTGAGCTTCCGGCTCTATTAGAGCCGGAAGCTCACTGGGGCTTGCGATGGATGAGACCCTACTACAAGGGTCTCGTCACAAGCCCGATGGTCGCGACCATCACCTGGCCGCTCGCAAAAGCTATGGGTGGTTACCCACAGCTATGCAAGCGGTCAGGAGGTCGGTTTATAAAAATAAAGCGGCCGCCCTAATTCAGATCGAGCGCCTCTGAATCAGTCCCTATGTGCACTATAATAATGTCTGTGTAATGACATAACATCAGTGAAATGAAAAAAACTGTAATATACATACAGTGCAAGGATCGAAGCATGCCCAAAGGCGGAGATAAACATGTTACAGTATATACATATACAGTATAAATTACCACAAATGACACTGCAATGGAGAGAGCAGCCAGTACTTGATGATTGGGTAGATAACAAAGCATCTTTATATGTTATATAGTTCATGAGTAAAAGTTGTTTTTTCTCAGGCATATATACACTGACATGCCAAAAGTCATGGGATAGCAGTATGTAAAGGCAATGGTAGGTGGTGTCACCATACTGTGATGTCTTGGAAATGCCCAGACCTGCAACAGTTGTACCCTGACATCTCATTAACCGGTTTCAACACTGCCTAGGCAGCTCATGCCAAGGTGGTGTGACTTATCTGAGTTTGAACGTGGCATGGTAATGGGTGCCCGATGGACAGGACAATTAATTTCTGAAGTTGTGCAGACATTCAACATTCCTCAATCTATGGTGTTAAGTCTGTACCGGGAATACCTCATGGAAGACATTAACACCCACCGTGGGATGAGCTGTGGCCGACCAGAGGTGCTTATTGATCGTAACCAGCGGCATCTGGCCAGAATTGTCTGTGGTAACAGATAAGGGATGCTGGCTCAAGTCACTTTCACATTGAATGCAGGAGGTACCAGACACATATCCATCAGGTCAGTCCAGTGTTGTTTAACTTTCATGGGATATGGGAGTAGAAAACCCACCAGAGTGCACCTGTTAAAACTATAACACCAGACACAGTGCCTCACCTGGGCTTGTGACATCACTAATTGGGCCCTGGAGGACTAGCAACATGTGTCCGATGAGTTACAGTTCCAGTTGTTTCAGGCAATGCTAGGGTTCCGAAGTGGCACAGATCTCATAAGGCCATGGATCCCAGTTGTCAACAATGCACTGCACAGGCTGGTTCCACACTTTTGTGCGAAGTCTTCCTGTGCATGGGTTGGGTCTGCTGGTCCACCTGAACACGTCATTGACCGGTAACCACTAGGTTGCATTGCTTGATGACCATTTGCAGCCCTTCATGGATTTCATGTAGCCCCACAACAATGAAATATTCCAGCAGGATAATGCACCATATCGCCAATCCCAAATTGTCCAGATTTGGTGCGAGGAGCGTTCTGGAGAGTTACGGCGATTGGTGTGGCCACCACTTTCGCTCAACATGAACTCAATCAAACATTTATAGGATGTGGTGGAGAAGTCAATACGCACCCAAGATCCTGCACCTACATACATGTATATAAGGGAGCTGTGGGAAGCTATCCAGATGGCATGGGTCAACATACCATATGTCCAGTCCACTCCACTTGTGTCTCCCTTCTACTTTTGGTATTGATGCCACGTGGAGTTGCTGCACTTTGTCAGGCTATAGAGGGTCCTACTAGATACTAGGCATCTATCCCATGACTTTTGGCACTTTGTGTATTCTTCCTTCATACAGATGCTAGTAGCATTAAGGGTGGCTGCACTAGTGCTTTTTGGGCATATGTTTGTGTATATCCTGTTGCACTAGCACTGATAAGCTCTCTATAAATGGTGCCTGCAGAAAAGAGGGTAGACAGAATGATACCCCTTTTACACCAGAGGAAAAACCTGGGTTTTTGCTGGGTCTATCCAGGTCGCAGCTCAGTGTAAAAGAGTCCCTGAAAATAACCCGGGACAAGTGACCTGGCAATCCAGCCCAGGTAGCTACCAGTGTCAGATCCAGAATGGACCTGGTTAATGGTGCAGTGTAAATGGCGTAACCCGGGTTATCTGACCTGGGTCATGCCTAAACTGAGCTGATTGGTGGTTGTTGAGCAATTACCTCCCACTTGTTATGACCTTACAAGTTTAGCAGGGCAGACCCAGGTTCAGTGTGAACGGTAAAGAAAAAAAGGTGCTCCTGTCAGCCAAAAAACAATGGACAATACTTCCAAACTGGCAGCTCCTAACAAGCAGGATCTGCTACGGTACCTGCTGGACAAATATGAAACAAGAAAAAAATGTGTAGGAGCGCTTGTTTGCAAAGATAAACAATAAAACCGGATACAGAGTACGGAGCTACCTGGCTTTTAGCCATCCAGCAACACACTCCCGCTGACGAGCGGTAAAGCATTACCACTCTCCAGAGATCCATTTACATCATCTTCACCGGACATAGGAGAATGAGACGGTAATTATAAGATTAATTTGCCAGTCATACTCCCGCTATTCAGCGGTTAGAGTGTTTGCTCCATACCTGGACTCTGTGTCCGTGGGACATCCTTTTCTGTTCCATTGACAGCGGCTCCCTAAAGCAGTTAATCCACTCATACTGGGGTAACAAATTGTGAGAACTGTTTCCATTGAAAGAAGACAAATTGTTTCTATATCCATCAGTAATAACATTGCTTTATGAATTTGGAACATTCTCTATATCAGGGGTTCTCAAACTTGTTTGCTCTGGGACCCCTTCTAACAATAAAAATTATTACAGGACCCCAGCATGTTACTGTAGAATGACTGCCAAACGTGTGGTCAGCAGCTGGCTCATGCACAGTAACACTATGGAGACACAAAACTGTAAGGTGTCCAATAATGCGATCATTTAATTTTTTACACATTGCAGGGACGAGCTCTTTTCGAAGCCCCTGTCCATGCAAGACTGAGGAGACAGTGGGTTACTGGTGAGGCAAAGGGTGACGTAGGAAGAGAAGCTGTGGGTGACAGGGAGAAAGAGGGTGACAGGGGTGATGAAGATAGTGGCAGAGGGTGAGGCAGAGGGTGGCATGGAAAGGCAGAGGGTGACTGGGGAGGCAATAGGTGACATAGGAGGCAGTGGGTAATAGGGAGAAGCTGTGGGTAATGGGGAGGCAGAGGGTGCCGGAAGGTGATGGAGAGGCAGGGAGTGGCAGTGGCTGGCAAGGAGCAGCATAGGGTGGCAGGGGAGACAGTGGGTGACTGGGGAGGCGGTGAGAGGCAAAGGGTGACATAGGAAGCAGTGGGTAACAGGGAGAACCAGAGGCTGACAAGGGTGGCAGATAGTGGCAGAGGATGAAGCAGAGGGTGGCATGGAAAGGCAGAGGGTAACTGGGGAGGCAATAGGTGATGTAGGGGGTAGAGGGTAATAGGGAAGAACAGGGGGAGGCAGAGGTTGCCTGTGGGTGACGGAGAGGCAGTGGGTGGCAGGGAGAAGCAGTGGATGACAGGAAAAGGGAGTGGATTGCAGGAGGAGGCAGTGGAAGGCAGCAAGAAGCAGTGGGTGACAGGGGAGGAAGTGGTGACAGAAAGAGGCAGTCGCTAGCAAGAAGCAGCAAAGGGTGGCAGAGAGCCAGAGGGTGACAGGAAAGACAGTTGGTGACTGGGGAGGCAAAGGGTTACATAGGAGGCAGTGGGTAAGAGGGAGAACCAGTGGGTGACGGGGGAGGCAGGGGGTGAAAGGGAGAGACAGAGGGTGGCAGTGGGTGACGGGGAGGCAGGGAGAGGCAGAGGGTGACAGGGGGAGGCAGTAAGTGAGAAAGACAGAGGGGGCAATGCGTTTCAGGGGGGAGGCAGTGGATGACAGGGGGGAGGCAGTGGGTTTTTAATAAATTAATTTATTTTCTGTTTCCCCCCTCCAGTTCCCACACTGTGCTCCCCTGTTCCCCCATGGGGTCTGTGCTCAGCACTTCCCTCATTCCTCATGCTCCCCTGCTGATGTTTCTTCCCCCTCCACAGCAATCATCACACATTCTGTGTCCCCCCACCCTGGCAGCAACGGTCCCCCAGGCTGCACTTACTTAAGAACATCTGCACAGACTGCAGAGAGAGTCTGGCAGCTGGCTCCTCTGAGTCTGTCTGCTGCTGATGCTTGCTTCCTGTGTGTCGGTTTCTGCGACTGGGCAGGAGGACAGGAGACGCTGAGCACTGGGGTGGGGGCGGGGCTGCCTGATGACTCCTCGGATCTCTCAGCCAGTGATCCGAGGAGTCTGAAATAACAGACAGTTCAACTGGTTTCACTCTCCTCAGATCACTGGCTGAGAGATCAGAGGAGTCATCAACCTGACCCCATGTGAGTCACGACCCCAAGCTCGGATGGCCGCGACCCACTTTGGGGTCACGACCCACAGCTTGAGAACTGCTGCTCTATATGGACTTATGCAGGACATTCATTTTTATCAGCATGGCCATATGAGCACCTAGTTTAGGACAGTCTGAATTCTGCACAGTTATTTACTTTTTTATTTACTCATTTGTGATATTGCTGTTATTTGCAATTTTAACATTGTTATTAAATATTTGTTATATATACTTTATTGTTTATCTTCGCAAACAAGCGCTCCTACACATTTTTTTCTTGTTTCAGTGTGAACGGGGCAGACCTGAGAATAACCCAGATCGATGGTGCTGTGTAAGCGGTGTCTGACCTGGGTTGGAACCATGTCTGAAAACCCAGGTCGGACCCAGGTTTTTGGTGGAAAAAAGGTAAAAGAAACGTAAATCATTAAAGTAATTATTTGTCAAAGTGAAAGTATTACTGCATATGCATGTGTACAGATGTACATACATTAGTGCACACTGCACAGCCATGTGAAAATAAGCATTTTTATGTCTCGGCTACACAGTTAGCAGAAGCTAAAAATTATTAAAAAAAGAAAAGAATAATTATGGTTAGAGCAAAAGAGTAGGAATATATAAAAATAGCTACACCTTTCATACAATAAATTCTAGTATGCCTGAATTAATGCAGAAAATATGAGATTGTCATCAAATTACCCAGCAAATGCCAGATGTTTCCTAACTATTTAAACCATCAATCAAACGCACAATTAGACTGTTTGTTTTAAATCAAGACTAACCTGAGAACACAATGAATATCTAATCATTGCAAGGCAATTAAATTGTCAATCATCCCTTGATATAACTAACCATAAAATGTTCTTCTCCTTTTTAAACACAAACATGATTATTTTAATTTAGACAGCACGATCTGCCAATATTTCCCATCATCCAGCACTGTACTGTAATTATTTGAATCCACTGTTAACCATTTCAGAAACAAAGAAAATGTAATGTTAGGTATTAACTGCATATAAAAACTGATGGGTCTCTCGTCAGGTGAGGTTCAATATATACTGTGGGGCTGATTCAGCATAGCACGTATGTGCAATGCTGAACCCAGATTCCCGATTATCGGGAATCTGGGCATGTGAGCAGGACCCGTTCTGCGAATGTGCAGAACAGGTCCTGTGTGATCGCATGCAGCCCCTTCTATGCCTCTGCCTGATTAACAGACAGATGCTTTTAAGGGGCAGTGCGGGGACAACTGGCAATCCCGGAAACGCAAATGTGATGGCATAGCACTTTGCACTTGAAAAAGGATCCAGGAGGATCTGAAATGCGTTGTGCTGTTGCTGCTATGCTGCTTAGAATGACCCCCCATGAAGGACTCTGCCAGATGACACAGGCTAAGCTTGGTGTTGTGTAATAAAACCGGCCTGCACCTTCAGGATCACTACAATGTTTGCTCACCAGCTTTGAACGGTATGAGCCAGGGGGATTTATGAAATACTGCTGCACTTTATTTTAAACTACTGCACATTATGCATGTTACTGTATATGTAAAGTGCTGAAGAAATTTGTACTTCTGAAATTCGAATTATATTTTTATATTATTCTGTTCTGTTTAAATAAATTTACCTTTTAAACCTTAAAGGTGCATTATCCAATGGTATAAATAAAGGTGTATAAGTTCACTGGGAGCTACTTGTAAAACATTTCTTTGATTGAATTAAAGGTAAACATCTTTCAGAAAGGAGCGCTTTTATCTCCATCCAATTATTACCTCATATTATGACATCTAGAAGGTCAACAGTCAGATTGTTGACATGGTCATCAGATTGATAATTAATACGTAGACATGTATTAAGGTCAACATAGTTAAAATGTCAACACGTTCAAAATGTTGACATTTAAAATTTTTTGGTTATTTTGGCCTAAGCCTAAACCTATCCCCTAAATCTAACCCTACGCTTAAAGTTGGGTACACACCTATAGGATCCTCGACAATTGTATAAGTATATATGAAGAACCTTTGCTGGAGCTTTAGCCAATAAATGGCTTATTATAACGCTCCTGCAACGGTCACGATCGGGAGATCGCATCTTATGTGCTGTTTAATATTTATTGGCCCGATCTCCTGATCCCACAGAAGCCTGTACACACTGAGCCATTTCTAGCATAGTGTGTATGGGGCTCACAGGAGGTGAAGTTGGAGACATAATACTCGGCTGATCGGGATCGCGACATTCTGACTGTCGACCTTCAGAATGTTGACAAATCGACTGGATTCTACAACATATAGATACCGAGGCCAATTAATCCAATGCCTGCACAATATGCACATCTCTTTGTGTTCTGATTGGAATGTAGTCTGAGCATTATCTCCTAGCTCTCTTATCTGAATGCACCCTAAGTGAGCCCATTCAATCAGTGAGCATGGTGGAATGTACACAGTGGTCTTCACCTCTTCTCTATGTACATAAAATAAAGTCCCCGGTTTAGGGGTCTGCCTGTTCATTTGGGCTAATCTCTTGAACCAGAAGGGGGAGGGGTGACACTGGTGAGATGCAGGAGGCAGAAGTGAGAAGCAGGGGGTTGTGGCGAGATGCATAGGCCTGTGGTGATGCAAGGAGCTGTGGTAAGAAGCAAGGGCCTGTGGTGAAGCAAGGGGCTGTGGTGAAATATAGGATGCTTTGGTAAAATGCAGGGGGCAGAAGTAAGAAGCAGGAGGCTGCTGTGAGATGCAGGGGACTGTGGTGAGATTCAATTGCTCCTGTGCAAAGCCAGGGCAGGTTGCTAGATCAGATATAAACACATTTGCAATCCAAATGTACATAGAAAGACATAACCCAAAAATGGATGTCTAACTCAAAGACCAAAGTAAATGTGACAAGTGTGTATACTTCTCCTAACTATTTAGTACAGGTGGAGCTTGACAGTGTGAACATGCTGTCAAATCACACAGGTTGCTATTTCCTGTTCCTGATAATTCCACCTCACCAGGTACAAGGGGAGGAACATGTATGATACGTAAAAATCTACTGGTCCAATTTATTAAGTGTAAAACCATAAATCATGCAAAAACTGACAAAATTTAATAACACTACTGTTTATTACAGCTATAACACTGGATATATCAGATATTCCTTTATTAAACTTTAACTGACTGCCACTATCCCTTAAGGTGCGTATCCACTAGCAGATAGTGGAACGACAGTACGATTGCAAGAATGTAATCGTACAGTCGTTCCTCATCGTCTGTAGTGTCTACACTGAAGGATATGTCGTTCAATGCAGGCACCCTACCTCATCCCTGAACTTGCCCATGTCATTATCAGCAGATTGACTGGCATGTTCTGGCGATGATTGATGTCGAAAAATGACCAGCAGGAGCGCGCATCGCTGGTCATTTTCTACATATTAATGCCCGATTTGTGAACGAGTAATGAACAATTGAACGATAACGATGTCATTATCGTTCAATTGCTCATTTTAATCGCCTAGTGGATATGCGGCATTAGACAATATGGTACTATTTAACTAGCTCTAAAATGCTCAGCTTTTAAGAGCTTGTCTTCATTAGCCAAATACATCAGAAGATGGCGTAAGCCCACTTTCCCCTGTTGGAAAAGCCCGGCCTAGGAGGTACAATATGTTTTGATGCCTCCCCGATGGGCTGCAGCAAAATCCAGGGCTGCCAACAGAAATTGTGGGGCTGGGTACTAACAAAATAGGCAGCCCCCCCCCACCAGGGGATGGGGCAGAGGTAAGTGGAGCTACACCGGGGGAGGACATCAATTGGTGCATAAACCAGTTTATACATTCTCAAAGGTTTAGATGTGGTTGTTAATATAACATTTTAGTCTAAAATATAATATATGAAACTATGGGGTCGATTCAGACCCAGGCGCTAAGCTGCGCTCTCTCGCAGCCAAAAGGATCCGGGTATGCAAATTCCACGATCGCGCTGTCTGGTGTAAGGACGCCCTCTATGTCTTAGAGAGCGACGGCAAAGCGAACGCATGCCGGTATAAAGATGTCTACTTTTCTTTCTTAACGCACATCATCTCCAGGAAGTGTATGATTAATCAGAACCATCAAGAGCCATCAGAGCAGCACGCAGAGCTTGAGGTAGACCCTACCCCGCCACAAGCACTGCGATCACTGCAGGCTGAAATACAACCAAGTGACATGTACAATGACGCATCTTTGCTAATTATGTACACCCATTAAACTCCGTTTGGACACCCAGACACGCCTGTGTTTGCAGCATTACTCCCCCGTTCACAAGCACCTTCCCCTGTTACCACCCACAAATGGCACATTTGTCACTCAAAGTAGCGTCCAGTCTTTGTACTACGAGCGCACAATTCCTGATCACAGTGACTGGTTCGCACATGCGTATTTTGCCGCAAACGCATGCGCGGACGGGCGACTATCGGCCATAGCGTGCATCCGTGCCTTAGCAAACGGGTCTGAATCAGGCCCTATATATGAGAGAAAACTGCTGTAAATTCACACACAATACCAGAATCTATACTTAATATATAGGGTCAGCAAAGTCGATTCTACACACACACACGGAAACACATAAAAAAACAAGATCCACTTAAAAAGCCAGAAGGAAGGGGACTAGGGGCGAGACAGGGAAGGCTGGTTGGCTGGACTGGGGGGAGGGCAGGGAAGGGAAGGCTGTGTGCAGAGCCGTAACTAGCCTTTTTGGTGCCCTGTGCCAGAGAGAGCATTGGCGACCCCCTTCTCCCATTTTTTAAATAGGGACATAAGATAGTACACCTGAAAAAGGGCCATGGCCTCATGGGGAAGGACCAGGGAAGAGATAGGGGAGGCCAGGAGATGCTGGGGATAAAAGAAGAGGAAGCTACAAGTGAGAATGATAATAAACAGGAAAATTGACAGACCCAAACAGCACCCCCTGCCCTGCAGTGCTCTGTGCCAAGGCACAGGTCGCACTATCCTAGTTACGGCCCTGGCTGTGTGGACTGGGGGGGAGACAGGGAAGGCTGGCTGGACTGGGGGGGAGGGCAGGGAAGGGAAGGCTGTGTGGACAGAGGGGGGGACAGGGAAGGCTGGCTGGCTGGACTGGGGGGGAGGGCAGGGAAGGGAAGGCTGTGTGGACTGGGGGGGGGCAGGGAAGGCTGGCTGGCTGGACTGGGGGGGAGGGCAGGGAAGGGAAGGCTTTGTGGACTGGGGGGGACAGGGAAGGCTAGCTGAACTTGGGGAGAAAGGGCAGGGAAAGCTGGCTGGAACGGGGGAGGGAGTGCAGGAAAGACTGGCTGGAACAGGGGGATGTGAGGGCAGGGAAGACTGGCTGGAACAGGGGGATGTGAGGGCAGGGAAGACTGGTTGGAGCAAGGGGTGAAAAGGGCAGGGAAGGCTGGCTGGACTGGGGGGAAGCACAGGGCAAGGTCAAGAACTATGTAGTACCTCTTTTAGTGCTCTCTTTCTTCAGCTGGGGCGGGCGGTTGGGAAGTTGGGCACCTCTACCGCCGCAGCTGTGCAGTGGTGCCGGCCCAGGAGAAGAGGATTGGATGCCGCACCCATGCGTGCGGCATCCATTCAGTGCAGGATGAGAGCTGGGGGCAGTCCAGTTACTGACATAGTGCTGGGCTCGCCCCCAGCCTGACATTAATAGGAAGTTGTGCCATATGAGCACACCCCCAAATAACATAATTTAGGGGTGTGGCTTATGACAATTAGCTCGCCGAAGTCACGCTCAGGTAACGGGTGCATGAATCCCATCCTGCACAGGGCACAGCCAGCCAGGTAGAATCAGTGCTGACAGTTGATGCTGCTAACTGTGAGGAAGGATCTGTGACCATCGCAGGGCACGTGGTGTCCTCTTGCTCAGTTCACTTTACACAGTGCCGACCGCAATTATGCTTAACCATTTCAAATATGGCACAGGTCGCGAGCCAATTCCAGCTCGCGGACCAGGCGCCGTATGTGCAATGCCGCCAGCATTATATCAATATCAATTATTCACCTTAGCTGCTGGTACAGCAGCGCTGCTACCAGGGACCCCATCTCTCTCTGGGTTCGGCAGTCCCTCCCTGATAGCGGTCCTGGCAAAAGCTATCACTATCATTTTTTCTGGTTGCCGGACAGCACTATTTCAAATGTGATATCCAGGCTGAACCTATTTGATAAACCAGGCATTGAAAAAACTGAAAAAATTTCCACTGCTGTATGGAAATGTGTATATTATGCCAAAACAAAAACAAAATATGCCAATTCTAAATTGGACCCAATGTTCTAATGTATGGTTAAAGCACAACTACACCTGAAACATGGGTTGCTCCTACATTAAAGAAAACATTGTATTTTTCACAAAGTTATGTTAAAACTAGGTATGAGAGATTCAGTTTTGGCTCGGTTATGTTCAGATCTGAAAACTCCAAGTCTCACGTGTATTGGATAACTAATGGGATAAATCTTAACCTGTGCTAATCTTGGCGAAAGGAACCGAGTAGAACCAAACTGCTCACCTCTAGTTAAACAGACACACACACCGCATTGAATAAAAAGTAACTAGTAAGGGTGAATTACAAGCCACAAGACATGCAGATCCGTATTGCTTCTTTTCCGACTAGCAAATGCAAGGCGCACTTCTGAAAACTTCATATTGTACAGTATGAAATGTCAGCTTTCTACCAGTTAAAGACCACCCCTTCACTTATTTCAATGTTCAATGGGTTATGTGTAAGGCACTTGGCTTTATTTGATGTAAAGTCTTATAGACTACATTTGCACATTTTTCAGAAAATCAATTAAAGCAAGAGTTTCAGAAAGTACAGTTAAATGAATATTTCATGTAGTTTATTGATTGTTTTTTTTTTCCTGTAGAATGCTATTACAAGCACTTTTGAAACCGCATGTGGCTGATATGAACAGTGTACTACGAGAGGATAGCTTTGGCTGATTTAATGAATAACCCAACAAGTATTAACTCTAAGGCAGCCTGACAGGTCCAACTCACATCATGTTGCAATTAATTGGAAATTCTTACTTTAGCAAAAACCTCATATACAGAATATAAAGCATTAAACATCTAAAACCAGTAAAAATGCTAAACCATGTACTGTACAGTAAGGTTAGAACTTGCACACACTGCATTGTAAGCATAATGTAACAAGAGTAAACCACTCTATAATTACTGTATGCATCAGGATCATTGATTTGAAGTCTGCATGTCTCCGCCAGTCACAGGAATGATAGTGCCATCCAAGTGAACTGGAGTTCAATGATCCAGGCACCCCGTGTCTTATAATGCGCTGTGAGCAAATTATAGCAAAATGCATGTCTGATTGGGCTGGTTAGTCACTGTCACACTATGGGTCTGTTTCAGATTTGGGAATAGAGTAAAGGCTCATACACACTAGACAATGTGTGTGATGAGCGATATTGGAAACGGCGGGCCGTAAGTATACACACTTGCCGATGTCAGCACGATGAACGATGGCGGGGAAGGGGAGCGGGGCCATGCTGCATTCGGCAGCATGGCATCGTTAACAATATCCCCTGATTGAGCTGCATGTTCAGCCGATGGGGAATATGGTTATCGTCCCGCGGGAGAGCGCATCGTCGATCATTCAGTGCATACACACTGGACGATATGAACGATAAATCATTGAATGATATCGTTATCATCCATATCGTTCACAGATATCGTCTAGTGTGTACGCAGCTTAAGATAGAGCAAGTGACTGTGTACCTGGACAAACCATGTTGCAATGTTAGGGGTGCAAATACATTTATTTTGCATGTCGGGTAAATACTGTCCGCTTTTGCATGTAGCCCACAGTTGCTGGTTGGCTTTATTTTACACTACAATTTACATTTCAGTTTGGACACATTCCTCCCAAATCTAAATCTCTCTGCACATTTTAAATCTGCCCCAGCTGAGTGCTAAATGGTATTACCAAGATGCATAGTTACTTGCTCTTCCTTACTCTGGGCCTGATTCAGCAAGGATCGCAACTGCGATTATGCACACAGTCGGCCGATTGTTGTGTTTTTGCGCATCTGTATGCATCACAGTGCGCGAACCAGCCATTGCGATCGGGACTGCAATCACAGTGACTACGCAGACTCATCGCAGAGTGATTGACAGGTAGTACCGTTTAGGGGTGGTGATGGGGGGTGGTCGTCGTAACGCAGGCATGCCAGTGCATTTGAACGCCATTGCAGGGGTGTGCATAAAGTAGGCACTGTGATGCCATACGTAGCTTGAGTACTCACTGCGTGCAATGAGGTTAGCAATTTCTAAGTAAGGTCAGACCTTGTGCTCCATGTGAAAGACCCCAGTGTATACCGGCATTTTGCAGCATTCCTCCACCTCTACTCATTAGCAGCTGGTGAGCTGCATAGAAGCTGGCTTTGCTCAAGCTACGCTCCATGTGTATAACAGTGAGCACGGCTGTACCTGTTATATTTTAAAAAAAACAACACTACTCGTTAAGTAACTGGGCTGTTCATAATTTGAGTCATCAGCTGGTGTGTGCCTCTATAACATTGCAGCACACATATCATTTCCTTCCAACATGTAAAACCATTCATTTGGAAAAACGGTTGTTTTCAGGGGTACTCGCAAAAAGTATCCTCCGAATGTTTGTAGCCTGGAACAGCGGCATTCTCCCATTTTCGCTTGCAAAAGCAACCCCATAGGTTTCTAGGTTTCTATGTGGATTGCTTTTTAACCGAATTTACCAAGCGATGTTGCCATCTGAAGATGGCATTAGCCTGTTTCACCCTATGGGCTACATTTTACAGTACAGCGAGAGGGATCCCCTCCAGCACTCTCCACTAGTGCATGTGTGGTCATCAAACCATGAGTGTGCAGTAATCCGCAATACCCCCAAAGATGTACTGTAGTGAAGGGATTACAAATGGATCCCTCCAATACGTACACCCTGCAGGGATGTAATTTCTTATTGCTGTGAATAGTGGCGATAAATAATTATAATTATTGGATCCAAGACCTGATAATTAATAAATATGCCCCTTATTCAAATGAATGGAAAGGCATTTTTGTTAATTCACAGGAACACGGATCTATCACAGCAAGGAATCCTGTTTTGATTTTGTGCCAGCTTATTGTTTCAACAAAAATAACTTTCTTCTCAAAAATAATGATTTTACTGTTATGGGAAATTCACCAACAAAATTATTCTATCCTGTTTAAATAACACTGGGGAACAGTCAATCTGTTGCCAGGAATTTAAGAGTCGATTTCGATTAATTTTGTGCTCCTGATAATGAATATGCCATGCTTATTTTTCAATTGGCTCTATTTTTTGAGATATGCATATTAAACAATGTTACATATAGTTAAAAAGATATATTTTTTTTTATTCTGATTAAATTTGATTCGTAAAATGTTATAAAAGACACAGGATAATTACATAGATATGTGTTAGGAAGCTATGAGAACCGTTTTTTTGTAGGATTTTCTTTCGTATTTTTTTTGCGGGCAGTCCCTCTGCAGACTCCAACAGTAATCGGCCATCATGTGACGATCCCACCTTCCTTGATATCTTTCTTCCATTGCCTGAATATCCTGGTGGAACTGTTCACCCTGTTCGTCGATTGGATGGGAAGTGATCTAAATGGCTGTACAAAAAAATGTACTTTAAAACTCATGTTGGCACCTACTTTCTTGAAACATTTAGCATGTTTTGGACTAATTCA
The DNA here is from genome assembly GCA_031769625.1 of Taudactylus pleione. NCBI lineage: Eukaryota > Metazoa > Chordata > Amphibia > Anura > Myobatrachidae > Taudactylus > Taudactylus pleione. The sequence goes on from JAUIMM010000063.1 coordinate 7,875,884, forward strand.
TGATAGTTGTCTGCCTTGTGATTGCCTAAAATAATTTGATTGACAGACACATAACTCAATTATGCTTCAGATTCGGTTTCAGTCACAGGCCCGTATTTAAATTGCCGGCGAAAAGTCTGAATCCCCGAAAAAGTATCGTGGATGATGTCATTTCTCCAGGCGGAAATGTATCGCCGTATTCAATTGCAAAGACTTTTCGCATACGTGGAAAGTCAATGCAGTGTAATAGGCAAAAAAGATTCGCAGAAAAAAGTGCAGAATTGCGATAATGGGGTGCAAGGGTGCGGAAACCACTCTGCACCCTTTGGACAGTCCCCCAAAGGATAACTTGATCAAAAAAAAGAAAAGGAACAGCCCAAAAAAGCACTTTGAAAATGGGGACGAAAAAGTACAAAGTGGGGATACAAAAGCAAAAACTAGCGAAATAGACTCCAGGGGGGGTACCCAAGTATGCCCCAGGTGTTTTTTATTTTGCAGGTACTTGCAGCAGGTGGATTTTTCGTGATTTTGAAAATGTTACTTTAGCAATTTTAAAATATGCTACCCCCACATTTTCAGGTACTCCAAATTTGCTGGGACTAGTTATTTTCACCAATAAAAAAAACTTCTAAATGCTATTCTTCACCCCTTATGCAAATACACTAAACAGCACCTATTGACACCATTTAAATACCCCAAATACCTCCAGCAGGGCATTTCCGGGATATCCATAGTGATCCCCTATGTCAGTGCCTCTTATGGGGGGTGTCAGGCTGATTTCTCCATTTTTGAGAGGACTTTCTGCCTGTTCAAGTTTCGTCGGGTGACGTTTTTGCATCCATTGGAATTGAAAAGGGCAAAAAGCAGCCGCGTGTACAGAAAGTGTTTTCGCCAAAAACACACGATATAGGCGGAAATCCCGGCAGGTGAAAAGTCCAGGACTTTTTGCCTGCAATTGAATACAGACCATGTGGTAAAATTTGGATCCTTCACCAGTTTCTGTATCTGTCGGCCGTCAAAAGTTCCTGCCTTTCATTTTTCACTACTAAGAGATGGAAATGTTCAACAAATATAAGTGAATCAATCACTTGACTTGTCCAATGCTTTTAAAAATTGTTTCACTAAACCTAGTTTTATATGGAGAGGCGGCAGTATGATTTTTTTCCAGACAATTAAGGGCTCATGAATGATGTTGGCTTCTCCTACAGTTATAACTTCTCATGCAGTTGCTGCCAGTGTTTTTGTTTTGCTCGACTATCCCATAAGCATATGTGACAAGGATACTTAGTATATACACTTTGCTGCCCAAGAAAAATGTTACCATTTGTAAACCGACACAAACAGACCACTGATGCCGAGAATAAGCAATTTTTTCTAAGACTAACTTGAAATTTTCATACTGTTCTTGTAGTTTTGTTGAATGACCGATAGGAATCGACGCAAATTTATTCCCATTGTTCAGTAATACGCATTATAAGCTCTTTTTAAAAGTCTTCTGCTCGATATTCTGGTAAACCCATCATCTGGAGAAGTTCCGGAATATTGTTGCAATACACAAGATTGTTGTCTTGGCTAAAGAACGGCAGTATGGTTTGCTCTCTGTTTCGATACGACGTTATAGTAACATCCAGCTCAATACAGTGGTTTCCTGAAGTCTGGATGCTTAAAGCTCAGCTCCTTTTTTCTATAAATTCAAGTCACAAATTAAATCATTTAGCTCCTTTTGAGAAAATGTGTTTGGAGTAGAGGAACTTTGTTCAAACTCACTTTCATCTGTGATGTCACTTGCACTGGATGAAATTAACATTTCCACATCATCACATTGAACTTCACACAAAGAACTGAATGATGGTACAGGTAACTCTTCGCTATGTGGTATCGGTTATTTTGCAGAATTCATACTTGGGTATTCCCATTTGCATTTCTTAAATCGATTCATACCCTTCACATTTACAGCACAAAAATAGCGGTCGCTCAAGTGATCTTTTGGCTCACACCACATCATAGGTATGCTATGCTATGAGTGATTCAACGCAAGTATAACAAACTTTGTTAGGCACCCAAATCTTGTCTTGCTGGCTTATGTGACGTCCAAAATATGCCTGATACGCTTGTTTTACAAATACAGTTATATTTTTTCTATCTTTTGCAACACTATATTTGCCACAAATATAACAAAAAACAGGGTTTTTAGTACACCATCTCCAAGAAGAACTAATTTTTACAGGGAAAATGTTTTGTTTCACACATTCAGTGCTAACTCCCAACATAAGCCGAGGATGTACTGAACAAAACAAGCCCAAATGCGGGAAATTGGTTTTCATTGACAGAGATAGGGCCGAATAAAGGAACAGGAGGTGTGCTAACCGCGTCACTCGGTCCTCTCTGTTGCTCCTCTCTGTATGCTGTGAGGAGGCATGGCTGTGGTCTGAGGATGTCCCAGCAGGCCCAGCAGTGCACAGCCACACCTCCTCCCAGCGTTAGTGAGGAGATATAAATGTGTTATGTGTTGCTCCTCTCTGTATGCTGGGAGGAGGCGTGGCTGTGGTCTGAGGATGTCCCAGCAGGCCCAGCAGTGCACAGCCACACCTCCTCCCAGCGTTAGTGAGGAGATATAAATGTGTTATGTGTTGCTCCTTTCTGTATGCTGGAAGGAGGCGTGGCTGTGGTCTGAGAATGTCCCAGCAGGCCCAGCAGTGCACAGCCACACCTCCTCCCAGCGTTAGTGAGGAGATATAAATGTGTTATGTGTTGCTCCTCTCTGTATGCTGGGAGGAGGCGTGGCTGTGGTCTGAGAATGTCCCAGCAGGCCCAGCAGTGCACAGCCACACCTCCTCCCAGCGTTAGTGAGGAGATATAAATGTGTTATGTGTTGCTCCTCTCTGTATGCTGGGAGGAGGCGTGGCTGTGGTCTGAGAATGTCCCAGCAGGCCCAGCAGTGCACAGCCACACCTCCTCCCAGCATTAATGAGGAGATTTGAATGTGTTATGTGTTTCAAACGTGACTACCAGCTACATTATCACACATAAATCAAATTCTTATTATTGTTGAAAGAGGGTAGTTGTTAACAAAGCAAAACTAAGTCGATTCTGTTAAGTAAAGCAGCCTAGACTAGTAAGGTACTTCAAATGGAGAAAATAATTAAATTTTATAATTTTTTATTAATTTGAAAACTGGAGCCAATTCAGCTATAGCGAAGATCTTATGCGAAAATAGGACTAGCGAGTACTCTCAAACCGATCTTAAATCCTTGGCAAGAAAAAAGAAAAAATTGATATTTAAGGTTACTTGTATGTCTCATATGGTCCCCCCCTTAAAATCAAAACATATCAAATATTTCTCTCTTTTTGGATTGGCTGCTTTCTCGATTTTTTTAACAGGCACTAACAGGGTCGGTTCTAAACCAATTGGAGCCCATGGTGAAAATGTCCTTGTCCCCCCCCCCCCCAAAAAAAAATGTTTTAACATATCTCAGTTTAAGCATAATGATATGTGATGCAAAATAATATGAAGATATACATTACTGCTGGACAGGTTGCTATTTACATGTAATATAAGGCATTTTGTGTTTCAGGGCAGAAGTATTTGCATTAACTATGGATTCATTGAAGTCATTTTTGTTCTTAAGAATCTTGTGGTAAAACTACACACGGGATAATTGTACAAAATGAGTCACTATTAGACTATGCGTTAGGAATAAAGCAAGAAAGAAGAAGTAACTCTGCATATGGATTAAAGCATTTTGCAATATACCCCTTTGACTGATTTCTACTTTGTCACTATATCTATTTCCCTCATCTGTCCATACTGAGTTCATAAGTGAAAATACACGTTCAACTGAAGAGATAGTTGCTGGAAGTGAGAATAGAAATTCCCCCACAGTTGAAAATGCTGAAACATCGATTTCTTCCTCAATGTTTTGATATGAACCCATTTATCCTCTAAGGATAGACTGGCTTCTAAATTAGAAGTCCATTTCCCCTTCATAATTTGATTTAAGACGCCTTTCATCTATTTTATACTGGACAAAATATTGTTCTTCATCAATATGGAAGAAATTTTGTTTAACAACTGCTAAAGATGATCTAGCACCTGACCAACTAATTTTTTCCTTTGTGATTAGCCTAAGCCATGAAAAATGGCCTAATTCTACTGTAGGACTTAGAGCTAACCACTTTTCAAAATAGTTCATGCAGACATCGTAAAACTCTTCACACTGGCTATAAAAACATTCTTGGTTAAGTCCCCCTCATCGTCCAATGCTTGTAGCAGTTAGTGGGTTTCTGTGGGCAGAAAATTATTCTTCTTTTCTGTCTCAAAGTTTCTCAACATAGTTGTTGAGAATGGCTAATAGTTCTAAAACTTTCATTGTATCATTCTCTATTTGCTTAAGGCAATTATGGAACACTTTGAGCTGGCACTCTAGAAATGTAAGCCACAACATGGAAGTCTTGAATGCAAAGATATTTTTTAGGATTTTGGAACACGTTGCCTGGGAAAGGAAGTCAGATTTCAGAGCATTAAACATAGATATTATCCTGTCAATGGCGGGAGACAACAACCACCTTGTTTTTGAATATCTTAACATTTCTTTGTACCGTACATCAGCAAAATGATAAAACTCTTCTAGACTTGTCACGCGAACAGTATATATATGAAAATATCTTACATAGAATTGTTTCAACAACTGATACATATCACTGGTACACTGAATACTTGTGTAAAATGTGAGTAACACACCCCATTCCAAAAATGTGATTTTAGTTTCATAAAAACATTACCTTTTCTCCGACGGTTGACTCCTCCAAAGTTGGTGTTATATACTGTAAGCATCAGAATGGGTTAATGGGGCATCACCACCCCACCCCACCCAAACATTTCAGAGAGGCACCAGGAGCACACCGAGTGCAGTGCATTACTTGGAGCTGAGACTAGGGATGGCCATCAACCATCGATGATTCATAATCATTGACGGTTTATGGCCGATGTTGAATGCTTTTTTTTTACAAGGTGACAGGACACGGAGCATAGCTCCACCCCTGGCACCTGTGGAGTCCTGCCCCCAGGTTCTGATTAGCCCACAGGATGACCATTGGTTGGGGAGACCAGAGATGGTCATCCATTGAATAGTTTGTAGCCATCGATGGCTATTTCCCATTTTGCCATAGCTGAGACACAGGAGATTTAGCACAAAAAGTCAGAGAGGAATGTGTTGATCTCTGATTGGTGGAACTCATCACATGCTTGTCTGACCCGTGGAAAAGAATGCAGCAACGCCGTTGCATGGGCATGCATAAATTAGCCACATGTAAATTTATTTTTTCCAAAGAGTTCTCTTATAATTTCTGAGGTGCAGTTCATTGAATTGAAACTATGATCATGCTTTACCATATGGAAAGCCATAGGCCCTCATTCAGACGCGGTCGCAAGAAGCGATCGCTCTCTCTGAATGAGGATTCATAGGATTCATTATCTGCTTTGGCAGGTGTAAAAAACTGGTCACATTCCCAGAAGATGAAGATAAGATGCAATTCTGTGTTTTTTTGCTTTAATATGATCCATAATGTCAGACTTCCAACCATGGTCAATTGAAAACACAGCACTGCACATTGAGCATAATACTGTTTTCATTGTCATTCTGTTTAAGGGGCCTATTCATCATCACTTATTTTTCTCAAAACCATGTGAAAATTAACATTTTCAAGTACTTTTGTGGAAAATAGGTGTCAGGGCCATTCATCAAGTTCCGAAAAAGCATTTTTTTCGGAACTTGATGGTGTTACTGAACGCCACTTTCAGGTGGCGTTCAGCCCCTCATAACCTTCACAGGCTGCTGTTTATATGGCAGCCTGTGAAGATTTACAAGCCAGCCACACAGCACAGGGATCTATTCAGATCCCTCTCTGCTGTGTCTGCACTGCAGAGCCCCGGAGCACTGCAGACACGTGGCCCAGCTCACCGAAAGAAGGCAGATGAGCCGGGCTAAGGAGATGCGGTGGCACAAAGGAAGCAGGTAAGACCCCGGGGAGGGAGGGTCGTGCCGGACATCCACGGGTGGGGGGAGTGGGGGCCGAATCATACACCCATGCGGGGGGGTTCGGACACACGCGGGGGACCAGATTGTACACTCGAGGGGGGTGGGCGGGGGGGGCTGCTGGATTGCACACCTGCGGGGGGGGCAGATTGTACACCCGCTGCGGGGGGATTGTGCATCCGAGGGGAAAGGTGGGGGTGTCCGGATTGTACACCTGAGGGGGGGCAGGGGACAGTGAAGTCCACAGCCTGTCTTGAAGACTGGAAGTGGAGAGATTCTCACTTACGAAAAACTGCTTCGTAGATACAGCAGTATTTCGTAAGTGATAGTTTAGGTCAGGAATCATGATGAATGCCTCCTAAACTGTGTTTGAACTCGCAGCGAGTTCAAACCATAATTGTCACATGTGATAATTATGTTTTGATGAATAGGCCCCTATATTTCTTAATATAGGGAAAATCAGTACACAATTTATCAGTTAACTGACATTTTCTCTTTTGATGGCATTTTTTTATAATTACAAATTACAACTATTAGCTTAAACACAAAGTGGGATATAAAATATATTAAACCAGTGTGCTTTTGTCATTTATTTTAACAGCCCACACAGGCACTGGATTGAGATTTTATAACAGCACACACAGGGCACTGGATTAAGTCCAGTGCCCTGTGTGTAAGTCCATCACATAATTTCTACAAAAGCAGGTGAAAATGCACATTTTCACCTGCAATTGTAGAAATTAAGTATTCGGGCCATTCATCAAGGTGGCAAAGCAGAAGATATCACAGATATCTCCTGCTTACCTTCCTCTCACGGAACGGCCCGCTGTCCCCATACACAGGGCCGGATTAAGGCCCACATGGGCCTGGAGCTGAAAATGTTCAAGGGCCTATACTGAGAAGGGGAAGAGCTGTGATCGGTGCTGTGTGGGTATGGTCAAAGTCACCTTGGTGTGTACACCCCCTACACTATGAGCCACAATGTCTCCCTAAGTACATAAAAATAGAAAAATTGCATAATTTTTTTTAGGGGGAAAACTAGAAAAACTATTTATGGCCAGTTAGGTAATCATGTTGTCATCTTGATAGGCCTATTTTTATGTGGAGGCCTGGAGCTGTAGCTCCATCCACCCCATTGTTAATCTGGCCCTGCCCATACACTAGTATCACATATATCTCCTGCTTACCTTCCTCTTACGGAACGGCCCGCTGTCCCCATACACTAGTATCACAGATATCTCCTGCTTACCTTCCTCTCACGGAACGGCCCGCTGTCCCCATACACTAGTATCACATATATCTCCTGCTTACCTTCCTCTCACGGAACGGCCCGCTCTCCCCATACACTAGTATCACAGATATCTCTTGCTTACCTGTCTCTCACGGAATGGCCCGCTGTCCCCATACACTAGTATCACATATATCTCCTGCTTACCTTCCTCTCACGGAATGGCCCGCTGTCCCCATACACTAGTATCACAGATATCTCCTGCTTACCTTCCTCTCACGGAATGGCCCGCTGTTCCGATACACTAGTATGGGGACAGAATTCATCAAGCTCTGAAAATACAATATTTTCAGAGCTTGACTGCGGGAGCATTCACCATCTTCAGATGGTGAATGCTGCCGTACTCGCCGCTCACCCGGCTCCTTCCCTATGGCCCCTGTCCAGCTTCTTCCACCAGACAACGGGGCTCTTGTGCACATGCGTGACCTGTAGGTCACGTAGGTGCACTTGGCTCACTGCTCCGAAAACTCGTGGAGACAGTTGAATTTCGGTTCAGCTGTCTTTGCACCGGAGCAATGATTTATTGCTCTGGCTCTTGCATCGAGTAGGAATGTTAATCATCGGGGTTCGGACCCTGATAATTAACATAATGTATAGAGCCCTAAGAGTTTTGAACAGCACACATAGGGCACTGGATTAAGATTTTATAACAGCACATACAGAACACTGGATTAAGAATTTGACGTCTATTCACAGTCGCTTAATTTCTACAATAGTAGGTTAAAATTAAGATTTTCACTTATTTTTGTAGAAATTAAATGCCACGGTTTTTAATCATTCTTGTAACGCAGGAGATATCACCGATATCTCCTGGGTGTCACGACCAGGGTCTCTCGGCATGGTAGTCGACGGGTAATACCTGTGAGGACGCTACGGCGAAGGGCGTCTGGCGGTGGCAGTGGTGCCTGGTGAAGAGCATTGGCTGTGCGTGGTTCTGTGGGGGCATACTGTCACTCTGGTCTGGTTAGGCCTGGGGGTGCTTCCATTCCGTTCTGGCATGGGCGCGCCATCTTGTCTCCGGTCAGGTGACCTAGTTGCCCTATCCTGTTGTGTCACATGCTCCTCTCTGACCATTCCTGGCTGAGCACTGGGGATTTAAGGGAGTTCAGAGCTCCCTTGCATTGCCAGTGCAATGTGTATCTCAGCCTAGCTGAGAGGGAGTTCTCTGTGCTTATCCTGTTCCTGTGAATTCACTGTCTGCCAGTCTGCATGTCAGCCCCTAGCTTCCGCTGGACTACCCCACTTCCTCCATCACCCTTGCCCATACCTGAGTGCCTGAGCCTGCTGACATCCTGCTCATTTGCCTTAGTTCACTAACTGCATACCTGGCTTTCTATTTCCTGCATCACTACCTGTATACCTGCTAGATCATTTTCAGTCTCACTACCTGCACACCTGGACAGCTCTAATTGTTTCTGCCTGGACATTAACCCATTGCTCCCACCACAGAACTTTTGTGCACATTTATATATTCCTGGACTTTTATTTACTGCCATAGTTTATGTCTACTCAAGCACATATTAAAAAACCTAGTTTATTATTCAAACCCGCTTCTGTGATTGCTCCTGCTACCACCCCGGGTCCACAAACAACCCAGAACATAACAGTTTGCACTGGCCACATGGATCCGGCCACGGATCAGGAGTCTGGAGAGGATTTTTTCCGAAGTATTGCTGGCCATTTGGAAGGCCTGGATGCTATGCAGCACCAAGTGGCTCGGTTCCTGCAAGAGATTACTAAACAACAGGATTTAATTCAGAGCATAGTAACTCGCTTGGAGAGTGTGGAGACTATACAGCGACAGATGGCACAGTTTGTGCAAGACATTGCACGCCGCCTGGATACTGCATAAGCTACTTCAACGGCTCCTAGTGTGCTTGCAGCTACTCCTGTCCCCATTCCTGTGATTTCTTCCTCTGGATCTACTCCTCGTTTGCATCTTCCTACACCTGATAAGTTTGATGGTACTCCAAAACTGTGTCGTGGATTTCTCAATCAGTGCGATGTGCACTTTACTTTGCAACCCTCTAATTTTCCTGCTCCTAGAACCAAAGTGGCTTACATTGTGTCCTTGTTATCCGGCTCCGCCCTAGAATGGATTTCTCTGCTCTGGGAGCGTTCAGATCCGCTTCTGGACAATTACCCAGAGTTCCTAGCAACATTCAGGAGGATTTTCGACGAGCATGGAAGAACTTCCTCTGCTTCCTCCAGTATTATGAAGTTAAAACAAGGGACCCGTTCTGTCAGCCAGTACGTCATTCAGTTTCAGACTTTGGCATCTGAACTCAAGTGGAACGAAGAAGCCTTGACATTGGCCTTTTGGCAAGGTCTATCAGATCGTTTAAAGGATGATCTAGTGACTCGTGAATTACCCTCTAGTCTTAGTGATCTAATTTCCCTTTGTAATAAAGTTGATATACGCTTTAGAGAGCGCCAAGATGAAAAACACAGAGCTAAGCGTTTCCCTTCCCCTACCCGTCCCACTCCCTCCCTTTCCGAGGAAGAACCCACGCAGGTAAATCATACCCGTCTCTCTAATGAAGAATGACAGAGATGCTTTAAAGAGAACCTTAGTTTATATTGTGGAGACTCGGGTCACCTGGTGGCTTCCTGTACCTGCAAGCCGGGGAGCATCCCGTTTCTAGCTAGTTCTGGGTGCACTCAGCTAGGAGCAATTCTTCCGTCCTCTAAACGTATTGACTCTGTGTTGTCCATAGCCTTAGACATTAATTCTAGCCCTGTGTTTGTGTCTGCCCTTTTGGACTCCGGGGCAGCGGGGAATTTCATGTCGTCTCGGTTGGCAGATAAATTACAAATTCCCTGCAGCACCTTGGATCATTCTGTCTCCTGGACCTCCATTTATGGTAAATCTCTTTGCAATGGAACTGTGTCTAAGAGAACTCAATCTGTTTTAGTTCGTGTTGGAGACCTCCATGTTGAACATATCAGTTTCTTCATTATACCCAAGACTTCCCATGAAGTTATACTCGGATACCCGTGGCTGTGTAAGCACAACCCCAGAATTGATTGGAACACTATGCAGGTTCAGTCATGGAGTGTGGAATGTCAAGTGTCTTGCCTTCCGAAGACTGATGCCTTGTCACAGTCATTATCCCCTGATAGTGGTCTGGAAACACTACCGAATACACCCATGCTTGGGGCAAAAGTTTTGACAGCTATACAACTACAACCGCCTGTTGGGAAGTCCTTTGTTGCCCCAGGAGGGGTGATTCCAAAGCCTCAACCCCAGAGGATGTCTCTAAGGTCTCAACATCAAAGGAGGTCTCCAGAGCCTCAGCCCCTTAAGGGATTTCTGAGTGTCCAGCCCCAGGATGGGGTTTTCAGCCCCATACCTCGAGAGGATGTTTCAAGTTTTATTCCCCAGGAGGGGATTTCAAATCTAGCACCCCAGGAAGGGGCCTCAAGTCTCGTAACCCAAGGAGGGGTTTTCAGTTTCCAGTTCCTGTTGGACCAAAGCTGAGGATATCCATGTTTCCTGTCCTGTCAACAAAATCCACTTGGCTCATCCTAGAAGGTGTCCTGAGGCCACCCATAAAGGGGGGTACTGTCACGACCAGGATCTCTCGGCATCGTAGTCGACGGGTAATACCTGTGAGGACGCTATGGCGAGGGGCATCTGGCGGTGGCAGTGGTGCCTGGCAAAGAGCATTGGCTGTGCGTGGTTCTGTGGGGGCATACTGTCACTCTGGTCTGGTTAGGCCTGGGGGTGCTTCCATTCCGTTCTGGCATGGGCGCGCCATCTTGTCTCTGGTCAGGTGACCTAGTTGCCCTATCCTGTTGTGTCACATGTTCCTCTCTGACCATTCACGGCTGAGCACTGGGGATTTAAGGGAGTTCAGAGCTCCCTTGCATTGCCAGTGCAACGTGTATCTCAGCCTAGCTGAGAGGGAGTTCTCTGTGCTTATCCTGTTCCTGTGAATTCACTGTCTGCCAGTCTGCCTGTCAGCCCCTAGCTTCCGCTGGACTACCCCACTTCCTCCATCACCCTTGCCCATACCTGAGTGCCTGAGCCTGCTGACATCCTGCTCATTTGCCATAGTTCACTACCTGCATACCTGGCTTTCTATTTCCTGCATCACTACCTGTATACCTGCTAGATCATTTTCAGTCTCACTACCTGCACAAGTGGACAGCTCTAATTGTTTCTGCCTGGACATTAACCCATTGCTCCCACCACAGAACTTTTGTGCACATTTATATATTCCTGGACTTTTATTTACTGCCATAGTTTATGTCTACTCAAGCACATATTAAAAAACATAGTTTTTTATTCAAACCCGCTTCTGTGATTGCTCCTGCTACCACCCCGGGTCCACAAACAACCCAGAACATAACAGTTTGCACTGGCCACATGGATCCGGCCACGGATCAGGAGTCTGGAGAGGATTTTTTCCGAAGTATTGCTGGCCATTTGGAAGGCCTGGATGCTATGCAGCACCAAGTGGCTCGGTTCCTGCAAGAGATTACTAAACAACAGGATTTAATTCAGAGCATAGTAACTCGCTTGGAGAGTGTGGAGACTATACAGCGACAGATGGCACAGTTTGTGCAAGACATTGCACGCCGCCTGGATACTGCATAAGCTACTTCAACGGCTCCTAGTGTGCTTGCAGCTACTCCTGTCCCCATTCCTGTGATTTCTTCCTCTGGATCTACTCCTCGTTTGCATCTTCCTACACCTGATAAGTTTGATGGTACTCCAAAACTGTGTCGTGGATTTCTCAATCAGTGCGATGTGCACTTTACTTTGCAACCCTCTAATTTTCCTGCTCCTAGAACCAAAGTGGCTTACATTGTGTCCTTGTTATCCGGCTCCGCCCTAGAATGGATTTCTCTGCTCTGGGAGCGTTCAGATCCGCTTCTGGACAATTACCCAGAGTTCCTAGCAACATTCAGGAGGATTTTCGACGAGCATGGAAGAACTTCCTCTGCTTCCTCCAGTATTATGAAGTTAAAACAAGGGACCCGTTCTGTCAGCCAGTACGTCATTCAGTTTCAGACTTTGGCATCTGAACTCAAGTGGAACGAAGAAGCCTTGACATTGGCCTTTTGGCAAGGTCTATCAGATCGTTTAAAGGATGATCTAGTGACTCGTGAATTACCCTCTAGTCTTAGTGATCTAATTTCCCTTTGTAATAAAGTTGATATACGCTTTAGAGAGCGCCAAGATGAAAAACACAGAGCTAAGCGTTTCCCTTCCCCTACCCGTCCCACTCCCTCCCTTTCCGAGGAAGAACCCACGCAGGTAAATCATACCCGTCTCTCTAATGAAGAACGACAGAGACGCTTTAAAGAGAACCTTTGTTTATATTGTGGAGACTCGGGTCACCTGGTGGCTTCCTGTACCTGCAAGCCGGGGAGCGTCCCGTTTCTAGCTAGTTCTGGGTGCACTCAGCTAGGAGCAATTCTTCCGTCCTCTAAACGTATTGACTCTGTGTTGTCCATAGCCTTAGACATTAATTCTAGCCCTGTGTTTGTGTCTGCCCTTTTGGACTCCGGGGCAGCGGGGAATTTCATGTCGTCTCGGTTGGCAGATAAATTACAAATTCCCTGCAGCACCTTGGATCATTCTGTCTCCTGGACCTCCATTTATGGTAAATCTCTTTGCAATGGAACTGTGTCTAAGAGAACTCAATCTGTTTTAGTTCGTGTTGGAGACCTCCATATTGAACATATCAGTTTCTTCATTATACCCAAGACTTCCCATGAAGTTATACTCGGATACCCGTGGCTGTGTAAGCACAACCCCAGAATTGATTGGAACACTATGCAGGTTCAGTCATGGAGTGTGGAATGTCAAGTGTCTTGCCTTCCGAAGACTGATGCCTTGTCACAGTCATTATCCCCTGATAGTGGTCTGGAAACACTACCGAATACACCCATGCTTGGGGCAAAAGTTTTGACAGCTATACAACTACAACCGCCTGTTGGGAAGTCCTTTGTTGCCCCAGGAGGGGTGATTCCAAAGCCTCAACCCCAGAGGATGTCTCTAAGGTCTCAACATCAAAGGAGGTCTCCAGAGCCTCAGCCCCTTAAGGGATTTCTGAGTGTCCAGCCCCAGGATGGGGTTTTCAGCCCCATACCTCGAGAGGATGTTTCAAGTTTTGTTCCCCAGGAGGGGATTTCAAATCTAGCACCCCAGGAAGGGGCCTCAAGACTCGTAACCCAAGGAGGGGTTTTCAGTTTCCAGTTCCTGTTGGACCAAAGCTGAGGATATCCATGTTTCCTGTCCTGTCAACAAAATCCACTTGGCTCATCCTAGAAGGTGTCCTGAGGCCACCCATAAAGGGGGGTACTGTCACGACCAGGGTCTCTCGGCATCGTAGTCGACGGGTGATACCTGTGAGGACGCTATGGCGAGGGGCATCTGGCGGTGGCAGTGGTGCCTGGCAAAGAGCATTGGCTGTGCGTGGTTCTGTGGGGGCATACTGTCACTCTGGTCTGGTTAGGCCTGGAGGTGCTTCCATTCCGTTCTGGCATGGGCGCGCCATCTTGTCTCCGGTCAGGTGACCTAGTTGCCCTATCCTGTTGTGTCACATGCTCCTCTCTGACCATTCACGGCTGAGCACTGGGGATTTAAGGGAGTTCAGAGCTCCCTTGCATTGCCAGTGCAACGTGTATCTCAGCCTAGCTGAGAGGGAGTTCTCTGTGCTTATCCTGTTCCTGTGAATTCACTGTCTGCCAGTCTGCCTGTCAGCCCCTAGCTTCCGCTGGACTACCCCACTTCCTCCATCACCCTTGCCCATACCTGAGTGCCTGAGCCTGCTGACATCCTGCTCATTTGACTTAGTTCACTACCTGCATACCTGGCTTTCTATTTCCTGCATCTCTACCTGTATACCTGCTTGATCATTTTCAGTCTCACTACCTGCACACCTGGACAGCTCTAATTGTTTCTGCCTGGACATTAACCCATTGCTCCCACCACAGAACTTTTGTGCACATTTATATATTCCTGGACTTTTATTTACTGCCATAGTTTATGTCTACTCAAGCACATATTAAAAAACCTAGTTTTTTATTCAAACCGCTTCTGTGATTGCTCCTGCTACCACCCCGGGTCCACAAACAACCCAGAACATAACACTGGGTATAATTGTCCCCCGATAAATTCCACAGCTTCCATACTATAGTATAGGGATACCGAAATTATAAAGTTCATCAAGTTCCATTCCAAAAAAGCATTTTTTTCGGAACTTGACAGTGATACTGTACGCCACCCTGAGATGGCGTACAGCATCCGATAGAGCAGAGGGATCTGAAAAGATCCCTCCCTGCTGTGTCTTCTTAACTTCCTGACACTGCCTCCTGGCTCCCCGAGCTTTCTTCCAGTGAGCTGGTTTAATATTTTTAACAGCACACACAGGGCACTGGTTTAAGGTTTTTTTATCAGCTAGCACAGGGCACTGGTTTAATAATTTGTAACAGCAAACACAGGGCACTGATTTAATTATTTGTAACAGCACACATCGGGCATTTGTTTAATAATTTGTAACAGCACACACAGGGCACTGGTTTAAAAATTTGTAACAGCACACATCGGGCATTGGTTTAATAATTTGTAACAGCACACACAGGGCACTGGTTTTATATTTTTAACAGCGCACACAGGGCACTGTTTTTTTTTTTTTCGATAGCTAAAATAGGGCACTGGTTTAATAATTTGTAACAGCAAACACAGGGCACTGGTTTAATAATTTGTAACAGCACACACAAGGCACTGGTTTAAATTTTTTTAACAGAACACGCAGGGCACTGGATTAAGATTGTTAATAGCACACACAGGAGCTCATTCAGACCCACTCGCTAGATGCGTACGTTCACTCCCAGCATATGCAAATCCGGCTAAGTGACGACATGGCAGGCGATTGCACGGCAAGGCGTTAGCACGCCCACTATGTCTTGGTGTGCGATCACTTTGTGTATGTAGACGCCCACCAGCCTGTCTTAAGACGCCCACTAGCGTACGTCATCTGCAGGAAGTGCTTGAAAACATTGGTACCTTGAGCACCATTGGATGCAATCGCAGCACTTAAGGTTGCCTATACCCTGACGCAAGGACTGCGATACCGTCAGAGTGAAATCCCACCAACTGCAAAATATGCACGCCTCCGAAACGGCGTTGCAATACTCAGGCACGCCTGCGTTCCCACCTACACTCCCCTGTTTCCAGTGGTCAGCCCCTGTCACCACCCACAAATGGCCTCTCCTGTCACTCACTCCACTGGGCAGTCTTTGTGCAGCGAGCGAATGCATCCTGATCTCTCGCATTGGTTCACGCACGTGCATTACGATGCGTACACATGCACAGATAGCGACTATCGGCCAACTACGAGCATTCTCATCATAGTGAACGGGTCTGAATCAGCTCCACAGTGCACTGGATTAACATAAAGCAACAGCAGTCTACAGTATATACAGAAACGGGATTCTGACCGCCGGGTTCTTGACTGCCGGCAACCCGTACCCAACCCTTGAAAAAGATCCCTTCTCCTGCACAAGCTGCCATGTAAATGGCAACTTGTGCAGACTATCGGGAGCTGTACGCCATCTCAGAGTGGCATACAGTAACACTTACAAGTTCCCAAAAAAATGCTTTTTCAGAACTAGATGAATTACACAATTTTCACATCCCCATACTAAAGTATGGGGAATGTGGAAATTATCGGGGGAGAAATGTAAACAGGAGATATCAGTTAATGAATGGCCCTGGCATTTAATTTCTACCGAAGTAGCTAGAAATGTTAATTTTCACCTACTTTTGTACAAATGAAGAGATGATGAATATGACCCTAAATCACTGAAAACGTGTAGGGGCCTGCACTTCGCAGGCTATTACATTTTCCCTTTAGACTGTGTAGCTTTCACTGTATGACTATTCGTATTTGCTTGTTGCCTTGAGACATTTTATTGTGACCATAACATGTACAACTTCATAACATAGATGAGTAACAATGGAGTAGATTTGAACAACAAAGAGAGACTACACAGTGTTAACTAAAAATAATACAGTGCCACCAACTGTCCCATCAATTTAGCATCTCAAGTAAAACGTATCCTTTCACTGTTGCCATACTCTAACTGTTCTCACAATAGGTGGAATGCACTAAGCACTGCATCCGCGATGTGGTACATCCCGCCTGTCTTTGGGTGCATACCGTTGTTCATTACCGATGTATGTACCTAGAATATCGCAAAGGACAGCTCTCCTTATAAGAACTGTCCTTTGCGAAGGCTCTGGACAGAGGATTCCGGGTCTAACACCCAGAAGTCCCTCTGGCGTCCTTCTACGCATGCGCAGAAGGACATCTGCTGCTGGGGGTGATGGGAGGGATCCTCCCAAGGGGGAGCATCCCAATAAGAAGCCCATAGGCTTCCATTGGGTAGCGTCACCTGAAGATGGCGTTACTTATCGGGACAAAGCAGCGGAATGCAGTAAAACCCCCAAAAACTGCATTTTCAGGGGTTTTACCGCATTTTCTCCTTTAGTACATCCAATGTATACACAGAACTTAATAGCTGTCATTTGTTATATGCTGAAAACAAGTAGATGAACTAATTTACTTTTGTAGCATTTTATTTTCTTTTTAACATAACTGGTCAAATGATAGAAGTAGCGAGGTCAGGTTAAGAAATGCCTGTAGATCCTTTGATCTTCAGTTGTAAAGTTTGGCAAGAGATGTGCAGTCTAGGAAGAGACTCTTTGGAAAATATTCCAGAATCAGAAGATGACCATATTTTGCTGGACTCTCTACCCAAGGATTGGTAATTATATTATGACTGCTTTATTATTGCTTAATTTATCAAATCTATGGACTTGTTTGCATCAGGTATAATATTGTTACAGGTATGTTATTTACTGTTATATTTTGCTATATACTTTTCTGTGACTTTTTAATGGAATTAATAGTTCTCTTGGATTGTGAAGATTATTATTATTATTGAATTTCCTTCTGTTTTGCTATTACCTCTTTGACATGTTTAATTGCTTTGGGGGATAATGTATTGTTTTATATATTGTTTGTCAGTTTTATATATTGCTATGTTCAGTAAACTGTCATAGAGGTGAAAAATTATTGTTGACAATAGCTACATAATTATTTTTTTATGTATCTTTCAATAATAATTTCTAAATAATAATAATAATAATAATAATAATAATAATAATAATAATAATAATCTGCTTATACTTTGCCCAACCAGCAGGTTACCCAGAGACCATTATTTTATAGAGGCTTTTTACATCTGTTGGGATAGTCCTGTGTAATATTTAAAGGATGAGCCCCAAGTAAATATTATAAATACTGTGGCAAAGGGGGTACTTTGCCACATTCTTATGTCCAGAACAGAACTCATTCCCCAGGAAAAGGGGCAGACAGTGTTAAATATCCTGCTGTTACCTGCAGGAAGGGTTCTACATACTGTACAAATGCACTACATGGGTGTCATTGGTTTGGGATATGTAGGGAGGATATAAGGACTGTGGGATCTGGTGGGCGGGGCTTCCGACGCTGAATAGCAACCGGATGATTACTAGGGCTGGTGGGTTCGGCTAATGTCAAGAAGTTGTGGAATGTTTAAAGTGCTGTACCACCGTGTAACTGTGATGGAATAAAGAAGCCTTCTGACTTAGCAGACCGGAGTAAGGAGTGATATGTAATGAGAGTCTTACAATGCATACTTGTAAAACAGCGCTTTCTAAAGAAATATATGGTTGGTCACTACAACAACACACAGAGAATGAGCTAGGCTGCCCGTGCATCAGATGTTTATTTTGTATTGATATTATGACTACATGTATCTAACGGCTCATTAATCTTATCAGTGTCATGTTGATTTTTCCTTAACCATGAGTCAATTTTTCATTAAATCTATATGCTCTTACTTTCTACACATGTCAGAATGAAGAACTGCTTCTTTGTATCCTGTAATTTCTTCTGACTGTTGTAAAACGACAAAGCAGATTGATGTTATTATATTTCAAATACAGAGGTTGCTAAATTCCCCTATAGCATCTTACAATATAATCATTTATACGATCACTTGATATAACTGACTTTATTAAAGTAGGGGTTTGTTAATAATTGGTTCTTCTGAAAATATAAGTTTTGCTTTATGTAAATATATGACTTACTAGACAAGAGACCAGATATATGCCTGTTAACTTCAGTATCTGCCGGTGGCTCCAACCCACTCCACCCCATCCCGCTCAGTCCTGCCCTCCCACTAAAGTCTGTCTGGACCCCCCTGCTCTATAATGCCAGCCCACTTTGTCTCACATCCCCACCACCACCACATGATGCCACCCCCAGCTCAGTCCCACCCCACCCCCCTCACCACGTAAGAGAGGTAACTCTGTTATACCCCTTTTACACCAGAGCAAAAACCTGGGTTATTGCTGGGTCTATCCGGGTTGCAGCTCAGTGTAAAAGGGTCCCTGTAAAATTGTAAAATAACCCAGGTCAAGTGACCCGGCAATCCAACCCAGGTAGCTACCAGGGTCGGACCCAGGATGGACCTGGGTAATGGTGCAGTGTAAACGCGCAACCCGGGTTATACAACCTTGGTCATGACTAAAATGAGCTGATTGGTGGCTGTGGAGCAGTCAACTCCCACTTTTTATGACCTCACAAGTTTAGCAGGGCAGACCCAGGTTCAGTGTGAACGGGGCTGACCTGAGAATAACCCAGATCGATGGTGCTGTGTAAACGGTGTCTGACCTGGGTCTGACCTGGGTTGGAACTATGTTTGAAAACCCAGGTCGGACCCTGGTTTTTGGTGTAAAAGAGATATTATTTAGAGCCAGACACGTTAGGATTCATTTTTATATTTTGTTTATACTATGCTGCTAAACAAAACAAGCTCTGACTACACTGGACTGGTGTGCTATTGACTGGCTGCTGTGTGAGAAGTGCTGCCCCTGGAGATGACACCCCAACCTGATCTTGCGACACATGGTGGAGAATGCGAGCATTGCAGTTAAATTAAAACTATAAAAATCTGTTTGTTTTTTTAAATGACTGTAATATTGTGAACTTCTTGGTGGTGTCATAATCAGATGCTTAGGGAAGCCAGATTATACTTCCCACCTGCACCAAGAGATAACATGGACGATATAGTATAAATCCTGCTACAGCCAACAGCAAATGGTTATCCATTAACTCTGCAGGCAACAGCACCACGACCGCAAAGCCTTAAAAGAGGTGGTGCAGCAGTTTCTGACAAACAGTGATGATGTTAACGCCTATTTAACAATTTTTTAAATAACAGCTGAGAGAGAAAGTTGGCCTAAAGATCAGTGGGCAGGCATTTTGGCACCATTCTTGTCAGAAGTGACACTCGTTTGGGTGTCACAATGTCTGTTTGAGAATAACTCGTGCATTGCTGGGAATACCAAGTGGAGGAACCTCCCTACTCTCAAATACATGGCCTCATCCATCTCACCAAGAAGTGGCTACAAAAAAAGACTCTGACAGGGACACAGATCATGGAAAGGGTTGTTATGGATGATATCTATGGTCCCTGCCTGCTGTTCTGCACAACTGGATGAGCCATGGGGACCCTAAAACAGCATATCAGCTTGTGGAAATGGTGGAAAGGTATGTGGTGGCCGAAGAGCTATCATGGGTACACCACCGGCCCCTAGTCCTGCAATCGCGATCTCCAGTGACTTTTGGTACAACTGTGGTGGAATGAACTTACAGTAAATGTCCAGAGACTGTAGGCTTGGAACCTGGAGATACTGTAGGCCAGCTATGCCAGGAAGGTTCCTGCCTTATATAATACGTGATAAAAATAGGATTTATTTTTATGTTTTGTTTATTTTATGCTGCTAAATTAAATAAGGTGCAGGTACTTATACCGAGGCACGGGACTGGTGTGCCATTGAATGGCTGCTGCATGAGAAGTGCTGCCGTTTACCCCGTGGATGGACCCCCCCAACCTGATCTTGACTATAAATATATATATATATATATATATATATACACGCAGAGACAGTGGCACTCAGTTAAATAAATCAGATACAAACGCAGGTAAGTACCAATTTTTTCAATGCTCCTTTAATGCATTGTCATCAGAGTCAAAAGTACAATGAAAATAAACTTACCTATGTACCATCACCACACCATATGAAGCTGATATTATTTGGCACCTGGAACAGAGGTGCCCACTGATGACGTCACATTCCATCACCTGATGCCGCAGCAACTGTATAAACATAAAAACAAAGTGGATTCTGGGCCTGATTCAGGGCCGGACGCTCTGACCAGAGCGCTCGCTCTGAATCAGGGCCCTCCTACCTCAACTCGGAGCGGCCTCTTGGATGCTCGCTTAGCTGTGGGTTACCACCCACAGCTTATGCGAGCGTCCATGACGATGGTCGCGATGGTCAAAACCATCGCGACCATTGGGCTTGCGACGAGACCCTGCAGTAGGGTCTTGCTGCTGCAAGCCCTGGAGTTATTTTGGCTCTATCAGAGCCAAAATCACTCCCACTGACATCACTACTGATGTCAGTGGGGCCGGACCCAGACGGTAGGCATTCCCATGGGAACGCCTCTGTCTGGTAGCCACGCCCCCAGCACGCCCACCAAAGGGGACGTGCTGTCAGTCACCATCGACAGCATGCCCCCTTTGGTGCAAGACCACGAGCGACGGGGTCTCGTGCATGCGCACGACGGAGCTCCCTCCGTCGTGCGCCTGCGCATTAGGGCACCATCGACCCACTTGCGAGCATCCTGTGCTCGCGAGCGGGTCTGAATTAGGCCCTCTGAACATGAATGGCTTCTAAACATTGTGCAACAGCAAAAATCAGCAGTATAAATCCACCGTAAACCTACACAATGCAGCACATAGGCAGAATGTAATGTACAAACAATCAGCAGAAACACTGAAATCACATAACAGGTGTATCAAATCGTTAGAGATCAGGCAATCTGCAGCTGGTCTGATCTCTGAAAGAATTAAAAGGACATGCACCAGGAAAAGAACGGACAAGTAAAGTATAAACACAGAAGTTATGATATATGGAAAAAAATGTTAAATACACAAAAATTCTTACATAAAATAATGAAGACCCAGATTCGCATTGAGACCCCTGGGCGCAAGCATGTCTAGTCTAAAACTCCAATGTGATTCACATTGGAGAAGTTTCAATGATCTATTGCCACCCCTCATAGATGCAGGAATATGATCAATGATCATATATCTAAGTGAAAATGGTGTGCCACCGGGTGGTTAGTATGTACAGAGCTAATCGCAGCCCTGTTGGCAGACCGGTGGAGTGTCATGCATTCTCTAAGTGTCCTATCCGTCTTCCCAACATAGCCAAGCCCACAGGGACAGGTAATGGGATAAACAATGTATTTGGTAGTACAGCTCACTCTATGGCATAGTACCTTTTACAACTATAAGGATGACAGAAACTATTGCCAGCACTAAGATAGCAGCATGTCAAACAATTTTAACACTTATAGCAGCCATTCTTAGGTTTAGGAAAATGTTCTGTATCCTTCTAGTTCAGCCCAGTAATATTAGCCTTAACCACCCAGTCTCAGATGTTACGCCTCCCGACCTGCTCTGTTAAGGACATAATTGTTTTACTATTGAGATTTAAATCCAACTCTGTCTCAACAATGGATCATAACTGTTTTGCGATCAACCTGATATCAGTACTTAATACATTCAAATGATTAACCCAGGGCATATGTTCACAATTTTTTTCCTATTTCTGGGCAACAAAAGTTGCTCCCTAGAGATGACAAGAGCACGAGACTTGGCTTTTTACAAATTCTCATAATTCTCATAATTCTCATAATTCTCATAATTGTATTCCCTTTTGCAGAAATTTCACAACCATATAGTCAATCTGTGCACGGCAAAATCATCATCACTACAGATCCTGTGTGTCATGAACAGAGTTTCTCGGCATAGTGGTCGACGGGTATTACCTGTGAGGTCACTATGGCGGGGGGCGTCTGGCGGTGGTGCTTGTGTTTGGCGAGGGGTGTTGGCTGTGCGTGGTTCTGTGCGGGCATGTTGTCACTTTGGGCTGGTGAGGCCTGGTGGTGCTACCGTTTCGCTCTGGCATGGGTGCCGCCATCTTGCCTCCGGTCACGTGACCTAATTTCCCAATCCTGGTTTGTCACATGCTCTTTCTGGCCAGTAACGGCACAGCACTTGGTATTTAGGGAGGTTCAGAGCCTCACTTCATTGCCAGTGCAACGTTTTTCTCAGCATAGCTGAGAGAGAGTTCCCTATGCTCACCACCTATTCCCGTGAACACTACCTGCTTGTCTGCTCCAACCCCGCTGGACTACCCTGCATCCTCCATTACCTTCCCCTTGCTTGAGTACCTAAGTCTGCTGTTCACCCTGCACCTTGCCTCCACTGACACTCTGCTGGATGATTCTTCCTCAGCCTGCATTCTTCATTTCAACCACTACATCTGATTTTTCCTGCCTGTCATTACCTGGACATTTTCTCTATTAACCAGTCATTACCTGGACAGTTCCCATTGTCTGCCACTACCTGGACATTTTCTATTAACCAGTCACTACCTGGACATTTTCCATTGCCGGTCACTAACTGGACTTTCTCCCATTAGTTCACCACTGCTCCCAAGTGCACTTAGTGCTATATCTGGACTTTAGTTTTTTGTCATATTCATGTCTACCAAACCACTCATTAAAAGTTCCACGTTTTCATTTAAACCTGCTTCAGTGTCTGCACCTATCACCACCCTGGGCCCACAACAAAAACAGAACCTCACACTGTGAGTGTGTACAAATTGCAAAAACGGTAGACAATTTTTAAGGGCTTAGAATGGAAACTATCAGAATGTAAAATAGTATTCCTATCAGTAGGCTTACTATATTATACAATTTTATATATTATGCCGCTTGGGAGCGGCTGTGCAAATCCGTCCATCTCCGAATCAGGCACTCTGCTCCCAGCACTGCACCTGTTGGCTGTGTGAGATCAAGGCAATGTATATACATGCTTTATCTGTACTGAAAATATTATATGAGTGTGCCTTTCTGTAGTGTATAGTATGCGTAGGGCATGTGGGGTTGTCTAATGGCATATGGGGAGTATCAAAGCATAAATTGTGATGGGACCCAGAAACTGTAGAGTAGGATTCCAATTTGGAAAGTAAGGGGTCCCAGGGACCCACATTTGTTATTGCTCAGCGCGATCACTGATGCCCAAAATATTTGAGAATGGTCACACTGAGATAGCTACCATTGATAAGTCCCCCCAGGAGCCCTAAACCTAACCCCCCCGCGCGGCTGTCCGCTCGAGGCGCCCGTCATCGGTGAAATGAGCGGTGTCTACATCTAGATGCCGGTCATTTCACCCTCGCCGGGATATGACAGTCGGGAAGCCGGCTGTCGGTATAAAGTCAGCCGGCTTCCCGATTGCATCCCTTTAAAATCTGTGCTAACAGATAAGACAGCAATCAGCCTCCTCTAGAGAGCTCAGGAAATGATAGCATGTTCTAATCTCAGGCTTCACAAAATAGCTTCCAACAGCAAAAGAGTGATGGTAGCCTTCCCTTCCCAAGATCATATCAGTGACTTAAGGGATTTGGATTTAGGAACTGATTCTCCAACAGCTCACCGTAGCCTCGACTCCTTTAACTTCCAAGTGAACAGTGAAGAAAGGCCTTTCACTTGCAGAGGTGTCCTATCTGCTATAATACACCAAGGACTTATTCAAATATCAGTGGCGACAAGTTCAAAGCCTTGCAAACACCTTTTGGGATAGGTGGAAAAGACAGTATATATCTACATTGCAGCCAAGGAGCAAGTGGCAAGTTGTCAAACCAAACCTAAAACCTAGTGACATTGGACCTCATTCAGAGGCGGTCGCAAGAAGCGATCGCTCTCTCTGAATGAGGGCGGGTGCTTCTTGTTTTTTGATGCGGCCTCCTGGTCGCAAACTAAGCTGTGGGTTACCATCCACAGCTTAGCTAGCGACCAGGGTAATCACCATCGCGACCATCGGGGCTTGCGACCAGACCCTAAGGTTGGGTCTGGGCACTCGCAAGCCCCAGGGACCTTTCTGCTCGAATGGAGCAGGTAGGTCCCCACTGACATCACTGTTGATGTCAGTGCGGCCGCCCACAAAACGGTAGGTGTTCGTTAAGGAACGCCTCCATTTTGGAAACCACCCCCCCGGCCCGACTACAAAAAGGGGCGATCAACATCGACAGCCGCCCATTTTGTAGCAAGCTCCAGGTGAGAGAGTTTCTCTCACACTCCAGGGTTTGCGCACGCACACTGCGGCCGCTGCGCGTGCGCAGGGCTACCCATCAACCCGGTTGCGAGCACATTGGTGCTTGCAACCGGGTCTGAATGACCCCCATTGTGCTCATCAGAGATTGCCAGTCACAACGTAATGAGTGGCTTTTAAGTCTTGTCACCAAAATATTCTCAAGCAAGGATGGGAAGGTCCGGAATGGCCGAGATCAACATCTGCAAATAAGGAGAGACTAAAGGTGCGTACACATGCAGCAATATTTTGGATGACGGAATGATAACGATATCGTTATCGTTCAGTCATCCTAAATATCGTCCAGTTATGCCCCAAAACGATGAATGATAACGACCAATGCGCTCTCTCGCTGGTCGTTGGCCGTTGTCATTCATCGACCAAACCTCCTGACCAACCTGATGATATTGTCAGGTTGTAGCATGTTCGGGGATGAGGGAGGGAGCCCGGCACTGAACGATATCGTTCTTGATATTGTTCAGTGTTTCTGTTCAGTGTCATTAATGACACTGAGCACACCCCTGCCGGGGACACACTGGACGATGTCGCTCATGGAGCGAATCATCCCGTGTGCATGCAGCTTAAGTTGTTTCTCCGGCCAGTGTCTGATCTGTTCTTACTGTTACCTTCTTAGAGTTTAATTTATGGTATCAGTGAGATCAGACAGGGAGTGTCATGCCTTCAGCATAATGTATGTAGTTCTGATTACAATCATTTATGTTTTTGGCCCCATCTAGCACAGAAGTAGTATAATTGTGAACCTCGCATGCCACCTTAGCTAAGTTCTCAGGATATCCTGGGTAATTACTGGAGGCAGCCATTTCATTTCTCTCATAGTCAGCCAGACATCCACACACAAGTGCTCCTCTCAGCCATCATCTGATGGTGAGTCTCAGTGGCAAACGCAGGATTTATAGAGGGGGGTTTCCAAATGCTTGATTTTAGAGCGAGTGTGGCCAGTCCATGAAGAGGGCATAATTAGCACTTATTCAGCTTCAATATACATCACACAGAGTATATTGCGTTGCATAATTCCAGCATATACAGGACCAGCGATCACAGTAAGCCATTAGACGTGGCAGAAGGTCCATCCTTTGTGAGCAGAATGTTTTTTTTCAGATGTGGGCAACAGTCCAGAGCATTGGGGCAAGTCCTGGAGTCTGGGGTAGCAGCAGAAGAACCTAGCACTGCCTTTGACATATATGTACACATTGGTCTCCTTATGTACTGGATAGTGTATTATTATACACTAATAATAATTAACCCTATTGATGGTCTATAGCAGTGCACCCCTAACAGTGCATGTTTTCCACATCTCCTAGTTGGTGCGCATGTATATTTATTACTGGCTGACACATTTTAAAAAATCCACAGGTGTTGCTAATCATTTCATTTGTGCTACTGAGAAGAACATGCAGCACTAGTAACATTGTATTATATTACTATTTCTATTGTGGTCATAATGTGTGCTGGGGAGGGGGGTTTCCAGGCAGACAGAAACCCCCCTGCGTTTTCCTATGAGTCTCTCATCCCTAAATTTACAGATTATAGATCTGCTGACAGAGAGTATGTATTCCAGCATACTCTTAGATATGTGACTCATTAATGTTTGCATGTTTGTATATTTGCATTACAGTATCTCATCTGTACATGTAGTAATTGTATTCCATCATTTATTTTCAGTTTTACAAATTTCCTCTATTGTATAATAAAAACACCATTCTTAAGATCATCACATCTGGCTGGGATTATTGAAAAGTGGTGGTTATTCTGTATGTCTTGAATTTGTCAAGAGATTTAGTGAAAGACAGAACAAGTGTCAAAAGGTACTTCATACACCATAGAGTGAGCTGTACTACCAAATACATTGTTTGTCTCATTACCCGCCCCTGTGGGATTGGCTATGTTGGGAAGACGGTTAGGACACTTTGGAAACATATGGCACTCCACCGGCTGCAATTAGCTGTGGACATAGGACCTCATTCAGAGCCGGACGCTATTTGCGCTCGCTCGTTCAGAAAAAAGGGGTGGCTATTCAAATGAACCGTTCGCTCTTTGCGGTCTGTTGACGCCTCTAGGTCTGAATGAGCAAACCAAACATGCGGTCGTTTTTTTGAAAACTATGCCCCCTGGCCGCTCGCATCCTACGTCATGTCCGCTATTTATTAGATTAATCGAGTACATCGACCAGCGTATGAACTGCTCGCTATTCTTGTGGTTGGTTTTTCCTACCGCAATCTTGCGAGCAGTTCTGACTATAAAATAACCCAGTGACGTGGTCAATGACGCTGCTGTATTAATTATGCACACCCATAAAACGCCCATTTTGACCTTTAAGCACGCTTGCGTTCGGATCTCCACTCCCCGTTTTCAAGCACCTTGTTGCCACCCACATACGCCTCCTCCTGTCACTCAAAATAGCAGGCATTCGCTATTTAGCGAACAAACGATTGTCGGCCGCACTGACTGGTTCGCGCATTCGTATTACGATCCGTACACATGCGCAGTTGTGCAAACATCGCTCGGAACGAACGAGCGGCCGCTTACGAGCGGCTCTGAATCAGGCCCATAGTGACCAGCCTACCTGAGCTGAACCCTTGTCTGATGTTATGGTGTGCAGCATTAACCTTTGGGGAGTGTCTAGCACATCCCTTACCTCGTGTGCAAACCTTCCTGGGACATCCATAAATATCCCGTCAGGGTTACAATAGATAATACATCCCATTTTGCACAATAAATCTCTTCCCAGGAGATTAGTAGGGGCTGTTGCTGCCAGGAGGAAAGAATGCCTGGCATGCAAAGGCCCAATGGTAACCTCCGTGGGTTTGGTTAAAGGGTAATGCTGTACACTACCTGTTACACCCATTGCTGGTACTGTCTGGTTTGTTATCTGTAGATTTTCAAGAGATTTTAATACAGACCTGGTCGCCCCTGTGTCTACTAGGAAGGAACGTTCAGTACCAGCTACATTAACCTTCATTACCGGCTCTTCCCTAGTACCTCCCGTTATCCCGACTGCCTGCAGACTACAGGTATGACCTAACCCCTATAGTTGGCTATCTTCCCCCAGCAAGGCATTTGCAGCAACTATGTGGGCAGGATTTATCTGGTAGTTCTTATGGTTACGAGATGCATCAATACGTTGCTGCATGTGGGGTTCCTGAATTATGACTCTACAGTCCTTCCTAAAGTGTCCTACTTGGTTACAGTTAAAACATTTCTTAGCTGAAATGTTGGGGAAATTTTGTTGAAGTCCGGGAGGAGGGGATTTTGAGTGTGGGTATGATGGTTTTGGGTGTGTGTGAAGAGTGTGTTGTGGTCTGGTGTGGTATGTGTGAGGGAATTGTATGGGTTGGGCCTGCGCAGGATGGTAGGTGTTTAAGACTTGTAACTGTGCAGGTGGATATGTGTCTGTTGGCTGTAAGTGCATATCTTCTAGAGCTTGAATGCTAACAGCCATCAATTTCTCGCTCTGAGCTTCACGTTTCCTGGTGATATTTTTGTCATGGTCTATTGCAGTTTCCCTGAGCGCGTCAACTGTTATCCCTCTCCAACCAGGGTGTGAGGTCTGAACTCTGTCTTTCAAACTGTCTTTTAGACCGTCCATTAGAACAGTGATGACCATTCCCCGGTAGTGAGTGCTATCCTTAATGTTTTCGATCCCAGTGTACTGAGTGATCGTCTGTAGCCCACGATTAAAGTAATCTTCTGCAGGTTCACTTTCCTTTTGTTTAATGGAGAAGATTTTACTCCAATTAACAACTAACGGGAAAAATATGGCTAGTTGGGCAACTAACTATACGGGCAATGCAATCCTGATTACCTTGATCAGTTAAGGGGATGACTGCATCCAGAGTACATGCTGTGATAAACTTTTTCACATCTGTACCTTCTGGGAGACATGCTCTTAACACCACTCGCCAATCCTTGTTGGTTGGCTCATGGGCATTGCCTAGATCCTTTATGAAACGCTGACATTTTGCCAGATGTTTCTTGGGGTCAGGAAATTCAGACATAATGGAATGTAGTTCCGCCCGTGTCCAAGGACAGTGCATCGCTACTTCCCTTGTGGGTACTACACCATTCGCATCTGCGTTCCCATTAGGGACAATAATTGTCCTTACAGGGTGGATGCCTCCCACCTCTATACCTTTAAGCCTATTACTGCAGCGAACGGTATTAGTAACCTCCGCTATTGAAGCAGTTGGTTCTAATACTTCCTGCACCCTTATTAAAGGAGCCTCCCCCACCATGGGTTCTACTAGGGCCTCCCCCCCATGAGCTAAGGATCCCTCCCCCCCTCTTGATGCCATAGGGGCAGCTACTTGTACTTGCTGGGAAGGGACATTTAATAACTGCACAGCCTGGGATACAGCAGACATTGCTACAGGATCACTTTCTGCATCATAGACATTTTCCAAATATTCACTCAGGACCGGGTACAACTTACTTGGTTCAGTTACAACATTTTTATAGTTTTTGTTATGTGGTAATGTATCATCACCGCCCACCACATAAGGTGGCGGGGGTGCGCAAGCGCGATTCACAATACCTTTGGCAATGCTACCGTGCTGCAAGTTTGCATTTCCCTGTGATGCGTATGCTACGCTGTGTAGCATTGCGTGCGCATCACCCATAGGCATGCACGTGGCTCCACGCGGCGCCCCATGCACGCCATTAACCCATGTGCGACTCTCATTCAGCCAGCGTTTCAAAGAATCATCATACTCCACTCTTTTCTTTAGGGATTTCACTCTACATATGTGATCCCTAAGGTTATTTAAAATCTCCATATTAAAGCTTCCAATCTTTGGGAAAGGTTTCTCACTCTTACCCGTCATCTTAACCCACACAGTACAGTGCGTCGTTGCGTACGCACCATATTTAGTGTACATTATATGAAGAGCCGACCCGGTCGGACCTTGCATACACAGCGCATCGTCTACCATCCCTGTTGACTGTTTTGCGCCCATTTTGCAAAAAAAACAACAACAATGATGAGACCGGTGGAAGAATTAACCGATAGGCTGCCTCCACGCACCTATTCTACAGTTAGCTAATATCTAAAAATAGGGAACACAGCAATACCTACTAAGGCAAGCACAGTACCACCTATAATAGGGAACACAGGAGTTATCTAGCTATAGATAAAACCACAGTAACCACCTATTGTCCTTTTGTCCCCGCAACCAGCCTCAGTCAGAGATGCCACACTCGTATGGTCCGGTCGCAACACTCAAAGGCCCTAACTGACCGATGAATATTACAACTACACTGGAAGCTATATTTTATCGTTAACTCTCTTTAACGATAGGAAACCAGGAGGATCCCCTCTGCCAGTATACCTGTTATGTATACCCTATATTTATTACCTAAAATAGGGACCACGAAGGCACAACCTATTTAACAATCTCAATCATACACCTTACACACTTCTATATTGTGGCCAAATAACAAAAATAAAAAAAAAATACCTTTCTTTTGATTAATAGCCTTTTGGAGATTACAGCCCTATCAATATGACGTATTTCAGTCTTGATGATTTATTTGAATTCTAACAGAAATGCTAGTCACATGCTTCACTTGCTATTGTGCGTTCGGTTACAAACAATTAGATGTAATCACTACACATGGCAGGAAGTGGCCGTACATCCGGTCGCACGCACTATGCTGCGACTGTTTGCACGTGGTGTACACTAAAACCTTTGTGGCGTTATTGTGCGATCGGTTGCGCATGCAATGCGCGGCCATTCTACAACAACGTGGGCAAGCACAAATCTCTCTCCACTATCCCAGATTCTAATCAGCCCTCTCTGAATTCGCAAACTGCGAGTCTCCGTCTCTGAACAAAAATAGGAACGCAGGAAAAAATTCTGCGGGCGCCTTTCCAGTCTTTTGTTCCAAAACGAGGGGAGAAGTTCAAAAACACAGTGATGGGTGATATCCAACTCGGTGAGCCCCCATTTATTGATACCGTTTGAACAGCATCGATATTAGAGAGATTTGATTGCACAGACCAGATAGCCCATACCCCCCATTTCAATATAAAATAACTTTGTCACACAGAAACAGTTTGCGGTTCCAACACACACAAAGATACTATATTGTAAAAAGGGTATAATCAGCCTTAATCTATACAATGCAGCTATATACAGGATAAAGACAAAGATACAATTACCAATATTTCGCCATGCGGTCTGGATCCTAGACTAACAGCTGTCCATCAGGATTGCTGTGTGTTTCTTTAGGGTCAGGCAGGGAAAAAGGAAGCAAAGAAAAGGGGCTGGGATCCAGACTGCATGGCAATTTATAGGTGTACAATTACCTTTGAACATAAGCTGAAGAGGGGTTCCCTATTGGCCCTTTATTACTGAGTCACAATGGTTGTTGCTATTCATTTGTTAGTAAATGGTTGACGTCACTGGAGGTTGAACTGTTAAAAAAATCCCTTTGTACTAACATTTGGCATGCAAATCTACAGGGGAGGTGTACAGTGATTTATACAGTATAGAGTATAATTCTTGGCAGGTCTTCATAACTCGATAGTGATCCCTTCCATATTCATTCTGTTGGTTTCATATTCCTGTTGAGACAGAGGGAAATCGGTAGATACTACTCATGACCCATTTATCTTATTCCTAATCCCAGATATCATATAACTGCTATTTAACATGTAACATTCACTGTATACCTTTAAAACACATAGCATTGTGCGTATCTCAGTCAGTTTAGGGTTAAATGGGATATGAGTTTATTGTAAGGAAAGGCTGCTGTCCGTCGGGGTAAGGTTTCCGACAATAATACTTAAAAGCTGGCTATGCGATTGAAACGCAAACAGTATTTAAACAGTATTGCTGTACTAACTTTATGTGTTTATGTAATGTAAAAATGGCGCTTAACTGTTGTGAGCACAGAAGCATGGCTCGCCATTCACAATATGACGAGTTGCGGGGGCATGGGATGCGTGTGCATGTATAGCGAGCATGTGCAATTGCATGTGCGCAAGTGCGTGCGCAAATGCGGCGGGAGCCTGTGTTCGCATAAAATGGCCGTGGACGATCAAATCGTCCAATGGATGTCGTGTTGCGATTCGTGCGCAATTAAGCGATCGCAACCAATTTATACGGTTTCGACTATATATATATATATATATATATATATATATTTTAGGGGTGTGCACCGGCCACTTTTCGTGTTTTGTGTTTTGGTTTTGGATCTGGATCTTTCTTCGTGTTTTGGATCTGGATTGGTTTTGCCAAAACCACCCTTCCGTGTTTTGGGTTCTGGGTTTTGTGTTTTGGATCTGTATTTTTTTTTTTAAAAAGCATAAAAACAGCTAAAATCACAGAATGTGTTGATTTTTCTGCTCCTATGCTATTATTAACCTTAATAAATTTAATTTCCACTCATTTCCAGTCTATTCTGAACACCTCACACCTCACAATAGTGTTTTTATGTCCAAAAGGTTGCACCGAGGTAGCTGGATGACTATGCTAAGCGACACGAGTGGGCGCCTCAAACACGTGGTCCATCTAGGAGTGACACTGCAGTGGCAGACAGGATGGCAGTTTGAAAAACTAGGCCCCAAACAGTACATAATGCAAAGAAAAAAAAGAGGTGGAAGATGGAATTGTCCTTGGACCCTCTCACCCACCCTTATGTTGTATAAACAGGACATGCACACTTTAACAAACCAATCATTTCAGCGCCAGGGTCTGCCACACGACTGTGGCTGAAATGATTGGTTCGTTTGGGCCCCCACAAAAGAAGCTGGAAATTAATCTGTCCCTGCACAAACTGGCACTACGGAGTCCTCATCCTCCTCATCCACCGATTCCTCACCCTCTTCAGTGTTGTGTACATCCTAATCCTCACAGAGTATTAATTCATCCCCACTGGAATCCACAACCACAGGTCCCTCTATACGTTCTGGAGGCTGGTCTCCCTGGAAGTGTTGATAATTCATTTTTATGAACATCATCTTCTCCATATTTTGTGGAAGCAACCTCCTACGTCTTTCGCTGACAAGGTTCCCGGCTGCACTAAACACTCTTTCGGAGTACACACTGGAGGGGGGGCAACTCAGGTAAAATAGAGCCAGTTTGTACAGGGGCCTCCAAATTGCCTCTTTTTCCTGCCAGTACATGTACGGACTGTCTGACATGCCTACTTGGAAGCTGTCACCGATGTAATCCTTTAACAGACAGACGCACGCTTGTCGCTGCTGCTTTGAGGATGCAGGTGCGGCTACAGCACACACAATTCACAAAGATAGAAAAAAAAAGAATTTTTTATTTTTTGTGGAGCGCACTTTGGGGGTTACACCACCCTTTAGCAGAAAGACGCACGCTTGTCGCTGCTGCTTTGAGGACAGTATCATATGCAGTGACAGTAGACTTGTCAGAAATTGTTGGCACATCCTTCAGTTTGGACCAGATGTCCAAACCGGCCCTTGACTTATGACACAGGCGCACGCTTGGCGCTGCTACTGTGTTGATGCACGTGTGGCTACATCGCACACAAGTCACAAACACAGAAAAAAAATGTTTTTTATTTTTTGGAGCACTTTGGGGGTTACACCACCCTTTAACAGACTTATGGGACACAGGCGCATGCTTGGCGCTGCTCCTTTGTTGATGCACGTGCAGCTACAGTGCACACAATTCACAAAGACAGAAAAAAAAGAAGAATTTTTTATTTTTTGTGGAGTGCACTTTGGGGGTTACACCACCCTTTAGCAGAGAGACGCACGCTTGTCGCTGTTGCTTTGAGGATGCAGGTGCAGCTACTGCGCATACATTTCACACACAAACACCGAAAAAAAGAAGATTATTTTAATTTGGTTGGAGAGCACTTTGGGGGTTACACCACCCTTTAACAGACAGATGCACGCTTGTCGCTGCTGCTTTGAGGATGCAGGTGCAGCTACAGCCCACACATTTCACAAAGACAGATAAAAAAAGATTATTTTTTTTTGTGGAGCGCACTTTGAGGGTTACACCACCCTTTAACAGACAGACACATGTTTGTCGCCGCTGCTTTGAGGATGCAGGTGCAGCTACAGCCCACACAATTCACAAAGACAGAAAAAAAAAGAAGAATTTTTTTATTGTTTGTGGAATGCACTTTGAGGGTTACACCACCCTTTAACAGACAGACGCACGCTTGTCGCTGCTGTTTTGAGGTTGCAGGTGGAATCTTGACGGGATTTGGAACCGGGGACACACTACCTCCATTAATTGTCTTAATCCCACTGCACTAATGGCGGATACCGGAAGCACGTCTAACACCAACATAGCAGTCAAAGAAGACTGCTGTCATACTTCATCTTCCTCGCTAAGGACTGTTGGAGGGTCAATTGTTTAGTAAAAGTAGTGGTGTTCCTACTTCCTCTCTGGGATGATGAACAACTCCCAGCAGCAGCAACAGCACTAGGAGGAAATGGTTCTTGATCTTTCCCAATTTTATTTTTATCGGAGAAAGTTTGGTCCTCCATTTATGTTATATTAATATATACGTGCGGCTACGGCGCACACAAACACAGAAAATATTTTTTTATTTTTGTTGGAGACTAGTGCACTTTGTGGGTTACACCAACCTTTAAGAAATGAGCCAGCCGGCCCTTTACATATGGGACACAGGTGCACGCTTGGCGCTGCTCCTTTATTGATGCACGTGCAGCCACAATGCACACAATTCACAAACACAGAAAATATTTTTGATTTTGTTTGGAGTGCACTTTGGGGGTTACAGCACCCTTTAACGGTCAAGCCAGCCTGCCCTTTACTTATGACACAGGCGCACGCTTGGCACTACTTTGTTGATGCACGTGCGGCTACTGTGCACACAATTCACAAACACAGAAAAAATATAAATTTTTTTGCACTTGGGGGGAGCACCCCTGATGGACAGAGCACCCCCTGGACAACACTACAGCACCCCTTTACGACTGGGACACTGCACAGGACTTTGGAGTGGACACAGCCCCTATGGACAACTGACTGCACAACACAGTCCAGCCAGCCCCTATGGACTTTGGAGGAGTGGACACAGCCCCTTTGATCAACAGCAGCACAGCGCAGCACAGCACAGCACAACACTACACTGCACTACACCACACTAAACTACACAGCCCAGCCAGCCCTAACTCCCACCCTCCCTCTTCACTGTCCACAGCCGAGTGAGAAAATGGCGCCGACGCGGGTACCTTATATAGGATCAAAAACCCGCGAGACCCGGAAGGCGGGATGATGACGTTTTGCCTCGATTTCAGATCCGAGTTAGGCGGGAAAAGTCGAGCCTGACTCGGATTGGCCTTGGATCGGGGGGGCTCTGGGGGGTTCGGATTTCAGAAATCCGAACCCGCTCACCCCTAATATATATAATATATATATATATATATAAATATATATATTAGCATCCATGCTGTGTTTTTTGTTCATCTTTTAATGTTCACAGTGTACATGCAACAAGATGGCACCAAATCCTATGTAGCTCGGATCTTTATCTAATATAAATTGTGGTCTTGAATAGGCCTTGAGGGGAGAAAATAGATTAACTGTAGCTTCAGCACCCATCACTTTACTTTGTTTACTACACAACTGCACGTGAATGGCCATCAGTCTACATATGCACATAATAAATCTACAATAGCAGAGAGGCGCATGGAGGATGCCAGGGAAGGACCATAGGAGGACCTTAGAGCCTATGATCGATAGAGCAGCAAGCAACACATGAAGATGATGTTAGCCAATGGGGCCAAGTAGAGTTAGGTTGCCTAAGACAACATATAACACTGATATCTCCTGCATTTAGTATTAAATAAACCTGATTCTTAAAATATTTCTAGCAGTTTTGAACCTCAATAAATATGGCCTTTAGTTTCTAGAGTACAATAACCTGGTTTGAAAATGTTTCTAAGTTCATCATTCATCCCTGGTTATATGACTAAGGAGAAATGAGTAAAAAAAAGCAGAAGAACTAATCTCACTTCTTCATACACAGTGCACTGTGTACATACTGCGAAGATAACTCGAGTTCCGAGTTGTGTATTTTTGTACCACTACTCTATATAAATCCAGTGATTAGAAAAACAAAGAGTTTAGTTACTGTGATCACCGTTCAAAAGAAGTGCGCTTATTCCACAGGTGAGAGGGTTTGAGGGACAGACAATGTGTAACTGGTAGACACATTATTGTTGCAGCTGGTTGGTGAGAAAACTAACCTATTTCTCCAGTATATGAGAACCTCTTTTTAATTTTTTAAGTTATGTACATCTTACATTACAGATTTGGTGTCACAGTGTCTCTGGATACAGGACAACATAAGGTAAGTAGCACAATGAATAGAATTGGCTTTGTATTTTTACACCTAGATATCTAGTAACACTAGACAAGATCAGAAAATAATTGCGTTTTGCAGAGGTCAGTGTGTTGTAGTGAGAGCGTAAAATGTGAAAGAAAATAAGTCAAAATATACAGTTGCACTTGCGTTGTTGCACATAGAAAAATGTGGATGCTTACCCATATGCCTCAATCCATATTTGTATCAGGTAAATGGCAAGAAGAAAATTTGTGCAGGTGTTGTGTGAAAATACAATTAAAAATCAATCAATAATCGGTCAATGCTTATTACACAACTACCAGCGATACTTACTGGTGGTGATAAACACCAGAATGTGTATAAAGCAGAAAGTGATGCATAGTGTGAGATTGGGTATAAATAAATTGAGTGTATATATATATATATATATATATATATATATGTATATATGTGTGTAAGTATATATATTAGGGGTGTGCACCGGCCACTTTTCGTGTTTTGTGTTTTGGATCTGGATCTTTCTTCGTGTTTTGGATCTGGATTGGTTTTGCCAAAACCACCCTTCCGTGTTTTGTGTTCTGGGTTTTGTGTTTTGGATCTGTATTTTTTTTTAAAAAAAGCATAAAAACAGCTAAAATCACAGAATTTGTGGGTTTTTCTGCTCCTATGCTATTATTAACCTCAATAACCTTAATTTCCACTCATTTCCAGTCTATTCTGAACACCTCACACCTCACAATAGTGTTTTTATGTCCAAAAGGTTGCACCGAGGTAGCTGGATGACTATGCTAAGCGACACGAGTGGGCGGCACAAACACGTGGTCCATCTAGGAGTGACACTGCAGTGGCAGACAGGATGGCAGTTTGAAAAGCTAGGCCCCAAACAGTACATAATGCAAAGAAAAAAAAGAGGTGGAAGATGGAATTGTCCTTGGGCCCTCCCACCCACCCTTATGTTGTATAAACAGGACATGCACACTTTAACAAACCAATCATTTCAGCGCCAGGGTCTGCCACACGACTGTGGCTGAAATGATTGGTTCGTTTGGGCCCCCACAAAACAAGCTGGCAATTAATCTGTCCCTGCACAAACTGGCTCTACGGAGGCAAGATGTCGTCCTCATCCTCCTCATCCACCGATTCCTCACCCTCTTCAGTGTTGTGTACATCCTCATCCTCACAGAGTATTAATTCATCCCCACTGGAATCCGCAACCACAGGTCCCTCTGTACGTTCTGGAGGCTGGTCTCCCTGGAAGAGTTGATAATTCATTTTTATGAACATCATCTTCTCCACATTTTGTGGAAGCAACCTCCTACGTCTTTTGCTGACAAGGTTCCCGGCTGCACTAAACACTCTTTCGGAGTACACACTGGAGGGGGGCAACTCAGGTAAAATAGAGCCAGTTTGTACAGGGGCCTGCAAATTGCCTCTTTTTCCTGCCAGTACATGTACGGACTGTCTGACATGCCTACTTGGATGCTGTCACCGATGTAATCCTTTAACAGACAGATGCACGCTTGTCGCTGCTACTTTGAGGATGCAGGTGCGGCTGCAGCCCACACAATTCACAAAGACAGAAAAATTTTTCTTTTTTCTTTTTTGTGGAGTGCAATTTGAGGGTTACACCACCTTTTAACAGACAGATGCAAGCTTGTCGCTGCTGTTTTGAGGATGCCGGTGCGGCTACTGTGCATACATTTCACACACGAACACAGAAAAAAAGATTATTTTATTTTGGTTGGAGCGCACTTTGGGGGTTACACCACCCTTTAACAGACAGACGCACGCTTGTCGCTGCTGCTTTGAGGATGCAGGTGCGGCTACAGCCCACACAATTCACAAAGACAGTTAAAAAAAAAGAATCTTTTTATTGTTTGTTGAGCGCACTTTGAGGGTTACACCACCCTTTAACAGACAGACGCACACTTGTCGCTGCTGCTTTGAGGACAGTAACATATGCAGTGACAGTAGACTTGTCAGAAATTGTTGGCACGTCCTTCAGTTTGGACCAGATGTCCAAACCGGCCCTTGACTTATGAGACAGGCGCACGCATTGCACTGCTACTGTGTTTATGCACTTGTGGCTACATCGCACACAAGTCACAAACACAGAAAAAAAAATGTTTTTTATTTTTTGGAGCACTTTGGGGGTTACACCACCCTTCAATAGACTTATGGGACACAGGCGCATGCTTGGCACTGCTCCTTTGTTGATGCACATGCAGCTACAGTCCACACATTTCACAAAGACAGAAAAAAAAAGAATTTTTTATTTTTTGTGGAGCGCACTTTGGGGGTTACACCACCCTTTAACAGGCAGACGCATGCTTGTCGCTGCTGTTTTGAGGATGCAGGTGGAATCTAGATGGGATTTGGAACCGGGGACACACTACCTCCATCAATTGTCTAAATCCCACTGCACTGATGTCGGATACCGGACGCACATCTAACACCAACATTGCAGTCAAGGCCTCAGTTATACGTTTTGCTTCAGGATGACTGCTGTCGTACTTCATCCTCCTCACTAAGGACTGTTGGAGGGTCAATTGTTTAGTAAAAGTAGTGGTATTCCTACTTCCTCTCTGGGATGATGAACAACTCCCAGAAGCAGCAACAGCACTATGAGGAAATGGTTCTTGATCTTTCCCTATTTTATTTTTATCGGAAAAAGTTTGGTCCTCCATTTATGTTATATTGATATATACGTGCGGCTAAGGCGCACACAAAAACAGAAAATATTTTTTTATTTTTGTTGGAGACTAGTGCACTTTGTGGGTTACACCACCCTTTAAGAAATGAGCCAGCCGGCCCTTTACCTATGGGACACAGGCGCACGTTTGGCGCTGCTCCTTTGTTGATGCACGCGCAGCCACAGTGCACACAATTCACAAACACAGAAAATTATTTTTTATTTTGTTTGGAGTGTACTTTGGGGGTTACAGCACTCTTTAACGGACAAGCCAGCCGGCCCTTTACTAATGGGACACAGGCGCACGCTTGGCGCTGCTCCTTTGTTGATGCACGTTCAGCCACAGTGCGCACAATTCACAAACACAGAAAATATTTTTTATTTTGTTTGGAGTGCTCTTTGGGGGTTATAGTACCCTTTAACGGTCAAGCCAGCCGGCCCTTTACTTATGACACAGGCGCACGCTTGGCACTACTTTGTTGGTGCACGTGCAGCTACAGTGCACACAATTCACAAACACAGAAAATATATATTTTTTTTGTTTGGAGTGTACTTTGGGCATTACAGTACCCTTTAACGGACAAGCCAGCCGGCCTTTTACTTATGACACAGGCACACGCTTGGCACTACTTTGTTGATGCACGTGCAGCTACAGTGCACACAATTCACAAACACAGAAAAAATATATATTTTTTTGCACTTGAGGGGAGCACCCCTGATGGACAGAGCACCCCCTGGACAACACTACAGCACCCCTTTACGACTGGAACACTGCACAGGACTTTGGAGTGGACACAGCCCCTATGGACAACTGACTGCACAACACAGTCCAGCCAGCCCCTATGGACTTTGGAGGAGTGGACACAGCCCCTTTGATCAACAGCAGCACAGCGCTGCACAGCACAGCACAACACTACACTGCACTACACTACACAGCCCAGCCAGCCCTAACTCCCACCCTCCCTCTTCACTGTCCACAGCCGAGTGAGAAAATGGCGCCGACGCGGGTACCTTATATAGGATCCAAAACCTGCGAGACCTATAAGGCGGGATGATGATGTTTTGCCTCGATTTCAGATCTGAGTCAGGCGGGAAAAGTCGAGCCTGACTGGGATCGGCCTTGGTTCGGGTGGGCCGATATACGGTATATAAATCCGAACCCGCTCACCCCTAATATATATATTAGCATCCATGCTGTGTTTTTTGTTCATCTTTTAATGTTCATAGTGTACATGCAACAAGATGGCACCAAATCCTATGTAGCTCGGATCTTTATCTAATATAAATTGTGGTCTTGAATAGGCCTTGAGGGGAGAAAATAGATTAACTGTAGCTTCAGCACCCATCACTTTACTTTGTTTACTACACAACTGCACGTGAATGGCCATCAGTCTACATATGCACATAATAAATCTACAATAGCAGAGAGGCGCATGGAGGATGCCAGGGAAGTACCATAGGAGGACCTTAGAGCCTATGATCGATAGAGCAGCAAGCAACACATGAAGATGATGTTAGCCAATGGGGCCAAGCAGAGTTAGGTTGCCTAAGACAACATATAACACTGATATCTCCTGCATTTAGAATTAAATAAACCTGATTCTTAAAATATTTCTAGCAGTTTTGAACCTCAATAAATATGGCCTTTAGTTTCTAGAGTACAATAACATGGTTTGAAAATGTTTCTAAGTTCATCATTCATCCCTGGTTATATGACTAAGGAAAAATGTGTAAAAAAAGCAGAAGAACTAATCTCACTTCTTCATACACAGTGCACTGTGTACATACTGCGAAGATAACTCGAGTTCCGAGTTGTGTATTTTTGTACCACTACTCTGTATAAATCCAGTGATTAGAAAAACAAAGAGTTTAGTTACTGTGATCACCGTTCAATAGAAGTGCGCTTATTCCACAGGTGAGAGGGTTTGAGGGACAGACAATGTGTAACTTCCTGTAGACACATTATTGTTGCAGCTGGTTGGTGAGAAAACTAACCTGTTTCTCCAGTATATGAGAACCTCTTTTTAATTTTTTAAGTTATGTACATCTTACATTACAGATTTGGTGTCACAGTGTCTCTGGATACAGGACAACATAAGGTAAGTAGCACAATGAATAGAATTGGCTTTGTATTTTTACACCTAGATATCTAGTAACACTAGACAAGATCAGAAAATAATTGCGTTTTGCAGAGGTCAGTGTGTTGTAGTGAGAGCGTAAAATGTGAAAGAAAATAAGTCAAAATATACAGTTGCACTTGCGTTGTTGCACATAGAAAAATGTGGATGTTTGCCCATATGCCTCAATCCATATTTGTATCAGGTAAATGGCAAGAAGAAAATTTGTGCAGGTGTTGTGTGAAAATACAATTAAAAATCAATCAATAATCGGTCAATGCTTATTACACATCTACCAGCGATACTTACTGGTGGTGATAAACACCAGAATGTGTAGAAAGCAGAAAGTGATGCATAGTGTGAGATTGGGCATAAATAAATTGAGTGTATATATATATATATATATATATATATACATATATATGTATATATGTGTGTATATATATTAGGGGTGTGCATCGGCCACTTTTCGTGTTTTGTGTTTTGGATCTGGATCTTTCTTCGTGTTTTGGATCTGGATTGGTTTTGCCAAAACCACCCTTCCGTGTTTTGGGTTCTGGGTTTTGTGTTTTGGATCTGTATTTTTTTTAAAAAAAAGCATAAAAACAGCTAAAATCACAGAATTTGTGGGCTTTTCTGCTCCTATGCTATTATTAACCTCAATAACCTTAATTTCCACTCATTTCCAGTCTATTCTGAACACCTCACACCTCACAATAGTGTTTTTATGTCCAAAAGGTTGCACCGAGGTAGCTGGATGACTATGCTAAGCGACACGAGTGGGCGGCACAAACACGTGGTCCATCTAGGAGTGACACTGCAGTGGCAGACAGGATGGCAGTTTGAAAACCTAGGCCCCAAACAGTACATACTGCAAAGAAAAAATGAGGTGCAAGATGGAATTGTCCTTGGGCCCTCCCACCCACCCTAATGTTGTATAAACAGGACATGCACACTTTAACAAACCAATCATTTCAGCGCCAGGGTCTGCCACACGACTGTGGCTGAAATGATTGGTTTGTTTGGGCCCCCACAAAACAAGCTGGCAATTAATCTGTCCCTGCACAAACTGGCTCTACGGAGGCAAGATGTCGTCCTCATCCTCCTCATCCACCGATTCCTCACCCTCTTCAGTGTTGTGTACATCCTCATCCTCCCAAAGTATTAATTCGTCCTCGCTGGAATCAATCACCACAAGTCCCTCTGTACGTTCTGGAGCCTGTCTCCCTGGAAGAGTTGATAATTCATTTTTATGAACATTATCTTCTCCACATTTTGTGGAAGCAACCTCCTACGTCTTTTGCTGACAAGGTTCCCGGCTGCACTAAACACTCTTTCGGAGTACACACTGGAGGGGGGGCAACTCAGGTAAAATAGAGCCAGTTTGTACAGGGGCCTCCAAATTGCCTCTTTTTCCTGCCAGTA
Source organism: Taudactylus pleione (assembly GCA_031769625.1). NCBI lineage: Eukaryota > Metazoa > Chordata > Amphibia > Anura > Myobatrachidae > Taudactylus > Taudactylus pleione. Next base: position 7,918,040 of record JAUIMM010000063.1, read on the forward strand.
CAGATACGGACTGTCTGACATGCCTACTTGGATGCTGTCACCGATGTAATCCTCCACCATTCTGTCAATTGTGACAGTATCATATGCAGTGACAGTAGACATGTCAGAAATTGTTGCCAGGTCCTTCAGTCCGGACCAGATGTCCAAACTTGGTCCTGCCTGCCCTGCATCACCGCCAGCGGGTTGTTTAGGATACCTAAGTTTTTTCCTGGCAGCCCCAGTTGCTGGAGAAAATGAAGACGGAGCTGTTGACGTGTCACGTTCCGCTTCAGCTGACAGTGTTTTCACCAGCAGGTCTTTGCACCTCTGCAGGCTTGTGTCAGCCAGAAAGAGAGACACCACATAGGCTTTAAACCTAGGATCGAGCACGGTGGCCAAAATGTAGTGGTCTGATTTTTACAGATTGACCACACTTGAATCCTGGCAAAGCGAATGAAGGGGTTCATCCACAAGTCCCACATGCCGAGCGGAATCGCTCCATCTTAGCTCCTCTTTCACTTTCTCCAGCTGCTTCTGCAAAAGCCTGATGAGGGGAATGACCTGACTCAAGCTGGCAGTGTCTGAACTGACTTCACATGTGGCAAGTTCGAAGGGCTGGAGAGCCTTGCACAACACGGAAATCATTCTCCACTGTGCTTGAGTCAGGTGCATAACCCCTCCTTTGCCTATGTCATAGGTGGATGTATAGGCTTGAATGGCCTTTTGCTGCTCCTCCATCCTCTGAAGCATATAGAGGGTTGAGTTCCACCACGTCACAACCTCTTGCTTCAGGTGATGGCGGGGCAGGTTCAAGAGTGTTTGCTGGCACTCCAGTCTTCAGCACGCAGTCGCTGAATGGCGAAAGTGGGCAGAAATTTTTCGGGCCACCCAAAGCGTCTCCTGCACGCCCCTGTCGCTTTGCAGAAAATTCTGCACCACCAAATTTATTGTGTGAGGAAAACATGGGAAATGCTGGAATTTGCCAAGATGTAATGCCGCACAATATTGGTGGCACTGTCAGATATCACAAATCCCCAGGAGAGTCTAAGTGAGGTAAGCCACTGGGCGATGATTTCCCTTAGTTTCTCTAAGAGGTTGTCGGCGGTGTGCCTCTTACTGAAACCGGTGATACACAGCGTAGGCTGCCTTGGAACGAGCTGGCGTTTCTGAGATGCTGCTACCGGTGACGCTGCTATTGTTGCTGCATAAGGTGATACATCTACCCAGTGGGCTGTCACAGTCATATAGTCCTTAGTCTGCCCTGTTCCACTTGTCCACATGTCCATGGTTAAGTGGACATTGGGTACAACGGCATTTTTCAGGACACTGAGGACACATTTTCTGACTTTTCTGTACAGTCTCGGTATCGCCTGCCTAGTGAAGTGGAATCTAGATGGGATTTGGAAACAGGGACACACTACCTCCATCAATTGTCTAAATCCCACTGCACGAATGGCGGATACTGGACGCACGTCTAACACCAACATAGCTGTCAAGGCCTCATTTATACGTTTTGCTTCAGGATGACTGCTGTCGTACTTCATCCTCCTCGCTAAGGACTGTTGGAGGGTCAATTGTTTAGTAAAAGTAGTGGTGTTCCTACTTCCTCTCTGGGATGATGAATGACTCCCAGCAGTAACAGCAGCAGTGGCAGCAGTAGGCGTAGCAATGCAGGATCCTCTGGAGGAATCCCCGATAGGAGAGTCAGTTATGCCAGTGACATGGCCTGCAGGACTACTTCCGATCCTGACTAAGGAGGAAATTGACGAGGAGGGAGTTGACGTGTGGTTTGCAGATGCTTGGATACAACAGAACAAAGGGATTTAGGTGTTCCTGGACTGCTTATGGTCTTAGCCAAAGTTTCTGAACTTGACAGTAACTTTTTATGAACGCGCTGCAGGTGACGTATAAGGGAGGATGTTCCTAGGTGGTTAACGTCCCTACCCCTACTTATTTCACCTTTACATATGGCAAGACAGTTATTGTCCGGATTTGGATAGAAATATTGCCAGACCAAAGAGGTGGAATGTTTGGTCTTCTGCCCAGGCATTACCGTGATGGACTTTTTCATCCCACGGACAACAACTGTCTCCCCCGGAGCCTGATTTAAACAAACCACATCACCATCAGAATCCTCCTCGCCAACTTCCTCCTCAGCGCCAGCTACACCAGTATCCTCATCCTGTTGTACTTTAACAGTGACATCTTCAATTTGCATATCAGCAAGTGGACTGTGGGTGCTCCTTTCAGCACTTGCAGGGGGCGTGCAAATGGTGGAAAGAGCCACCATTCCCGTCCAGTGCTGGGAAGGTCATTCATCGCAACCACCACCACACTTGGACTCTCCTTGGGGATTTGTGATATCTTCTTAAAACGCACAGTTCTTCACTGTGCTTTTGCCTGCTTAACTCGTTTGATTTTTTTAGCGGGATGATGGCTTCCATCGTCATGTGAAGCTGAACTACTAGTCATGAACATAGGGAAAGACCTTAGCCGTTCTTTGCCACTCCGTGTCATAAATGGCATATTGGCAAGTTTATGTTTCTTTTCAGATGATTTAAATGTTTTTTTTAAGGTAATTTTCCTGAACTTTGTCATTTGGGATCGTATGTGCCCTCTACTATGACATTGGGCATCGGCCTTGGCAGACGACGTTGATGGCATGTTATCGTCTATGTCATGACTAGTGGCAGCAGCTTTAGCACTAGGAGGAAGTGGTTCTTGATCTTTCCCTATTTTATTTTTATTGGAGAAAGTTTGGTCCTCCATTTATGTTATATTGATTTGATATATACGTGCGGCTAAGGCGCACACAAACACAGAAAATATTTTTTTATTTTTGCTGGAGACTAGTGCACTTTGTGGGTTACACCACCCTTTAAGAAATGAGCCAGCCGGCTCTTTACTTATGGGACACAGGCGCACGCTTGGCGCTGCTCCTTTGTTGATGCACGTGCAGCCACAGTGCACTCAATTCACAAACACAGAAAATATTTTTTTATTTTGTTTGGAGTGTACTTTTGGGTTTACAGCACCCTTTAACGGAAAAGCCAGCCGGCCCTTTACTTATGACACAGGCGCACGCTTGGCGCTGCTCCTTTGTTGATGCACGTGCAGCCGCAGTGCACACAATTCACAAACACAGAAAATATTTTTTTATTTTGTTTGGAGTGTACTTTGGGCGTTACAGCACCCTTTAACGGACAAGCCAGCCGGCCCTTTACTAATGGGACACAGGCGCATGCTTGGCGCTGCTCCTTTGTTGATGCACGTGCAGCCACAGTGCACACAATTCACAAACACAGAAAATATTTTTTTATTTTGTTTGGAGTGTACTTTGGGGGTTACAGCACCCTTTAACAGACAAGCCAGCCTGCCCTTTATTTATGGGACACAGGCGCACACTTGGCGATGCTCCTTTGTTGATGCACGTGCAGCCACAGTGCACACAATTCACAAACACAGAAAATATTTTTTATTTTGTTTAGAGTGCACTTTGGGGGTTACAGCACCCTTTAATGGTCAAGCCAGCCGGCCCTTTACTTATGACACAGGCGCACGCTTGGCACTACTTTGTTGATGCACGTGCTGCTACTGTGCACACAATTCACAAACACAGAAACATTTTTTTTTTTGCACTTGGGGGGAGCACCCCTGATGGACAGAGCACCCCATGGACGACACTACAGCACCCCTTTATGACTGGGACACTGCACAGGACTTTGGATTGGACACAGCCCCTATGGACAACAGCAGCACAGCGCAGCACAGCACAGCACAACACTACACTGCACTACACTACACTACACAGCCCAGCCAGCCCTAACTCCCACCCTCCCTCTTCACTGTCCACAGCCGAGTGAGAAAATGGCGCAGACGGGTCACGATGACCTGGAGTGCGCTGCTAGCCGGCTGATTGGTCCAGCTTCAGTGGCGCTTGGAGATGACGTCATCTCCAAGCGACCACTTTCACTCTGCAAAAGCCGGGTCTATGCATACCCGACTGCGGTGTGAGCGGCGCTGACTCTGGAATATCCCAAGTCGGCGCCGGCAAAATTCCGGGTCTGATCCGGATAGGAACTTTGTTCCAACTCCGGGTCAGACCCGGAATTTAGGTGGAAAAGGGGTATAATAGGGGTAAATTTACTATAAATTTAATCGATTTTGTGTTTCTGGGGCTAAAGCACACATTTACTAACAGACAATTGTTATGTAGTTTTTTAAGTGATAGCAAATGTGTGATTTAGCCCCAGAAACACAACATCAATTTAGATAAGTTTAGTTCAATTTGAAATAAATTAAAATTGATTGAAATTGACCCTTAGTAAATTTACCCCATAGAAGCAGGGAATTGGTTACATGGTGCTTTTCGGGAAGATGTATCAAACCTTGGTGAGAGATAAAGTACCAAACAATCAGCTCCTAGCTGTCATTTTACAGGCTGTGTTTGAAAAATGAGTTTGATAAAGTACCAACCAATTTTCTTCTATCTCCAAGGTTTGATAAATCTCCCCCATGGTCACAGTTGTGATGTTATTGACTTCTTCCCAGTAACTCTGCTGTGATTGGTCTGAATGAGCAAGAGGTGTATTTTAATTATGGGCTCTCATCATCCTAATCAGGTCTGATTAGCGAATTTACTCATTTAGGTCAGGTAAGACAAATAATAAGTAGAAGCTAATTATTATTAGATTCTAATTATTTGCCCATAGCAAATTTGGTTGCAATGGGCAACTTCTCCACTTTATCTCTCTCAAAGGTTTGATACATCTCCCCCATGCTGAGAAGAATAAAATGGAAAGAGAGGTTACAGTTTTTCTGACCTTGTCAATTTATGTAATATAGTAAACCGACTGAGGAGCTAATTTAGCAGTGCACCCAAGTGTGATGTACCGACTGGTGCACCACTATCACCAGGTTCAGGTGTGTTCGGAATGCTTCGGTGGCCGATTTCCCCGTAGCTAAGATAGGACACACCGTGACAGAGAGGCATGCCTGATATTCCCCTTTTGCAGACACAATGACCAGTCAGGAGGGAAGGTGCAGCGCAATTTTATTGTAACCAATCAAAGATTAACAATTAACACAGGAAACGTTTACCATTCACAGGTTAGGCGACATGAATCACTCTTTTCAATGTCAAGATATTTATTACCTCCCCGTCTTCTACCGGTGACCCCAGCTGGCAGGCAAGTGTAAACTACAAGAACCACAATTTCTGAAGAACTTTACTTTACCTAAACCTGCTGGTTGAGTTTGTATCAATAATGCACCGGCAGCTTAAAGCTTTAAAAGTCTGTGCTACACTTCCTTTTGCTGAGGATAATGTGGGAAAAACACATGTAGGTTAGCCTTGTATCAATAGTGCACCGGCAGCCTGTAGCTGTGAAATACAGTCTGTGCTACGCTTCCTTTTGCTGAGAAAAACATGGGAAAACACATGCAGTTTAGGCTTGTATCAGTAGTGCGCCAGCAGTCTATAGCTTTGAAGTACAGTCTGTGTTAACGCTTCCCTTTTGCTAAGAAAAACGAGGGAAAACATATGCAGGTTAGGCTTGTATCAGCAGTGTGCCAACAGCCTATAGCTTTGAAATACAGTCTGTGCTGATAGCAGTAGTTCACCGGCAACTTGCAGTAATTTAAACAGTCTTTGAGCCTTGAAGAAAATAAGGACAACACTGAGGCTACGCTGATAGCAGTAGTTCACCGGCAACTCGCAATAGTGTAACACAGTCTTTGAGTCTTGAGAAAATAAGGACAACACTGAGGCTATGCTGATAGCAGTAGTTCACCGACAACTTGCAATAATGTAACACAGCCTTTGAGCCTTGAAGAAAATAAGGACAACACTGAGGCTATGCTGATAGCAGTAGTTCACCGGCAACTTGCAGTAATTTAAACAGTCTTTGAGCCTTGAAGAAAATAGGGACAACACTGAGGCTACGCTGATAGCAGTAGTTCACCGGCAACTCGCAATAATGTAGCACAGTCTTTGAGCCTTGAGAAAATAAGGACAACACTGAGGCTATGCTGATAGCAATAGTTCACTGGCAATTTGCATAAATTTACACAGTCTTTGAGCTTTGAGAAAATAAGGACAACACTGAGGCTATGCTGATAGCAGCAGTTCACCGGCAACTCGCAATAATGTAACACAGTCTTTGAGCCTTGAAGATAATAGGGACAACACTGAGGCTAAGCTGATAGCAGTAGTTCACCGGCAACTCGCAATAGTGTAACACAGTCTTTGAGCCTTGAGGAAATAAGGACAACACTGAGGCTATGCTGATAGCAGTAGTTCACCTGGCAACTTGCAATAATGTAACACAGCCTTTGAGCCTTGAAGAAAATAAGGACAACACTGAGGCTATGCTGATACCAGTAGTTCACCGGCAACTTGCATTAATTTAACATTCTTTGAGCCTTGAAGAAAATAGGGACAACACTGAGGCTACGCTGATAGCAGTAGTGCACCTGGCAACTTGCAATAATGTAACACAGTCTTTGAGCCTTGAGAAAATAAGGACAACGCTGAGGCTATGCTGATAGCAGTAGTTCACCGGCAACTTGCAATAATGTAACACAGTCTTTGAGCCTTGAAGAAAGTAAGGACAACGCTGAGGCTATGCTGATAGCAGTAGTTCACCGGCAACTTGCATCAATTTAAACATTCTTTGAGCCTTGAGAAAATAAGGACAACACTGAGGCTATGCTGATAGCAGTAGTTCACCGGCAACTCGCAATAATATAACACAGTCTTTGAGCCTTGAAGATAATAGGGACAACACTGAGGCTACGCTGATAGCAGTAGTTCACCGGCAACTCGCAATAGTGAAACACAGTCTTTGAGCCTTGAGGAAATAAGGACAACACTGAGGCTATGCTGATAGCAGTAGTTCACCTGGCAACTTGCAATAATGTAACACAGCCTTTGAGCCTTGAAGAAAATAAGGACAACACTGAGGCTATGCTGATAGCAGTAGTTCACCGGCAACTTGCATTAATTTAACATTCTTTGAGCCTTGAAGAAAATAGGGACAACACTGAGGCTACGCTGATAGCAGTAGTTCACCGGCAACTTGCAATAATGTAACACAGTCTTTGAGCCTTGAGAAAATAAGGACAACGCTGAGGCTATGCTTATAGCAGTAGTTCACCGGCAACTTGCAATAATGTAACACAGTCTTTGAGCCTTGAAGAAAGTAAGGACAACACTGAGGCTATGCTGATAGCAGTAGTTCACCGGCAACTTGCATCAATTTAAACATTCTTTGAGCCTTGAGAAAATAAGGACAACACTGAGGCTATGCTGATAGCAGTAGTTCACCGGCAACTAGCAATAATGTAACACAGTCTTTGAGCCTTGTGAAAATAAGGACAACACTGAGGCTATGCTGATAGCAGTAGTTGACCGGCAACTTGCATCAATTTAAACAGTCTTTGAGCCTTGAAGAAAATAGGGACAACTGTCTTCCCAAATGCCTATGCTACCCATTACTATCACTAGAATTGCCAGCCGGGGTTACACATGGCTAAATAAACAAGTAATATACATTACATCAGCATGAATGGACTTTGAAATGGATACCGGGCCAAACAGTGTATAAGAGACAATTTACATTAGCACCTGTACCAGTAAATATTCAAACATTTCATGCAAGCAAAATATTAATCAGCATTGACAATAATAACATAGCGAGCAGTGAACAGCTTTACAGAGTGTTATAACAGATAAAGGGCCATGGAGGGCCACTATCAACCACTTTAGCTAACACACGAGTAAAACAGTAAACAGAGCCAAATACATATCACACACATAGCATTACATTTTGTTTAAAGATAAACATAGGACATATTATACATCACCCACGGAGGCATCAGACATGAGCCAGTGTTATAACAGATAAAGGGCCATGGAGGGCCTCTATCAACCACTTTAGCTAACACACAAGTCAAACAGTAAACAGAGCCAAATACATATCACACACATTCCATTACATTTTGTTTAAAGATAAACATAGGACATACAGTATTATACATCACCCACGGTGGCATCAGACATGAGCCAACACCCATAAATCATGTCCCCTCCTGGACATTAGCCAGAGGTTCACAGGAGAGAATTAACCACCAATACAATTCTTGGGGGGACAGAAGAGGTAAACTAACTTTTACTTCCCCACTATTTAAACATTACACACACAGTTTACCTAATATAAGGCACTATGAAGGGGGAGATGGGGCAATTATGTGCTAAAAACAAAGGAAACCCCCTGGTGGGCCTGAGAGTAAATACTGGGCAAAACTGCAGCTCCTAGGAGGGGAGAAGGGACCCACTAAAAGTGCTGGGGACACACTAGAAGGCACTAAGGGAAGAGGGTGAGGGGGTGACCTGGCTGGGTGATACTATCTAAAGGCAAGAGCTGCACTCAGGGGAAGAAAGAAGGCAAGAGATTAGCAGAAGGAGGTGTGGTGTTCTTACCCCTGGCTGTGGCTGTTCAGCCCCCCACAATGTCCAGGGAAACTCCGGGATGCTAGGCACCACACAGGAGTTCCCAGCTGCAGACCTCCGGCAGGTATTTTACAAGGGGCAACAGTTGCAAAATCCCTTTCCACAGGAGCTCTGTCCGGCAGGCAAACAAACACAGCAGCAGGAGGGGTCCTGAAGCACTCTTCCTCTGGGGCTGTCTTTTCTTCTGCCCGTGCGGATGCCAGCAGGGTTTTCGTCACTGGCGGGACCTTATCCTCAGCTGGGGCTTCATCCGCGACAATGGAGCGATGAGACCTCCATCCCAGGCAGCTCCTCTTCTCTCCCAGAATGTGTAGACTTCCACATGCAGCACTTCCTGATAACAGACACTTAGGAAGGCAGTCCTTTATTCAGAGGGGGCTTCTTCCAAAGCAGGGTCCTCTATGCAAGTCCCAAGGCAAGCTTCCTCCAGGGACTCACATCCAGCATCAGAGCACCTCTCCTGGCAGATTGGATAGGTAGCCTTCCGGGTTAATGTGAAGTCTGGTAATTGTAATCCAGGGCAAACAAAAGAGTTATAACATCCTTATTTTTATAGCTCCAAGGGCACTCCACTGAAACTCCTTACAGACAGTACCAGGTGCAGTATTTGTAATCCAGGATAAATGAGAGGTTTTACTGCACCCCTATTTGTACAGATCCAGGGACACTCCACAGCAACTCCTTACAGACAGCACCAGGTGCAATTTTTGTAATCCAGGGTAACATAGGGGAATACTCTCCCCTATTGTATGACCAGACTCTGAGCACTCCACAGACAAATCCTCCCAGACTCAGCACTGACAGCCCTGGGGAGGGTATTTTATCAACTATTTCATATTCTTCTACCTGTCGGTTCGGCATCTATGAGTGGACAGGGGGACCCCAGCAACAGGCCGCCTACAGGGATCTCTGCCTGGACACCCAGGCTACCAATCAATGGGGCAGGATTTTCCCTCCTAAATGGATCGCTGACCAAGGGGCACTATCTACCTCCCTGTTTGCACATTCTCAGTGGGGTTCAGGGAGAGCAGGGTCAGTCAACGTTCACTATACTATATGAATGGGGCCGTTATCTCTCTATATATAAAAAAATTGGGGGACCCCTATTTGGGAACAAACTTGGGGGTACCACATAATTGCAGTGCTGAATGCAGATTCCCGGTTATAGGGAATCTGCACATGTGCAGGACCCATTCTGCGAGTGTGCAGTTTGGGTTCTGCTAACATGCACACTAGCCCTTGAATGCTTCTGCCTGATTGACAGGCAAGGGCATTTAAGGGGTGGTGCGATGGCTGCCGACGTTCCCTGAAACAGGGCGTGTCAGTCCCATTTTCCGGGAGTGGCCAGCGCAGACACCGCGTGGACGTACAAAAGTCTGCTGGGCTTTCAAGCCAGCTGAGACTTACTCCATCGCCATCATCTTCATCACCATCGCCATCATCGACCACTGATGGTCGTGATGGTGATCCCAGCACTGTGACCTCCGTCGCAGTGCTGAGATCGTAAATGCAGCAGGGGGTGTCATACACCTCCTGCTGCATTTGCATGATTGCAAGGATCGCATTGCAAAGCTGCCTGCGTGTATACATCAGATAACTTTAGCCTGCGTGCAGCTTTGCAATTGCTATCCTTGCTGAATCAGGCCCTGAGTATGCATTATATTAGTGTAAAAATATAGATTTCCAATTTAGCTGTGAAAATAAGAATAAAACAGTATGTGCACAGATGTATTGGAGATCATATACCCAGAAACAGAATTATACTGTAATCAACAAAGCTACAAATGTGACATTGTACAGTATATAGTATGTATAAAACATTTCCTAAAATATGTAACATGAGAGGTATCAATAACATATTTTTCTCCTGGACTCTGAAAGTCTTCTTATTAATCTGATCAATGAATGTCTTATCATTTAGGTGCACCATTTGTACTCAATCACAGTAACAGATTGTAGAATAGTTTATCTCTGTATAGTCCAGTTCAACAATTAGTGTGTGGTGCAGCTTGTACACCCAAATCATAAGCGCACTTTGCTTTAATTTAGTTACAAGCCTATGGAGCCTCAATACAAGCCTATGTGAGTTTATTAATATGAGATCTGGCAAAGGCATACGATCTTGTTTTTCTCCAGGCACACATCACACACTTGCATTGCACTTACTCCAATGTTTTAAACCACTTATTTTATTTACAACAAATGCATTCACTATTAGGCATATGTATAACCTCTGTCATACAACAGAAACAATTCCCCATCTCTTGTATGGCAGAAAAAAGTTTGGCTTAAGCACGCACACAAATTCACAATATACGCCCAAGCATTGAAGAAATGACGCACCAGCAGAGCATTCACAAACAACCTATCACAAGTGGCTTGCTAATGCTGGCGATCGTCATCACCCACTATCTGCACCTGCCACTGACCATCCTACATAATATGGCTTACAGAAATGTATATGTGTCGTTGTTCACAGTCTACCTCTGCTAGGTTCTAACTCATCCCAACTACCCTGGCACGAGCAGAAATAAGTGGCAGAATCTTGCGCATGTGCATATGCATACTCCTAGGGGTATATTTACTAAAGTGAGAGTTTTTAGAAATGGAGATGTTGCCCACAGCAACCAATCAGATTCTAGCTATTATCTTCTAGAAGGTGCAAGTTAACTGTTAAGTAGTATCTATTTGGTTGCTACAGTAATGGCAACATCTCCACTTCTAAAAAACTCTCACTTTCGTAAATGTACCCCCTACTATTCTCAGCAAGGATTCAGCACAGTTATGCAATTTGCACTGGAAAATGTTGCACCTAAACGCAATGGTAGTGATTTATTTCTAAAAGCATTTAAAAATAGCTCATTTGTCAGGATTCACTGTCTTTACTGTATGTGTTAGATAGACTCCTGGCACAAAATGGATTAGGGTCTGGCTGTAACATCCTCTCCATATTTCTTTTAGATCACAGCTGCCAGAATGTCCTCACCATCACCATTTATCCTGACACTTGGCATCCTCCTCAGTCTCCACCATCTATCCACATGTCAGGACTGGCCAACGTTTCAGAAAAAACATATTGCTAACTCATCGACCATCAACTGTACAGATATCATGCCTTATTTCATTAGAAAAGGGCACTGCAAAAAGGTTAACACCTTCATTCATGCACTTGCTGCCACCGTGAAGGATATTTGCAGCAATGTCCTTGCCAGCAAGGATGTAACAAGCAATACAGCATTCCCTCTGACCACGTGCAATATAACTTCTACCACTATCCCTCCTTGTACATATAATACACAGCTTCATACAAATGTGATATGTATAACCTGCTACAACAGAGTTCCTGTACACTTTGTTAAAGAAGGGAAGTGCCTGAAATCTACTCCTTCTGTATACCAGTTATTATAAAACAGACCCTCCTCTGGATAGTACTGTACATAGCAATAAACCCTCTTTTGTATAGAAAATGGCAATTGGTAGACCCTCTGCTCTCTAATATGTAGTAAAAAAGGGTCACCCTTCTGTATTAGACATGGAAGTTTTCACATTCTGCTACAGAATAAGTATGTGACAGAATTGTAGAATGCTTCCTATAACATATGACTGTATGTTGTACATTCAATTTCATTCAATTAAATTTCAAACTGATGATTCCTCTAGTCACTTTGTTGTCATTTTTCTTATATCTAAGGATTATTTTACATAAAATAAGATCAATTATACTTATCTATTTTTCTTTCCGTTCTCTGGTAAATATTATATCCTTCACACCATCATCAAGTTTATATAACAATGAGTATGATGGCGCTTAATGTCCACCTTACAGAGAGGCTAGGGTATCTAACACCATTTAATCCCATGTTCAGGATCAGGACATTTCTGTACACTTCCGTTCACCTTGATGCCTGTCACGTCTGACTCCGTGGAATCCCCTACTGAGGGGCTGAAAGCTGTGGTCCTGGATCGAGGGAGAAATCGGAGATGAGGGGCCTGGATGTACGTTCTCCTCATCCACAAGTATCAGACATTGACGAGACTTGACCAAGGGTGCAGAGTCTAATCTGCCTGGAGGTGTTCACCAAGGACCCCTCCAAGCGGGACATGGGTTTCAGGCAGGTTGCGGTCTTTTGGTCAGGTATCCGATGCAAGTGGGAAATGGAGAAAGGTATACTGCTATGATCCACTGGGAGTACAGTTTCTATACCCACAGGTACAGAGTAGACACAAAGGGAATTGTTTCCTGCAGTGGTACAATGTGAGAGCAGAGGAAAGATCCACAGAGGAGTAGGACACTCTGCTGGCACTGGAGGAGGGTGGTGATTGAGCTGACTGGGAGAGTGCTGGCTGCACGGAGTGTGGATACTGGAGCATCGTTGGTACAGGAGGTGGACTCAGATATAATTAGAATGGAGATGTACTGAGTATACGGTGTGCGAATCCAGATGCACTGGAGAGAGGTTCAGCAATTTTACTCAATAGTGTGTGCTGAGAATACAACGTGCGAATCCAGATGCACCGGAGAGTGGTTCAGTGGTTGTACTCGGTAGTGTGTATTGAGTACACAATGGGCGACTCCAGACGCACCGGAGAGTGGTTCAGTAGTTGTACTCGATGATGTATACTGAGTACATGGCGTGTGAATCTCAATGCTCTGGAGAGTGGTACCAAGATGGTAATAGAAATCACTTAAGAGCAAGGAACAGGAACCTGTAACGGAATGACAACAAGAATACACTGGAAGTGCCGACGTTGCACAGGCAATTTCCTGGTGTCCAGAGCCTACTTATATACCCTAAGGTAGCAGTTCATAGGAGTTCAGTGTCAGCTGACAGTTCAGTCAGGTGATGCGGACTTTCATGGCTGTGCCCATGACGGAAACCTCAGTAACCAAGTCACAGCCGCACATGGAAGTCCAAGGGCACATGGAAGTCCAAGGGCACCTATAATCCTCAGCGCATCTCCCGCCGCCGCACCTAATGTCTGACCGCACGAGAAGTCAGGAGAAGCTGCCACTGGTAGATGTCCACGTATGCAGTGCCCCTGGTAGTGCCTCTTATACAGTGCCCCCAGTAGTGGTCTCCCTTATGCAGGGCTCCCAGTAGTGCCCCTTATACAGTGCTGCCAGTAGTGGTCCCCCCTATGCAGTTCCCCCAGTAGTGGACCCCCTATGCAGTGCCCCCTGATACAGTGTCCCCAGTAATGGTCCCACTTATATAATGCCCCAGTAGTGGTCCCCCCTATGCAGTCTCCCCATGCAGTGCTCCCAGTAGTGCCCCTTATATAGTGCCATGATGTCTCTCCCATCACCCACTACGGAAGGCGGAGCTCATGAGTGAGTTCCAGCCAGGCTCCTGGAGCTCACTCAGTCTGTCTGACTCTCATTGGCTGCCAAAACAAACACACCACCTGCAGACCACACTACACTGACTTGAAATCAGTGTCCTGGACCACCGGTTCGATGGCGCCCAGGGCACTGCTCGACACCCCCATGTTACGCCACTGCCTAGGAGTTGAGGCAAGTGCCAATATTTTGTAGATTTGCCCACAAACTGTAAAGCTGCCATATTTGTTAATGCAAAACCGACTTGGGACCGTATTCAATTAGAAGCGAAAAGTCAGTTTCGGTGAAATAGTATCGCGGGTGACATAATTTCGCCAGGCAGAAACTTATCCCCATATTCAATTCCAAATACTTAGATCGTACACGATAGATCTTACTGTACTGTATGTGGAATGGGTATGAAATACCGCCGGCCGCAAGGCCGGCGGTACGATTCCCATCAGCGGCAGCCCGACAAGAGCAGAGTTAGAACCAGCGGAAGCCCGACAGCACTGGAAATCCCGATCGTAGATAGGTAAGTATCTACTAACCTAACCCCCCTAACGCTAACCCTCCTTAGGGGTGCCTAACCCTAACTTCCCCCCTCTAAGTGCCTAACCCTAATCCCCCCTCTAAGTGCCTAACCCTAACCACCCCCTTCCCCGCTGCCTAAACCTAAGTCCCCCGGGGGGGTGCCTAACCCTAATTCCCCCCCGGGGGTGCCTAACCCTAACCCTCCCTCCCCCTAGCCTAACCCTAACCCTCCCGGGGGGGTGCCTAACCCTAAGTCCCCCCCGGGAGCCCTAAACCTAACCCTCCCCCCTGCGGCTGTCTGCTCGCGGTGCCCGGCTTCGCTACAATCGGGATGCCGGGCGCCAGTCTCCCGGCTTCGGGGAAATGCGGGCGTCTACATCTAGACGCCCGGATTTCACCCTTGCCGGGATGTGACAGTCGGGAAGCCGGCTGCCGGTATTTAGGCAGTCGGCTTCCCGATTGCTTCCCCTGTACGTCACGTACTGACATACAGTACAGTAAGATTAATTCCTGTTCGCTACTGTTGTGGTACTGTGTTGAAATCACTACATTATTCACACTAACCCCTAATTTACAGTACTATACTTGGCAATGACAGATGCACTTGGTGGGTCTCAGACACACTTAAAGACTGAAATAATTATACAGAAACACCAATTTTAAAAATGAATGACAATACTTTTACTTAATAAGGTACAACATAATATACTGTATGCAGTAAATCACACCTTTTTAATACATGATTTTAGATAAGATATGAAAACAAAATAGCTGCTGCATCAGAAACATACTTGCCTACATGTAGAGAGAAAGGGAATGCCTTATTGCTCTCTAGGCCTAGGGCCATTCAACAAGTGTGGCCTTCTGCAAATACTGCAGCACAAAAACATTATTTTACAGTAAACTGTTTTTTACAAACTGAAAAAAATGGAAACATTATCAATAGCTACTGTACAATACAGCTGAAGGTTTACAAAATGTGCAGTCTTTTTGGTGAGAAGCTCTATGGTCCAGAGTGCCATACTGTACTGTATGCAGATCAGGATACAGGATTTGCCAATGGCCACTGCATGATGCCGACTAGAAAAAGTAAACAAAAATGATTATTGTAAGTACTGAAGGTCAAACATACAGTAGTGTACAGTAACTTAAAAAGACATTCACTGTTATTGTTTTACAGCATACATTATGAATCTACTACAGTATATACATTACTGTCGTTTTTTTCAGTGTCTTTACTAAATAACTGTATTACACGATGCATTGAAACTGTAAATAATTTACATTTACAGTATACAGTAGTTATAATAGAACCACCTACAGTGTTGTTACAGAGTGAAAAACAGTACTGTATCACAAACTTACATTCTTCAATGCAGCTACTGGATAATTGCCAACAGTTCATCTTCCTTCTCCAGCCCAACAAACTGTTCACTTCAGCATTCAGTATGGGTGTTCCAAAGTTCAGTGTATGGTGGGAAAAAAATGTAAAAAACTATTTGTTACAAGTACAATACGATACGGTTCACAACATTTCCTCAGCTCTTTTATGTACAGTACAGTACTATCAAGTTTTGTGTAGGCTACTGGGGATGCAGTCAGGATACCGGCGATGATATCTCGAACAGATCAATATGCAGATGCTGTGAACCCGAAAGGTAAGTATACGGGTTAGTGTTATGGTTAGGCCGGTGATGGGGGGTGTAGTTTTAAGGACCTCCTGGGCTGGTTTAGGCTTAGGCACTGGGGGGAGTGTTAGGCACTTACCAGAGGATTAGGGTCAGGTACCAGGAGGGAGGTTTAGGGTTAGACACCAAGGGGAGGGTTAGGGTGAAGATTAGGGATAGACAAAAAAAAATGTAAACCATTTTCATGTTGACCATCTTTGTGTCGACCTTTAGTCCCTTTTAACCTATTGACTGTCTAACATCTGATGTCTATAGTACATTGTCTACCTTTTTGACTTTACTGTAGATCTTTCAGTCTACACCCAGGCAACACCTGGGGGGAGAGTTTGCAGTTAGGCACCACCGGGAGAGGTTTTGGGAGGGGGGTCAGGGGGAGGGTTACAGTACTTACTGGACCATGTTGCTGTCGGTCTTTAGACCGCTGGCAGTATATATTGTACTGTAAATACAAGTCTCCTCACTGACTAATGCCCATCCCAAACCCCTAGACCTAGAAATATTAATTCGGTGAGTACTGTACAGTATATGGCAGGGAACGGCAGTGTCCAACTCCACTGTATCTAAGGTCTGCCCTGGTGAAATCACATACATCAGCTGCAGTAGTGCTGTATAAAAGACTGATCTACTGTACAGTAAAGTGTTAATTAATTGCTAACTTGTATTGTGCAGTAAGTGTTACATATTGAATAACAGTATTGAACACAATAATTGATGACAGAGGTTACAAATTGAATAACAATAATGAAAACATTACAGTACTGTAATTGTTAATTTTGAGAAACACATTGGTACAGTACAGTATGCATGTTAACATTACTTTTATTCAATCTGTGACACTTATACTGTAGTAAAATATTAAAGTTTACACAGTAAGCAAATTATAATATTCACCACAGTATAATACTCCACCTTTTGCAATGTTGACTGGAGAAAGATCAGGAACTCATGATGGCGAGCAGAAAAACAAAACAAAAATGATTACTGCAGGTTAGACAACGTACAGTTAAATGACATGTACAGTATTACTTTTATATAAATCATTAAGGCTTTATTTAGCTGTAAGTGAACAGTATTTGACTATGAAATTAGCATGTAGTGAAACAAAAATAAATTACTTTTATACAGCATTTACGTTATAACTACCTACTGTACAGCAGTGGTTATCAAATTCCGTCCTTATGACCCCAAACAGTTCACGTTTTCCAGGTCACCTATAGTACTGTAGCAAGAGCACAGGTGTATTCAATAGTCACTGATACAGTACATTGTAAAAGATCAACAGGTTAAGCTACTGTAGTTACAGTATTTTACTTGTGATTCTGTGAGGAAACCTGGAAAACCTGCACTGTTTGCGGTCCTAAGCACCAAGTTTGAGAACCTACAGTATCATTTAATCAATCAATTGTGAAATTATAAAGTTGCGAATGATCTCATACCAATAGTGGATGGATTGAGAGCATATTTGTGTGAACTTAGATATTCCTCTCTCAGTTGTATAGTAGTGGTAACTTAAAATCCAACCAGTAAGTATATTACTCTACATTCCAATACATATAGAAGATATGTCCACCACTAATGTAAGGATCAGTGCGGCTTCAAGCAGGAAACTGCTGCACCCATTGTTTTTCCATCCACAGATACAACTGTATCATTAGTATGAAAACTTGCACCAAACCCAAGCTAGACAGGCTTCCCTTCTCTGTATGCAGGGGTCAGAATAGCACAGATCACTAGTTATACATGCATGACACTCCCACACGGAAACAGTTCCATGTGATCACATGTTCGCCGACTAGTTCCCATCCCAAAACACACATTTCACATAGAGAGAATCGCCCAAGATCCATTCGACTCAGAATCATAATGCGCCAGTTCACTTCTGTGCATGTGCTGTATGCTAAAACTCGCTATTTGCGTCTAAAAAAGAGATGTGCCGGACTCAGAATCAGCCCCACTGTATCCCCCCTGATTCTAGGAGTGGCAAGCTGAACTTCAATAACTGAATCCAAGAATATTTCCAAAGTACCTGTTTTATCTTAACAGACTTCATCAGAAGAGGAAGTCCATACAAAGTAGTAGTAATGTGCTACTGTAGTTCCTCTTGGTCTGTAGCTTGCTTCTAGGAATTGCAGTGATACACAGAATGGAAGTTTCTCAAATGAATTTGTTAGCCCACTACAGGTGCATGTAATGGAGGCGTTAATCTAGACAGGAATCTCTGCGCTGGTGTTATATGTTCTTTGCTTGCTAAATATTTGCAATTTATTTAATAAGGGTTTGCTTTCTATTATATAAACAGGAGGCTTATTTAATAATACCAATAATAGGTTTTATTAAAATACATACACATATATCTCAATGAAGAGAAAATTCACACAAACAGCAGCAATAATCTCATGAGACAATAATACCCAAATACATAAAAACATATGTGAAATACATATAGGAACCGAAGACACTGCTAAAATAACTTTGTTAAACTATAAAATAAATCGTATATCACAACAAGTCACTGTGATTATTAGCAAGTCTGCAACTTAGTGCCGTATTCAATTAGGTGCGAAAAGTCAGTTTCTGTGGAAATGTTTCTCTGGTGATGTAATTTCGCCAGGCAAAAACTTATCCCCGTATTCAATTCCAAAGACTGTTTGCCGGTGCGGAAATTCAATGAATTGGAATAGGTGAAAAAGATTTGACTATGAAAGCTGTCGAAAAAAAGTGCAGAATTGGGGTTTTGGGGTGCAAACTTGCTGAACCATCCTGCACCCTTGGGACAGCCCCCCAAAAGTAAACAGTGTCAAAAAAGTTTAAAAAATACTTAAGAACACCCCAAAAAATTACTTTAAAAAAGGGGGTGAAAAAGTCAAAGTTGGGAGACATACTTAATAACTAACGAAATAGACTCCAGGGGCTCCCCAAGTATGCCCCAGGTGTTTTTAAATTTGCAGGTGCTTGTGGAAGGTGGATTTTTTTTATTTTTTTAAACTTCACTTTAGCAACTTTAAAATATGCTTGCACCCATTTTCTTGTACCCCAAATTTGCTGGGACTACTTATTTTCTGTAAAAAAAACCTGCTAAATGCTATTCTTCACCACTTTGGATCATATATTTATGTACAGGTTGAGTCTCAGATATCCAAAATGCTTGGGACCAGGGGTATTTTGGATAACGGAATATTCCGTATTTTGGAATAATTGCATATCATAATGAAATATCTTAGGAATGGGACCCCAATATACACACAAAATGCATTTATGCATTTAACAATGATGTTATGCTTATAGTGAAACATACCTATTGTTAAGCTGCCCACCCATTTAACGATGCGGGAGACGACGGCATGATTACGACGCCGTTGTCTCCTGTGGGGTGAACTGCATACACTGAAAGTTCAGACGTTCAGTGTATGCAGATCAATCATTTCCGAACATGGCAACCTGACGGCGGTTGCCAGATTGACCGTTATGTTTGGGCGATGATTGATGTTAAAAACGACCAGCTGGCGCGCATCGCTGGTCGTTTTTAACCTTTTACTGCCTGATTTTCAGGCGATTACAAGCGATGGAGCGATAACGACCGTCGTTATCGCTCCATCGCTAGGTATAATCGCCTAGTGGATGGGCAGCATTAGTAAAACTGATCTCATTGTTTGCTTTTTGGATGTACTGTACAAAGAATCCCTCATAGTGTGAATGAAAAAACATAGAAATAACTTGGTTACCATAAAATATAGCTTCATACAATGTAATTATAGCAATGGATTGACTGAAAAGCGGTGGAAGTCCTTAATTATTATTTTTATATGCAAAACATGTGTCTAGTGATTTTAGCACCTGCAGGCAGAATAAACTCTACACAATTTCAGGACTAAGGGGGTCATTCAGACCCGCTCACGAGCGCAGGACGCTCGCAAGCGGGTTGATGTTCCCCCACTGCGCATGCGCACGATGGAGGGAGCTCCGTCGTGCGCATGCGCGAGACCCGGCGAGCGATGGGCTCTCCATCGCTCCGGGTCTCGCACCAAAGGGGGCGTGCTGTCGATGTTGATTGACAGCACGCCCCCTTGGTGGGCGTGCCGGGGGCGTGCCTCCCAGACAGAGGCGTTCCCATGGGAACGCCTACCGTCTGAAGCCGGAACCCACTAGTGATGTCAGTGGGAGTGATTTTGGCTCTGATAGAGCCAAAATCACTCCAGGGCTTGCGGCAGTGAGACCCTACCGCAGGGTCTCCGTCGCAAGCCCGATGGTCGCGATGGTCAAGACCATCGCGACCATCATCATGGACGCTCGCATATGCTGTGGATGATCCATTTTCATGGAGGAGGGCCCTGATTCAGAGCGAGCGCTCTGGTCAGAGCGTTCGGCTCTGAATCAGGCCCTAAATACTGTAGGTGACTGTGGCTCAATATGCAACATATCTGGTCATGGTATTGGAAGCATTTTACGGTGTGTACATGCTGACAATCGATAAGCTATCAGGTCTTCAGATAGTTCTGGGCCGCTGGGCGTGTTTATGTAAATCTGTTCAGTGCGTGCAGGGACACAATATTTCCTTCAGACCGATAGGAGAGATAAATTGGAGGATTGGAAGAAACAATTATATAATATGTACACTTCACTATGAGAAATACTGTATTCCTTGCAAGGACCAATCGTGAGTGCGTCGATCTGAAGATACAATGGTACAGTGTGTACCCGGCTTAAGGAGGAGATTTATCAAATCTTGGTGAGAGATAAAGAGGAAAAGTTGCCCATACAAGCTAATCAGCTTCTACTGTAACTGTCATTTTACAGGCTGTACTAGAAAAATGACAGAAGCTTATTGGTTGCTATGAGCAACTTTTCCACTGTATATATGGACACCCTACACATCTTCAGGCTAATTCACAGAAAACATAGACACTTTTGCAACCCATTGCCAGATCTGCAAAAAACATGTGTACTATTACATTCTGCAGACTCAGATCTTTTCTTGGAACCTGTCATATTATCTTCCTACAGCTCCCAATGGAACGTGTTGTCCAGCCAAGTCCCACTTCCATGTAAGAAGATCTATAACAGCACAATGTACACTACTGCATTGTCTGTGGAGTTCAAGGTTGACAGAGGGCACATAACTGTGCATTGTGTAAGCTGGTATATCACTTGAAGCCTGGAGTCAGACTGTGAAGCAGTTTTTTTATTTTTTGTATGAAACAATATATTTATGACTCATATCCTTTATACATCTGGAATTCAATTAACTATCAATTATATAGTATTTGCTAAGATCAAACTAAATCCCATTTAATTTCCAATTGAAACTTATCTTTAACTAGTTTATTCTTTTATTAAAAGTTGAATGTTTTTTTAGGACTTTATCTGACTTTTACAACCATACTATATTAAGGAGAAAAATTAAACAGTTGTCAAACACAGAAATGAGAAGACAGGGACAGGGGGGACAAGAGAAAGAGGAAACAAGGCAAGGAGGCATGGGGCCAGATGTACAGTATGAAGCTCTGAAGAGTGATAAAGTGGAAAGTGATAAATGACCAACCACTCAGCTCCTAACTGTCATGTTACAGGCTGTGTTTGAAAAATGACAGTTGGGAGCTGATTGGTTGGTCGTTTATTACTCTCTACTTTATCACTTCGCAAAGCTTCATACATCTGCCCAATGGTGAGGTGTTCTTTGTACTGTAGCTATTTAAACTGAAAGTGCTGAGCACTTCAGCCACAACAATCATTCCTATTTATGGGGCACCACGATACCACCCCCTGCACCAGCACAATCATCCTATCCTCTTACTGGAGTATAACCTTTCTATGGTTGCTTTTATTTTGGTGAACACCAAGAGTAGCAGAATGCAGTATGACATCTGAGAGAGGATTATATAATGGATCATTTCAGGCTGAATTGAATGCTGGATGAACCGATGCTGTAATATTTGCTGTTCAGCGAAATCTCATTAAATATTGGTCTATATGGGGCTGTATCACAGACTGTTGAAAGGGTTGTATTGTATGTTAAAGAATTAAGAGTAGCTGCTTTATATGCTGGACAAATGGGGCCCAGTATAATACACTATACATTTTGTTTATATAATATTCTGGGCAATTGTGACTGCATTATATGTTATTCGATTCGACTATTATATTATGGTTTGACTATTATTTGCCGGTCATTACCACAATGCTTGTATAATTAGGTGCACTAACACATATACATATAATATATAGCTTTTGTGCTATGATTATGGTAAAGGACCATCTTCTGGAATCAGATGGCAATAAACAATAACAAGTAACTGGCACCAGTATTAGTAAGAAATAGTAATAATTGTGGTCAGGGTGCTTTTGGAGACCTTTCCAACTACAGAAAATATGTCACCGGCCCCAAGTCAGAGAGAGGCGAGCTACCCAACCAAGACAAGTCCTCACAACAAATTTAAAGACCGTGATTAGTAGGGTGTGCAGAAGAATAAGAGCAAAAGACAGCTCTTCAGTGCAAAGGTAAAAGGCAAGGAATGCCAGAATTAGCTCAAAATAAATGATTATTCTTTACATTTCTAATGATCAGTAAGTACATAAATCATGTATGTACATATTATATTACATTTAATAATACAATTTGTTAATACAGTATAAACATTCAAGTGTTCAGATGGCAAGAAAAACATTAACCAAACCCCTGCTAAATTTTATGAAACAGCTATATCATAAGTGTACTTATCAATACCTTGAACCTACAGTATAAACAGTCTTCTATAGTCCCACATGAACATAGAGTACAGGTTGAGTCTCCCATATCCAAAATGCTTGGGACCAGGGGTATTTTGGATAAAGGAATATTCCGTATTTTGGAATATTTGCATATCAAAATGAAATATCTTTTGAATGGGACCACCTTATACACACAGCCTGCAGGTCATTTTATACAATATTTTCAATAATTTTGTGGCTCAAGCAAAGCTTGTGTACAGGAAAGAAATTTGTTTATGTTTCATATACACCTCACCTTATACACACAGCTTGAAGGTAATTTTATACAATATTTTTAATAATTTGTGCCTTAGACAAAGTTTGTGTACATTGAACCATCAAAAATCAAAGGTTTCATTATCTCAGACATGCCAAACTTATTCTGTATTTCAGAATATTTGGATATGGGAGACTCAACCTGTATTAGTGGATGATGATAAAGACTCGTGAGGGACACTTTTGCAATTTGTGATTCCCTGAAGATACTGTTCCTTAAGTGATGGCTCTGAGTATGACCTCTACTTATTCATTTAGATTGTAAGCTCTCAAGAGCAGGGTCCTGTCTACACTATAGGGTCAATCCTATCATGTGTGAAAGGATGCGAGTGGCCGGCAACGGACCGGCACCTCGCACCCTTCGTTGGCTGCCCCGAGCCTGAATTCACTGAATTTTGCTCTGAGCCCTATGAGGCTGCAAGCAAAATTCAGCAAATCCGGGCTGTTGTAAAGTTCGGCCATTTCCGTGATGACTCACTCAAGCGAGATCATCGCGGCTAATAGGACCGAGCCCTATATCTCATCTCGTAATATACCTTGTTATGTTCATGATAAGAATAGGATCCGGTCTAAAGATCTACAATAAAAAGGTTGTTAAGAATTACACTGCTTCCACTACATAGTGCTACAGTGGGATATCAAAATGCAGACCGCCGGCTTCCCGACAGTGAAATCCTGGCATGGGACTAATGATAAGCGTCTAAATACCAATGCCTATCATAAGCCCCATGCTGGTATACCAAACGTAGATAATCCGGGCATCATGATAGTCGCTTTAGGTTTAGGGACTCCTGGGGGGACTTAGGTCTAGGCACCCCCCTGGGAGGGATAGGGTCAGGCTAGGGGAAGGAGGGGTTAGCATCAGGCACCACTGGGAGGAGGTTAGGTTTAGGCACCCCCCCCAAGAGGGTTAGGTTTAGGGTGCGGGGAGGCGGGGACAGGTTTAGGCACCCCTGGAGGGAGGTTAGAGTTAGGCACTAGATGGGAGGTTGGGGTTAGACACCCCTAATGGAGGGTTAGAGTTAGGGGGTAAGAGGGGAGGGTAAGGGGTCTTACTCACCTCAGTCGGGATCTTCATGTGCCGGCGTCGGTATTTCATCCGCTGGGCTTAGGTCCGGCGGTAATTCATACCGATTCCGCTACAGTATTATATTTATTGTCTGCTGTTTTGTTTACATTGATACTACTTGTTTTCTTATAATTAATTGTGGCCATACATTATCTTATATCTATGGTCCTGATTCTGAGCCAGATGCAATGTCACTATCAGATGCAGTTGAGCAATTTTGTTCTCTACTGATCATCCAGAATCCAGGCACAAAGTCACAGTTGTGGGTGAGAAGCACGGTCTCAGAAATTTCTTGAAAATGTATAGGGAATTCCTGGCCGGTGACTGGGAGATGGCTATGAGGACACATGGATATGTTTAGTCTTATGTGCGTGTTATAGGAGTGTCACAAGCGAGCCACTGAAGTAGCTGAGAACTGAGGCACATAATTGCTCACACTGGAGGCAATACTCTAATAGACAATCTGCACCTAGCACAGGGCTGGTTCAAGTTTTAATGGTACAACCAATTGTGTTTAAAGACTTACCAAGCTGTATATGATCATCTAAAGATGCTCAAAGTGGGTGTCTTATTCCTTGTGCATTCAAATGCCTGACTGTACACCAGGGAAGGACTTGTAGAGGTATTTGCATAAAGTCGCAGAAGCCATATCGGCAAAAGACGCACACACAGACTCTGCAGTGTCCGACTGAGAATCAGAATCAGGCCCTATGCTTGACTTTATGTTGGGTTTCGATTTCTGTAGTTATTATTTATTTATTTATTGCATTCTTGTTACTGTGGCTGCTCAGCGCAGCAGAATCTGTCACCATATAAATAAAAAATGACGATGATTATCGTAGACACAGAAGAAACTGATCAGAGCAGAGTCTGTGTTGCCAACTGTCACTGAATAGAAGCCATTTATTTTCTTAGTGACTCCAACAACATTTCTTAAGTACAAATCAATGGAAAAAAAAAATCACAAGTGCAGCACATATAACTACTGTCACTTCACTGCAGCATATTCAGGATGTACCATGGTTTATCTGGAAGTCTGGAACCCTGGTTAAAGTATCAAGATGTTATTAGGAGATACTGTACAAAACATTTTTACATGACTAATATTATAGTGTTAATAAAAATGTAAAACAATTGTACATTATTTCATTAGTAAAATCAAATGTCTGCTGATTTCTTTAATTACGTAACAGTAGCGACAGATGCTGATGAGAAAGTTAAACTAACAAATAAAACTAAACGAGGTTCATGAGAGAATAATGTGTTATTATTTGTATCATATTAAGGAATCTATAGGCCCGATTTAGACCCGCTCGCTAGGTTGCGTTTGCACACAGCCTGCCGATATTTGCAATCTGCACATGCGTGTAAGACGCAGTGCCTGTACGCGGACCAGTCACTTCGATCGCAAAGCATTTGCCCCTTGTTCACAGACTCCTCGCTAGAATGAGTGACAGGATGAGCTGATAGTGGATGGTGACAGGGGATGGTCGATGGAAACAGGGGAGTGGTGGTGCGAATGCAGGCTTGTCTGTGCGTCTGAACGCCGTTTCAGGGGCGTATAGAATTAAGACACAGTGTCAGCATACACGTCACATGTCTAAATTACACACAGCAGCACTCGCAGTGCTTGCGGTAGGGGATGGTCAACCACAAGTGCTGCGTATGGGTCCAATGTTACTCGATGTTACCGATTGTTTCATACACTTCCTGGAGATGACGTGTGTTACTAAGGGAAAGTGGGCGTCTTGTGACAGGCTGGTGGGCGTCTAAATACATACCGCAATCGCACGTCGAGACATAGTGGGCGTGCTACTGTCTTGCTGTGCGATCGTGGGATTTGCATATATTGGCTGCATGCAAACGCATCTAGCAAGTGGTTCTGAATCCGGCCCTATGTACTAAGCTTTGGAAATAGATAAAGTGGATGTAAATAAATTACCAAACAATCAGCTCATGAAGTGACAGGAGCTGATTTGATTGATTGGTGCTTTATATCTCTCTGCAAGGTTTAGTACACAGACCCCTAAGCACTTTGAAATGTTCAACATTAATTGTACACACAATGCTAACCATCTTCAAATTATTGTTCCTTGAAAATCTTTTTTTTTTCCCCATAAATTGAGCTGCAGAATTGAATGTATTGCGTTTGGTAAGAATAAATTCACGGGACGTTGAATAACAGCATGATCTACATTTAGTAATATGAGAGGCAACAATTACAGTAAAACTCATTGAAGTGCACTAGCATCTCTGTATCTGAATTTCCCACTACAGCTTAAGGTTACTTAATAGCTTGATCATCCTCCTGTGCATGACAGATCTAATATTTATGATAGGTGCATCATGAGCCATTTAATAATGGCTGAAGGCATTACTGAAACATACATGTTTGTGAATACAGTATGCTAATCTCTAAATTTCCTTTCTTCATAGCCTTGCAGAAGCTGGGCATCTTCCCGGATAATATATGATATTAGGAATACTGTAAATGGAATACTGGAGCATCATAATGCAGCTGTTGAAAAAAATATTTATTTTTCACATTGGAGAAGATGTATCAAAGCTTGTAGAGAGATAAATTGGAGAAAGATAAAATACCAACCAATCAGCTCTTAACTGCTATTTTTCAAACACAGCCTATAAAGTGACAGTTAGAAGCTGATTGGTTGGTACTTTAATCTCTCTCCACTTTACCTATTCAATGGGGAAGATGTACGAAGCTCTGGAAAGTGATAAAGTGGAAAGTGATAAACGATCAGCCAATCAGCTCCCAACTGTCATTTTTCAAACACAGCCTGTAACATGACAGTTTGGATCTGATTGGTTGATTGTTTATCACTCAGCACTTTATCACTTTCCAGAGCTTCATACATCTGCCCCAATGTTTGATAAATCTCCCCCTAATTTCTTACAAGTAACACTTTTGCATTATAAGACAATTTGAAAGCAGAACAAGCTTTAAATAGATCTTAAATATTAAACAGCCCCCCACACGGGATGCGGTCAATATCCCGGCAGTCGGCACCGGCATCCCAGCCGTCGGCATCCAGGCGGTAGGTAGTGGGGTTAGGCACTATGGGGAAGGTTAGAGTTAGGCACTAAGGGGGGAGAGTTAGGTTTAGGGTGCAGGGAGGAGGAGGCTAGGTTTAGGCACCGGGGAGGAAGGGGTAGGGAGACTGGGAGGGTCAACTACTGGCAGACTAATACTATGGAGGGTCAAATACTGGCAGACAAGTGTCAGTATCCTAACCCTGTTAGGACACCCTGTGCGGCACCTTTCGACCCCTCATTTGCAACAAAGGTACGTGTGTGCAAAAGGGGGTGCGGCCTTGAGCAATGAAGTCATCAGGTAAAGAGGGACTGGATAGGGAATGTAGGTAAAGAGGGAGGAGGTAAAAATATAGAGGCTGGTGTAAAGGGAGGCGAAAGAACTATAGGCAGAAAATGAGAGGGTTGTGTATAGATCCCCTTCAGTTAATGCACTCAGACGTGACGTCTAGTGTGGGTGGAAGTACAGTTCCATGCCCTTAAAGTTTTGTTATTTTCTCACAAATGTAGTATCTGGCCACCAACAGTAGAAACTTGTACACTTGCAGGCTTGCTTTGCTCACCACACTTCGGGCATGGTGGCTCTCTTCGCTCACCACTGGTTACTATTCCCACTCTATGGTCAAGTGGATAGAAATGATGATGTCAGAGTGCATTTACTGAAGGGGATCTATCCCCAGCCAAAATGAGAGTGGTGAATGAAATGAGGTAGTTACAGAGGCAGAGGTAAAGATGGGTAACAAGTACGAGGTGTGGGTTTAGGGAGTTAAAAATATTGAGGTTAGTAAAGAAGGAGGAGTAAAGGCAATCAGGCAGGTAAAGAATGTTAAACAAAGAGGCCCCTAACAACAGGTCAGATGGGGCGAGACGGAGCAGGCTGAAATAACTGCTTTACTAGAATATACAGTTAGATATTGATAGATAGATAGATAGATAGATAGATAGATAGATAGAATATAGGCCCCAAACGTCTATCATGTCTAGGGCCCCCATGAAGCCTAATTCCACCTCTTCATGTAAGGCATTCTGGAGAGTTCCAAAGAATGGTGTGGCCACTACGTTTTCCCTAACATGAACCCAATCAAGCATTTATGGGACGTGTTGGAGAGGTCCATTCACAACCAAAAACCTTCACCTACAAATATCAGGGAGCTGTGGAAAGCTTTCCAGATGGCATGGGTCAAGATCTCTTTAGAGGACTAATGTAAATTTGTGGAATCCTGGCTAGAGGGGATCACACTAGGGGGTAAATTTACTAAGAATCGAGATAGGTCAAGATGACCATCTCGGGTGATTTAAGGGATGATTTTCATCTTGCAAATTTACTAAAGGTAAAGTCGGAGATTTCTCTCTTCTCACTCTTAAAACTCGGGGGAGATAGCTAACTCGAATCAACTCACCATCGGGCAAATTGGAAGTACTTTTCACCTAAACTATACATCTCTCACATTTACCAAGAATCGGGATGACAAGCTCAGGTGAGGTGACAGCAAACTCTCTTGCAAAATCACTTTTCAATCTCACAACCTCTTGAGCGAGATGGTCAGAAACATACACAAATCATTGTGATTTGTGTATGTTTCTGCCTGTAAATAGTTAAAATCGGGTTATTTAAAAGAAAAAATACATAGGGTCCCCCCCCCAAAAAAAAACTAACCAGCCCTGGACTTGTCAGCCTGTCCTAGTACCTAAAATTACTGGCACAAATGCCCCCACTGTAAAATTAATAGTTAAATAAAGACATGACACGCACACCTGTAGTTAGTAAAGATTTATTACACACATACATCAATCACACATATTTACCTTGTACCAGATGTTTCTGTCCTCTTCTCCAAGTTGAATCCGTGTGCATGGCCCTGCAAAAATGATTGTATACTCCCCGGCATCCTGGTGCTGCTCTTCGTAGCATCCAGGCTCTTGTTAAAATTAAAAAACGACTTACCCGAAACCAAGTCGAACTTGTGTAAGTGTATGCTGTTACATATACTTACACTATGAGAAATGACAGATGTTTGGGATCATCTGTAATTTCTCATGGGCAGCTAGCCAATCAGTGGACGCAAAACATGAAGCGGCCGCTCACGTTTTGCTGGTTTTAATTATAGGGGGACCCCTACGCAATTTTTTCCCCCCTATGTTTAAAACCAGGACTGGCCCTGCAGCCAGGTGCTATTTCCTAAATTACGGTGGAACCCTACTCATTTTGTTCCCTGTAATTTTAAGAACCAGAACTGACTGGCAAGTCCGGGGCTAGTTATTCTTTTGGGGGGAACGCTACGTCATTTTTTTTTAAATACAATTAACCCGTATTTTACAGGTACAACACAAGCAGCTTACACATGTCTCACTGATACAGTATGTGCAGACTGCTTGCTAGGGAGAGTTGTGCAGAGAGAAATCACTGCAATCTCGGGTGAGATAACTCACTTGAGCTTGCTTTAAAATCACCCGAGAAACTCTACCTACATCACCATCGGCAAAATTGTTTAGCAACAAATCGCATGTTGGTAGATTTGATAACAGTGATTAAATCACCCAAGTTTTGGTGAGTTCCAGCGAGATTAATCTCTTTGAAAATCGTGACATCTTGAATCTTAGTAAATTTGCCCCTAGGCATCTATCCTATGACTTTTGGCACTTCAGTGTATAGTGTTATAGACACGATTCATTCAAAGTAAAATATTGGTACCTCACCTTCTTCCAGCGATGCAGAATATTTATTTTTTATCTAATGTTAAAATATAAAGATTATTGATCTGTTAAAAATATTTAAAGTTTTCCTTTAATATCTTGGGTTCAGCAAAATAATAAAATAAGACAGATGTAACTAAGAAAGAAATAAGCAATATAAAAAATTTGAGATTGTATTGGAGGAGTTTGTACTGTAAGGTTAGTAAGTTGTGTTGTCAGTGCTAGCGGGTGTATGGTCAGCCATCTTAATTCAGCACGCACTCTGCACATCACTCTCCCATGCTGCAGTGCAAAAATCTTCGGTCACCTAACAACATCTGGTGGGTGGATGCAGTGCCAGATTAATGTCCACATGGGCCTGGAGCTGAAGTTTATAAAGGGCCTATTGTGTGCCTCGGCAGGGGTGTGTGACAAGTGCTGCGGCTATGTGACTAATAATATGTGTGTGTGGGGGGGGTGGCCAGTACTTGTGGGTGTGGTAAACAGAGGAGGTGGGGCCTTTGCCACCGTGGAAGTTATAACTGGTGCCTACCTTCAACCACATTTTAGTGGAGCTATATCAAGATAAAAAATTATTTTGTGAAAGGGTGAGAATGATATTGTCTTTTTAAAAACTTAATAGCTACAGTACAATGTCACTAATGTACCAGGGCGGTAGAGATTAACTTACTGCTTCACATATCTGCATACGTGAGCTGCTTTAGGGGTCTCAATTATACTTTGGAATAAAACAAATAATGTTTAAAATATAAAATACTTGCCCAGATCTCACCTATCCTGATATATATATGCAAGCTTGAGCCCAAGGTGGCAGACCAAGATGATTTATCTGAGAATCAGTGTAGGGACTGGCCAGATGGGAATGACCATGAAGTGGTGGTCATCTTAACAAATTATTGCAATATTTTGGAACCAACATTCCCTGTATTCAAAGGAGTTGCAGTTTGAAAAGCAAGTGAGTGACGAGTTTGTATGATATTTTTTATGTAGTTGGTGTGGTCACATACCAAGGGTACCCCAGATGGTAGAGTGCCATGGATTCAGCCTGTCATTTATTTAAATTTTATGGTCACACTTGCTAGGGCACCCTGTTTTTCAAATGTAAGACAAACCTTTTTTGTCTATCACCAGGTGCTTATTAACTGATATCCCTGGGTTTGGTCCTGTCTCTTTAAGCCAGCACCCATATTCATGTTTAAAATGTATGCAAGCTTGAGCCCAAGGTGGTAGACCAAGATCATTTATCTGAGAATCAGTGTAGGGACTGGCCAGATGGGAATGACCGTGAAGTGGTGGTCTGCTTGAGTGCCGTGGATTAAGCCTGTTTATATATATATATATATATATATATATATACATACATACATACATACATACATACACAGTACCAGTCAAAAGTTTGGACACACCTTCTCATTCAATGGTTTTTGTTTATTTAAATTATTTTCAACATACTAGATTAATACTGAAGACATCAAAACTATGAAAGAACACATATGGAATTATGTTGTAAACAAAAAAGTGTTAACCAAATCAAAATATGTTTTATATTTTAGATTCCTCAAAGTATCCCCCTTTTGCTTTGATGACAGCTTTGCACACTCTTGGCATTCTCTCAATCAGCTTCATGAGGTAGTCTCCTGGAATGGTTTTCCAACAGTCTTGAAGGAGTTCCCAGAGGTGCTGAGCACTTGTTGGCTGCTTTTCCTTCACTCTGCGGTCCAACTCATCCCAAACCAGCTCAATTGGGTTTAGGTCGGGTGATTGTGGAGGCCAGGTCATCTGACGCAGCACTCCATCACTTTCCTTCTTGGTAAAGTAGCCCTTACATAGCCTGGAGGTGTGTTTTGGGTCATTGTCTTGTTGTAAAACAAATGATGGTCCCAGTAAGCGCAAACTAGATGGGATGGCATGGCGCTGCAGAATGCTTTGGTAGCCATGCTGGTTAAGTGTGCCTTTAATTTTGAATAAATCACCAACAGTGTCACCAGCAAAGCACCCCCACACCATCACACCTCCTCCTCCATGCTTCACAGTGGGAACCACACATGCAGAAACCTTCTGCTCACCTTCTCTGCGTCTCACAAAGACATGGCGGTTGGACCCAAAAATCTCAAATTTGGACTCATCAGACCAAAGTACAGATTTCACTGGTCTAATATCCATTCCTTGTGTTTCTTGGCTCAAACAATTCTCTTCTTTTTATTGTTCATCCTTAGTAGTAGCTTTTTTGCAGCAATACGACCATGAAGGCCTGATTCACGCAGTCTCCTCGGAACAGTTGATGTTGAGATTTGTCTGCTACTTGAACTCTGTGAAGACTTTATGTGGTCGCTAATCTGAGGTGCTGTTAAGTAGCGGTTTCTGAGGCTGGTAACTCTAATGAACTTATCCTCTGCAGCAGAGGTAACTCTTGGTCTTCCTTTCCTGAGGCGGTCCTCATGAGAGCCAGTTTCATCAAAGCGTTTGATGGTTTTTACAACTGCATTTGAGGATACATTCAAAGTTCTTGAAATTTTCCATATCGACTGGCCTTCATGTCTTAAAGTAATGATGGACAGTCGTTTCTCTTTACCAAGTTGAGTGGTTGGTGCCATAATATGGATTACAACAGTAGTCAAATAGTGGTGTCAAAAAAAAGAACAAAACCAGACGCTCTATTCCCAACACAAGAACAATAAGTTTTGAGTATTTTGGTAACTAGCTGCTATCAAAAAATAGGTGTATGCTAAGAAACCTATGGAAGACAAGAGTTAAAAAAAGGGAAGTAGACAGCGCTAGTACACAATATAATTTATTATGAAGAAATTGATCAACAATTTAATATAAAAAAATTAATCAGCAAATTATAAAAACACATTAAATGAAACAAATAACCAAATACATATTTAAAAATCAAGTGATATTAACCGGCCGGTGTATCCACTTAACTATAGTAGCTCCATAAAAATAGATATAATAGTAGACAAAAATTAATACAGATCTGTATGTTTTTATCCAACACTGGAAATGGGAGAATTAGGTAACCTTTTTACACTGTTTATCGCCCTTTCACTTTGGGGTTCTTTATGTAAGCACAGATCCAAAGAATAGTATATAGCTTTTATATTTCTTATATTAGTGGAACAGCATATATGTAGTTAGTTTTTTAAGAAGCAGAGCAATAATCAAATTGCATAAACGATGTTTCATTGGTTTTTTTTGCCAGTAAATTTTAAGCAGAAATTTAACAGGTATATATATTGTAACATGACCGGATTAGGGGTCCTTATCCTGGGGTAGATGGACTCCCTCTTCACACACAGCAGCCGGAAAATAGTACACCAGTCTGGGGTCTCGTGCTAACTGGTTGGCACCAATCTTTATTGTGCAATGTAAAAAGAAAAACAAAACATAAAAGTAAACACTAACCTGTCTGGGTGCTAACTAAACAAGTGGGGCCTCTCTACAGAAACAGTGGGGCCTACTGTCTCCACCATCAACATAAGTGCATGCACATAACCTTACAGGTAGTTTTCACCAAGTGTCTCTGAGTCAGACACGTCAGACACGTCTTTATGGACCCCGGGCCAAAAAAACCTCTGCACGATCCGCTCAGTGGTTTTCTCTACCCCTAGGTGGCCTGCCATTATATGACCATGGGCCAGATCCAACACCATTTCCCTGTAAGCTTTGGGGACTATTAATTGCTCCACAATCTCCTCCCCTTTCTTATCTGATACAACAGGTCCTGACATATTACCATGTGAGGATAAGTCAAGGGACTACCGGGATCTACAGGTTTACTGTTGACCACCTTGACATTCTCCCTGGCTTTCACCAGAGTAGGGTCATTTAACTGCTCTCTTCTGACCTCTCTTCTGACCTCTAAATCCTGCAGATTATCAACAGGCTCTACAACACTTGGTGAGCCACCATCGTGCTCCGCATTCTCTAGTTCACCAACCATGCTAGAAAATGGGAACATCTCTGACTCTGCTACTACATCAGTCACCCTCTCAGATGAGGCAGGGTCATTTACCACAGTGCAAAACCGGCTTTCCCACAGCTTCCAGAAGTGAGCAAAGTCTCTTCCCAATATTACATCATACATTAAGCCCAGTACCAAACCCACGGAGACTACCGCAGAACCACATGGCGTCTTGATGTTCACTTCAGCAGTACTATAATACCGAGTATCCCCATGTATGCATGTCACACCAACAATTTTTCCCTTATGGCTCAAAGGGTTTACCAGCTCAGTTCTCAAAAGTGTAACCAGGCTACCAGAGTCTAACAGAGCCTCTACTTGGCTGCCTTCCACAGTGAGTATACACAGGTGTTTATCAGTCTCAGCCTGCCGGTCAGCAGTACAGGCTAGCTGTGCAAAGAAAGATCCCCTGTGGTTGACAGAAGCAATATCACATTGCATGGGCTCAGAGGTTAGTGAACATTTAGCTGCTATATGGCCAAAGCCACCACATCGGAAACATTGAGTCACATTAATAATGTCTAATCTTTTGCGTGGCAGGAACTTTCCTGGCCTGGCAAACTTGTCTTCAGGTTCCCCACCCTCAGTCTTAGGCACGTTCCATTGCCCAGCACCCTTCTCCCCAGGAACAGTCTTACCATTGTTGTTCGGAGTTCTCAAGTGCGCGATCAGGGCTCAGTGGGGCAGGCTCATAAGCTCCTCAGCCACTACATACCTCTCCACCAGTTTGACTAACTGGTCAGTGGACTTAGGGTTGGCATGGCTAATCCACTTGTGCAAGGATGCAGGTAGGGATCGCAGATACCGGTCCATTATTACTCGTTCGACGATTTGCAGTCCTGTCAGCATCTCGGGCTGTAGCCACTTGGTGGATAGATGGATGAGGTCATGCATCTGCGAGAGTGGAGGTCTGTCCATTTGGAACTCCCAGCGGTGGACTCGTTGGGCATGAACAACGGTGGTGACCCCAAAGCGAGATAGGATCTCCCGTTTCAGCTTCACCTAGTCCTTAGCATCGACCAGGCATAAATCCTAATAGGCCTTTTGTGGCTCCCCAGACAGAAAAGGTGCCACTAGACTTGCCCATTGCTCCTTGGGCTAACTCTCCCTTTTGGCCATTCTGTCAAACGCGGTGAGATATGCCTCCACATCATTGCCCAAAGTCATCTTTTGGAGGAAGTGACTGGCTCGTATGGAGTGAGTGGTGGTGGGAGGACCAGTATTAGCCTCTTCAGTCCGGGCCCCTAGTTGTTGTACCACCTCTTTTATGGCCTGGCGGTTTTCCTCTATGGCCGCTTGGTGAATCTTGTTGGTTTCTTGCTATTGCCGGGTGGATTCTTGCTGAGCCCTGGTAGCTTCCTGCTGAGCGGCCGTAGCCGGAAGCAAGGCTTTCACAATGTCCTCAATTTTCTATTGGGGTGTAGGTTGGAAGCAGAACCTGGCTTCCCTAAGCATCGGCTGACACCACCTCCAGGGATTCAACAATCATGTGTCTGCCCTTTTACATTTTTAAAGGAAAAATTTTCCTGGCTGCACTTTTCAGTGTGTGCTTGCCCACATTCTCCACCATTTGTAACACAACCGGATTAGGGGTCCCTCTCCTGGGGTAGATGGACTCCCTCTTCACACACACAGCAGCCGGAAAATAGTACACCAGTCTGGGGTCTCGTGCTAACTGGTCGGCGCCAGTCTTTATTGTGCAATGTAAAAAGAAAAACAAAACATAAAAGTAAACGCTAGCCCGTCTGGGTGCTAACTAGACAAGAGGCTCCCTCTCTACAGAAACAGTGGGGTCTACTGTCTCCACCATCAACACAAGTGCATGCACAAAACCTTACAGGTAGTTTTCACCAAGTGTCTCTGAGCCAGCCCGTCTGCTTGCTCTCCCAGGTATGAGACCCTAGCTTACAATCACACACAGCCTATATCAGCCAGCTCCAGGTGCAGACCCTAATGAGCAGGCTAACAGGCCAAAAAGGCCAAAACCTGGAGTACTGTAGGTTGTGGATGGAGCCCTCCCTCTCCTCACATCCACACCCCCAGGTTCCAATCTGGCTTTTATCAAAAGCCGACACTCTAATCTGCTTCACTGCAGACTTTTCTCCTGGGGGTTTTAGAACACATAGGTCAAAAACCCAGGACAAATGTATCTACCACTTACCACTTTACCAGTGATCCTATCACAATATATACACAATTCAAAGTTTATACTCTGTTCACTGTTGCACCATTTGTTAGTTTATACCCATATGGTTAGTACAACTTCAGTCCACATGCACAAAAGCTTCAATCCATGTCTGTGGACAATCAAGAGTTAATTGCTTATTTGTATCCGCATGTAGTAAAAAATAGTAAAAAACTACTAGCCAGTATGCAAAAAAATTTGGTCCAGAACTGTGGGCAGCCAGTAGCTAATAAGGTACCATCCTCTACTTTTCTAAGAGAGACATGAATTTACAATTCTCCCAGGAGATATAAGTAAAAACAACCAGCAGGTTATATAGGTGGTGCAGTCTCTTTACGCGTTTCTCTGCCTCCTTGCTGCTCAGCGGGCTTCCTCAGAAGTATGTCTATACAATCTGACTCACCCGGTTTTTATCACGGGTGTCGGCGCTCTACACATGCGCCATAAATGTCAATCCAAGCCTCATTGTGGAAAGGAGTCACATGGTCGTGTTCAAAAACTTTATAGATAAAGTCCGCTCTAGCCTCATTGGACAACTGGTATACATAAGTAATAACCTCTATGTGTTTCAACTGAATTTTCTGGATAGTACTCAAGCTTCTTAGCTCGTTTTACAGATCATTGCGTTATTGCGTTCCATATACCCGGATATAATGACACAATTGAAAATGTTGTTATTATTCAACACAGAGTATAATATGCACAAATATATAGAGATAGAGAAAAAGAAAACAGGAAAACTGCATGATATATAAACCATAATAATGTTTAAAAAATGTACAGTAATTGGAAATGCCAGTAAAACATCCTTAATACAAGAGAAGGGAAGGAGGGGAAAAGGGGGGGGGGGTTACTATCCTTTAAAAATGACTCTACCTATATTAAAATAGCCCATATTATATTTAGCTGAAATTGTGAGTATAGTGGGTCTAACTCTACAATTTATATGAAGTGTTATATATTATAAATAAAAGGACAGAGTGTATTTACAATATTAAAGCTGTAACCGTAAATGGACATCCATTCGCACATACACATGTGCATATATATAAAATATATATACATTCACATACACACATCAAAACATACATGCATATGAGACATGTCAATATATTATAGGCGACTGTGCATAAGGATTCCCATATAGTCTACTATATAAGGTTCCTAAAACTACTAATCAGTATAGACAATATAGACCTTAAT
This sequence comes from Taudactylus pleione, assembly GCA_031769625.1. Lineage (NCBI taxonomy): Eukaryota > Metazoa > Chordata > Amphibia > Anura > Myobatrachidae > Taudactylus > Taudactylus pleione. The sequence goes on from JAUIMM010000063.1 coordinate 7,955,265, forward strand.
GGGTTATAAAAGCAAAATAATATCCCAACTCCAGATTTGACCTACTATATCTATACATATCAGATTAGTACCCCATGGTGAACATGTGAATCACTTGAGAAAAAATAAACTTAAGAAAATATAAAGATACAATTTAATAGGAAAATGTGGAATTCTAAGGGCATACAAGCCCTGATCGAAAGAGAGGGAGTCCCCAGCTTTCCAATATCCTATAGTTCTTCATAGAATATACAGATGGGGCTTAACATATACTAACTCATACATTATTTAATTCTACCGTGTCGTTGAGACCACCTGGTACTAATGTGCCTAACCTATAGATCCAATAGGCTTCCATCTTACAGAGGGTTCTAAATCTATCACCTCTGGGACATGTAATTTTAAACTGCTCTATTGCTTTGACTTTTAGATTTCTTAAGTTCAATTGTTGACATTGGGCAACATGTTTAGAAAGTGGGTGTGTTCTTATACCTTTAAGAATGTTGCTACGATGTTCCATAAATCGTGTATGTAGGGACCTAGTTGTTCTTCCGGCATATTGTCTACCACAACCACATGTGATGAGGTAGACAACAAAGGACGAGGAACAATTCATGAATTCTTTCATTTTAAAACACTCTTTGTTAGTGCTTGAAATAAATTCTACACTTTTCTTCTCCGCCTGCATACATGTGCCACAGGTGGATTTCCCACATCTGTGGAATCCTGCTGGTCTGTGGAGAAGCCATATAATATCCCCTGATTTTTGTAGGTTTCCTCTCCTAAAATGACTAGAAATTAATTTATATTTCAGGTTTTCAGATCTCCTAAAAATAACCTGTCCCATTGGGTTTATATCGTGTTTAAGAAGGTCAGCTAGTAGGAGAAGTGGGGTATTTCTCTTAATAATTTTCTTAATTTCCCAGGCATGACTATTATACTGTGTAAGAAAGGCCATGGAGTGCCCGTTGTCCTCGGTTGCTACATTGATCTTTTTTGTTCCTTCCAAGAGTAATGTGTTTCTATCTAAAACATTCACTTCTTCATATGCTTGTTTTGGGACACTTAGGATAACCTTGTTCTGAGAGTGAAGTTATGAGTGCATTCGCTTGTATTTCAAAGTTCCCCATCGTTGAACAATTGCGCCTAATACGTAAGAGTTGGCTGTTTGGAATGTTATTTTTCCAACCTTTATTATGAAAACTTCTATAATTCAGATACCTTCTTTGGTCAACTGGTTTGACAAAAGTTTCTGTAGCCAGTACCCCATCCTTAACAGAGAGGGCAATATCCAGGAAATTAATTGAACTTGTGCAATAAGAAAACGTGAACTTTAGACCAAAATCATTGTGATTCAAACTTTCTGTGAAGACATGCAGTGACTCTAAATTCCCATTCCAAATAATAAAAAGATCATCTAAATACTTGCCATGAAAATAGTGGTGTCCACTGTGTACTAACCCTATCTCTGCACAACACAACTGATGGTCTCAAACACATTAAGAAGGCAAGTAATTCCACAGATTGACTCTTGACAAGGCACACCTGTTAATTCAAAACCATTCTAGAAGACTACCTCATGAAGCTGATTGAGAGAATGCCAAGAGTGTGCAAAGCTGTCTTCAAAGCAAAAAGGGGGCTACTTTGAGGAATCTAAAATATAAAACACATTTTGATTTATTTAACACTTTTTGTTTACAACATAATTCCACATGTGCTCTGTCATAGTTTTGATGTCTTTATTAATCTACTATGTTGAAAATAATTTAAATAAACAAAAACCATTGAATGAGAAGGTGTGTCCAAACTTTTGACTGGTACTATATATATATATATATATATATATATATATATATATATATTAGGGGTGAGCAGGTTCGGATTTCTGAAATCCGAACCCCCCCGATCCGAGGCCGATCCAAGTCAGGCTTGACTTTTACTGCCTGAATCGGATCTGAAATCGAGGCAAAACGTCATCATCCCTCCTTCCGGGTCTCGCGGGTTTTGGATCCTATATAATGAACCCACGTCAGCGCCATTTTCTCACTCGGCTGTGGACAGTGAAGAGGGAGGGTGGGAGTTAGGGCTGGCTGGGCTGTGTAGTGTAGTGTAGTGCAGTGTAGTGTTGTGCTGTGCTGTGCTGCGCTGTGCTGCTGTTGTCCATAGGGGCTGTGTCCACTCCTCCAAAGTCCATAGGGGCTGGCTGTGTTGTGCTGTGCTGCTGTTGTCCATAGGGGCTGTGTGCACTCCTCCAAAGTCCATAGGGGCTGGCTGGACTGTGTTGTGCAGTCAGTTGTCCATAGGGGCTGTGTCCATTCCAAAGTCCTGTGCAGTGTCCCAGTCCTAAAGAGGTGCTGTAGTGTTGTCCAGGGGGTGCTCTGTCTATCAGGGGTGCTCCCCCCTAGTGCAAAAAAAATAATTATTTTTTCTGTGTTTGTAAATTGTGTGCGCAGTAGCCGCACGTGCATCAACAAAGTAGTGAAAAGCGTGCGCCTGTGTCATAAGTAAAGGGCCGGCTGGCTTGACCGTTAAAGGGTGCTGTAACCCCCAAAAGGCACTTCAAACAAAATAAAAAAATATTTTCTGTGTTTGTGAATTGTGTGCACTGTGGCTGCATGTGCATCAACAAAGGAGCAGCTCCAAGCATGCGCCTGTGTCCCATAAGTAAAGGGCCGGCTGGCTTGTCCATTAAAGAGTGCTGTAACCCCCAAAGCGCACTCCAAACAAAATAAAAAAAATATATTTTTTTGTGTTTGTGAATTGTGTGCGCAGTAGCAGCACGTGCATCAACAAGGTAGTGCCAAGCGTTCGCCTGAGTCATAAGTAAAGGGCCGGCTGGCTTGTCCGTTAAAGGGTGCTGTAACCCCCAAAGGGCACTCCAAACAAAATAAAAAAATATTTTCTGTGCTTTTGAATTCTGTGCACTGTGGCTGCACGTGCATCAACAAAGGAGCAACGCCAAGCATGCGCCTGTGTCCCATAAGTAAAGAGCCGGCTTGCTCATTTCTTAAAGGGTGGTGTAACCCACAAAGTGAATTAGTGTCCAACAAAAATTAAAAAAAAAATTCTGTGTTTGTGTGCGCCTTAGCCGCACGTATATATCAATATAACATAAATGGAGGACCAAATTTTCTCCGATAAAAATAAAATAGGGAAAGATCAAGAACCACTTCCTCCTAGTGCTGTTGCTGCTGCTGGGAGTTGTTCATCATCCCAGAGAGGAAGTAGGAACACCACTACTTTTACTAAACAATTGACCCTTCAACAGTCCCTAGCGAGGAGGAAGAAGTACGACAGCAGTCATCCTGAAGCAAAACGTATAACTGAGGCCTTGACTGCTATGTTGGTGTTAGACATGCGTCTGGTATCCGCCATTAGTGCAGTGGGATTTAGACAATTGATGGAGGTAGTGTGTCCCCAGTTCCAAATCCGGTCTAGATTCCACCTGCATCCTCAAAGCAGCAGCAACAAGCGTGCATCTGTCTGTTAAAGGGTGGTGTAACCATCAAAGTGCGCTCCACAAACAATAAATAAATTATTATTTTTTTTTTTGTCTTTGTGAATTGTGTGGGCTGTAGCTGCACCTGCATCCTCAAAGCAGCAGCGACAAGCGTGCGTCTGTCTGTTAAAGGGTGGTGTAACCCTCAATGTGCGCTCCACAAACAATAAAAAAATTCTTCTTTTTTCTGTCTTTGTGAATTGTGTGGTCTGTAGCCGCACCTGCATCCACAAAGCAGCAGCCACAAGCGTGCATCTGTCTGTTAAAGGGTGGTGTAACCCTCAAAGTGCGCTCCACAAACAATAAAAAAATTATTATTTTTTTTTCTGTCTTTGTGAATTGTGTGGGCTGTAGCCGCACCTGCATCCTCAAAGCAGCAGCGACAAGCGTGCATCTGTCTGTTAAAGGGTGGTATAACCCTCAAAGTGCGCTCCACAAACAATAAAAAAATTATTCTTTTTTTTTCTGGCTTTGTGAATTGTGTGGGCTGTAGCCACACCTGCATCCTCAAAGCAGCAGCGACAAGCATGCGTCTGTCTAATGGTGGAGTAACCCCCAAAGTGCCCTCCACAAAAAATAAAAAATTCTTTTTTTTTCTGTCTTTGTGAAATGTGTGGGCTGTAGCCGCACCTGCATCCTCAAAGCAGCAGCGACAAGCGTGCGTCTGTCTGTTAAAGGGTGGTGTAACCCCCAAAGTGTGCTCCAACCAAAATAACATAATCTTCTTTTTTTCTGTGTTTGTGTGTGAAATATATGCGCAGTAGCCACACCTGCATCCTCAAAGCAGCAGCGACAAGCGTGCGTCTGTCTGTTAAAGGGTGGTGTAACCCTCAAAGTGCGCTCCACAAAAAATAAAAAATTCTTTTTTTCCTCTCTTTGTGAATTGTGTGGGCTGTAGCCGAACCTGCATCCTCAAAGCAGCAGCGACAAGCGTGCGTCTGTCTGTTAAAGGATTACATCGGTGACAGTATCCAAGTAGGCATGTCAGACAGTCCGTACATGTACTGGCAGGAAAAAGAAGCAATTTGGAGGCCCCTCTACAAACTGGCTCTATTTTACCTGAGTTGTCCCCCCTCCAGTGTGTACTCTGAAAGAGTGTTTAGTGCAGCCGGGAACCTTGTCAGCAAAAGGCGTAGGAGGTTGCTTCCACAAAATGTGGAGAAGATGATGTTCATAAAAATGAATTATCAACTCTTCCAGGGAGACCAGCCTCCAGAACGTACAGAGGGACCTATGGTGGTGGATTCCAGCGTGGACGAATTAATACTCTGTGAGGATGAAGATGTACACAACACTGAAGAGGGTGAAGAATCGGTGAATGAGGAGGATGAGGACGAGATCTTGCCTCCATAGAGCCAGTTTGTGCAGGGCCAGATTAATTGCCAGCTTGTTTTGTGGGGGCCCAAACAAACCAATCATTTCAGCCACAGTTGTGTGGCAGACCCTGGCGCTGAAATGATTGGTTTGTTAAAGTGTGCATGTCCTGTTTATACAACATAAGGGTGGGAGGGCCCAAGGACAATTCCATCTTGCACCTCTTTTTTTTCTTTGCATTATGTACTGTTTGGGGCCTAGTTTTTCAAACTGCCATCCTGTCTGCCACTGCAATGTCACTCCTAGATGGGCCACGTGTTTGTGCCGCCCACTCGTGTCGCTTAGCATAGTCATCCATCTACCTCGGTGCAACCTTTTGGTCATAAAAACACTATTGTGAGGTGTGAGGTGTTCAGAATAGACTGGAAATGAGTGGAAATTAAGGTTTTTGAGGTTAATAATAGCATAGGAGCAGAAAAATCAGCACATTCTGTGATTTTAGCTGTTTTTATGCTTTTTTTTAAAAAAAATACAGATCCAAAACACAAAACCCAGAACCCAAAACACCGAAGGGTTATTTGGCAAAACCAATCCAGATCCAAAACACGAAGAAAGATCCAGATCCAGAACCAAAACGCAAAACACGAAAAGTGGCCGGTGCACACCCCTAATATATATATATATGTATATATATATATATATATATATAAAAATATCATACAAACTCGGCACTCACATGCTTTTCAAACTGCAACTCCTTTGAACATAGGGAATGTTGTTTCCAAAATATTGCAATAATTTGTTAAGCTGACCACCGCTTCACGGTCACTCCCATCCGGCCAGTCGCTACACTGATTCTCAGATAAATGAACTTGATCTGCCATCTTAGGCTCAAGCTGCATACATTTTAAACATGAACCTGGGTCCTGCCTTAAAGAGACAGGACCACACCCAGGGCTATCAGTTACTGTCCAGAATTGCTTCAGGAGATTGATGCCTTTATATTTTTCTCCTGGGTGTGCCAGAGGAGCATGAGAATCCACAGGCATCAAATGTTAGAGACGTCAAATGATTCTCTTTTTCTTACCATTTGGTTGTTCAAATTATGATCACATCGACATCTGTTCTTTCTCTTTCATACCATATGGGTCTATAGTTGTGTGTAGCCTGTGGATGCTCTTCATTTTGTTATGTTTGTATAATTACTTAATTGCATTGATCCAAACTATGCTTTTGTTACCGGTTCAGTGAACAGTTTAACTTGAAAGATTCATGTCAGTGTCTTCTTTACTAGTATTTGAAGTAATAAAATGCAATTATCCAAGTTTTGGCTTGGGATTGTCATCAATAGGCTTCTGAAAAATGTACCTGAGGGTGGGCTTAAGCAGTCACATGACCATTAGCTCAGAGAGCAGATGTTTGACCCCCCCCCCTCCTGTGTAGCTAAGCTAAGTAAGTGATTTGTTTTTCATGTTATCGAGTGGTATTCGGGCAGCCTGTTCATCCACTCACTAGCTGTTGCTAGCTTTTTTCTAGAACAAAGAAAGTTTATAGGTCATAGGGGCAGATGTATTATAGTGGCACTTAACGTGCCGCTATAATGCTTCCTGCTCGCCTTTTTACCGAGGTGAAGCAGGAAGCACTAACGATGAAATGTATTAACATCTCAACGGCCAGAGCGGGGGAGTGATTAACCTAGTGCTGATGTGCTGTGTCTCACTCCAGGGCGACTCCACTGAGCATGTGTGGGATCTCGCAAGTATCGTGAGAGCCCACATGCAGCCATGGAGCTGGCAACCCCCGCAGCAGGGACAGTGCTGTCCCTGCTGTGGGGAAAGGGCATTGCCACGCTATAGCTGTCGATAGCGTCAGCTACAGCAGGTGGACCGGTCAGGCAAACTGACCGTTTATACATAGCCCAGGCTATCGGCACTGCTATCTTGTAGATAGCTGCGCCGATAATGACAGAGGTGCATAGTCATTTACCGCCCAGCCCCACAATCATACATGGGGAGAAGCAGTACCAGCGCACATAATGTGCGCTGATACCCCTTCGGAGCTTCATACATAGCTTCCTGCAAAAAACTGTTTACTGTCCTTTATTGTCTTCTCCTCACTCTCTCTCATTCGGTCCAGAAGCTTTTCCTGCAATGCCCTATGCAACAGGAAAACAGAAGAGGTCTATTTTTCTACACCCCTTCTGACCAAGTCTCTGTACAAACTTGCTGTACTATACACTTGTAAACAGCATCTCTACAGAATCAGGAGAAAGGGCTCTTAGGGCCTGATTCAGAGCCGGACGCTATTTGCGCTCGCTCGTTTAGAAAAAGGGGCCGGCTATTTAAATTGAGCACTCACTCTTTGCGGTCTGTTGACGCCTCTATGTCTGAGCGAGCGAACTAAATATGCGCTCGCTATTTTGTAAAGATGCCCCCTGGCCGCTCGCATCCTACGTCATCTCCGCTATTTATTTGATTAATCGAGTACATCGAAAGGCATCTGAACTGCTCGCAGTGCTTGTGGTTGGATTTTCCTACCGCAATCATGCGACCAGTTCAGGCTAAGAAACAACCAAGTGACATGGTCGATGACGCTGCTTTGTTAATTATGCACACCCTTAAAACGCCCGTTTTGACCTTTTGGCACGCCTGCATTCGGATCTCCACTCCCCGTTTTCAAGCACCTTCCCCTGTTACCACCCACAAACGCCTCATTCTGTCACTCAAATTAGCAGGCATTCGCTATTTTGCGAGCACACAATTTCCGACCGCAATGACTGGTTCGCGAATGCGTATTACAACCCATACGCATGCGCAGTTGTGCGAACATCGCTCGGAGCGAACGAGCGGCCCTGAATCAGGCCCTTATTTCCCTCTTTTCTTATAATACAACTGCTACAGTTATTTCTATGGGACCTATTCATCATCACTTATTTCTACAAAAGTCATTTTCACCTGCTTTTGTAAAAATTAAGTTTTCGGCCCATTCATCAAAAAGGTAATGCAGGAGATATCACAGATGTCACAGGGAGTTATACTTTATAAAGGATAATACAATCATTTGTATACAATATTACCAGAACAAATTTGCTCACTGTTGCTGGAATTATAATAATTTCCCAAACATTTACTACATATAGCCTCGTAAGTCCTATTACTCTGCCACTTAAATCTGTATTAAAGAATATCTAAAACCAGACAAACAGATAATGTTCAAGTTCCAGGAAAAAAAAATACATTAACAAAAATTCCTAGCAGTTCTTAATTGGTTCCTTTTATGAAACAGACCATTTAACAAATGATGAAGGGTAATTATCTGAAAGACATAATTTCATTATACATATTATATGTCTCAAACATATAAGACTTACAGTATCTCTCATGAAAGGTATCCACTAAGTAAATAAATGTTAGTGAGGGAATGGATTATTACTTATCATAGCTGTTAGTGAGGCTGTGGAGAGCATCTACAGAACAGGAATTCTATTCTGTCTCAGTAATGGAGCTTTGATGGGGGCACTGTGTGATGCAATCAGCGAGTGCAACTTCTATGACTGGAATCTTTGATATTGAGCAAAGATAAGAGAAAGTGATTGAAAGAGCAAAATCAGCAATCAGGTTAGAGCATGATGATAGGATGCCATGCTACGTGGCAATCACAGTAAAGCACATTAACAAAAGTCTCTTTGACCTGGGCATGTCCTTTCATTTAGCTTTCGCCATATTTACCAACAGTGCTGTAACATTTTTTATTGCCCACCTGGAATATGTGTCATAAGTGTGCAAAAATTACATTGTGATGTTCAAAAAAACTTCAATGATTTAAGCTCTGAAGGAAACGTTGAGACGGCCTTCTGTGTTTGTATTTCATTCTTGTAATTTTATGTTTACAATGTCTCATACATATAGTCATACTGATAGTCATACTGATACTCATACTGATACTCAAACTGATACTCATACAGATAGTCATACTGATAGTCATATAGATAGGCATACTGATACTCATACTGATACTCATACTGATACTCATACTGATACTCATACAGATACTCATACTGATATACTCATACTGATAGTCATACTGATATACTCATACTGATAGTCATACTGATACTCATACTGATAGTCATACTGATAGTCACATATACTCATACTGATAGTCATACTGACAGTCATCTTAATACTCATACTGATATACTCATACTGATAGTCATACTGATTTAATACTGATAGTCATATAGATAGTCTTACTGATACTCATACTGATACTCATACAGATAGTCATACAGATAGTCATACTGATACTCATACAGATACTCATACAGATACTCATACTGATAGTCATACAGATAGTCATACTGATACTCATACTGATACTCATACTGATAGTCATACTGATATACTCATACTGATACTCATACTGATATACTCATACTGATACTCATACTGATAGTCATACAGATAGTCATACTGATAGTCATACTGATAGTCATACTGATAGTCACACATACTCATACTGATAGTCATACTGATAGTCATACTGATAGTCATCTTAATACTCATACTGATATACTCATACTGATAGTCATACTGATTTAATACTGATAGTCATATAGATAGTCATACTGATACTCATACAAATAATCATACAGATACTCATACAGATACTCATACAGATAGTCATACTGATAGTCATACAGATAGTCATACTGATACTCATACTGATACTCATACTGATATACTCATACTGATAGTCATACTGATATACTCATACTGATAGTCATACTGATACTCATACTGATAGTCATACTGATAGTCATACTGATAGTCACACATACTCATACTGATAGTCATACTGATAGTCATACTGATAGTCATCTTAATACTCATACTGATATACTCATACTGATTTAATACTGATAGTCATATAGATAGTCATACTGATACTCATACTGATACTCATACAGATACTCATACAGATAGTCATACAGATAGTCATACTGATACTCATACAGATACTCATACTGATAGTCATACTGATACTCATACTGATAGTCATACAGATAGTCATACAGATAGGCATACTGATAGTCATACAGATAGTCATACTGATACTCATACTGATACTCATACTGATACTCATACAGATACTCATACTGATAGTCATACTGATACTCATACTGATAGTCATACAGATAGTCATACAGATAGGCATACTGATAGTCATACAGATAGTCATACTGATACTCATACTGATAGTCATACTGATAGTCATACTGATAGTCATACTGATACTCATACTGATATACTCATACTGATAGTCATACTGATATACTCATACTGATAGTCATACTGATACTCATACTGATAGTCATACTGATAGTCACATATACTCATACTGATAGTCATACTGATAGTCATACTGACAGTCATCTTAATACTCATACTGATATACTCATACTGATAGTCATACTGATTTAATACTGATAGTCTTATAGATAGTCTTACTGATACTCATACTGATACTCATACAGATAGTCATACAGATAGTCATACTGATACTCATACAGATACTCATACAGATACTCATACTGATAGTCATACAGATAGTCATACTGATACTCATACTGATACTCATACTGATACTCATACAGATAGTCATACAGATAGTCATACTGATACTCATACTGATACTCATACTGATAGTCATACTGATATACTCATACTGATACTCATACTGATATACTCATACTGATACTCATACAGATACTCATACAGATACTCATACTGATAGTCATACAGATAGTCATACTGATACTCATACTGATACTCATACTGATACTCATACAGATAGTCATACAGATAGTCATACTGATACTCATATTGATACTCATACTGATAGTCATACTGATATACTCATACTGATACTCATACTGATATACTCATACTGATACTCATACTGATACTCATACTGATACTCATACAGATAGTCATACTGATAGTCATACTGATAGTCATACTGATAGTCACACAAAATCATACTGATAGTCATACTGATAGTCATACTGATAGTCATCTTAATACTCATACTGATATACTCATACTGATAGTCATACTGATTTAATACTGATAGTCATATAGATAGTCTTACTGATACTCATACTGATACTCATACAGATAGTCATACAGATAGTCATACTGATACTCATACAGATACTCATTCAGATACTCATACAGATACTCATACAGATACTCATACTGATAGTCATACAGATAGTCATACAGATAGTCATACTGATACTCATACAGATAGTCATACTGATACTCATACAGATACTCATACTGATAGTCATACTGATACTCATACAGATAGGCATACTGATACTCATACAGATAGTCATACTGATAGTCATACAGATAGGCATACTGATACTCATACTGATACTCATACTGATAGTCAGACAGATAGTCAGACAGATAGTCAGACAGATAGTCAGACAGATAGTCATACTGATAGTCATACTGATAGTCATACTGATAGTCATACAGATATTCATACTGATAGTCATACTGATAGTCATACAGATACTCATACAGATACTCATACTGATAGTCATACTGATACTCATACTGATAGTCATACTGATACTCATACTGATAGTCAGACAGATAGTCATACAGATAGTCATACAGATAGGCATACTGATAGTCATACAGATAGTCATACTGATACTCATACTGATAGTCATACTGATACTCATACTGATAGTCATACTGATAGTCATACTGATAGTCATACTGATACTCATACTGATACTCATACAGATAGTCATACTGATATGCTCATACTGATAGTCATACTGATATACTCATACTGATAGTCATACTGATACTCATACTGATAGTCATACTGATAGTCACATATACTCATACTGATAGTCATACTGATAGTCATACTGACAGTCATCTTAATACTCATACTGATATACTCATACTGATAGTCATACTGATTTAATACTGATAGTCATATAGATAGTCTTACTGATACTCACACTGATACTCATACAGATAGTCATACAGATAGTCATACTGATACTCATACAGATACTCATACAGATACTCATACAGATACTCATACAGATAGTCATACAGATAGTCATACTGATACTCATACTCATACTCGTACAGATACTCATACAGATAGTCATACTGATACTCATACTGATAGTCATACTGATATACTCATACTGATACTCATACTGATATACTCATACTGATACTCATACTGATACTCATACTGATAGTCATACAGATAGTCATACTGATAGTCATACTGATAGTCACACATACTCATACTGATAGTCATACTGATAGTCATACTGATAGTCATCTTAATACTCATACTGATATACTCATACTGATAGTCATACTGATTTAATACTGATAGTCATATAGATAGTCATACTGATACTCATACAGATAGTCATACAGATACTCATACAGATACTAATACAGATAGTCATACTGATAGTCATACAGATAGTCATACAGATAGTCATACAGATAGTCATACTGATACTCATACTGATACTCATACTGATATACTCATACTGATAGTCATACCGATACTCATACTGATAGTCATACTGATAGTCATACTAATAGTCACACATACTCATACTGATAGTCATACTGATAGTCATACTGATAGTCATACTGATAGTCATCTTAATACTCATACTGATATACTCATACTGATTTAATACTGATAGTCATATAGATAGTCATACTGATACTCATACTGATACTCATACAGATACTCATACAGATACTCATACAGATAGTCATACAGATACTCATACTGATAGTCATACTGATAGTCATACAGATAGTCATACTGATAGTCATACTGATACTCATACTGATAGTCATACTGATACTCATACTGATACTCATACTGATACTCATACTGATACTCATACTGATAGTCATACAGATAGTCATACAGATAGGCATACTGATAGTCATACAGATAGTCATACTGATACTCATACTGATAGTCATACTGATACTCATACTGATAGTCATACTGATAGTCATACTGATACTCATACTGATATACTCATACTGATAGTCATACTGATATACTCATACTGATAGTCATACTGATACTCATACTGATAGTCATACTGATAGTCACATATACTCATACTGATAGTCATACTGATAGTCATACTGACAGTCATCTTAATGTTCATACTGATATACTCATACTGATAGTCATACTGATTTAATACTGAGAGTCATATAGATAGTCTTACTGATACTCATACTGATACTCATACAGATACTCATACTGATAGTCATACAGATAGTCATACTGATACTCATACTGATACTCATACTGATACTCATACAGATAGTCATACAGATAGTCATACTGATACTCATACTGATACTCATACTGATACTCATACTGATACTCATACTGATATACTCATACTGATACTCATACTGATATACTCATACTGATACTCATACTGATACTCATACAGATAGTCATACTGATAGTCATACTGATAGTCATACTGATAGTCATACTGATAGTCACACATACTCATACTGATAGTCATACTGATAGTCATACTGATAGTCATCTTAATACTCATACTGATATACTCATACTGATAGTCATACTGATTTAATACTGATAGTCATATAGATAGTCTTACTGATACTCATACTGATACTCATACAGATAGTCATACAGATAGTCATACTGATACTCATACAGATACTCATACAGATACTCATACTGATAGTCATACAGATAGTCATACTGATACTCATACTGATACTCATACTGATACTCATACAGATAGTCATACTGATACTCATACTGATACTCATACAGATAGGCATACTGATACTCATACAGATAGTCATACTGATAGTCATACAGATAGGCATACTGATACTCATACTGATACTCATACTGATAGTCAGACAGATAGTCAGACAGATAGTCAGACAGATAGTCATACTGATAGTCATACTGATAGTCATACAGATAGTCATACTGATAGTCATACTGATAGTCATACTGATAGTCACACATACTCATACTGATAGTCATACTGATAGTCATACTGATAGTCAGACAGATAGTCATACTGATAGTCATACTGATAGTCATACTGATAGTCATACTGATAGTCACACATACTCATACTGATAGTCATACTGATAGTCATACTGATAGTCATACTGATAGTCATCTTAATACTCATACTGATATACTCATACTGATTTAATACTGATAGTCATTTAGATAGTCATACTGATACTCATACTGATACTCATACAGATACTCATACAGATACTCATACAGATAGTCAGACAGATAGTCATACAGATAGTCATACAGATAGTCATACTGATACTCATACAGATAGTCATACTGATAGTCATACAGATACTCATACAGATACTCATACTGATAGTCATACAGATACTCATACTGATAGTCATACTGATAGTCATACTGATACTCATACTGATACTCATACTGATAGTCATACTGATACTCATACTGATACTCATACTGATAGTCATACAGATAGGCATACTGATACTCATACAGATACTCATACAGATACTCATACTGATAGTCATACAGATAGTCATACAGATAGTCATACTGATACTCATACTGATACTCATACTGATACTCATACAGATAGTCATACTGATACTCATACTGATACTCATACTGATACTCATACAGATAGGCATACTGATACTCATACAGATAGTCATACTGATAGTCATACAGATAGGCATACTGATACTCATACTGATACTCATACTGATAGTCAGACAGATAGTCAGACAGATAGTCATACTGATAGTCATACTGATAGTCATACAGATAGTCATACTGATAGTCATAGTGATAGTCATACTGATAGTCATACTGATAGTCACACATACTCATACAGATAGTCATACTGATAGTCATACTGATAGTCAGACAGATAGTCAGACAGATAGTCATACTGATAGTCATACTGATAGTCATACTGATAGTCATACAGATAGTCATACTGATAGTCATACTGATAGTCATACTGATAGTCACACATACTCATACAGATAGTCATACTGATAGTCAGACAGATAGTCATACTGATAGTCATACTGATAGTCATACTGATAGTCACACATACTCATACTGATAGTCATACTGATAGTCATACTGATAGTCATACTGATAGTCATACTGATAGTCATCTTAATACTCATACTGATATACTCATACTGATTTAATACTGATAGTCATATAGATAGTCATACTGATACTCATACTGATACTCATACAGATACTCATACAGATAGTCATACAGATAGTCATACAGATAGTCATACTGATACTCATACAGATAGTCATACTGATAGTCATACAGATACTCATACAGATACTCATACTGATAGTCATACAGATACTCATACTGATAGTCATACTGATAGTCATACTGATACTCATACTGATACTCATACTGATAGTCATACTGATAGTCATACTGATACTCATACTGATACTCATACTGATACTCATACTGATAGTCATACAGATAGGCATACTGATAGGCATACTGATAGTCATACAGATAGTCATACTGATACTCATACTGATACTCATACTGATAGTCATACTGATAGTCATACTGATACTCATACTGATACTCATACAGTTAGTCAAACTGATATTATACTGATAGTCATACTGATATACTCATACTGATAGTCATACTGATACTCACACTGATAGTCATACTGATAGTCATACTGATAGTCACACATACTCATACTGATAGTCATACTGATAGTCATACTGATAGTCATCTTAATACTCATACTGATATACTCATACTGATTTAATACTGATAGTCATATAGATAGTCATACTGATACTCATACTGATACTCATACAGATACTCATACAGATAGTCATACAGATAGTCATACAGATAGTCATACTGATAGTCATACAGATAGTCATACAGATAGTCATACTGATACTCATACTGATACTCATACAGATAATCATACTGATACTCATACAGATAGTCATACTGATACTCATACAGATAGTCATACTGATAGTCATACTGATAGTCATACTGATATACTCATACTGATACTCATACTGATATACTCCTACTGATAGTCATACTGATAGTCCTACTGATACTCATACTGATACTCATACTGATACAGCTGAAATCATTTTGGGGGATTTGCAGAGTTGAATGCAAGTGACTTTTGCTGCTGCATGGTGTGCACAGAACACAATGCCTATAATCTCCTTATGCCAAGGTGTACAAATCTTTTCGTGGAGACCACCTTTATATGTCATTTTTCTTTGATACCCTTCATCGTCATCAGTGGGCACTTGCACCAGACCTATCCTTGGTACAAAATACAGACGTATTTACACTTACAGACAACTCTGCCCGCAGTGAATGTTGCCTATGTGAGATTGCCCTGTAACAGCTCTGTTACACCCTTTCAGCTGGAAGTGGGGTTGTGACTACAATGAGGGTGGCTCTGAATTGCCTGTAGTCAGGGCCGGCCCTAGCCCAAATTTTTTGGTAAGCGAGTATATTTTTTGGCGCCCCCCTATGCAGTGCCCCTTTTACAGTGCCGCCAGTAGTGGTCCTCCCTGTGCAGTGCCCTTTGTGCCCCCAGTAGTATTCCCCTTATATAGTGCCCCCAGCAGTAGGACCCCCTATACAGTGCCCCTTTTACAGTGCCACCGGTAGTGGTCCCCCTGTGCAGTGCCACTTGTGCCCCCAGTACTATTCCCCTTATATAGTGCCCCCAGTAGTAGTCCCCCTATTCAGTGCCCCCAGTAGTGGTACCCCCTATGCAGTGCCCCTTTTACAGTGCCCCTGGTAGTGGTCCCCCTTGCGCCCCCAGTAGTAAGCCCCTTATATAGTGCCCCAGTAGTACTCCCCTCTATACAGTGCCCCCAGTAGTGGTACCCCCTATGCAGTGCCCTTTATATAGTGCCCCTTGTAGTAGTCCCCCCTCTTGTAATGCCCCCAGTAGTAGCCCCCCCTTGTAGTGCCCCCAGTAGTAATCCCCCCCTTGTAGTGCCCCCAGTAGTATTCCCCCCTGTAGTGCCCCCAGTAGTATTCCCACTTTGTAGTGCCCCCAGTAGTATTCCCCCCCTTTTAGTGCCCCCAGTAGTAATCCCCCCTTGTAGTGCCCCCAGTAGTAGCTCCCCTGTAGTGCACCCAGTAGTAGCCCCCCCTTGTAGTGCCCCCAGTAGTAGTCTCCCCCTTGTAGTGCTCCCAGTAGTAGCCCCCTTGTGGTGCCCCCAGTAGTAATCCCCCCCCCAGTAGAGACGTACTAAAAAAATACAAAAAAACCCACTTACCTGAAACCTGCTCCTGCTTCCGCCGCCGATATCAGCTCCTCCGTCCGCCGCTTTGCATTATGGCAGTGACGCCATGACGTCACTTCCATTACCCACTGCGGGAGCCGGAAGATGCCCGGCTCTGGCAGTGGGAGCAGCAGCCAATGAGAGTCTGACTGACTCTCATCAGCTGCTAAAGCAAACACACAGCTGCCAGCGCCGGCGGCTGTGTGTTTGTGCTGTGTAGCGCTGACCGAACTCCATCCGGTCAGCGCTACACACGCGGTGCAGCTGTGTAACAGAGACACAGTCTGCCCGCGGCCCGCATGGTACGCAGCTGAGGCGCCCTCCACTATGTGGCGCCCTATGCAGCTGCGTACCATGTGTAACAGGAGAACCGGCCCTGCCTGTAGTAGCAGATGCTTGGTGAAGAGTGAAAACACACACACAATATACTACTCTATTTAACTATAAGGGATAAGCACAAACTGCAGCCATTTTGAAAAACCTTATGCAAAATGAATGGCTTCAAGATTTTAATGCTTAGAAACATTTTAAGATAGTTAGAACTTATAAACAAGTGAAGATTCACAATTTTTGTGGTTTTTAATATAAAAACATGATTTGTGATTCAAGTGTATGCAAATATGGCTAAAGGGATTTCTCACTAAAGAGGACAATAGGGTATCACTAACCTTTGTTTTCATGGGACCAATACTCCATGTACAAAACATTGCATCACGAGTGGTATTAATATTTATTAACAATTGTTTTTATCACGATAACTTTTACATTCATACTATTGTAATGTTTAGTGTGATATGTATTGATATTAAATATTTATTTTTATTGAGAGAAGCCTTGTTTTAGATATTCACTCTCAGTCAAATAATACTATAATATATCTATAATTATAGTTATACAATTTTTCACACTGGTAGCGCAGTCCAATACATATACGACATCACATAATAAAACATAATAACTTGTAGATTTAAACCTGGGCAACGCCTGGTACTTCAGCTAGTTAATATATAATATATCCTGGTTCTGACGTCAGCTAACCTTCTGACCTGATTCTGCCCATCCCCTGGTAGAGCAACGCCTGCTTGGTTCTAACCAGCAGCGGCTCCTACACTCTTACCTGAGGGGGGCTGCTAGCCTGGGTCCCGGCACCTGCTCAATTATTCTGCTCATGCATAACACCAGCTTATCGGGGCTGCATTGGTTGCAGCTAAGAGAGGCACGTCAGGGCTGCCTGAAAGGAAGAGCAGCGACTTCCACTGGAAGCCGCTCTCTGCTGATCACAGCTTGGACTGGCAGTCCCACATCTTCAGCGTGACTGGCAGGTGGCGCTTTCAATGGAAAGCCACTTCCAGTCACAGTGAAGCAACTGGCTCACTGAAGTGGCTGATTTTACTGGGGGGGGGATATTTGGCTGCAGCCCCGCAGCCCCTAGGTAAGATCTACCACTGGTTCTAACCCATTTCTGACTACAACGCTCCCATTACATCACACAACAACCTGTCTCACTACTTTCCTCCAGTCCCTCTGGTGTCCACCTGCTTCGTACATAGGAACCCAGTCGGAGGGCCGCAAACTGCGTACCAGGCACCGTAAAGTTCCTGGTGAAGACCACCTATATATGCCTCTGTTCTGTCCTCACCAATTCTATCATACGGTCAGCTTTCACACCATCCCCATGAGAGTTGTGACATCAACATTAAGAATGTCAACATGTTCAGAATGACATTGTCAGAATGTCTACAGAGAGAATGTTGAACATTATTTTGAGGTTAGGGTTAGGTTTACATTTTAAATCCCATTGTTGACATTCAAACTGTCGACACTCTCAATGTCGACATGCTGACATTGTCAACATTATGTCTGTGTCGACAATGTGAATCTGTCAACATGTTGACATCATGCTGTCGACACCATGAATTCTTGATCTACAACGCAATAGTTAAGCATCCAGGGTACAATACAGATGAGCCAGATAAACTAATAGAGCCAGACTTATGCACACTGAGCTTTCACAAAATAATACAGTGGTAGACAAGGAAAGTTTAGGTTATTTAAGTTAAGTAAGCATTTTTTAACCCAACATATTTTATCCACCAATGGAAAAAATGAGAATGAATGCCACATGTGCTTATTACATTTGCATACATATGTAATTGGAAAACATGTGTGACAATGAGCCTAGTACAACTAACTGTTCCATGGTTGTCACTCTGTGCAGGGAAGCAATTTATTGTTTATTATCCATTTTAGTTGTATGCAGAGCTATTTTTCTGGAATAATAAGTTCAGAAGTTTGAAAAAGTCCAAAGTGCTGTATGAAACACATAACTACCCGTTCCCTATGTCCACTGTGTCCAGCTCACTCGTTGTCCCTGACAAAGCTATAACGGCAATTGCACCATCGAGATCTGTCCAGCCGCGGTTAATACATTCAAGCCGATAGACTCTCTGCGCATACAACCCGTGTACCAAGGAAAGGAGTGGGCAAAAAAGTGACTGTCCGTTGTCACGCTGTTGAGATTCATCTAGAGGGAAGCAATCAGAAGCGTGGGCTCCAGGTACTACTTGCTGGTACATTTTACTCTAATCCACCCAGCATCGCAGGTAAAAATGTATACACCCAATTTCACACCTTGGAAGCATTGGGCCTGATTCAGAGCCAAACACTCTTTAAGAATAATTTATTTTTTTGTTGTTGCGGCCCCCTGGCTGCTCGCTAAGCTGTGAATGACCACCCGCAGCTTTTGCGGGCGGCCAGATCATGGTCGCGATGGTCGGGGCTTGCGACAAGACCCTTGTGGTAGGGTCTCGTCCATCGCAAGCCCCAGAGAGAGCAAGCTAACAGAGCAGGAAGCTCTCCACTGACATCACTGGGGATTTCAGTGATGCCTCCCACAAATGGCAGGTCACCTCCACCTCCCAGAGTCCTCTACA
Organism: Taudactylus pleione; assembly: GCA_031769625.1. Classification (NCBI taxonomy): domain Eukaryota; kingdom Metazoa; phylum Chordata; class Amphibia; order Anura; family Myobatrachidae; genus Taudactylus; species Taudactylus pleione. The sequence goes on from JAUIMM010000063.1 coordinate 7,975,443, forward strand.
TTCTGTTGCCCTGCTTTGCTATTTTGAGAACAGAAAGAAAGTCTACCTATATTTTGCTGTGGAGCCCAACAATATACTCTGAATTTATATCCAATAACTGCTAGATATAGCAAGGTCAAAGGGAACACTTAAGGGATAGCACTGAGATTGGAAAAGCTCACTGTCCTTTTAATTCTTTGTAAGTGTTAGAATAACACAAAGCCATAACTAGACTTTTTGGTGCCATGTGCCAGAGTGAGCATTGGTCCCCCCCCCCCCCCTTTATTTTTTAAATAGAGACCTAAGATGGCCAGGAGATGCTGGGGATAAAAGAAGAGGAAGCTACAAGTGAAAATTATAATAAACAGGAAAATTGACAGACCCAAACAGTGCCCCCTGCGTGCGGTGCCCTGTGCCATGGTACTGGTCGCACTACCCTAGTAACGGCTCTGGAATAACACAACTCTACTTCTCAAAGATGTCATATATGGAACTAATTTATAGGCAAAGTGGACTTAATGACTTGGTAAAAACACAATGAGCTGTTTTAAAACCTTGATTTACTGTACTGCTTACATAATTCACATTATAATATTTTGCAATTCTTTGCTTAGGAACAGTAATAAACAGGCTATTATGTTTTCACAGGAAATATTCATCACAATCTGAGTGCTTGTTTAGAGATGAGATTTACCTTCAACCAACAAGTAGAAGATTGAACAAATGTTTTACATAAAAAAGAGCTAGTAATTTCCTTGTGATGCCCCCTACCAGCATAATAAGCAATGTCTGCTCAATCTAAATATAATGTTATCTGCTAAGTGCACCTGCCACTCATGTTTGAGGCATGGTTTATCTAATCCCAAAAGAATAGTGAAAGAGACACATTGAATGAGGGTGAATCGCATTTATACTGTATGGATGCAGTTTAGAAATGTAAGAAAGGAAAAGAAAAGTATTAGCATTTAATGTCAAGAAATCACATAATCCCCCTGTGCAGTTTACAATATGGGCAAATTATGTTCAAAATCTCTCAGCAAGGCTTATTATCAAGCTGCCTAGAATGTATTCTTAACATGCTCATGGCCACATGACGTCTCTCCCATAGTTCCGAGGAGTAGTCAGGTGGACCGGACAACAGCGGACACAGGAGCGAGGTTTAAGGTAAGTAATGCTGTTTTTTCTTTTTTGAGTGTGTGCGCGGGACTACTACAGGGGGCACTATCACAGGGGGCATTACTACAGGAGGCACTACTATGGGGGCATTACATAGAGGGCACTGCATAAGGAGCACTACTACAGGGGGCATTACTACAGGGGGCACTACCACAGGGGGCATTTCAATTGGGGACATTACTACTGGGGGCATTAATACAGGGGGCACTAATACAGGGGGCACTACTACATGGGGCATTACTACAGGGGGTACTACTACAGGGGGCACTACTACATGGGGCATTACTACAGATGGCACTACTACAGGAGGCACTACTACATGGGGCATTACTACAGGGGGTACTACTACAGGGACATTACTAAAGGGGGCATTGCATAGAGGGCACTGCATAAGGAGCACTACTCCTGGGGACACTGCATAAGGAGCACCACTACTATGGGCACTGCATAAGGGGCACTACCACTGAGGGCACTGCATAAGGGGTACCCCTACTGGTGGCACTGCATAAGGGGCACCACTACAGTGGGAATTGCATAATTGGCACTACTGCTTTGGGCATTATGTGTAAGGGGCACTACTGTTGTCGGCATTGTATAAGGGACACTACTACTGTGGGCAGTATACGTATTAGGAGCACTACTGCTGTGAGCATTGTGTATAAGGGGCACTGTTGTGTGTCACAACATGAATAAGGGACAGTACTACAGTATGTGGTGTAATGTGAATCAGGGGCACTATGTGCGGTGTAATGTGAATAAGGTTGTGCTACTGTGTGGCGTAATTTGTGTTGGAAATACAATTGTGTGACCTTGCCCCTTTCTTTTGATGCCACCAAGGGCGCTGAGGGGGGGCGGGTACAGTTTACCCGGGCCCGGGCTTGCTAGAGGGGCCTGGCGGGGCCCGGGTCTGGCGTCACCACCCCGCCTCCCTCACAGCAGCTCAGCACACAGCTTGTGCTGGGCTGCAGTGCGAGACTGCTCGTGGCTGCTGCAGCAGCCGGAGCAGTCTCCTATGGCTGTGGGGGGGGAGCGATCACACTGATCATGCCCCCCCTCGCTTAGCACCGGGCTGGGGGGCCTAACAGCACCCCCATCCCCAGCACGCAGCACTGCTACGCGGCGCTGCAAAAGTGATTTATTAATTTTTTAGTAAGGGGCATGGCCACGCCTCCAGTGATTAGGCCACGCCCCTTCCTTTATCGGGGCCCAGCCAGGCTCTCTACGGCCCTGGATGCCACGCCCCTTTATTCAGCATGCGCCCAACGGCACACGCTGTCCCTTTATTAAAGAAGCGTTGAGGGGGGGGGGTTGAGTTCCACCACTTATCTAGGACCACTTTAAGCACTGATTTAATATATAGAAAATAAAAATTACAGGGTAAACAATACAATAAGGAAAGTAGAGATTATTCTAAGCAGCATGAATCTACAGTCACAATTTTAAATCGCTTGAATTTAGTGTCCAGATTGGACAATTGTTGTCACTTTATTTATTCAATCAAGATTTAAACTTCGCCTTTATTTTAACCCATTCAATAAATGTTAAGTTTTAACATAGGGTATTGACAGAATCCTGGAAATCTGAGTGTGCCCATAATAAGAATACTTGCTTCTTTTTTCTGTGTTGATATGATGTTTATTTGGTGCACCTGCCCTTATAAGATGAATTGTTAGAGATATTAAGAGGGGAATAGATTGTTATAAATTAGGTTCTTGTGCGGATTCGTTTTGGGTTGTGCGTACCATTGTGAATCAAGCAAGTTACCTGTGATGGGTATATATTATTTGGCTCTATGGTACACAGGTACTTTATATGAGCACTTGGTCACTTTATTTAAATCATATCAGTATTACACAATATTTTTATATCGTTTCCCACACCCCTGATGAAGTCCATGTGACGAAATGCATTTGGTGGCCTCACACATTAACGTTCTGCTGGTGTTTCTAGTATAAAGTCTGCTTATTGGCAGAGGTTCCAGAGACTAGACTGTCTCCATTGCTCAGATATGCAACATGTTTTTATATTTCTTTGTAAGCAGTCATTGCTATGGATTTTTTTTCCTTCAATAATAATAAATTGAGAGCATCGAACATGGTACAGGGCATAGTCACAATTTGACCCACAATGTACAGTATTACTCTTCTACGCAGAGGAGCATGAATATAAACAGATATAATTCATAAGAACAGTGTAAAATTTGTTATTAGAGAAGGCAAAGATGCCATTGCTATGGATTTGTAACCTCATCTTGGGAGCAAAGCAGGGCCGTAACTAGGAGTGTGCAAATGGTGCCATCACATAAAGTGCAGGGCTCTGTGGGTCTTGCTTCTGGCTAGCATGACGCCTGTAACAGCATTCACAGACAGTATCGCTGCTGCACCACCCCGAGCGTCCATTAGACACTCCAGATATGTGCACTACAGTCTGTACAGCCTCCCTGAGCATTCTAAGTATGCTCCGGGCAGTGCTGTACTTCCCGGCAGTAGCGGCCCCGACCTCTTGGCTTGACGTCCTGACATTATCCGGTCAGTGGGCATGGCCGGCACAGTGTGCAGTGTGGTACAGCACTGGTCCTTTGCAAAATGGTTGGGACAATTTAAAGTTTTTTCTACAAGTAGGCAGAGGCTATGTGATTTTTTTTTTCTTCTTGGGTCTCTGGCCGTGCTTGATGCAATAGGAAGGACTACCTAGAATCAACTACTGTCCATTAAACTGCACACTCTCTCATAACTGATATGTGCACTCTGTATACTTGTGTATGCTCTATATACAGTATATGGCCATCAATGGTTTGCCACTGATAGTCAATGGTGTTTCCATTGATAGCAGAGGTACAATTGTTCTCCACCATTGATGGCACAGAGAAAGCAATGTTTTTTTTTCTTTCCCCACTGTAAGGGGCACAAAGCTTAGCACCACCTGTGTCATGCCCTACCCACTTCTTGCTTGGCCGAATGTCTGCATGTCACAGAGTAGGGATATCCATCGATGGATTAAACCATTATTGGTTTACCATCAATGGTTTCATGCCATCGATGTTATTCACTATTGGCACAATTGATGCTCTGCTCCAATTGCACCAGCAATGAAGAGCATTGATAGTTAATGCTTTGATGGCCATCCTCTATTCTCCACATACTGTACCAGTTTATTCGTTTGCCAACTGTGACAGGCTCCACCTGCTGCTGCTGTGACCTATCTTTGTGTGTTGCATTGGCCCCCTTATCTCCAATATGGCCAAGTCTAATAGTGTGCTAACCCAGCATACTTATGTTTTGGCCCTGCCCTTATTATACTTGAATTTTCCCCGCCCATATGAGCCTACTTTCATAATTTTTTTCCAGTGCAAGTTTAAATTTCCAGTCTGCCTTATGCAGTTCACATGCTTATGTTCTCCTAAACTTCCTTGTCATTTCATTATGTATTTAGTAATTAACTCATTTATCTGTAGAAATATTGGAAGAAAGGGTTTTAAAAAAGGAACGCAGTTGCTAATATGCATGCAATCGGCCGATTGCTACGAACTGCACATGCGTATGCATCTCAGTGAGCGTGAGCGAACCAGCCATTGCGACCGGGACTGCGATCGCAGCGGCTATGCAGACCCATTGCAGACTTATTGACAGGAAGAGCCGTTTGTGGGTGGTAATGGTCGGCCGAACACAGGCGTGCCAGTGCGTTTCACCGCCATTGCAGGGGCGTGCATAAATGATCCACTGTGATCCCCTACACAGCCTGAGGCCAGATAGCGTGCGTGGTTGTTAGCAATTTCTGAGTAAGGTCAGGGCTTGTGCAAGTGTGCGTGAGGCTGCGATGGTACTCGCTTGTACCAATGTTTTTGCAGTCCTGCTAAACATTACGGATGTGTGTAAGGTAATGTGGGCGTCCGTATATTGTGCTGAGATTGCATTGCGATCGCAATGGATCAGCATACTTTCGCAATGAGACTGTGTACGTGATCACTATTGCATTCGCATCTGCGTTCCTTGCTGAATCAGGCCCAAAGTCTTTTGTTTGCAGCTCCCTGAATAGTGCAGCCTTTGGAATATTTCTAGTTTGCATATATTTTAAATAAATAGATTTCAGGCTTCAGTAGAGCAGATGATCAAGTAGCAGTTATGGCTTTTGAGCCTGTGGTAGATGTTTCCTTGAAAACTACATAAAACATCTAAAAAAATGTAGTTACAGGTAGTTTCATCTAAAAAAAAACCCACAAGTAAACAAACAACCAACATTTATGGTGCAATTGGTTCACAGCCATATTCTGCCTCCCTGAACATATTCAGAGATACTATTTCTATATTGTGTATATTTTGGGATAACCATATTTTGCAATATGTTTTCTTTTTTCTTTTAACAATAAATGTAAAACGCTGACATATCTGCCGATCATAAATCAAAAAATGGGACATGGCATAGCTGGTAGTTTAGTCTTCTAAAACGAAAGGATCGTGTGGATTGTAGTTTTGCCATAAGCTAGGAGCTCTAATGAAGATTAAATATGTTTATGAAGAGAAGCCATTAACAATGGATTAGATAGCAGAATCCAATTTCCAATTCCATCAGTGATGCTAATGCAAGATGAAAAGTTACTGAGGCGTGGTGTGCTTCTAATTGTCTAAATACACACATTTAGCAGTGCACTCACAGACTAATATGTAACGATAGTCTGATAGTGAATCATTCATGGAACATCTAGACCAGTGGGGGACAACTAGAATGTTTAAAGCAGTATGTCTGCATTGGAGTGTTTTGTGTGGAACATCGGGCTTGATTGACCACATAAATGAGAAGTGAATCAGGATCTACATATAGTAAATTCACTTTCTGAATAGCCAAGCAATACACATTTAAAAAATGAATATAAATTATAGGAATTGTTATGGTGCTACTACAGAAAAAAATTAAATATATATTTGCTTCACGATTCTTTTGTGTGCAAAAGTTAATCAGTCTCTTATTTAAAATGGAGGATTCCCTTAATGTGGAAAATTAGATGCAGTACAGTTCCTTCTGAATTCACCTTCTCAGAAAGCATTAGCTGATTCACATAAAAAGCAGAGAGCACACACTTGTGACTAGTTAAAAATTAAACACTTTACATACAACTAGGTTTAAAATAGGGGTGTGCACCGGCCACTTTTCGTGTTTTGTGTTTTGGTTTTGGATCTGGATCTTTCTTCGTGTTTTGGATCTGGATTGGTTTTGCCAAAACCACCCTTCCGTGTTTTGGGTTCTGGGTTTTGTGTTTTGGATCTGTATTTTTTTGAAAAAAAGCATAAAAACAGCTAAAATCACAGAATTTGTTGGTTTCTCTGCTCCTATGCTATTATTAACCTCAATAACCTTAATTTCCACTCATTTCCAGTCTATTCTGAACACCTCACAATAGTGTTTTCATGTCCAAAAGGTTGCACCGAGGTAGCTGGATGACTATGCTAAGCGACACGAGTGGGCGGCACAAACACGTGACCCATCTAGGAGTGACACTGCAGTGGCAGACAGGATGGCAGTTAGAAAAACTAGGCCCCAAACTGTACATAATGCAAAGAAAAAAAGAGGTGCAAGATGGAATTGTCCTTGGGCCCTCCCACCCACCCTTATGTTGTATAAACAGGACATGCACACTTTAACAAATCAATCATTTCAGCGCCAGGGTCTGCCACACAACTGTGGCTGAAATGATTGGTTCGTTTGGGCCCCCACAAAACAAGCTGGCAATTAATGTGTCCCTGCACAAACTGGCTCTACGGAGGCAAGATGTCATCCTCATCCTCCTCATCCACCGATTCCTCACCCTCTTCAGTGTGTACATCCTCATCCTCACAAAGTATTAACTCGTCCCCACTTGAATCCACCACCACAGGTCCCTCTGTACGTTCTGGAGGCTGGTCTCCCTGAAAGAGCTGATAATTCATTTTGATGAACATCATCTTCTCCACATTCTGTGGAAGCAACCTCCTACGCCTTTCGCTGACAAGGTTCCCGGCTGCACTAAACACTCTTTCGGAGTACACACTGGAGGGGGGGCAACTCAGGTAAAATAGAGCCAGTTTGTACAGGGGCCTCCAAATTGCCTCTTTTTCCTGCCAGTACAGGTATGGACTGTCTGACATGCCTACTTGGATGCTGTCACCGATGTAATCCTCCACCATTCTGTCAATGGTGACAGTATCATATGCAGTGACAGTAGACATGTCAGAAATTGTTGCCAGGTCCTTCAGTCCGGACCAGATGTCCAAACTTGGTCCTGCCTGCCCTGCATCACCGCCAGCGGGTTGCTTAGGATACCTAAGTTTTTTCCTGGCAGCCCCAGTTGCGGGAGAAAATGAAGAAGGAGCCGTTGACGTGTCACGTTCCGCTTCAGCTGACAGTGTGTTCACCAGCAGGTCTTTGCACCTCTGCAGGCTTGTGTCGGCCGGAAAGAGAGACACCACATAGGCTTTAAACCTAGGATCGAGCACGGTGGCCAAAATGTAGTGGTCTGATTTCAACAAATTGACCACCCTGGAATCCTGGCAAAGCGAATGAAGGGCTTCATCCACAAGTCCCACATGCCGAGCGGAATCGCTCCGTCTTAGCTCCTCCTTCACTTTCTCCAGCTGCTTCTGCAAAAGCCTGATGAGGGGAATGACCTGACTCAAGCTGGCAGTGTCTGAACTGACTTCACGTGTGGCAAGTTCGAAGGGCTGAAGAACCTTGCACAACACGGAAATCATTCTCCACTGCGCTTGAGTCAGGTGCATACCCCCTCCTTTGCCTATGTCATAGGTGGATGTATAGGCTTGTATGGCCTTTTGCTGCTCCTCCATCCTCTGAAGCATATAGAGGGTTGAGTTCCACCGCGTCACAACCTCTTGCTTCAGGTGATGGCGGGGCAGGTTCAAGAGTGTTTGCTGGCGCTCCAGTCTTCGGCACGCAGTCGCTGAATGGCGAAAGTGGCCAGAAATTTTTCGGGCCACCCAAAGCGTCTCCTGCACGCCCCTGTCGCTTTTCAGAAAATTCTGCACCACCAAGTTTATTGTGTGAGCAAAACATGGGACGTGCTGGAATTTGCCCAGATGTAATGCCCGCACAATATTGGTGGCGTTGTCAGATATCACAAATCCCCAGGAGAGTCTAAGTGGGGTAAGCCACTGGGCGATGATTTCCCTCAGTTTCTCTAAGAGGTTGTCGGCGGTGTGCCTCTTACTGAAACCGGTGATACACAGCGTAGCCTGCCTTGTAACGAGCTGGCGTTTCTGAGATGCTGCTACTGGTGACGCTGCTGCTGTTGCTGCGTAAGGTGATACATCTACCCAGTGGGCTGTCACAGTCATATAGTCCTTAGTCTGCCCTGTTCCACTTGTCCACATGTCCGTGGTTAAGTGGACATTGTGTACAACGGCATTTTTCAGGACACTGAGGACACTTTTTCTGACGTTTCTGTACAGTCTCGGTATCGCCTGCCTAGTGAAGTGGAATCTAGACGGGATTTGGAACCGGGGACACACTACCTCCATCAATTGTCTAAATCCCACTGCACTAATGGCGGATACCGGACGCACGTCTAACACCAACATAGCAGTCAAGGCCTCAGTTATACGTTTTGCTTCAGGATGACTGCTGTCGTACTTCATCCTCCTCGCTAAGGACTGTTGGAGGGTCAATTGTTTAGTAAAAGTAGTGGTGTTCCTACTTCCTCTCTGGGATGATGAACGACTCCCAGCAGCAGCAGCAACAGCAGCAGCGGCAGCAGTAGGCGTAGCAATGCAGGATCCTCCGGAGGAATCCCGGATAGGAGAGTCAGTCATGCCAGTGATATGGCCTGCAGGACTACTTCCGATCCTGACTAAGGAGGAAATTGACGAGGAGGGAGTTGACGCTGTGGTTTGCAGGCGCTTGGATACAACAGGACAACGGGATTTAGGTGTCCCTGGACTGCTTACGGTCTGAGCCAAAGTTTCTGAACTTGACAGTAACTTTTTATGAACGCGCTGCAGGTGCCGTATAAGGGAGGATGTTCCTAGGTGGTTGACGTCCCTACCCCTACTTATTTCACCTTTACATATGGTACATATGGCAAGACAGTTGTTGTCCGGATTTGGATAGAAATATTGCCAGACCAAAGAGGTGGAATGTTTGGTCTTCTGCCCAGGCATGACCGTGATGGGCTTTTTCATCCCACGGACAACAACTGTCTCCCCCGGAGCCTGATTTAAACAAACCACATCACCATCAGAATCCTCCTCGCCAACTTCCTCCTCAGCGCCAGCTACACCAGTATCCTCATCCTGTTGTACTTCAACAGTGACATCTTCAATTTGCATATCAGCAAGTGGACTGTGGGTGCTCCTTTCAGCACTTGCAGGGGGCGTGCAAATGGTGGAAAGAGCCACCTCTTCCCGTCCAGTGCTGGGAAGGTCAGGCATCGCAACCACCACCACACTTGGACTCTCCTTGGGGATTTGTGATATCTTCTTAGAAAGCACAGTTCTTCGCTGTGCTTTTGCCAGCTTAACTCTTTTGATTTTTTTAGTGGGAGGAGTGCTTCCATCGTCATGTGAAGCTGAACCACTAGTCATGAACATACTAGGGATCGACCTTAGCCGTTCCTTGCCACTCCGTGTCGTAAATGGCATATTGGCAAGTTTACGTTTCTCTTCAGCTGATTTAAATGTCTTTTTCAAGGTCATTTTCCTGAACTTTGCCATTTGGGATTGTATGTGCCCTCTACTATGACATTGGGCATCGGCCTTGGCAGACGACGTTGATGGCATGTTATCGTCTATGTCATGACTAGTGGCAGCAGCTTCAGCACTAGGAGGAAGTGGTTCTTGATCTTTCTCTATTTTATTTTTATCGGAGAAAGTTTGGTCCTCCATTTATGTTATATCGATTTGATATATACGTGCGGCTAAACACAGAAAATAATTTTTTTTTTGGTTTGGACTGGAGTGTACTTTGTGGGTTACAGCACCCTTTAACGGTCAAGCCAGCCGGCCCTTTACTTATGACACAGGCGCACTCTTGGCACTACTTTGTTGATGCACGTGCGGCTACTGCGCACACAATTCACAAACACAGAAAATAATTTTTTTTTGGTTTGGACTGGAGTGTACTTTCGGGGGTTACAGCACCCTTTAACGGTCAAGCCAGCCGGCCCTTTACTTATGACACAGGCGCACGCTTGGCACTACTTTGTTGATGCACGTGCGGCTACTGCGCACACAATTCACAAACACAGAAAATATTTTTTTTTGGTTTGGACTGGAGTGTACTTTCGGGGGTTACAGCACCCTTTAACGGTCAAGCCAGCCGGCCCTTTACTTATGACACAGGCGCACTCTTGGCACTACTTTGTTGATGCACGTGCGGCTACTGCGCACACAATTCACAAACACAGAAAATAATTTTTTTTTAGGTTTGGACTGGAGTGTACTTTCGGGGGTTACAGCACCCTTAACGGTCAAGCCAGCCGGCCCTTTACTTATGACACAGGCGCACGCTTGGCACTACTTTGTTGATGCACGTGCGGCTACTGCGCACACAATTCACAAACACAGAAAATAATTTTTTTTTGGTTTGGACTGGAGTGTACTTTCGGAGGTTACAGCACCCTTTAACGGTCAAGCCAGCCGGCCCTTTACTTATGACACAGGCGCACGCTTGGCACTACTTTGTTGATGCACGTGCGGCTACTGCGCACACAATTCACAAACACAGAAAATAATTTTTTTTTAGGTTTGGACTGGAGTGTACTTTCGGGGGTTACAGCACCCTTAACGGTCAAGCCAGCCGGCCCTTTACTTATGACACAGGCGCACGCTTGGCACTACTTTGTTGATGCACGTGCGGCTACTGCGCACACAATTCACAAACACAGAAAATAATTTTTTTTTTGGTTTGGACTGGAGTGTATTTTCGGGGGTTACAGCACCCTTAACGGTCAAGCCAGCCGGCCCTTTACTTATGACACAGGCGCACGCTTGGCACTACTTTGTTGATGCACGTGCGGCTACTGCGCACACAATTCACAAACACAGAAAATAATTTTTTTTTAGGTTTGGACTGGAGTGTACTTTCAGGGGTTACAGCACCCTTAACGGTCAAGCCAGCCGGCCCTTTACTTATGACACAGGCGCACGCTTGGCACTACTTTGTTGATGCACGTGCGGCTACTGCGCACACAATTCACAAACACAGAAAATAATTTTTTTTTGGTTTGGACTGGAGTGTACTTTCGGGGGTTACAGCACCCTTTAACGGTCAAGCCAGCTGGCCCTTTACTTATGACACAGGCGCACGCTTGGCACTACTTTGTTGATGCACGTGCGGCTACTGCGCACACAATTCACAAACACAGAAAATAATTTTTTTTTAGGTTTGGACTGGAGTGTACTTTCAGGGGTTACAGCACCCTTAACGGTCAAGCCAGCCGGCCCTTTACTTATGACACAGGCGCACGCTTGGCACTACTTTGTTGATGCACGTGCGGCTACTGCGCACACAATTCACAAACACAGAAAATAATTTTTTTTTGGTTTGGACTGGAGTGTACTTTCGGGGGTTACAGCACCCTTTAACGGTCAAGCCAGCTGGCCCTTTACTTATGACACAGGCGCACGCTTGGCACTACTTTGTTGATGCACGTGCGGCTACTGCGCACACAATTCACAAACACAGAAAATAATTTTTTTTTAGGTTTGGACTGGAGTGTACTTTCGGGGGTTACAGCACCCTTAACGGTCAAGCCAGCCGGCCCTTTACTTATGACACAGGCGCACGTTTGGCACTACTTTGTTGATGCACGTGCGGCTACTGCGCACGCAATTCACAAACACAGAAAATAATTTTTTTTTTGGTTTGGACTGGAGTGTACTTTCGGGGGTTACAGCACCCTTAACGGTCAAGCCAGCCGGCCCTTTACTTATGACACAGGCGCACGTTTGGCACTACTTTGTTGATGCACGTGCGGCTACTGCGCACACAATTCACAAACACAGAAAATAATTTTTTTTTTGGTTTGGACTGGAGTGTACTTTCGGGGGTTACAGCACCCTTAACGATCAAGCCAGCCGGCCCTTTACTTATGACACAGGCGCACGCTTGGCACTACTTTGTTGATGCACGTGCGGCTACTGCGCACTCAATTCACAAACACAGAAAATAATTTTTTTTTTGGTTTGGACTGGAGTGTACTTTCGGGGGTTACAGCACCCTTAACGGTCAAGCCAGCCGGCCCTTTACTTATGACACAGGCGCACGCTTGGCACTACTTTGTTGATGCACGTGCGGCTACTGCGCACACAATTCACAAACACAGAAAATAATTTTTTTTTGGTTTGGACTGGAGTGTACTTTCGGGGGTTACAGCACCCTTTAACGGTCAAGCCAGCCGGCCCTTTACTTATGACACAGGCGCACGCTTGGCACTACTTTGTTGATGCACGTGCGGCTACTGCGCACACAATTCACAAACACAGAAAATATATTATTTTTTTAGCACTTGGGGGGAGCACCCCTGATGGACAGAGCACCCCCTGGACAACACTACAGCACCCCTTTAGGACTGGGACACTGCACAGGACTTTGGAGTGGACACAGCCCCTATGGAGAACTGACTGCACAACACAGTCCAGCCAGCCCCTATGGACTTTGAAGTAGTGGACACAGCCCCTATTAACAACAGCAGCACAGCACAACACAGCCAGCCCCTATGGACTTTGAAGTAGTGGACAACAGCAGCACTACACTACACTACACTACACAGCACTAACTCCCACCCTCCCTCTTCACTGTCCACAGCCGAGTGAGAAAATGGCGCCGACGCGGGTACCTTATATAGGATCCAAAACCCGCGAGACTCGGAAGGCGGGATGATGACGTTTTGCCTCGATGTCAGATCCGAGTCAGGCGGGAAAAGTCGAGCCTGACTCGGATCGGACTCGGATCGGGGGGGTTCGGATTTCAGAAATCCGAACCCGCTCACCCCTAGTTTAAAACAGTAAACTTCACCAAGTTAAGTTGGTTTCACGGTTCAGCAGCAACAGCAGCAGCATGCATCTGAGTTTACAGTGTCCTGTCTGCAATTTAACCTCACCAGAAACACTCCATGACATGAATACATCATACGTTATATATTGGTGGCCATGCCCAACATGTTTCGTCACTCTAACGGGACTTGATCCAATTAGAGTGACGTCCAAATAGAGTGAAGTCCAAATAGCCTGATGAACCATGTTGGACTTTAGTAAAGTGTTTACATTTTTAACTACTCACAAGGATGTGCTCTCTGCTTTCTATCTATAATTATATATTGTGGTGAGAGGGGTTGTCTCTCACCTGAATTGTCCACATTCTGGTGGAATCAGCTCCCTCCAAGGGAGGCTGGAGTGAAACCTGTGTGTTCTGCATTAGCAGTGGAGATGTAGAACTGGAATAATCACTGGAGCACAGAAAGGGTTAAAAACTTCCACACACCTGATGCTCCTTGCCCTGATGCTGACTAGCAGTTAGGAAGTAGGGACACAGTGTTGTAGTGCAAGGGCTGTTCTGGGAGAGCATGCCCAAATTGTGGCTGCAAGCCACTGCTGACTGATTAGCACAAGAAGTGCTGAGACTTTTATGTATGTTTGTTTGTTTATGTTATGTTATGTGCCTGTATGTGTGTGTGCAGGCCTAAACTGACATATGCTAAAGTGCAGTGTCTGGTGCCAATAAAAGACACTGCTACCTACCTGTCTGGATTCATAATTTCTATACCCTGTGTTAAGCTGGCCACACACTAGACCAACTTTCATCCAACCATCCAACTAGTTGTCTGGTTGGAATGAAAATCTGGTAAGGAATGGGAGTAAATGATGATCAGCAATTTGTTCCTAAATGCCAGAAAACAGATGAAAATGGTCGTTCAGACAAGTTTCAACAAATTTTTTAGATCAAACATTTAACAAACAACAGTTTTTGTCCATTTTCCGGCGTTTGGGAGCAAATTGCTGATTGTCATTTGCTTTCATACCTCACCAGATTTTCATTCCAACCAATCAACTAGTTGGCTGGTTGGATGTAAGTTGGTCTAGTGTGTGGCCAGCTTTACATGATATATAGTATATTTTGAAAGCCCCTGAGGAAAGCTGACAAAGCTCAGTTAAAATGGCTTTTGGGCATCTGCTGCCACAAAATTTTCTGTAATCGATGTCTATTTGAAGTAATGACACCTTCTGAATGTGAGGGCTGGCAGTGGCATCCCTCACCTTAGTTAGCTTGTAGGGCTTCACTGTGCACTGGCAAAAAATGGAGTGGCCTTGCTGGTAGGGGGCATGGTCTTGTGGGTAGGGAGCGTGGCCTAGCGGCCCAAACCTCCTCGTTTTAGTCGCTCCAGGGGTGCCAGAGATGCGGACTGTCCACGGGGACCAGTGTGTGTGCAGTGCCGGCTCCCACACTGTGTCAGGAGCCGACTGTTGCATGTAATGCAATAGTGCAGCACCCAGCTTCTGTCACTGAGGAAAAGTCAACACTTTGGTGTCACCCCTCGGCAGGTGACACCCGGGTGTGGCCCGCACCCCCCTTGTGACACCACTGGCTGAAGGAAATAAACATGGATTTCAGTATGTGTTTGTGGCTGATGAGGCCTGCACCCACCTTGTGACGCCACTGAGTGCTGGTCCTGTGCTTTGCCTAGAGTGTACAAGGTGAGTGTATGTATATATATGTATATGTACTTATCTTATATATGTATATATATATATATATATATATATATATATATATATATATATATATATATAAAGTCAGAAATCCACTGCACTCGCCACTCCTAGATTTGGGGTGCAGACCAGCACTCACCATTCCCAGGACTGGGGTGCAAGTGGCCTGTGACCACATTGCTTAAATAAATAAAAACAGAAAACCCAGCACTCACCATGTTTAAACACTCACAATGATGTATAAATAAGTAAATAAATAATGGGGATTTAGTTCATGGATTGATCAATGCATTTAAGCCCGCAGCCCACATCACGGGACCCCACTTTCTGCAGGTCCTACACTATCTGTCACACTGATGGAAACCTGTTAGCTGCTATCACATAGTTTAGACTGAAAAAATGTTACCTGGTTTAAAGCTCACCTGCCAGCTAATGGCTTTTAAAGGTAAGGCAGTCACCTGACATAGCTTCTATCACACTACCAAAAAGACAGCTGACACAGGTTAATATAAACGAGTTTGCACATAGGGTTCAGTCTAAACTATGTGATAGCAGCTAACAGGTTTCCATCAGTGTGACGGATAGTGTAGGACCTGCAGAAAGTGGGGTCCCGTGATGTGGGCTGCGTGCTTAAATGCATTGATCAATCCATGAACTAAATCCCCATTATTTATTTACTTATTTATACATCATTGTGAGTGTTTAAACATGGTGAGTGCTGGGTTTTCTGTTTTTATATGTATATATATATATATATATATATATATGTAAGTGTGTGTAGGGACAGCACACAAATACAATAATTCCCTCAAATGAAATTAGATATTAATAAGTGTAGTATGAATGTGATAGAGTCAATTAATTTTTTTTAAAAGCCACTGATCCTTGATTAAAAGGCGGCAGCAGTCTTCTTAGTGTTCCATTTTGGCCAGCGGATAAGGTGATGCTGAAAAAGGGGGTTAAAGAGACATGCGACGGATAGTGTAGTAGATTAATTAAAGTGATAATTGGTGCTCAAAATTTATGTGCGTATCAAAAAAAAGAACTGTAAAGCTTATCTGGTTTCCAATGGTATATGGCTCATATAGGGTGGAATGTAAGGGATGTCATCTACTGGAACACCTTAAGAGGGTCTATTTCAAGCCCGGAAGAGAAAAGGTGATATAGTGTAGTTTGTTTTTACAGAAGTAGCAAGACAGAACTACAATTAGCTGCGTATCATATATTGTTGTATATCAAGCATGTAGTATGTATATCCAATATATCTCCCAGTATTCCTCTCTGCTCAGTATTCCTTGGCGGAGTATGCAATGCGCATAAGCTTTGGAATGGATACAAAATTGATCCCCCGTCAGTATATTTTATCAGGAATTTTATTTGGATACATTAACATGGGGATACAGTTTGTAGGGAAACATACAAATAAAAGAAAAAATGCTTATCTTTCAAAATGGTACCCAATCCTCTTAAATATGAGTGTCCAATGTCTAGAGAGTCTGGGTCAGGTGGCCTCAACGCGTTTCGTCCGGTAAGGACCACTCCTGAAGAAGTCATTACCAGACAAAACGCAGATAGAGAGGGAAGTGGCAAAGTGGGCTGACTGGAGATACAAGGGGGAGCTGGGTGAGGAGAGAGAGTGGTGCTGGCTGGACAGGGATGGCAGGAGAGTCACTGCGGGCTGGCTAAAGAGACAGAGAAAGAGGGGCTGGCTGGACAGACACTAGGAGATGGTTGTAGAGACTCTAAAGCTGGCCACACATCTAAAGATTATCTGTCCAACCAGCCAACTAGTTGATTGGTTGGAATGAAAATCTGGTAAGGAATACAATCAGCAACTTGCTCCCAGACGCTGGAAAATGGACCAAAACTGTTCTTTGAACAAATAGTTTAGATCAAACATTTAACAAACTTGTCTAAACGACCATTTTCATCTGTTTTCTGGCATTTAGGAGCAAATTGCTGATCATCATTTACTCCCATCCGTTACCAGATTATCATTCCAACCAATCAACAAGTTGGCTGGTTGGATGTAAGTTGGTCTAGTGTGTGGCCAGCTTAAGGGCTAGTTGGAGCTAGAGACACACACGGGGGGTGGGGTCCTAGAGCAATCCAGAGCCTACAGGGGGCGATACCATCTATTTTGCCTCCGGGTGCCTGGCATGAAGTTATGCCATGCTTCGGAGCCTTCAGCAAGGAGCAACACTATACTGACACATACTTGCCAACTCTTCCTCATTGTCAGGGAGACTCCCTGAAAAAGTAGCAATGTCTCTGTCTCCCTGAAGAGTCTAGCAATCTCCCTGATTGCACCTTTCCTCCATTATGAAGCTGTTAAATAAAGCAACAGAGATATATACATTCAAATGGGATCAAGAGTATAATTTTCCTGCACTGGTAATAAGGTGCAATGGTCCCTATGGCTACATGCATTTTCTGAAAAAATAGATCTTACATACTGCTTTTGGGGTCATTTACATTTGGAAGTAAGGCAATTTTATGACACGCCACTCATATATACTGTAGCAGTACATGTTCACTTTAACGTGCACTCATAGGTGTTGCTTTCACAATCTCCCTGAAAAGTAGCCAAGTATGTACTGACAGTGTATGAAGCCACAGCTTGAAAGCAATAAACATCCATAGCAAGAACTGCATACAGTGCCGGATTACTAACTAGACAGAGTAGGCGACGGCCTATGGGCCCACGACAACAGATCAAAATAATATTGATTTGATCTTGAAAGAAAATGGTAATCAAGCTTTCTTAAATTGTTTCCAAAAGATTGAAAAATTAATCAACTTAAATAAATGAAAACTTTATATTAAAGACTCTATAGAGAAAATACTGTATTAATGTAATGTGCCCAGTAACAACTTAAAGTACATAAACCATAGACATCAGATTCACATTACAGTTTATCTCTTCAAAGCTCATCTTCTGTTAGCTGTCAGTTTGAAAAAAAATTTCAGTGCAACCTGCGTGTGGTTTATTAATATTGCTGGTATTGGTAAGATTAAAAATGTGTTAGGAGATCATTTGAGAGGGGGAACCCGAGATTGCAACTGCCTAGGAGCCTCCACGGGGTTTAATCTGGCACTGACTGTATATCACTTTGATAGCAAAGCAGTAAAGCAACATAGAGACTACAGCATGAATGAACCAAGCCTCAGCAGACACAAAGCAAATACTGCAAAGAAAGCAACTGGTGGATATCGTATTTCCCCTTCCTGTGTGTTCAGGAAGGGGAAAGCTCATTATTTAAATTTTATGCACATTTGGCACTGTTCTACATGATGATCGCATAGTGTGTACAGGAGCAATGAATAATTGGATACGATCCCTTGACACAATATATCATGTCAATATTTTGAATATTGCCTAGTATGTTCTGGGAGAAATTGGAAGGACTATTGCATTGGTTGTTACATCATGCAGGTGTGTACCCAGTTCTAGAGCTGCTGGCAGAGGTGGGTTAAGGAAGCTGCATGAATGAGACATATCTTCTACAGTCAAGATGAAGGAGCTCATTCAGAGTCGGTCGTGAGCGCTGAGCGCTCACAACCGACACGATGTTGCCCCACAGTGCATGCGCACAACAGAGACGGCTCCGACCTGCGCATGCGCGAGTCCCGGCTAACGTCGTTAGGGGTCTCGTAGCAGATGGGGCGAGCTGTCGATGTTGAGTGACAGCTCGCCCCGTTTGCTGGGTGAGCCGGGGGCATCCCCGGCCAAATGGAGGTGTTCCAGTCGGAACACTTGCCGTTTGGGGGCGGCCCCACTGACATAATTGCAGATGTCGAACAGAGCAGGAAGCTCCATGGGGCTTACGAGTGCCCAGACACTACCCTAGGGTCTGGTCATAAGCCCCGATGGTCGCGATGGTCTTGACCATCGCAACCATCACCAATGTCAGTCGTTAGAGCTGTGGGTGTTAACCCACAGCTTAACGATCGACAAGGAGGCGGCTGTTCAGGATGCAAGCGGCCACTCTGATTCAGAGCGACAGTTTGCATCTAACGACCACATCTGAATGAGGCCCAAAGTTTTGTGCTGTACAGTTCTCCAAAACTAGGATTGCTCCACCATAATCAGGACAGGTACAGACTGAGCAGCTCTCCTCTATGATTGTTGCAGCTTTCATTACCTGCTGCATCTGTTGTAATCTATTTTTCAGTTTGTGCCCATGGCAAAGTGCAGCGAATCACTGGTCTGTGGGGAGGGAATGGAACATTTAAGTCCCACCCTCTCCATACGGACCAGAGATTCCTGGTATTATCTCCCCATACTGCCCACTTCACTAGGAAATGAGTGGGATGCTGAAGATCAGGCTACCCTTCCATGGGTGTGAGGGACTACCCCAAAAATTGTGAGTCTCCTGCACCTTCCGGGAGTATAGGCAAGTATGAGCTAATCCCCATCAGTGTTCCCTTCAAGCTTATGTATATCAGCTGTAATTATGTAGACAGGCATATTGCACAATTTGTTTGGATATTGAAGAAACCTTTTACTTGACAGAGATTGCATTTTTTACCCCACAGATTACACTGAGTGCTCCAGTAATAGCCCCCTTGTTAAATCAGTAGTCCCCATCAGTCCCCAAATTACATTAACTGCCCCAATACTAACAGCCCACACTACATTCCAATAATACCCCACATTACATTACATCAATACTCTAATACATTAGGCAGGGCAGTACAGGCAGTGTAATGGATGGAATTACTGCCTTACAGCACTGAGGTTGTGTGTTCAATTCCCACTACAGCCCTACCTGTGGGAGTTAGTATATTATCCCTGTGCTTGCGTAGGTGTCCTCTGGGTACTCTGGTTTCCTCCCACACTATACTGGTAAGTTAATTGGCTCCCAAAAAAGAATAACCCTAGTGTGTATGTGTGTGTGGAATATAGATTGTAAGCTCCACGGGGCAGGGACTGGTGTGAATGGGCAAGTATTCTCAGTGAAGCGCTGCAAAATATGTGTGCGCTATATAAATAACTGATGATAAATAATTAAGTTGCAAAAATACAACTGCATCACTTTGTAAACATCTGTAAATTCATGCAATTAATAAACACATTTATTTTATTTATAAAGATAAAACTGAAATATGAGATACAGGTATGACACCTACAATGACAGGTGCAGTTTCTCCACCTGACTATGGACTCATATACCTGCGGCCGTACATCTGTGTATTCAGCATCTTTCAGTGACACGCCCAGGACACTCCCGTAACGCCAACTGAACGGACCATTTTTGTGTGTATTTCTAGCCACCTCCCAATCACCGGGACATTTCTGATGCTGTCTTGATCGCCTTTATGCCGTTATGTAACTCATGCGTTTGTTGTTCAGAAATTATTGTACATATACAGTTGCAAAAAAAAGCTCTTAAATAGGCAAACAACGGCATTGCTTGCACATTCCGTGCAGCTCAGAATGAGGCCCAATATCCGCACAAGCTATGAAGAAAGCATCAGTCAGCTTCAGAGATGATCTGCAATAAGCCAATCAGAAACAATCAGGTAGAGCTGGCGACATCATCATCATCAAAAAAGGAAATCTCCTCTTCCATGCCGCATACTGAATCTCAAAATGCAAGTGTAATATATATCAGATTCACACAATTATGCAAATACACGTCCTTTGCCACATCCTGCGCAGTGCTAACATGTATATTTCACAGCTTGCAAACTTGGTGCATATATATATATATATATATATGCAGTATATATACCAGTGCTCAATGTGAGCCGGTATACTACGGTATGGTATACCGGCACTTCCAGCACTACTTCTAGGGGCACTACTACTATGGGCACTACTTCAAGGGGCACTACTGCTACTACTATGGGCACTACTACTATGGGCACTACTTCAAGGGGCACTACTGCTACTGTGGGCGCTCCTACAAGGGGCACTACTACTACTACTACTACTGTGGGCACTACCAGTACTATGGGAACTACTACAAAGGGGCACTACTACAAGGGGCACTAATATGGGCACTACAAGAGGCACTATTACTCTGGGCACTAAGGGCCTGATTCAGAGCCGCTCGTAAGCGGCCGCTCGTTCGCTCCGAGCGATGTTTGCCCAACTGCGCATGCGTACGGATCGCTATACGCATGCGCGAACCAGTCAGTGCGGCCGAAATTCATGTGCTCGCAAAATAGCGAATGCCTGATAATTTGAGTGACAGAAAGAGGCGTATGTGGGTGGTAACAGGGGAAGGTGCTTGAAAACGGGGAGTGGAGATCCGATCGCAGGCGTGCTTAAAGGTCAAAACGGGCGTTTTATGGGTGTGCATAATTAAAACAGCAGCGTCATTGTGCACGTCACTGGGTTATTTTATAGCAGAACTGCTCGCAAAATTGTGGTAGCAAAAACCAACCCACAAGAATAGCGAGCAGCTCATACCCTGGTCGATGTACTCGATTAATCTAATAAATAGCGGACATGGATGCGAGCGGCCAGGGGGCGTAGTTTCCCAAAAAACGACCGCAAGTTTTGTTCGCTCGTTCAGACCTAGAGGCGTGAACAGACCGCAAAGAGCGAACGGTTCATTTGAATAGCCACCCCTTTTTTTGGAACGAACGACCGCAAATAGCGACCGGCTCTGAATCAGGCCCTAAAGCAAGGGGCACTACTACTATATCATATGGGCACTAATACAAGGGGCACTTTTATTGTGGCCAATATATTGGGGGCACTGTTACTCTTGTGGGCAATGAATAGGGGGCACTACTGCAAGGGGCACTACTACTGTGGGCAATGTATAGGGGCACTATTACAAGCTGCACTACTACTGTGGGCAATGTATAGGGGCACTATTACAATGGGCATTACTACTGTTGGCAATGTATAATGGGCACTATTACTATGGTGGGCAATGTATAGTGGCACTACTACTGTGGGCATTGTATAGAGAGCACTATTACTGTGGGCATTGTATAGTGGACACTACTACCAGGGGCGCTGCATAGGGGCACTACTACTGTGTACATTGTACAAGGGCACTACTACTACTGTGGGGCAATGTATAGGGGTCACTACTATAAGGAGCACTACTATTGTGGGCACTGTATAAAGAGCACTAAATGCAACCTTAGATTTTCCATATCCCCACTATAAAATTCCCACTTCGACCACTGATATGTACAGTATATATAATGGTCACGGTGCAAATGACTGCTCTTTGTAGGTGTACTAGACCACTTACATTCTGGTGTCAGTGTTCACATTTTGCATCTGGCTTCCTTATTGTCCCTATGAGAACTGATGTTTTAATGTACAGTGCATTTAAGATAGTACATTAAGGGCAGCATGTGCTTAACACTCTAATCTATAACGGAAACAATCCTATTCTTGTTTAAATATGCCATTATTTTGCCAGTAACGGAGAATATATCAATTAGAAATCACAAAGCTCTGCATTTCTATGTAACAAAATGTTAACCTATTGATTTCTGAAATGACACGCTCAGTATGGTTGTTTGAGATAATATGGAAATAGGGCACAGAAAGTGGATATTGGAAGATGATAGAACAGTAGGGATGTGCGCCGACCCCCGGGTTTTGGTTTTGGATCTGTATCTCCTCTGGAGAGGAGTCAGTCCTTATGATATTGGATGCAGGACTACTTCCGATCACAAATGAGGATGTTGATGATGATGCAGGTGTTGGTGGTGGAGATTGCAGGTGCTTGGATCCTGATAGAAGAGAGCAGCTAGGTGACACTGGACTGATTGTTGTTTGTTTGTTTTTCCCCAAGGTTTCAGAATTTGAAATACCCTTTCCAATTTGATGAATACACTGCAAGTGACGTAAAAGGGAGGAGGTTCCTAGATGGTTAAGATCCTTACCTCTACTCACTGTTACATGGCAATGGTTACAAATGGCTTGGCAAAGGCTGTCTGGATTTGGGTGGAAATGATTCCACACATGAGAAGTGGATTTTTTGGTCCTTTGCCCAGGCATGGCAACAATGGGATTTTTCCCACCATGGGCAACAACTGTTGCTTGATTTACAGTTTTTACACAAACATCCTCAGCATCAACATCCTCATCATCCTTGTTTTTATCGACAACTACGTAAATATCCTCCTCATCCTCCTGGTGCAATTCCACAGAAGCATCCTTGATTTCTACATCAGCATGTTGACTTGTGCTGCTCATGCCCACATTTGCAGAGGGCACACAAATGGTGTAACGAGAATCCTCTTCAAGTACAGTATTAGAAAGGTCAGGCTCACACATGGCAACCGCCGAAACATTTGGACTCTCCTCGGGGATCTGTTACTTATCGGAGACAATTACCTCTTCTACAAGCAGAAGTGCTTAAATCATCACAACTAGGACCACCAGTTATAAATAAAAGGCCTTATCCTTTCCTTGCCACTTCATGTAGTGAATGGCATGTTTCCAATTTTTTGTTTCTCTAAATCTGACTTAGCTTTAGATTTTTTTTTTGTTAATAGGGTAAAGGTAGATTTTTTTACATGGCTTGACTTAAGCCCTGGTTCATCGGCCTTCATAGATGACGTTGACGGCCTTGTATCGTCATCATGACTGCTGCCGGCAGCTACAAGACTGGTATGTGGATCCTGCTCTCCTGTCATGTGACTGTCCTCCATATTCACTGCGGTCTTACAGTAGTGTCACCAAGCTATTATAGCGCAGCTGATTTTCAGCTAATGCACACCACCAACCACACACACAAAAAATTGTTTTTATTTTCACACTGGTGGTGTGGCAGGTTAACACGCACAAACAAATAAAAATGTTTTTATTTTCACACAGGTGGTGTGGCAGGCTAACACGCACACACCAAAAAATTGTTTTTATTTTTTGTACACTGGGGGTGAAGAAGAGCACCCCTGATGGACAGAGCACCCACTGGACAACACTTCAGAACAGCCAGCCAGCCTCGATGGACTACAGCCAGCCAGCCCCTATGGACAGGACAACAGCCAGCCCCTATATGGATTAATATGGACAACAGCCAGCCAGCCCCTATGGACAACAGTCAACCAGCCCCTATGGACAGGACAACCTCAAAACAGCCAGCTAGCCCCTATGGACAACAGCCAGCCAGACCCTATGGACTACAGCCAGCCAGCCCCTATGGACAGGAAAACAGCCAGTCCGCCCTATGGATAACAGCCAGCCAGCCCCTATGGACAGGACAACCTAACTTATTCACTACAGTATCACAGCACAGCTCCCAGCACAACCTCACAAGTCATAATGCACAACAGCAGCGCAGCACAGCTCCCAGCTCCCTCCCTCTTCACTCTCCACAACCGGAATGAAAAATGGTGGCGATCGCGGGACCTTTATAGAATCCAAAACCTGTAAGAATCTGACAGCGGGATGATGACGTTTTGCTTCGTTTTGAGATCCGAGTCAGGCGGGAAATCCCGAACCGGCTCGGATCTGACTCGGATCCCCTAAGTTCGAGTGGGTTCGGATCTCTGAGATCCGAACCTGCTCATCTCTAATATATATATATGCATATATATATGACATGCAAAAACAGCGGCACTCCCAGGACTGAATAAAAAAGACTCACGACTCCAATATGTCTCTGTTTGACGTTTCAGTCAGGACAACTTTTTATCAAGAACAAAGGTGCAATGAAACAGTACATACCTATTTAGCCAGAAACATCCCATAATGTGAGTGTGAAGCCTGCTCCCTCGCCATCCACTGTGTGTGTGACGTCACACATGTGGGACCGGCGCATCCATCATGACGCGGCTGTACAGTGGAGTGCCGGCGTGACTTTTGTATACATTTTCCACCAGGTATAGTGCACTATCCCGCTGGATTGCAAGGCACCCCATACATTTAAACTTTCCTTTGATCAGAACGTCCTTTTATTCATATACAAAACTCTTTTTTTCATTTTGCACTTTTTTTTTTGGTGGATCATCTTTTTTCTCCCCTTTTTCTTGTGCACACAAGTGGTTATTTATTCTTGTTGGGTTTTTCGTTGAAGTAGAGGTGAACATTTGCAAAACGGACATTTTTCTCAATTTATTATAATTTTTTTTCATTTTTTTTATTTTTATTTTTTATTTTTTAATTTGTTGACTGATTTTTCTGCAAAATCCCTTTTCTTTGGTATGGTGATATTAACATTCTTATTGTCAGCCATCTTTGTGGTCTTTCTAGGGCGTTGTTCATCACTCTTTGCCACATGTTCACATTATTCCCTTTAAAGTGAAATTGTTCATCTGCAATGTCTCAGAGCAGCAGGGGTATTACTACTACTCCCTCTGATGGTAATGGTTTTCTCAACATACAATTACCTATAGGTGAAACACTAAGTTTCAGTGAATCTGAAGCAGAAAGCCTTAACTTTTAAGACACTATATTAGACACAGCAGGGGCTTCTTCTGCTGATGAACTGTTTTTCTTGTTACTTACATTAAAGAAAAAAGAAATTGACTACTACTTACATGGGGTAACTCTTTCAGATTACCATAAAGAAAAAAAGATCCATAGAGGTTTTAGAATTAAGAACTCAATAATATTCGTGATAAAATAAAAACCTTTTAGAGTACATATAAAACTAGCCTGATCAATGACAGCTTCAACAATTGGCTAGTCAAGCTTAATACACAGATTGACAAGAACAAAAGGGAACTAATTAAGTACAAAAAGAAAAACTAACTAAAGTTAACACTGACTATCAAGAGCAGAGAGTGTACTCTTGGGCTACAGGGAGAACCCTGAACCCCAGAACACAAAGAACCCGCCCTAGAACACAAAGACTCTTCTTTGACACTGAAGTATCCAGTGGTGCTAACTCTTCACAGAGTGATCAGGATTTTGCTTCCACCTCATAACAAATTACACAACGACCCCCTGTAGAGGTAGCTACACGGGCCCAAAAAGGAGGAGTTCCCATACTCGACGTGGTGGGCAGAGGTCGCGGCAAAAAGCCCTACAAGAAGAAAACATAATTGTCAATCTATCTTCTAGAATGCTCACGTCACATGAATCCAAACTTTTGAAGAGAGGGTTATCCTTCATACCTACATGCCCATTTAACAACTTCAATTGGAAAAAGGACCTTTTGGAGACTTAACAAAGGTCTCAAAAAGAAAGATTTTTTTTAGCAATTCAGAACCAATACAACCAACATTACCATCTATACCCCTTTAGAAAACATCTTCGTTTGAACCACCATCCAACAATGCGTCCATTAAGAGCTTCATTAGGCTTCTGGATCACAAAGTCACTTCACAATTCAAAGGAAAGACTCCAATACAATACAACTTATCCAAGGATGAGTTCAATGCTCTTACTATTTTGAGCAAGGACAATTCCATAGTCATCCGCTCCGCAGAAAACAGGGGAGCCATAGTCATCCAGGACATAGACAATTACAAAAGAGAAATATATTGTCAATTGAACGATAGTGAGACATATATTCAGTTACATCATGACCCTGTCTTCAAATACAAGAAGTAATTAGATGACACTCTTAAAAGTGCAGTGGAGCATAGTCTCATAACCAAAGACATCATGCTACTTCTTACAGTAGACAAACCCGTGGCACCTTTGCTGTACACATTACCCAAGATTCACAAATAATTAACAGTGCCTCCAGTACGTCCCATTATCTCAGCAAGGGAAGGCCTATATAGCACTACTTGTAAATATTTTGACTTTTTTGTTCAACCACTTATTTTAAAGGAACCCACTTTTTCTAAAGATTCCAATTCTTTACTAAGAAAACTACAAAATTTAGTCGATCTTCCATCCAACTTACTCATGTGTACTATTGATGTCAATTCCTTGTACACAAGTATACCACATCAAGAGGGCTGCGAATACATGGAATCAATTTTAAGATCACATTCTGACTATCAAGGACCCAATGTAGACCTATTCATTCAACTTTTAAAACAAATGCTGAATAACAACTACTTCTTATTCAACAACCAATTCTTCCTTTAGAAGAAAGGTTGCGCCATGGGATCTCATGTGGCTCCATCTTTTGCCAATGTGTACATGTTCACTGTGGAAAAGGAACTTTTTCTTAACAACCCTGATTTCAATGTACATCTTATCTTTATTCAGTACATTGATGACATCCTAGTGATATGGTCCGGAACAGAGGATGAATTTATCAGCGCCATGCAGAAGATCAATTCCATGCATCAACACATTACTTTTACTTATGAACAGAGCTTTGAAAATGTACATTACTTAGATATCAGCATTCATTGGTTAGGCACCAACTTCAACACCACAGTGTATCATAAACCCACGGACAGTAACACTCTGTTACATGCGCAGAGTCATCACCCCACTTCTCTCAAGATGAGCTTACCGTATTCCCAATTTTTACGTGCCATCAGAATCACAAGTGACCCCACAATGGCTGAAGCTGAAATTGATGACATGATTGCCAAATTTCTAACTCGTGGATACAGACATAAGAATCTCTTTTCTGCTAAACAACGAGCTTTAACTCACAATCAACAACTCAGAGGATCCACTTCTAAGAAGAACAACAATGTTATGCCCTTCATCAATCAACACAACACTGCTAGTAAATTCATTAATTCTACATCTAAACGTTTGTGGCCCATCATTAACACGGACAATACTATCAAACCCCTGAAAGACTCTTGAATCATGCTTGGATACAAACGTGGTAAGAATTTAAAAGACTGGCTGGTACATAACGATATCAAGCTGGAACATCATTTTCTGTCCACAATACCTGGCTGCTATCGGTATACGGGATGCACCACATGTGGTTACATGGAGATGGGCTCTGATGTCGTATATCCACACTCAGGAAAACGGATACCCATTAAACATATACTTACCTGTACCTCCAAATTTATCATACATATGATTCGCTGTCCCTGTGGACTGGTTTATATAGGGAAGACCACCTGCACAGCGAGGATCAAAATGGCTCAACACAGGACTGCCATTGGACAAGCACTTGATGGAAAGTACATTTATTATATATTATTTATTATATATTTTTTACAATATTCATTTATTATTTTTTATTAGATTTATTTGCATTGTTTTATATTCACTAGCCTGCGTCTGTTTTGTCCTCCACTGAGACTCCTTGCCATTATGCATATCATTGCCTCATGTCCTCTCATTACCATATATTTCCCTGTGCTCACCACTCCGACAATGACTGTCAAGGAGTGGATGCGGATCACAGGCCACACCTGGCGCTGGTGCGTCATAGCGTCTGCGTGTCATGGAAGGTTGCCATGGTGCTGATGCTCTGCACGGCCGCGTCATGGTGGATGCGCTGGTCCCGAAAGTGTGACGTCACACACTCGGCGGACGGCGAGGGAGTAGGCTTCACACTCACATTATGGGATGTTTCTGGCTATATAGGTATGTACTGTTTCATTGCACCTCTGTTCTTGATAAAACTTATCCTGACTGAAACGTTGAACAGAGACATATTAGAGTCGTGAGTCTTTTTTATTCAGTCCTGTGAGTGCTGCTGTGTTTGCATGTTGTACATTGGTTCCCAGACCATCTGAGGGTACCCAGGCAAGCAGGCTCTAACCAGTGGAGTGCCGGCGTGAGTTTTGTATGCATAAACATATGCATATATATATATATATATATATACACATATATATTTATGTATATATATATACATGCATATATATATATATATATATTTATATATATATATATATATATATATATATATATATATATATATATTCACATATACATACCCGCTCATCTCTATTTTTTTTAACACTAGGGGGGAAGCAACCCTGAAAGAGGCAGCAGCCCCTTGATAAATGAGCATTTTGATCCTCCTGAAATGGGTCATGTTGGGAGGTATATTGTTTCTAAATTATATATCTGTCTGCAATTTCTGGTCCTGTTTCCTGTCTACAGCTAACTATGATTCCTAGTTCTGTTTCCTGACTTCAGCTGACTATGATTCCTAGTTCTGTTTCCTGACTTGATTCCTAGTTCAGTTTCCTGACTACTGCTGACTATGATTCCTAGTTCTGTTTCCTGACTACAGCTGACTATGATTCCTAGTTCTGTTTCCTGACTACAGCTGACTATGATTCCTAGTTCTGTTTCCTGACTACAGCTGACTATGATTCCTAGTTCTGTTTCCTGACTACAGCTAACTATGATTCTTAGTTCTGTTTCCTGACTACAGCTGACCATGATTCTTAGTTCTGTTTCCTGACTACAGCTGACTATGGGCCTGATTCAGAGCCGTTCGCTATTTGTGGTAGTTCGTTCAAAAACAAGGGGTGGCTATTCAAATGATCCGTTCGCAAATTGCAGTCTGTTCCCACCTCTAAGTCTGAACGAGCGAGCAAAACATACGCTCGTTTATTTGATAAAAACGCCCCCTGGCCGCACGCACCATACGTCATGTCCGCTATTTATTAGATTAATCGAGTACATCGTACAGCGTATGAACTGCTCGCTATTCTTGTGGTTGGTGTTTTCAACCGCTATTTTGCGAGCAGTTCTGAGTTAAAAAAAACCAAGTGACGTGGTCAATGACGCTGCTGTATTAATTATGCACACCCTTAAAACGCCCGTTTTGACCTTTAAGCACGCCTGCGTTCGGATCTCCACTCCCCGTTTTCAAGCACCTTCCCCTGTTACCACCCACATACGCCTCATTCTGTCACTCAAAATAGCAGGCCCTCGCTATATTGCGTACCAACGATTTTCGGCCGCACTGACTGGTTCGCGCATGCGTACTAAAAATCGTACGCATGCGCAGATGTGCGAACATCGCTCGGAACGAGCGTACTGCCGCTAGCGAGTGGCTCTGAATGAGGGCCAATGATTCCTAGTTCTGTTTCCTGACTACAGCTGACTAGGGCCCTGATTCAGAGGCGTTCGTTAACAGCAGTACGCTCGTTGCGTTCCGATGTTGAGTAACCGCGCATGCGTCGGTGTAACACTGCGCATGTGCGTACGGCAGATTGCAAGCTTTTTTTGTCTCGTTCGTCAAATGTTTGTCATGGCGCTGATGCTCTGCACGGCCGCGTCATGGTGGATGCACCGGTCCCGCACGTGTGACGTCACGCACTCGGCAGATGGCGAGGGTGCAGGCTTCACACTCACATTATGAGATGTTTCTGGCTATATAGGTATGTACTGTTTCATTGCACCTTTGTTCTTGATAAAAGTGGTCCTGACTGAAATGTCGAACAGAGACATATTGGAGTTGTGAGTCTTTTTTATTCAGTCCTGTGAGTGCTGCTGTTTTTTCATGTTGTACATTGGTTCCCAGACCATCTGAGGGCACCCAGGCAAGTAGGCTCTATACAGTGGAGTGCCGGCGTGACTTTTGTATACATTTTCCACCAGGCATAGTGCACTATCCCGCTGGATTGCAAGGCACCCCATACATTTAAACTTTCCTTTGATCAGAATGTCCTTTTATTCATATACAAAACTCTTTTTTTCATTTTGCACTTTTTTTTTTGGTGGATCATCTTTTTTCTCCCCTTTTTCTTGTGCACACAAGTGGTTATTTATTCTTGTTGGATTTTTCGTTGAAGTAGAGGTGAACATTTGCAAAACTGACATTTTTCTCAATTTATTATAATTTTTTTTCATTTTTTTTATTTTTTAATTTGTTGACTGATTTTTCTGCAAAATCCCTTTTCTTTGGTATGGTGATATTAACATTCTTATTGTCAGCCATCTTTGTGGTCTTTCTAGGGCGTTGCTCATCACTCTTTGCCACATGTTCACATTATTCCCTTTAAAGTGAAATTGTTCATCTGCAATGTCTCAGAGCAACAGGGGTATTACTACTACTCCCTCTGATGGTAATGGTTTTCTCAACATACAATTACCTATAGGTGAAACACTAAGTTTCAGTGAATCTGAAGCAGAAAGCCTTAACTTTTAAGACACTATATTAGACACAGCAGGGGCTTCTTCTGCTGATGAACTGTTTTTCTTGTTACTTACAGGGGAGCCATAGTCATCCAGGACATAGACAATTACAAAAGAGAAATATATTGTCAATTGAACGATAGTGAGACATATATTCAGTTACATCATGACCCTGTCTTCAAATACAAGAAGTAATTAGATGACACTCTTAAAAGTGCAGTGGAGCATAGTCTCATAACCAAAGACATCATGCTACTTCTTACAGTAGACAAACCCGTGGCACCTTTGCTGTACACATTACCCAAGATTCACAAATAACTAACAGTGCCTCCAGTACGTCCCATTATCTCAGCAAGGGAAGGCCTATATAGCACTACTTGTAAATATTTTGACTTTTTTGTTCAACCACTTATTTTACAGGAACCCACTTTTTCTAAAGATTCCAATTCTTTACTAAGAAAACTACAAAATTTAGTCGATCTTCCATCCAACTTACTCATGTGTACTATTGATGTCAATTCCTTGTACACAAGTATACCACATCAAGAGGGCTGCGAATACATGGAATCATTTTTAAGATCACATTCTGACTATCAAGGACCCAATGTAGACCTATTCATTCAACTTTTAAAACAAATGCTGAATAACAACTACTTCTTATTCAACAACCAATTCTTCCTTCAGAAGAAAGGTTGCGCCATGGGATCTCATGTGGCTCCATCTTTTGCCAATGTGTACATGTTCACTGTGGAAAAGGAACTTTTTCTTAACAACCCTGATTTCAATGTACATCTTATCTTTATTCAGTACATTGATGACATCCTAGTGTTATGTTCCGGAACAGAGGATGAATTTATCAGCGCCATGCAGAAGATCAATTCCATGCATCAACACATTACTTTTACTTATGAACAGAGCTTTGAAAATGTACATTACTTAGATATCAGCATTCATTGGTTAGGCACCAACTTCAACACCACAGTGTATCATAAACCCACGGACAGTAACACTCTGTTACATGCGCAGAGTCATCACCCCACTTCTCTCAAGATGAGCTTACCGTATTCCCAATTTTTACGTGCCATCAGAATCACAAGTGACCCCACAATGGCTGAAGCTGAAATTGATGACATGATTGCCAAATTTCTAACTCGTGCATACAGACATAAGAATCTCTTTTCTGCTAAACAACGAGCTTTAACTCACAATCAACAACTCAGAGGATCCACTTCTAAGAAGAACAACAATGTTATGCCCTTCATCAATCAACACAACACTGCTAGTAAATTCATTAATTCTACATCTAAATGTTTGTGGCCCATCATTAACACGGACAATACTATCAAACCCCTGAAAGACTCTTGAATCATGCTTGGATACAAACGTGGTAAGAATTTAAAAGACTGGCTGGTACATAACGATATCAAGCTGGAACATCATTTTCTGTCCACAATACCTGGCTGCTATTGGTGTACGGGATGCACCACATGTGGTTACATGGAGATGGGCTCTGATGTCGTATATCCACACTCAGGAAAACGGATACCCATTAAACATATACTTACCTGTACCTCCAAATTTATCATACATATGATTCGCAGTCCCTGTGGACTGGTTTATATAGGGAAGACCACCTGCACAGCGAGGATCAAAATGGCTCAACACAGGACTGCCATTGGACAAGCACTTGATGGAAAGTACATTTATTATATATTATTTATTATATATTTTTTACAATATTCATTTATTATTTTTTATTAGATTTATTTGCATTGTTTTATATTCACTAGCCTGCGTCCGTTTTGTCCTCCACTGAGACTCCTTGCCATTATGCATATCATTGCCTCATGTCCTCTCATTACCATATATTTCCCTGTGCTCACCACTCCGACAATGACTGTCAAGGAGTGGATGGGGATCACAGGCCACACCTGGCGCTGGTGCGTCATAGCGTCTGCGTGTCATGGAAGGTTGCCATGGTGCTGATGCTCTGCACGGCCGCGTCATGGTGGATGCGCTGGTCCCGAAAGTGTGACGTCACACACTCGGCGGACGGCGAGGGAGTAGGCTTCACACTCACATTATGGGATGTTTCTGGCTATATAGGTATGTACTGTTTCATTGCACCTCTGTTCTTGATAAAACTTGTCCTGACTGAAACGTTGAACAGAGACATATTAGAGTCGTGAGTCTTTTTTATTCGGTCCTGTGAGTGCTGCTGTGTTTGCATGTTGTACATTGGTTCCCAGACCATCTGAGGGTACCCAGGCAAGCAGGCTCTATACAGTGGAGTGCCGGCGTGAGTTTTGTATGCATAAACATATGCATATATATATATATATATATATATATATATATATACACATATATATTTATGTATATATATATACATATATATATATATATATATATATATATATATACACATATACATACCCGCTCATCTCTATTTTTTTTAACACTAGGGGGGAAGCAACCCTGAAAGAGGCAGCAGCCCCTTGATAAATGAGCATTTTGATCCTCCTGAAATGGGTCATGTTGGGAGGTATATTGTTTCTAAATTATATATCTGTCTGCAATTTCTGGTCCTGTTTCCTGTCTACAGCTAGCTATGATTCCTAGTTCTGTTTCCTGACTTCAGCTGACTATGATTCCTAGTTCTGTTTCCTGACTTGATTCCTAGTTCAGTTTCCTGACTACTGCTGACTATGATTCCTAGTTCTGTTTCCTGACTATAGCTGACTATGATTCCAGTTCTGTTTCCTGACTACAGCTGACTATGATTCCTAGTTCTGTTTCCTGACTACAGCTGACTATGATTCCTAGTTCTGTTTCCTGACTACAGCTGACTATGATTCCTAGTTCTGTTTCCTGACTACAGCTAACTATGATTCTTAGTTCTGTTTCCTGACTACAGCTGACCATGATTCTTAGTTCTGTTTCCTGACTACAGCTGACTATGGGCCTGATTCAGAGCCGTTCGCTATTTGTGGTCGTTCGTTCAAAAACAAGGGGTGGCTATTCAAATGATCCGTTCGCAAATTGCAGTCTGTTCCCACCTCTAAGTCTGAACGAGCGAGCAAAACATATGCTCGTTTATTTGATACAAACGCCCCCTGGCCGCACGCACCATACGTCATGTCCGCTATTTATTAGATTAATCGAGTACATCGTACAGCGTATGAACTGCTCGCTATTCTTGTGGTTGGTGTTTTCAACCGCTATTTTGCGAGCAGTTCTGAGTTAAAAAAAACCAAGTGACGTGGTCAATGATGCTGCTGTATTAATTATGCACTCCCTTAAAACGCCCGTTTTGACCTTTAAGCACGCCTGCGTTCGGATCTCCACTCCCCGTTTTCAAGCACCTTCCCCTGTTACCACCCACATACGCCTCATTCTGTCACTCAAAATAGCAGGCCCTCGCTATATTGCGTACCAACGATTTTCGGCCACACTGACTGGTTCGCGCATGCGTACTAAAAACCGTACGCATGCGCAGATGTGCGAACATCGCTCGGAACGAGCGTACTGCCGCTAGCGAGTGGCTCTGAATGAGGGCCAATGATTCCTAGTTCTGTTTCCTGACTACAGCTGACTAGGGCCCTGATTCAGAGGCGTTCGTTAACAGCAGTACGCTCGTTGCGTTCCGATGTTGAGTAACCGCGCATGCGTCGGTGTAACACTGCGCATGTGCGTACGGCAGATTGCAAGCTTTTTTTGTCTCGTTCGTCAAATGTTTGTCATGGCGCTGATGCTCTGCACGGCCGCGTCATGGTGGATGCACCGGTCCCGCACGTGTGACGTCACGCACTCGGCAGACGGCGAGGGTGCAGGCTTCACACTCACATTATGAGATGTTTCTGGCTATATAGGTATGTACTGTTTCATTGCACCTTTGTTCTTGATAAAAGTCGTCCTGACTGAAATGTCGAACAGAGACATATTGGAGTTGTGAGTCTTTTTTATTCAGTCCTGTGAGTGCTGCTGTTTTTTCATGTTGTACATTGATTCCCAGACCATCTGAGGGCACCCAGGCAAGTAGGCTCTATACAGTGGAGTGCCGGCGTGACTTTTGTATACATTGTCCACCAGGCATAGTGCACTATCCCACTGGATTGCAAGGCACCCCATACATTTAAACTTTCCTTTGATCAGAACGTCCTTTTATTTATATATAAAACTCTTTTTTTCATTTTGCACTTTTTTTTTTTTTGGTGGATCATCTTTTTTCTCACCTTTTTCTTGTGCACACAAGTGGTTATTTATTCTTGTTGGATTTTTCGTTGAAGTAGAGGTGAACATTTGCAAAACGGACATTTTTCTCAATTTATTATAATTTTTCTTAATTTTTTTAATTTTTTAATTTGTTGACTGATTTTTCTGCAAAATCCCTTTTCTTTGGTATGGTGATATTAACATTCTTATTGTCAGCCATCTTTGTGGTCTTTCTAGGGCGTTGCTCATCACTCTTTGCCACATGTTCACATTATTCCCTTTAAAGTGAAATTGTTCATCTGCAATGTCTCAGAGCAACAGGGGTATTACTACTACTCCCTCTGATGGTAATGGTTTTCTCAACATACAATTACCTATAGGTGAAACACTAAGTTTCAGTGAATCTGAAGCAGAAAGCCTTAACTTTTAAGACACTATATTAGACACAGCAGGGGCTTCTTCTGCTGATGAACTGTTTTTCTTGTTACTTACATTAAAGAAAAAAGAAATTGACTACTACTTACATGGGGTAACTCTTTCAGATTACCATAAAGAAAAAACGATCCATAGAGGTTTTAGAATTAAGAACGTTCCCACCATAGGCAGAAACAATGTTGATTTCTGCAGGAGATGGGTAGCAGTTCTAAATAAATGTTCCCTTGATCTTATTCTACTAGTCATAGAGGAGTCAGGTAAAGAACTCAATAATATTCGTGATAAAATAAAAACATTTTAGAGTACATATAAAACTAGCCTGATCAATGACAGCTCCAACAATTGGCTAGTCAAGCTTAATACACAGATTGACGAGTACAAAAGGGAACTAATTAAGTACAAAAAGAAAAACTAACTAAAGTTAACACTGACTATCAAGAGCAGAGAGTGTACTCTTGGGCTACAGGGAGAACCCTGAACCCTAGAACACAAAGACGCTTCTTTGACACTGAAGCATCCAGTGGTGCTAAATCTTCACAGAGTGATCAGGATTTTGCTTCCACCTCACATCATATTACACAACGACCCCCTGTAGAGGTAGCTACATGGGCCCAAAAAGGAGGAGTTCCCGTACTCGACGTGGTGGGCAGAGGTCGCGGCAAAAAGCCCTACAAGAAGAAAACATAATTGTCAATCTATCTTCTAGAATGCTCACGTCGCATGAATCCAAACTTTTGAAGAGAGGGTTATCCTTCATACCTACATGCCCATTTAACAACTTCAATTGGAATAAGGACCTTTGGAGACTTAACAAAGGTCTCAAAATGAAAGATTTTTTTAGCAATTCAGAACCAATACAACCAACATTACCATCTATACCCCTTAAGAAAACATCTTCATTTGAACCACCATCCAACAATGCGTCCATTAAGAGCTTCATTAGGCTTCTGGATCACAAAGTCACTTCACAATTCAAAGGAAAGACTCCAATACAATACAACTTATCCAAGGATGAGTTCAATGCTCTTACTATTTTGAGCAAGGACAATTCCATAGTCATCCGCTCCGCAGAAAACAGGGGAGCTATAGTCATCCAGGACATAGACGATTACAAAAGAGAAATATATTGTCAATTGAATGATAGTGAGACATATATTCAGTTACATCATGACCCTGTCTTCAAATACAAGAAGTAATTAGATGACACTCTTAAAAGTGCAGTGGAGGATAGTCTCATAACCAAAGACATCATGCTACTTCTTACAGTAGACAAACCCGTGGCACCTTTGCTGTACACATTACCCAAGATTCACAAATAACTAACAGTGCCTCCAGGACGTCCCATTATCTCAGCAAGGGAAGGCCTATATAGCACTACTTGTAAATATTTTGACTTTTTTGTTCAACCACTTATTTTACAGGAACCCACTTTTTCTAAAGATTCCAATTCTTTACTAAGAAAACTACAAAATTTAGTCGATCTTCCATCCAACTTACTCATGTGTACTATTGATGTCAATTCCTTGTACACAAGTATACCACATCAAGAGGGCTGCGAATACATGGAATCATTTTTAAGATCACATTCTGACTATCAAGGACCCAATGTAGACCTATTCATTCAACTTTTAAAACAAATGCTGAATAACAACTACTTCTTATTCAACAACCAATTCTTCCTTCAGAAGAAAGGTTGCGCCATGGGATCTCATGTGGCTCCATCTTTTGCCAATGTGTACATGTTCACTGTGGAAAAGGAACTTTTTCTTAACAACCCTGATTTCAATGTACATCTTATCTTTATTCAGTACATTGATGACATCCTAGTGTTATGTTCCGGAACAGAGGATGAATTTATCAGCGCAATGCAGAAGATCAATTCCATGCATCAACACATTACTTTTACTTATGAACAGAGCTTTGAAAATGTACATTACTTAGATATCAGCATTCATTGGATAGGCACCAACTTCAACACCACAGTGTATCATAAACCCACAGACAGTAACACTCTGTTACATGCGCAGAGTCATCACCCCACTTCTCTCAAGATGAGCTTACCGTATTCCCAATTTTTACGTGCCATCAGAATCACAAGTGACCCCACAATGGCTGAAGCTGAAATTGATGACATGATTGCCAAATTTCTAACTCGTGGATACAGACATAAGAATCTCCTTTCTGCTAAACAACGAGCTTTAACTCACAATCAACAACTCAGAGGATCCACTTCTAAGAAGAACAACAATGTTATGCCCTTCATCAATCAACACAACACTGCTAGTAAATTCATTAATTCTACATCTAAACGTTTGTGGCCCATCATTAACACAGACAATACTATCAAACCCCTGAAAGACTCATGCTTGGATACAAATGTGGTAAGAATTTAAAAGACTGGCTGGTACATAACGATATCAAGCTGGAACATCATTTTCTGTCCACAATACCTGACTGCTATCGGTGTACGGGATGCACCACATGTGGTTACATGGAGATGGGCTCTGATGTCGTATATCCACACTCAGGAAAACGGATACCCATTAAACATATACTTACCTGTACCTCCAAATTTATCATATATATGATTCGCTGTCCCTGTGGACTGGTTTATATAGGGAAGACCACCTGCACAGCGAGGATCAAAATGGCTCAACACAGGACTGCCATTAGACAAGCACTTGATGGAAAGTACATTTATTATATATTATTTATTATATATTTTTTTCAATATTCATTTATTATTTTTTATTAGATTTATTTGCATTGTTTTATATTCACTAGCCTGCATCCGTTTTGTCCTCCACTGAGACTCCTTGCCATTATGCATATCATTGCCTCACCTTGTTTAGGTGTAATTACATACAGTGACATTCATGTCCTCTCATTACCATATATTTCCCTGTGCTCACAACTCCGACAATGACTGTCAAGGAGTGGATGGGGATCACAGGCCACACCTGGCGCTGGTGCGTCATAGCATCTGCGTGTCATGGAAGGTTGCCATGGCGCTGATGCTCTGCACGGCCGCGTCATGGTGGATGCGCTGGTCCCGAACGTGTGACGTCACACACTCGGCGGATGGCGAGGGAGTAGGCTTCACACTC
Source organism: Taudactylus pleione (assembly GCA_031769625.1). Lineage (NCBI taxonomy): Eukaryota > Metazoa > Chordata > Amphibia > Anura > Myobatrachidae > Taudactylus > Taudactylus pleione. The sequence goes on from JAUIMM010000063.1 coordinate 8,013,956, forward strand.
ACATTATGAGATGTTTTTGTCTATATAGGTATGTACTGTTTCATTGCACCTCTGTTCTTGATAAAACTCGTCCAGACTGAAACGTTGAACAGAGACATATTAGAGTTGTGAGTCTTTTTTATTCAGTCCTGTGAGTGCTGCTGTTTTTGCATGTTGTACATTGGTTCCCAGACCATCTGAGGGCACCCAGGCAAGCAGGCTCTATACAGTAGAGTGCCGGCGTGAGTTTTGTATGCATAAACATATGTATATATATATATATATATATATATATATATATATATATTAGGGGTGTGCACCGGCCCCTTTTCGTGTTTTGTGTTTTGGTTTTGGATCTGGATCTTTCTTCGTGTTTTGGATCTGGATTGGTTTTGCCAAAACCACCCTTCCGTGTTTTGGGTTCTGGGTTTTGTGTTTTGGATCTGTATAAAAACATAAAAACAGCTAAAATCACAGAATGTGTTGGTTTTTCTGCTCTTATGCTATTATTAACCTCAATAACCTTAATTTCCACTAATTTCCAGTCTATTCTGAACACCTCACACCTCACAATAGTGTTTTTATGTCCAAAAGGTTGCACCGAGGTAGCTGGATGACTGTGCTAAGCGACACGAGTGGGCGGCACAAACACGTGACCCATCTAGGAGTGACACTGCAGTGGCAGACAGGATGGCAGTTTGAAAAACTAGGCCCCAAACTGTACATAATGCAAAGAAAAAAAAGAGGTGCAAGATGGAATTGTCCTTGGGCCCTCCCGCCCACCCTTATGTTGTATAAACAGGACATGCACACTTTAACAAAGCAGTCATTTCAGCGCCAGGGTCTGCCACACGACTGTGGCTGAATTGATTGGTTCGTTTGGGCCCCCACAAAACAAGCTGGCAATTAATCTGTCCCTGCACAAACTGGCTCTACGGAGGCAAGATGTCGTCCTCATCCTCCTCTTCCACCAATTCCTCACCCTCTTCAGTGTTGTGTACATCCTCATCCTCACAGAGTATTAACTCGTCCCCACTGGAATCCACCACCACAGGTCCCTCTGTACGTTCTGGAGGCTGGTCTCCCTGGAAGAGTTGATAATTCATTTTGATGAACATCATCTTCTCCACATTATGTGGAAGCAACCTCCTACGCCTTTTGCTGACAAGGTTCCCGGCTGCACTAAACACTCTTTCGGAGTACACACTGGAGGGGGGGCAACTCAGGTAAAATAGAGCCAGTTTGTACAGGGGCCTCCAAATTGCCTCTTTTTCCTGCCAGTACAGGTATGGACTGTCTGACATGCCTACTTGGATGCTGTCACCGATGTAATCCTCCACCATTCTGTCAATGGTGACAGTATCATATGTAGTGACAGTAGACATGTCAGAAATTGTTTGCCAGGTCCTTTAGTCCGGACCAGATGTCCAAACTTGGTCCTGCCTGCCCTGCATCACTGCCAGCGGGTTGCTTAGGATAGCTACGTTTTTCCTGGCAGCCCCAGTTGCGGGAGAAAATGATGAAGGAGCTGTTGACGTGTCATGTTCCGCTTCAGCTGACAGTGTGTTCACCAGCAGGTCTTTGCACCTCTGCAGGCTTGTGTCCGCCGGAAAGAGAGACACCACATATGCTTTAAACCTAGGATCGAGCACGGTGGCCAAAATGTAGTGGTCTGATTTCAACAGATTGACCACCCTGGAATACTGGCAAAGTGAATGAAGGACTTCATCCACAAGTCCCACATGCCAAGCGGAATCGCTCCGTCTTAGCTCCTCCTTCACTTTCTCCAGCTGCTTCTGCAAAAGCCTGATGAGGGGAATGACCTGACTCAAGCTGGCAGTGTCTGAACTGACTTCACGTGTGGCAAGTTCGATGGGCTGGAGAACCTTGCACAACATGGAAATCATTCTCCACTGCGCTTGAGTCATGTGCATACCCCCTTCTTTGCCTATGTCATAGATGGATGTATAGGCTTCTATGGCCTTTTGCTGCTCCTCCATCCTCTGAAGCATATAGAGGGTTGAGTTCCACCGCGTCGCAACCTCTTGCTTCAGGTGATGGCGGGCAGGTTCAAGAGTGTTTGCTGGCGCTCCAGTCTTCGGCACGCAGTCGCTGAATGGCGAAAGTGGCCTGAAATTTTTTGGGCCACCCAAAGCGTCTCCTGCACGCCCCTGTCGCTTTTCAGAAAATTCTGCACCACCAAGTTTATTGTGTGAGCAAAACATGCAACGTGCTGGAATTTGCCCAGATGTAATGCCCGCACAATATTGGTGGCATTGTCAGATATCTCAAATCCCCAGGAGAGTCTAAGTGGGGTAAGCCACTGGGCGATGATTTCCCTCAGTTTCTCTAAGAGGTTGTCTGCGGTGTGCCTCTTACTGAAACTGGTGATACACAGCGTAGCCTGCCTTGGAACGAGCTGGCGTTTCTGAGATGCTGCTACTGGTGACGCTGCTGCTGTTGCTGCATAAGGTGATACATCTACCCAGTGGGCTGTCACAGTCATATAGTCCTTAGTCTACCCTGTTCCACTTGTCCACATGTCAGTGGTTAAGTGGACATTGGGTACAATGGCATTTTTCAGGACACTGAGGACACTTTTTCTGACGTTTCTGTACAGTCTCGGTATCGCCTGCCTAGTGAAGTGGAATCTAGACGGGATTTGGAACCGGGGACACACTACCTCCATCTAAATCCCACTGCACTAATGGCGGATACCAGACGCACGTCTAACACCAACATAGCAGTCAAGGCCTCAGTTATACGTTTTGCTTCAGGATGACTGCTGTCGTACTTCATCCTCCTCGCTATGGACTGTTGGAGGGTCAATTGTTTTGTAAAAGTAGTGGTGTTCCTACTTCCTCTCTGGGATGATGAACGACTCCCAGCAGCAGCAACAGCAGCAGCGGCAGCAGGAGGCGTAGCAATGCAGGATCCTCCGGAGGAATCCCGGATAGGAGAGTCAGTCATGCCAGTGACATGGCCTGCAGGACTACTTCCGATCCTGAATAAGGAGGAAATTGACGAGGAGGGAGTTGACGCTGTGGTTTGCAGGCGCTTGGATACAACAGGACAACGGGATTTAGGTGTCCCTCGACTGCTTACGGTCTTAGCCAAAGTTTCTGAACTTGACAGTAACTTTTTATGAACGCGCTGCAGGTGCCGTATAAGGGAGGATGTTCCTAGGTGGTTAACGTCCCTACCCCTACTTATTTCACCTTTACATATGGTACATATGGCAAGACAGTTGTTGTCCGGATTTGGATAGAAATATTGCCAGACCAAAGAGGTGGAATGTTTGGTCTTCTGCCCAGGCATAACCGTGATGGGCTTTTTCATCACACGGACAACAACTGTCTACCCCGGAGCCTGATTTAAACAAACCACATCACCATCAGAATCCTCCTCGCCAACTTCCTCCTCAGCGCCAGCTACACCAGTATCCTCATTCTGTTGTACTTCAACAGTGACATCTTCAATTTGCATATCAGCAAGTGGACTGTGGGTGCTCCTTTCAGCACTTGCAGGGGGCGTGCAAATGGTGGAAAGAGCCACCTCTTCCCGTCCAGTGCTGGGAAGGTCAGGCATCGCAACCACCACCACACTTGGACTCTCCTTGGGGATTTGTGATATCTTCTTAGAACGCACAGTTCTTCGCTGTGCTTTTGAAAGCTTAACTCTTATGATTTTTTTAGTGGGAGGAGGGCTTCCATCGTCATGTGAAGCTGAACCACTAGTCATGAACATAGGGAACGACCTTAGCCATTCCTTGCCACTCCGTGTCGTAAATGGCATATTGGCAAGTTTACGTTTCTCTTCAGATGATTTAAATGTTTTTTTCAAGGTCATTTTCCTGAACTTTGTCATTTGGGATTGTATGTGCCCTCTACTATGACATTGGGCATCGGCCTTGGCAGACGACGTTGATGGCATGTTATCGTCTATGTCATGACTAGTGGCAGCAGCTTCAGCACTATGAGGAAGTGGTTCTTGATCTTTCTCTATTTTATTTTTATCGGAGAAAGTTTGGTCCTCCATTTATGTTATATCGATTTGATATATACGTGCGGCTAAGGCGCACACAAACACAGAAAATATTTTTTTATTTTTGCTGGAGAGTAGTGCAATTTGTGGGTTACACCACCCTTTAAGAAATGAGCCAGCCGGGTCTTTATGTATGGGACACAGGCGCACACTTGGCGCTGCTCCTTTGTTGATGCACGTGTGGCTACTGCGCACACAATTCACAAACACAGAAAATATTTTTTTATTTGGTTTGGAGTGTATTTTGGGGGTTACAGCACCCTTTAACGGTCAAGCCAGCCGGCCCTTTACTTATGACATAGGCGCACGCTTGGCACTACTTTGTTGATGCACGTGCGGTTACTGCGCACACAATTCACAAACACAGAAAATATTTTTTTATTTGGTTTGGACTGGATTGTACTTTGGGGGTTACAGCACCCTTTAATGGTCAAGCCAGCCGGCCCTTTACTTATGACATAGGCGCACGCTTGGCACTACTTTGTTGAGGCACGTGCGGCTACTGCGCACACAATTCACAAACACAGAAAAAAATTTTTTATTTGGTTTGGACTGGAGTGTACTTTGGGGGTTACAGCCCCCTTTAACGGTCAAGCCAGCCGGCCCTTTACTTATGACATAGGCGCACGCTTGGCACTACTTTGTTGATGCACGTGCGGCTACTGCGCACACAATTCACAAACACAGAAAATATTTTTTTATTTGGTTTGGACTGGATTGTACTTTGGGGGTTACAGCACCCTTTAACGGTCAAGCCAGCCGGCCCTTTACTTATGACATAGACGCACGCTTGGCACTACTTTGTTGATGCACGTGCGGCTACTGCGCACACAATTCACAAACACAGAAAACATTTTTTTATTTGGTTTGGAGTGTACTTTGGTGGTTACAGCACCCTTTAACGGTCAAGCCAGCCGGCCCTTTACTTATGACACAGGCGCACGCTTGGCACTACTTTGTTGATGCACGTGCGGCTACTGCGCACACAATTCACAAACACAGAAAATATTTTTTTATTTGGATTGGAGTGTACTTTGGGGGTTACACCACCCTTTAACGGTCAAGCCAGCCGGCCCTTTACTTATGACACAGGCGCACGTGCGGCACTACTTTGTTGATGCACGTGCGGCTACTGCGCACACAATTCACAAACACAGAAAATATTTTTTTATTTGGATTAGAGTGTACTTTGGGGGTTACACCACCCTTTAACGGTCAAGCCAGCCGGCCCTTTACTTATGACACAGGCGCACGTGCGGCACTACTTTGTTGATGCACGTGCGGCTACTGCGCACACAATTCACAAACACAGAAAATATTTTTTTATTTGGATTGGAGTGTACTTTGGGGGTTTCACCACCCTTTAACGGTCAAGCCAGCCGGCCCTTTACTTATGACACAGGCGCACGCTTGGCACTACTTTGTTGATGCACGTGCGGCTACTGCGCACACAATTCACAAACACAGAAAATATTTTTTTATTTGGTTTGGACTCGATTGTACTTTGGGTGTTACAGCACCCTTTAACGGTCAAGCCAGCCGGCCCTTTACTTATGACACAGGCGCACGTGCGGCACTACTTTGTTGATGCACGTGCGGCTACTGCGCACACAATTCACAAACACAGAAAATATTTTTCTATTTGGTTTGGACTGGAGTGTACTTTGGGGGTTACAGCACCCTTTAACGGTCAAGCCAGCCGGCCCTTTACTTATGACACAGGCGCACGCTTGGCACTACTTTGTTGATGCACGTGCGGCTACTGCGCACACAATTCACAAACACAGAAAATATTTTTTTATTTGGTTTGGAGTGTACTTTGGGGGTTACAGCCCCCTTTAACGGTCAAGCCAGCCGGCCCTTTACTTATGACACAGGCGCACGCTTGGCACTACTTTGTTGATGCACGTGCGGCTACTGCGCACACAATTCACAGACACAGAAAAAATATTTTTTTTTTTTGCACTTGGGGGGAGCACCCCTGATGGACAGAGCACCCCCTGGACAACACTACAGCACCCCTTTAGGACTGGGACACTGCACAGGACTTTGGAATGGACACAGCCCCTATGGACAACTGACTACACAACACAGTCCAGCCAGCCCCTATGGACTTTGAAGTAGTGGACACAGCCCCTATTAACAACAGCAGCACAGCACAACACAGCCAGCCCCTATGGACTTTGAAGTAGTGGACACAGCCCCTATGGACAACAGCAGCACAGCGCAGCACAGCACAGAACAACACTACTCTGCACTACACTACACTGCACTACACAGTCCAGCCAGCCCTAACTCCCACCCTCCCTCTTCACTGTCCACAGCCGAGTGAGAAAATGGCGCCGACGCGGGTACCTTATATAGGATCCAAAACCCGCGAGACCCGGAAGGCGGGATGATGATGTTTTGCATCGATTTCAGATCCGAGTCAGGCGGGAAAAGTCGAGCCTGACTCGGATCGGCCTCGGATCGGGGGGGCTCGGGGGGGTTCGGATTTCTGAAATCCGAACCCGCTCACCCCTAATATATATATATATATATACATATTTATGTATATATATATATATATGCATACATATATATACATATATGTATATATATATATATATATATACACACACATATACATACCCGCTCATCTCTATTTTTTTCACACTAGGGGGGAAGCAACCCTGAAAGAAGCAGCCGCCCCTTGATAAATGAGCATTTTGATCCTCCTGAAATGGGTCATGTTGGGAGGTATATTGTTTCTAAATTATATATCTGTCTACAATTTCTGGTCCTGTTTCCTGTCTACAGCTAACTATGATTCCTAGTTCTGTTTCCTGACTACAGCTGACTATGGCCCTGATTCAGACCCACTCGCGAGCGGCTGTCCGCTCGCAAGTGGGTCGATGTTCTGCACTGAGCATGCGCACGACGGAGTGAGCTCCGTCGTGCGCATGCGCCAGACGCGACGAGCGAAGGAAAGTCCTTCGCTCGTTGTGTCTGATCAAAGGGGGCATGCTGTCGATGTAGATTGACAGCACGCCCCCTTTGGTGGGCGTGCCGGGGGCGTGCCTCCCTGACGGGGGCGTTCCCATGGGAACGCCTCCCGTCAGAAGCCTGCCCACTGACATCACTAGTGATGTCAGTGGGAGTGATTTTGGCTCTGATAGAGCCAAAATCACTCCGGAGCTTGCGGTTGAAAACCTCAACCGCAGGCTCCGGCTCGCAGTTTCGATGGTCGCGATGGTCAAGACCATCGCGGCCATCAAACTGCACGCTCGTATAGCCTGTGGGTGGTGACCCACAGCTATACGAGCGTCCAGGAGGACGCTCCATTTTCATGGAGGGCGGCCCTCATTCAGAGCGTGCACTCTGCTCAGTGCGTACGGCTCTGAATGAGGGCCTATGATTCTTAGTTCTGTTTCCTGACTACAGCTGACTATGATTCCTAGTTCTGTTTCCTGACTACTGCTGACTATGATTCCTAGTTCTGTTTCCTGACTACTGCTGACTATGATTCCTAGTTCTGTTTCCTGACTACTGCTGACTATGATTCCTAGTTCTGTTTCCTGACTACAGCTAACTATGATTCTTAGTTCTGTTTCCTGACTACGATTCCTGGTTCTGATGCCTGGCTACAGATGACTATGATTATTGGTTCCTATATCAGTAACTGGTTTATTCTGGACTCTATGCTATTGCTGATTCCATAGCTTGATTTTCTACTACGTCTGCCTGTTTAGGGGTGTATTCATGCACAGTTATATAGGGCATTAATTTATGCCTTATTGAACTTTATGTTCTGCACATGATATTCAGCACATGATGATCTACATAACATGTTCTGCACATGATGTTCTACATAACATGTTCTGCACATGATGTTCTACATAAGACATTATGCACATGATGTTCTACATAAGATGTTCTGCACATGATGTTCTGCATTAAGATTAGGGGTGAGCGGGTTCGGATTTCTGAAATCCGAACCCCCCCGAGCCCCCCCGATCCGAGTCCGATCCGAGTCAGGCTCGACTTTTCCCGCCTGACTCGAATTCTGAAATCAAGGCAAAACGTCATCTTCCCGCCTTCCGAGTCTTGCGGGTTTTGGATCCTATATAAGGTAGCCGCGTCGGCGCCATTTTCTCACTCGGCTGTGGACAGTGAAGAGGGAGGGTGGGTGTTAGGGCTGGCTGGGCTGTGTAGTGTAGTGTAGTGTAGTGCAGAGTAGTGTTGTGCTGTGCTGTGCTGCGCTGTGCTGCTGTTGTCCACTACTTCAAAGTCCATAGGGGCTGGCTGTGTTGTGCTGTGCTGCTGTTGTTAATAGGGGCTGTGTCCACTACTTCAAAGTCCATAGGGGCTGGCTGGACTGTGTTGTGCAGTGAGTTCTCCATAGGGGCTGTGTCCACTCCAAAGTCCTGTGCAGTGTCCCAGTCCTAAAGGGGTGCTGTAGTGTTGTCCAGGGGGTGCTCTGTCCATCAGGGGTGCTCCCCCCAAGTGCTAAAAATATAATATATTTTCTGTGTTTGTGAATTGTGTGCGCAGTAGCCGCACGTGCATCAACAAAGTAGTGCCAAGCATGCGCCTGTGTCATAAGTAAAGGGCCGGCTGGCTTGACCGTTAAGGGTGCTGTAACCCCCGAAAGTACACTCCAGTCCAAACCAAAAAAAAAATTATTTTCTGTGTTTGTGAATTGTGTGCGCAGTAGCCGCATGTGCATCAACAAAGTAGTGCCAAGCGTGCGCCTGTGTCATAAGTAAAGGGCCGGCTGGCTTGACCGTTAAAGGGTGCTGTAACCCCCAAAGTACACTCCAGTCCAAACCAAAAAAAAAATTATTTTCTGTGTTTGTGAATTGTGTGCGCAGTAGCCGCACGTGCATCAACAAAGTAGTGCCAAGCGTGCGCCTGTGTCATAAGTAAAGGGCCGGCTGGCTAGACCGTTAAAGGGTGCTGTAACCCCCGAAAGTACTCTCCAGTCCAAACCAAAAAAAAAAATATTTTCTGTGTTTGTGAATTGTGTGCGCAGTAGCCGCATGTGCATCAACAAAGTAGTGCCAAGCGTGCGCCTGTGTCATAAGTAAAGGGCCGGCTGGCTTGACCGTTAAAGGGTGCTGTAACCCCCAAAGTACACTCCAGTCCAAACCAAAAAAAAAATAATTTTCTGTGTTTGTGAATTGTGTGCGCAGTAGCCGCACGTGCATCAACAAAGTAGTGCCAAGCGTGCGCCTGTGTCATAAGTAAAGGGCCGACTGGCTTGACCGTTAAGGGTGCTGTAACCCCCGAAAGTACACTCCAGTCCAAACCAAAAAAAAAATTATTTTCTGTGTTTGTGAATTGTGTGCGCAGTAGCCGCACGTGCATCAACAAATTAGTGCCAAGCGTGCGCCTGTGTCATAAGTAAAGGGCCGGCTGGCTTGACTGTTAAGGGTGCTGTAACCCCCGAAAGTACACTCCAGTCCAAACCAAAAAAAAAATTATTTTCTGTGTTTGTGAATTGTGTGCGCAGTAGCCGCACGAAGTAGTGCCAAGCGTGCGCCTGTGTCATAAGTAAAGGGCCGGCTGGCTTGACCGTTAAAGGGTGCTGTAACCCCCAAAGTACACTCCAGTCCAAACCAAAAAAAAAATTATTTTCTGTGTTTGTGAATTGTGTGCGCAGTAGCCGCATGTGCATCAACAAAGTAGTGCCAAGCGTGCGCCTGTGTCATAAGTAAAGGGCCGGCTGGCTTGACCGTTAAAGGGTGCTGTAACCCCCAAAGTACACTCCAGTCCAAACCAAAAAAAAAATTATTTTCTGTGTTTGTGAATTGTGTGCGCAGTAGCCGCACGTGCATCAACAAAGTAGTGCCAAGCGTGCGCCTGTGTCATAAGTAAAGGGCCGGCTGGCTAGACCGTTAAAGGGTGCTGTAACCCCCGAAAGTACTCTCCAGTCCAAACCAAAAAAAAAATTATTTTCTGTGTTTGTGAATTGTGTGCGCAGTAGCCGCACGTGCATCAACAAAGTAGTGCCAAGCGTGCGCCTGTGTCATAAGTAAAGGGCCGGCAGGCTTGACCGTTAAAGGGTTCTGTAACCCCCAAAGTACACTCCAAACCAAAAATATATATTTTTTCTGTGTTTGTGACTTGTGTGCACTGTGGCTGCACGTGCATCAACAAAGGAGCAGCGCCAAGCGTGCGCCTGTGTCCCATAAGTAAAGAGCTGGCTGGCTCATTTCTTAAAGGGTGGTGTAACCCACAAAGTGCACTACTCTCCAGCAAAAATAAAAAAATATTTTCTGTGTTTGTGTGCGCTTTAGCCGCACGTATATATATCAATATAACATAAATGGAGGACCAAACTTTCTCCGATAAAAATAAAATAGGGAAAGATCAAGAACCACTTCCTCCTAGTGCTGTTGCTGCTGCTGGGAGTTGTTCATCATCCCAGAGAGGAAGTAGGAACATCACTACTTTTACTAAACAATTGACCCTCCAACAGTCCCTAGCGATGAGGATGAAGTACGACAGCAGTCATCCTGAAGCAAAACGTATAACTGAGGCCTTGACTGCTATGTTGGTGTTAGACGTGCGTCCGGTATCCGACATTAGTGCAGTGGGATTTAGACAATTGATGGAGGTAGTGTGTCCTCGGTTCCAAATCCCGTCTAGATTCCACCTGCATCCTCAAAGCAGCAGCGACAAGCGTGCGTCTGTCTGTTAAAGGGTAGTGACACCCTCAAAGTGTGCTACACAAACAATTAAAATATTGTTCTTTTTTTTTCTGTCTTTGTGAATTGTGTGGGCTGTAGCCGCACCTGCATCCTTAAAGCAGCAGCGACAAGAGTGCATCTGTCTGTTAAAGGGTGGTGCAACTCTCAAAGTGCGCCAAAAAATAAAAAACTATTTTTTTAATGTGTTTGTGACTTGTGTGTGATGTAGCCGCACTTGCATCCTCAAAGCAGCAGCGACAAGCGTGCGTCTGTCTGTTAAAGGGTGGTGACACCCTCAAAGTGTGCTACACAAACAATAAAAATATTCTTCTTCTTTTTTCTGTCTTTGTGAATTGTGTGGGCTGTAGCCGCACCTGCATCCTTAAAGCAGCAGCGACAAGCGTGCGTCTGTCTGTTAAAGGGTGGTGACACCCTCAAAGTGTGCTACACAAACAATTAAAATATTGTTCTTTTTTCTGTCTTTGTGAATTGTGTGGGCTGTAGCCGCACCTGCATCCTTAAAGCAGCAGCGACAAGCGTGCGTCTGTCTGTTAAAGGGTGGTGACACCCTCAAAGTGTGCTACACAAACAATTAAAATATTGTTCTTTTTTTTTGGGTCTTTGTGAAATGTGTGGGCTGTAGCCGCACCTGCATCCTTAAAGCAGCAGCGACAAGCGTGCGTCTGTCTGGTAAAGGGTGGTGACACCCTCAAAGTGTGCTACACAAACAATTAAAATATTGTTCTTTTTTTTTCGGTCTTTGTGAAAAGTGTGGGCTGTAGCCGCACCTGCATCCTTAAAGCAGCAGCGACAAGCGTGCGTCTGTCTGTTAAAGGGTGGTGACACCCTCAAAGTGTGCTACACAAACAATAAAAATATTCTTCTTCTTTTTTCTGTCTTTGTGAATTGTGTGGGCTGTAGCCGCACTTGCATCCTCAAAGCAGCGAGACAATCGTGCGTCTGTCTGTTAAAGGGTGGTGTAACCCTCAAAGTCTGCTCCACAAACAATAAAAATATTCTTTATTTTTTTCTGTCTTTGTGAATTGTGTGGGCTGTAGCCGCACTTGAATCCTCAAAGCAGCAGCGACAAGCGTGCGTCTGTCTGTTAAAGGATTACATCGGTGACAGCATCCAAGTAGGCATGTCAGACAGTCCGTACCTGTACTGGCAGGAAAAAGAAGCAATTTGGAGGTCCCTGTACAAACTGGCTCTATTTTACCTGAGTTGCCCCCCCTCCAGTGTGTACTCCGAAAGAGTGTTTAGTGCAGCCGGGAACCTTGTCAGCGAAAGGCGTAGGAGGTTGCTTCCACAAAATGTGGAGAAGATGATGTTCATAAAATGAATTATCAACTCTTCCAGGGAGACCAGCCTCCAGAACGTACAGAGGGACCTGTGGTTCCAGCAGGGACGAATTAATACTCTGTGAGGATGAGGATGTACACACTGAAGAGGGTGAGGAATCGGTGGATGAGGAGGATGAGGATGACATCTTGCCTCCGTAGAGCCAGTTTGTGCAGGGACAGATAAATTGCCAGCTTGTTTTGTGGGGGCCCAAACGAACCAATCATTTCAGCCACAGTTGTGTGGCAGACCCTGGCGCTGAAATGATTGGTTTGTTAAAGTGTGCATGTCCTGTTTATACAACATAAGGGTGGGTGGGAGGGCCCAAGGACAATTCCATCTTGCACCTCTTTTTTTTCTTTGCATTATGTACAGTTTGGGGCCTAGTTTTTCAATGCCATCCTGTCTGCCACTGCAGTTTCACGCCTAGATGGGTCACGTGTTTGTGCCGCCCACTCGTGTCGCTTAGCATAGTCATCCAGCTACCTCGGTGCAACCTTTTGGACATAAAAACACTATTGTGAGGTTTGAGGTATTCAGAATAGACTGGAAATGAGTGGAAATTAAGGTTATTGAGGTTAATAATAGCATAGGAGCAGAAAAACCTACAAATTCTGTGATTTTAGCTGTTTTTATGCTTTTTTTCAAAAAAATACAGATCCAAAACACAAAACCCAGAACCCAAAACACGGAAGGGTGGTTTTGGCAAAACCAATCCAGATCCAAAACACGAAGAAAGATCCAGATCCAAAACCAAAACACAAAACACGAAAAGTGGCCGGTGCATACCCCTAATTAAGATGTTCTGCATAAGACATGATGTTCTGCACATGATATACTGCATAAGATGTTTTGCATAAACTATTCTGCATATAACATCCTGCTTCTCTCCATCTGAATTCCTGCTCAAGTATTCTGCATTTCTACATTCTAAAATTAATCAGTTTTAGTCTACTTATGATATCTATAAAGACTGTCATTTGACTTCCTGCTAATCTTGTGATTCCTGCTACAAAAAAGACAAAATATTCCTCCATCACTCTGCACATAGGCCAGTAAAATGATTTGCATCCTATATAATAATAGTAATTGCAGAGATTCCACTACATAGATTTTCAAAAATATGGCTAAGCCACCAGCCACACCAAGGCATCCCTGCTTTTTCGTGGTCCTAAAGCAGAGTTGCCTACCCTCCCGATTTTAGCGGGAGGCTCCAGGTTTTTAATGAAGCCTCCCGCTCCCCCGCAAATTTTTCTTCAACTCCCGGTCTTTGGAAGTCATTGGACTGCACATGCGCGATTCTGAAAATGTCAGGAGGCGGGGCCTGCGGGGGACGTCACGACCGGCCACCGCGGGGTTGTGGGTAGCGGTGGCTGGCGCTATACAGCAGTGCGCAAACAGAGTGTGCTTGGGCGCGATAGCGGTGGGCGGAGCCTGGTAGCAGCTCTGCACTGATTAGCAGCGCTGCACTGATCGGGACAGCAGCGCAGGTATCGGGCATCTGTAAGCAGCCGCATGGAGACTCAGACCACACACCAGTGTCTGTCTCCAGCGGCAGTGGTCGTAGCAATGGATCCCTCCCCCTCTCCTACCTGCACATGGGAGCCACGGGCACTGTGACATGGTGGAGGAGGAGTCCTGTTGGAGCTGACCTGGTGCAGAGAGAAGCTCTGGTCTGGCGGAGAGAGTGCTGTTCGGTGGTGGCTGGGTCTGGGAGCTCGGTGCAGAGGCTGGAGGAGAAGTGCCCGGTCCCAAGGTGAGTGCACTAACCTGTGTGTGCGTGCGTGTGCGCATGTGTGTGTGGAAGGGATCTAGTAATGTGTGTGTGGAAGGGATCTAGTAATGTGAATGTGGTAGGGCTGAGATTAATGTCCATGGGGGAGCTAGGGTCTCAGTTTATAGGACTATATACGCCCATAGGTGGAGCTAGAAATGCCCTTTGGCATTCTGCTGCAATCTCCCTGAAAGTATTTTTCAAATGTAGGCAAGTATGTCCTAAAGCCACAGTACATGATAATAGCACCCACTTTAGGTCATACATTAATGCATTATCTTATGCTACATGATAATAGCACATACACTGATATATGTCTAAATTGAGATCTACTCTAACTCATCTGCAGACACCCCGGGAACCTCCAATATGGCACTTAAAGGACCAGCACACTGTCCAACTACTGATCCCTTCCATGCCTCTCAGAACATTAACACACAAAATGGTGGTTGCTCAAATAAATGTATTAGCCCATTACAGGGGAGTATAATGGAGGGGAGGAAGGCAGCTCTATGTACATTTTGTAGCAGCAATAATTTTCAATAGAAGAAAAAACAGACAAAAACTTCCCCAGCACCTCGCCCAATGGTCAATTGACCGACGGCCAGGATGCTGATTGCTGAAATCCCAGCGCCGGAATCCTGATCAGTGTAGGAAGACCGGAGATGGAATCCTGACATGGCTGGAGATGTTAAGTACACATGATGTTCTACATAACATCCCGATCATAAGTACAGCAGGGCTGGGTAGCTGTTAGCCGCTGGGGGGGGGGGTGGGTTAGGTCTAGGTGCTCTCGGGGGACTTAGGCTTAGACTGCTGGTGGGTGGGGGGAGGTTAGGGTTAGGCTCCTCCAGACAGGGGTGATTAGGGTTAGGCACCACTGAGGGGAGGTCAAGGTTGGGCACTAAGGGGGGAGGTTTAGGGTTAGACACTAAGGGGGAGGGTTAGGGTGCTGGGAAGGGAGAGTTAGTGTTAGGGTGCAGGAAAGGAGGGTTAGGAGGTAAATAGGACAGGGGAACACTACTTACTGTTCCCCTGTAGGTATTCAAACCATTGTGATGCCGTTCTACACGTCAGTATATCATACCCCTCTGCACATAGCCTTGTAAGGAGATTTGTATCCTAAATAATAATAGTAATTGCAGAGATCTCAGTACATATATTTGCAAATATGGTTAAGCCACCAGCCACGCCAAGGCGTCCCTGCTTTTGGTGGTCCTACCTGATAATAGCACTGAGATTTCTGCAATTGCAATTATTATACAATGGGCCAGATGTATGAAGCTCTGGGAAGTGATAAAGTGCAGAGTGATAAGCGACCAGCCAATCGGCTCCCAACTGTCATTTTTTAAACACAGCCTGTAACATGACAGTTGGGAGCGGATTGGTTGGTCGTTTATCACTCTGCACTTTATCACTTTCCAGAGCTTCATACATCTGCCCCAATATAGGATGCAAATCTCTTTACTGTCATAAGTGCAGAGTGCTGGGGGGGATTTTTTATCTGTTTTTTCTTGTCTGGAAAATGATTTCTGCTACAAATCTTACACACAGCTGAACAAAATTGTGGGGACATTTTATACAAATTGACTTTTGCAGTGGAACTGGAAAGGGCGGCCTACAGAGGTGCAGAGTTCCAGCCACACAATCTTTGACTGAGGCTATTGTTTCGTTATTGGGCACTATATTTATAAATTGCCATTTTGTGGATTGAAAAGAGCTGGAAAGGCAAAAAATAGAGCTAGGGAAATGAAAGGCCTGATTCTTTATGCAGAACATGACAAATGTGTTTTTACTCATATGTTGTCAACATTTCAAAAGAGATTCCAGGTACATTTTGTTTCAGGGAGGGTTTACTTAAATCACATAATGGGCCTGATTCTGAGGTGGGAGCAAATCAAAAAAGACACCCGGCTTTATAATGTGCAGAGAGATTAAAGCTGGGTACACACAATACAATATATTGGCTACACCCCTCTTATAGTGTGTACCCTTAACTCATTATTTGATGAATTGGGTGGGCACATCTTTCCATTTGATATGTTGCTGGATGTTAATATAAAATGATGACTGCTCAGATTAATTTAATGGTCTTTCTCAGGTACATGAAAATGGAGGAGTTTAATCTAGACAAGAAGAAAACAAAGAAAAATGTCCCCCCTACAATTATCATGTAGCGTTAGGTACCACCAGTATAGAGAAGCCTTCACGCAGCCTGGATGGCTTAAACGTATCTTTGTGAATATATGCAACAAAGATCTCTGGATTTCTGTTATCATGTAGTATTCAAATCTTATTGCTGGTCTATTGCAGTGTGCTGGGGGAACATTTTTCTTTGCTTTAGATGTGGGAGGGGCTTTGTCCAAACTCAAATCTAAATTACAGTGTAAAAATAAAGCTGCCCAGCATTTGTAGGCTACATGCAAAAGCAGACAGTATTTACCCTGCATGCAAAAATAATAATGTATTTGCACAGCTTGCAACATGGTTTGTCCAGGTGTGTTTATGTCTACAGTATGTAAAATTAATTGTGAAGCAATTACCAGTGCCTCACCTGGATATTTTGGTGCCCTGTGCAGGTTTCCGTGCCCCTATCTTATCTCCTTCTCCATTCTCCTAAGTTCTACAAACTATTATGCCCTGTTGTCTCTGGCACCTCCTCTGCACCTTACTGGCACTTGTACTTACTGTCTGGCTCCTCTCAGCTACTGTTCCCTAGCATAACATGTGCAGCACTGGAGGGAGCAGAGAGATGGATGCGTCTTCAGGGATTGTGGACCAGTGTCATAAGGGGCAGGTAATGGGTAGCCCCCACTGTTTACAGACCCTCCAACATGACCCGTTCCATTCGGTACAAAATGCTCTGCTGCTGGACTTCCTTCTTAATTTATGATTGCAGCAACCTGTGCTGAAACACCCTTCTCATCAATTACCTAGTTCAACACAGGTGGCTGCAATCATAAATTAGGTTGGAAGTCCAGGAACAGAGCATTTTGTACCTAATGGAAGGGGTCATGTTGGAGGGAAGGTTATTCACCCTGGGCGGCAGCATCTATCTCATAGTCTTTAGTACTTCCCTGGTAATTACCATTAGGATATATATACTACACCTGGCGATAGTGCTTTGTTGTTACAATTTGAATACTACACTGCTATATATATTCAGACTAGCCTACTCTCCTGGAATGGCTGGGAGTTTCCTGAATCTCAGGAGAATATTCAATCCTCTCGGAGCTGCCCGCTTCCACCTGGCACTGCTTACTTCACGAGTAAAGTGGGTGGGCCGAGCAACTGATGATCCAATTTCTCTGAATCAGGTCATCACAGCTCCACCCCTGCTTTACAAAGCCGCTAATCTCAGCATTGTATAGTGAAGGCAATGATGATACATTCTGCCCCCCACACCTCCCACCTATGCCAAGCCACGCTAACGACCTGGTTGCCCCCTCCCAGTGGGGACAGCTAGAAAGTTGTCAAGTATTTGTATGTAATCTCTTGCAGTATTAAAATAAGCAGCTTTAAGCATGTAAATAGTATATATACATATATAGTTATTGTATGTATTTATGAATATGTATAGTGTGCCACAGAGATGTAATGTAATGTATATACAGGGGTTTGATGATTGCAGTGGTGACAGTGGGAATATATAGTGGGAGGACTATGAACTATTGCAGTATCCCTGGCAATGAAGGGGTTCCATTGCCAGTTTTTGAAGTGACAGTTGGAGCTGGGAGGGGAGGAGTTAGCCCAGGGGCTCTTCAACTGCTGCTGACCTGAGGAGAGGAGGCTGTGCCTGGTGTTGGAAAGCTTGAAACCAGTGATTGATAGAAGAAAGGACACTGGGGTGAACACTGCTAGACATTAGGGGGAGGATCCGGAGAGTGAGTGCTGCCTATAACTCGGATTTGAGAAATTTGAGAGTCAGCCAATTAGAGGGTCTGAGGCCCAGCCCCCAGGAGGAGTATAGTCAGCGCTGCTGTGCCTGTGGAAGAGACAGAAGGAGACAGAGATAAGTCTAAAATGAGTCCTGCTGACAGGTCTCTATTACAGTAATACTAGCTTTACATACCACATGAGTACAGGACAGCAGTTCAGCAGTCCATAGACTGACATCGCATTGAAGCGGATAGGTGGCACTGTTTGTTGTACTGAGTGCATTAGATACAGGACTACGAGGGTTGTCCAAAAAGTAATGCCTAAATGCTCATAACTCTGAAATAATAAACAACATTTATTGGAATCCAAGATGAAACAAAGAGCCGTCATTGAATTTCAGGAAAAAGAAGGCTGCAGTGCTACAGAAATTCACAGAAGACTGAAAAAAGTGTATGGTGAGCGTACAAATGACTATAGCAATGTCAGAAGGTGGATGAAGCGTTTTCAATCGGGAGAATCGTCCGTGTGTGACAAACCTCGTGGTACCAGACCATCAACTGCAGTGACAGCAGAGAACTGACACAAAGTCGATGCCATGATTCAGAAAGACCGTTGTGTGACCATCAGAGATATCAGTGATGAACTTGAATGTAGCCACGGCACTGTAGAAACATTAATAAATTATTTGGGATATCGTAAAGAGTGTGCTAAATGGGTTCCGAAACAATAAACCAGGGATCATAAGGCCCAGAGGGTGGAAGTGTGCAATGACCTTTTGACCAACTTTGAAACCAACCCTGAGACATTTTTGGAAAATGTCATTACAGCAGATGAGACCTGGGTACTCCTTTATGACCCAGAAACAAAGGCCCAATCAAAGCAATGCAAACACCCAAGTTCACCTAGGCCAAAAAAGTTTAAATCACAGCGATCCGTAAACAAAATCATGGCCACATTCTTCTGAGATTGCCATGGTATTATTCTCATCGATTACTTGGAACCAAACCAATCAATCAACAGTGAGTGATACATTATTACACTTAAGAAGCTGAAAGAAGCCGTCCGTAAAAAAAGGTCAACAATTCCACTGTCAAATGTCATCTTACACCACAATAATGCCAGACCCCACACTTCGATGGCAACATCTGCGGCCATTGCCAAAATGGAGTGGGCAATAATTCCACATCCACCATACAGTCCTGATTTTGCCCCTTCTGACTTTCATTTGTTTGGCTCTCTCAAATACTGTCTACAGGGTCAACATTTTGAAGACATTGAGGTTGTTAAAAACGCCATACGTTCCTGAGTCAAACACCAACCACTGGAATTTTTCCAAAGTGCATTCACAGCTTAGGTTGAGAGGTGGAGAAAATGCTTGAGGGCAGATGATGCATTTTTGAATAGAGTCATTCTGTTACTAAGTCTTCAAAGTATTTTACTGCAAATTTTCAAATCTGTATCTATAATAAAATTTGAGTTGTGAGCATTTAGGCATTACTTTTTGAACAACTCTCATGCATGGGAAGTAAAGTGCTACTACATTCTTTCAAGCCAATACATCAGAGTATTATAGTGAGAGCTTTGTGACAATACAAGAGATATCGATATTGAGTAATTAGTCATACTAACAACCAGCACAGGCTCAGCATTATTATTTTTGCTCTCAGACATCATTGACTCCTGCTTATTGTATTTATATTCGGTCGCAATTGCTAACCCTGCACCAAGGATTATAAGGAATAACTCTACAGGCTGGTGCATATCACTACTAAAGCCCATTGGATGAGAAGAGACTAATTTTAGGAATTCCCTATAAACCTGGATTTTACTACTTAACTGCATGCTGCTCTACTAATATGTGCACCAACAAGAATGGCCATTCACATTGACTAATAAGAACAGCATATGAGAGGGTAATCTCTTTAAAGCTGTAAAGAAAACAGGCTACTGGTTATTGGTATGTAATTTGTATAAAGTAATATTGTGATGATTTCATGCTTAATTGGTAAATGTGTGAATGTTATTCTGAAAATGTTATGACTAATGCATTGCTCATTAACCAAACTCATCTTCTGCAGAATGGAGAGTTGCAGTAAAATAAACTATGTAACCTATTCGTGTGTAATCCTGAGTATAAACATAGATGTTAAATCGAAGTGATTTATTGCTGCTGCATATTTATAAGTGTCATTGGTAGGGTAAAGCTCTGACACATAACCACTACTTAACAGTCAGGGGTGTTCCCAAGTCCACTCCAGTTATAGCATAAGGAAATACAAGACTTGGGTGGAGGCACTAAAGGAAAAGAAATATAGAAAGGTTTATAGTAGCAAGTAAGGGAAAGAGAAAACCTGCTACATATATATTAATTTATAAAGCCTTGAGAATAAGAGTATATAGTAATAATATCGTCCAATATGCACTAGAGATGTGCCGTTCAGTTCTAAAGAAATCCAAATCCACTCGATTTTTAATGATCCAGACAGATCCAAGTCGTGGTTCTGATCACCTAAAGGGGATCCAGATAAATCTAAGTTGCGGTTCTGATCTTCCCGTGGTTCAGAATTTGGATTTTAAATTTTAATTTCGAGTTTTGGATTGCATAAATTACATGATTTTAGCTGTTTTTAAAAACTTTTTAGAATTACATTTTTTTTAAAATAGATCCAAAACAGGAAGTTGAATCCAAAATCACAACCAGAACCAAAACACAGGGGTCAGCACTTAGCACATATCCCTTTGCAAAATAAGAGGAACTGTACAGTTGACCAAAATTGAGAAATAGGGACATTTCCAGAGAGAAATCTGTAAGTTGTCACGGGATGCTCAGGAGGTCCGCGGGGGATCTGGTACTTACTTCTCCAGATGCTCTGGTGGGGTCCGTCCAGTGGCGGTGAAGGCTGCTTGCGGTTAGCGTGGTGTACGGGCAGGTCCCTGAGAGGCAGTGCTGGGTCTCTGGTTTGTTGGAGCTGCTGTGGCTGGGAGTCTGTGCAAATGCTGCCGGGTGCGGGGCGCCACCCTCTTAGATTTGATCACATGGCAGGAAGGAGCTAATCCAGTATAAATGATCACAATGGGCTCTGACAGCCAATCCAGTGCCAGCATTATGTACTTAAGGGTTTCCTGGGAGTCCTCAGGTTGCCAGTGCAATGTCTTACACAGCTAGTCTGTGTGCTAGTTCTCTGTGCTCCTTTGTCTTGTTTTGCCTCCAGTGTTCCAGTTGCAGTACTTAGCTGGAGAATTAGTATGCTGCCTGATCCATTCATAGTACCACTACCAGTGTTCTGCCTGTCTCAGTTCCAGTAGTCTAACCACTACCTGCACTACGAAACAGAGCCTCCTCCACCAGCATCTCCAATCAGCAACAGTACTAGGTACCCAAACCTCAGCGCCTCCGGAGTTGTGCTCTGAATGCCAAGTGGGGTTAAGCTTTTCTTTTTTTCTTGGATCTCCGTCCTCCACATCATCCTGTAAAGGCAGAGACATTCATGTGCAAGTACCCCCTTTGTCCAGCCTCATTCCAATATCAGGAAACAGCTCGCAAGGACTTCCTTGCACTCAGTCCACTTCCCACTCCAGACGTGACATAAGACTGTCGGACTGTCCCTTGATACTACTGTAGATCATTTGGCATCATTGTCATACATTTATATAAATAAACTGATCCTAGACCATAAGGTCACATTATGAAACTGCCAAAAAAAGTGAATGCTTCTATGTGACATCAAATCCAAAATATAAAAACTTTTTAGAATTAAAAAAAATTAAAAATAGATCCAAAACAGGAAGTTGAATCCAAAATCACAACCAGAACCAAAACACAGGGGTCAGCACTTAGCACATATCCCTTTGCAAAATAAGAGGAACTGTGCAGTTGACCAAAATTGAGAAATAGGGACATTTCCAGAGAGATATCTGTAAGTGTTTTTGAGCAATCACTGGAAATTAGAGATGTGTGGGTTCAGTTTTGTTCGGTTCTTATCGCCAAATTATCGCAAGTTCGGATTTCTCTAATTAGCTATCCAAAACACGTAGCAGCCGGATAGCCAATATGATGCTGTTTTTGAGATCCAAACAAATCCGAGTAAATCTGAGTAATACCGAACAGAACATCTCTACTAGAAATCAAAACACATTTCATATTTATTGCATATATAAAAATACATACCCCCTTTCCTTATCTGTATAATGGGATCCCTGTGCAGATTGTCATTATTTCAAAATGTTATTCTCTCTAACTATTTCCATTACCCATAGCATTGCTTTCTACCTTATTAGCAGGTCCTCACATTACAGTACAAGATGTTTGGCAGTAGGTGGCAGCACAATCTTCTATGAACATTTTTATTATTTTTTTGTTAAAATAGACTGAAACAGTCTGGTCCCAGTAGTGACCCAGATGCCTATCTCGTGTCTTTTGACGTGTGACTGAATATGAATGTACTGTATCCCAGGAACACAGAGGTCCAACAATTCTTTGTGTTATATCAATTGACAGTCAGACAAGACCTTCATTCTGTGAGACAGATACAGTATAACTGGTTAGCACATATATTGAATTTTAAAATCAATTATCCAGCTGATTCTACTTAAATACATCAGCTAATCAATACATATGATGCTCTAATTGTTACATGACAATTAGTGTTGCATAGAGAATTGTCATTCTGTGATACAATGCACAATAGTCTGAAGCAGCGATTTATCATGATACTAGTGCAACTTTAAAAATAGATCATTCAAGAATATCAAAAAGAAATTAAAAATGGATTCAATTGTTTGCAGATGCTATGGAGACGTGCTACCGGCTTCACGATGATCCATTGTTGCTGGTACAAAAGTTAGCATTATAAAATAAATTAAAATGTGCTTGCTACACAGGTGTGTAAGTATAAGTATGTATGTAGGTATATACAGTATGGATAAATAGCAAACAATAACCTGTGATAATTGCACTACTTAAAGATAAAAATTAATTTGCTTCAGAGTATATTTATCAAACTTCAACTATATACAAATAAATGAAGCAACTATAAAATATACATAAATTAAAATAATTTACAGGAGAAATGCACAGTCTGCTAAAAAGCAAATAACCTTGGGGGTCATCAAAAGACAAAGGACACTATTTACTAAGCAGTGTTAGGAGACAGAGTGAAAAGTGATAAGAAAGTGATAAGGTGCCAGCCAATCAGCTCCCAACTGTCATTTTTCAAATACAGCCTGTGAGATGGCAGTTGGGAGCTGATTGGCTGGCACCTTATCACTTTCTTATCACTTTTCACTCTGTCTCCTAACACTGCTTAGTAAATAGACCCCTTAGATCCAAATGGTGACAACATATATCACGCATTTTTGCCCTGCAGGTTCTCCACTCCAGTTGTTATTTATTTGTGTTTCCACTCTGTGCAATGCTGGTTATTGCAGAGTGGAAACACAATATATGATCAGTAAAACAACTGGAGTGGAGTGGACCAGCAAGACAACAATTTGTTATAAGTCTTTGTAAGTTCTTTGGGGACTTTTATGACCTTTTTATGACCTTTGAGCATATATTGTGTCACCATTTGGATCCGGAAATCAGAGGGACTATAATTGTGATATAGTTGGATATACCTCCTAACTAATTTGACTTTATACTATTTATATTTTTTTTATGACCCTCAGCTGTTATTCACTGTATCGATTTTGATTGGGCACTCATTTTAATACTTCTGAGCCCAAGGCATTGTGTTTTTTACATATACAGTATGGGCCTGATTGAGAGTTATACGCAAATAAGAGAGCGCTCATTAGAGGTTTTAATTAATTGGCAAAATGCGCATGAACAAAGCAGTGAAACCTTTAACTATGCAAACGCAAAAAATAAATAGCAAATGTGCATATTGTACGTACGCCCAGTCTAGCTGGCGCACAAAGTGAAACACTGTATGTGTGATGGGCATATGTGGTAGCTGAGGCGTGAAATGGGCGGATCAAGGGCGTATAGCAGTAAGCTGTTGTGTCACTAAACAGCGCATGTTTATGGTCATTCGATGCACTTGATCTGAGTAGCAAAGGGCTTAAGGGGCCCATACATCTAGCCGCTATAACAGCAATTCACCTTTCTGCCGATGGCAGGTCGGCAATCTGGAATATTCGACATATTGACAAATTATTATTATTATTATTATTATTATTATTATTATTATTATTATCATTATCATTTATTTATATGGCACCACAAGTGTTCCACAGCACCTTACAAAGTACATAAACAAATAAGTAACCAGCGACTTACAGTACAATACAATACAATACAAAGCAGGACACGGACAAGGATAATAAACATTGCTATATTAACGACCTTTTCACCCAGATAAGCAGCCGAGTGCTAGCTGCCCTAGTGGGGAGTAAAAGATAAATGAAAAAACAGTAGGGAGAAGCACAAGAGGGTAGAGGGCCCTGCTCGAAAGACTGACTGGAAAATGGTCAGAATCGGCAAGTCCGGGAATTTTTACGTTAAATTTCCCCAATCTGACGACGAATCACCGATCATCGATGACTTTGGATCGGATTGTGAATCATCGATCAGATCGGATCGGCAGAATGGGGAATCGTGGTACTGATGTATGGGCCCCTTAACTCAAAGCGTGTTACTAATGTTGACTGATGGATCAACCATCGCTTACCAGAGCACTGCACACAGTTGTTGCAGGTGAGAAACTTTGATGTTTAACTAATATAGTGGATTTTATAAACACTTTTTTTGCACAACAATTTAACTGAGTGTTTTTAAGTTTTAAGTTTGGCAACATGTAACTATTTTTTTGAAGTGTAAATTTAATAATGACTTATGAATTCCTGCATCACAAAAGCCTCATGTGCACACCTGCTTACGTTTAAAAATAAATTACATTATACCATATAGTAGAACTTCCTAAACTCCGTCATTATAGGCCAGATTTTAAGGATATCCATGTTTGAGTCCAGATGGGTAAGTAAAATTGACTGAGGTACTAATCAAGTCACTTGTGCTCAAGCATGTATATCCTTAAAACCTGGACTGTAATGGCGGAGTTTGGGAACCTCTGCCATATAGGAACACATTTCCATCATTTACTGTGTAATTTCAAAATACTTTAATAAACACAAAAGCTAACTTTGTTTGCACTTTTCCAGGCACGTTTTAGCACATTTACATAGTCAAATTTGCATTAATATTAATACTGTATTTCACATGTTCTGTGAGTGTTATTTTGTAGACATTTGTCCACTTTTTAGCAATATTTTAATTATTATATACTAGCTGGGATACCAAGCATTGCCCGGGTTGAAGAATGGAGCTTGAAGCAGAACCATCTCTTGCATTGGGCTTGTTGGGCGGTTGCCCAAGGGCCCGAAGCTTGTAGGGGCCCGCAAACCCGCCCCCCTGCAGCTGCGGCCAGTTGGTAAATTTGTGATATTTTTTTATAAGCCGGCCACTGGTGCACTGTATTCTGATCTAACCTCCCCCATCCCAACCCCCCGTGACGAGTACTTACCTCAGTCCCAGTTTCACTTCATCCACCAGCTTCAGATCAGTCAGACAGAGTCTCTCTGCATGTGTAAGAGATCTGATGGGCATGCAGGATGGTTTAATTTTATTAACCATTTACATTTTTTTACCATGAATGGGTAGGTAGGGGCCCCAGTGCATTGCTTTGCCCAGGGCCCACACTGCTGTTAAGACAACACTGCCTTGAAGTACATCTGCAGCCTTCATTTCTTACATTGCAGACCAACATTGGAGACCATGGCATATGAAAATGTGCTTGGAGGAAATTAGTAACTGTCAGTGCAGGTGCAGTGTGACAGTTGATCTTTTGACTCACTGCTCTTCCATTGGAGCTCTGCCTGCCCCCACTGGTACATATCAGCCTGTGCCTTCAGATTAGTGTAGTTTTAGGCACTGGAAGACATCCTGAGCGAACTTGCTTAAACAAAAATTAAACACAGAGGACCTCATTCAGAGCCGGTCGCACAGAGCGTGCGGTCGGTCTGAATGAGGGGAGGATGTCTTGAATTTTCAAGACGTCCTCCTTTGCAGTGGTAAGGCTGTGGGTTAACACCCACAGCCTTACGACCGCCTAAGGTGATGGTCGCGATGGTCAAGACCATCGTGACCATCGGGGCTTACGACGAGACCCTAGGGTAGGGTCTCCCTTGTCATAAGCCCTGGAGAGCTTCTGGCTTTGTCTGAGCAGGAAGCTCTCCACTGACATCACTAGTGATGTCAGTGGGGCCGCCCCCAAATGGTAGGCGTTCCCATGGGAACGTCCCCGTTTGGGCTGCCACCCCCCGGCCCGCCTTCCAAATGGGGCGAGCTGTCAATCAACATCGACAGCTCGCCCCCTTTGGATCGAGACCTGCTACGACCGGCGCTGTCGGTCGTAGCGGGTCTCATGCATGCGCATGACGGCGACGGCGCCGTCGTGCGCTTGCTCTGTGGGGGCCACCGGGTCTGAATGACCCCCAGAGTCTCCTCGGCCTACTTGGTGGGCAACATATAGACCTCCATGGCCCTGACAAATTTCAAACATAGCCAAAAACCTAATCCTGTTCAAACTACATCATCATGTCAAATTTGGTGGAGCTAGGTACAAAACTCTGGTCGTGCATAAAGGACAAACACACACACAAAAAATAGAAAATAAGGATTTGGAAGTAATCTAAAGTTCCAACTGTCAGTTTTTTCTGACAGTTGGAACTTTAGATTACTCCCAAATCCTCATTTTTTCATTTTTTTTGCCCTGAAATTTGGCATGCAGCACCTAGCGACAGTTCTACTAGTCCATGCCAACTTTTAGCTCAGTAACTCCAATGGCCTTTGAGGTGTAGCCCCTTAAACACCATGCCCTCCCCCAGGAGTTCTCTATTGGAGAATGCAGTTTTTTTCAATTTAGCCTTAATATGAGGGCATGACTGTGCCCTTATAATACAAAAGGAGAACACATTTGTCATACATATGTGAGCAGTGGCGTAAGTAAGGGGGTTGAGTGGGGCACATGCCCTAAGTATTATGACAGGCCCAGCAGAGGGTGGTGCCCCCAGCAAGGCATTGTACCCGCGCCACGCACCCTCCTGCCACCATTGCACCCAGACCGAAGACTTGTCACTCTAATAATGTAATGAGCAGGCATCTATGCCTGCTAGTGCTCACTGTAGGGGGAGCTGCAGCAGAAGCACGCAGCCCCACCCAGGCAGTTATTCCCATCCTGAGAGCTGTCGGGTGACAGAGTGACTCTTCCTTCCCTGGCGAGTATTTGTTTTTTTGGGGGGACGGACTGCAGCATGCAGGGGGTGACTTTTAAAAACAATTGATGCCAGCCATGTGTTTATTTGGCTGGCTGCATTTGTGTGAAAGAGGTGTATGTGTCTGTATCACTGTCTGTGTGTGTATATGTGTCAGTGTCTGTGTATCAGTGTGTATCTGTGTCAGTGTCTATGTGTCAGTGTGTATCTGTGTCAGTGTGTCAGTGTGTGTATCTGTGTCAGTGTTTGTGTATCTGTGTCAGTGTGTGTGTCAATATGTGTGTGTGTGTGTGTATCTGTCAGTGTGTGTGTATCTGTGATGGTGTTCTGAGAGACAACACGGGGGAGGTGATGGTGTGGCTGAGAGCTGACGCTGGGGGAGATGATGGTGTGCTGAGAGATGACACAGGGAGAGAGATGATGGTGTGCTGATAGACTCTGGAGGGAAGGGAGATGATGGTGTTGGTCAAGAGATGACACAGAGGGAAGGTGATTGTGTGGCTGAGAGATGACGCAGCGGGGGAGGCAATGGTGTGGCTGAGAGACGATGCAGGTGGGGAGGCAATGATGTGCTGAGAGATGACACGGGGGGGAGGTGATGGTGTGGCCGAAAGACAACGCAGGAGGAAGATTGTATGGCTGAGAGACGCAGGAGATGAAGGAAGTTACACAGGGGGAACGAGTCTGGTTGAACCACTGTTGTATGATGATGACCTTCTTAATAATTCTACACAAACAGGCATCTTCTGGACAATGTGACCTACATGAAATGTGAAAACTGACTGAAGATGCTGTCCTCCCAAGGAGGATACATTTCTTCAGAGGTCCACATTGTGATAAATCACCAAATAGCTAAGGTGCATATGGAATGGCAAGGAATGATTCTAGAGTGATGAGAAATGGGTGCTGTGTCATGCTGACACACCCCATTTTCAGTTGTCACGCCTTTTTGGTATATGACCATGGCCATTTGTTTGCAGCATGCCTTTGGCGCGCAAATATATTTTGCTATGTATTTGTGTGTGTGTGGGGGGGGGGTCGCCATTCTTCAACTTGCTCTGGGCTCCAAAGATTCTAATTACGCCATTGTGAGTTTAAAAGAGGGACTTCTTGCTCGCTGAAGTCGTGGGGAGGGGGAGTGGCCTGACGGCATGTCACAATTTTCATCACCTTGGGGGCTTCCACCAGGCTCTAAGCCATACTGTGAAGATGGCTTTAGCCATTGTAGCCTATAGGCTACATTCCACAAAATTACCGGAATCCTCTCTGCTAATGACCATCGCACATGCGTGTTCTGAGGACCGCGTATGCGCAGAACGGCTGCTGCCCACGAAGGAAAACTGAAATGATTGCTTTTGCAATTATTCCACTTCTGACATGGATGGAATACTTTTGCAGCCCCTATTTCTGCAGGTTATTAATAGTACATCTGGCCATTCTATAATTCCTCATTGTCACGAATAGAAGAAATAGAACAAGAAATTATAATTATCTTGTCTAAAACCTAATAATTAGTACATTTGCTCCTTTGTCATTTGGCTGCCCCATGTTTTGTTTTGTTTTTTTGCAGCTCCTATGTATCCCCTGTGAATGAATCTTTTCTTACCTATATGATTTCTCTAAGTACAGAAACTGCCAAAGAAGATACTTAGGGGTAAATTTACTAAGATGACAGTTTTTAGAAGTGGAGATGTTGCCCATAGCAACCAATCAGATTCTATATAACATTTAACTAGAACCTTCTAGAAGATAATAGCTAGAATCTGATTGGTTGCTATGGGCAACATCTCCACATCTAAAATCTCTCATCTTAGTAAATTTTCCACTTATACTTAAAAGTGACTTTGTGGTAAACTCTTTATCATTGGTTTTGTCTATTTCAAAACCGATGGTCAACTATGGATATCTCGATCAGATTACAGTCTTAAAAAGATCATTTACTGTGCATTGATTTTGACTGCCATTTGAAATACTACATCATTAGTTACCAGTCAGATTTGAAACCTTATACCATGTCGCGCCTCCCTGACTCTGAGTCCTAGTACCCAGCATGTATAGTAGAGAGAGGAGATGTGCAAAGTGCACTGCTTTTTAACAGGTCTGATAAACAGCACCTTCATATATTAATGTGTCCATGCTCAGAAGGGAAATAGTAGCTCAAATACAAGGTTGTATTTTACAACTTTGTCCCTCTTCCCACCATCTCATCATGTTTCTGTTTAGTTAGAGGAGCATGATCAGCACAAGGCTTCACAAGTACACTCAGCATATTTTATTAACAAAAGATTCTATTTTTTCCATCAATAATATATAGGGCATAATTGTGTTTTAAATTAATTAAACATAAAATTAAAAATGAGTAAAAATAATAAAATGCCATTTTTTTCATTTATTTTCAATAATGCCAAGTGGTCATTTTGTTTTTGTTCTTTTTATCACCAATTTTTTTTATTAAATTAGGTGTCTTTAATTTATTTATTAATTTTCATTTTAGACATTTTTGGTTTTATATTTTTTTATGTTTAGTTTTTTGAATTGTGTTTTTGTTGTTTTGCCAATTATTTTCTCTGCTTTTTCTGCTTTTTGATGTCGTGCTTTGTTTTGGCAGTATCTTCCTCAATATGTTCATGCACTTTTGATCCTAAAAGAAATCATGAGAAATGTAAGTGGAGAATAGCGAAACATGGAATATTCTAGACCCCTCCCACTTCAGTCTATGCACTTACAAATATAATTAATATTAGAAAATAGAGGTATACATCATTCTCTGTATTATGGTGCATACACACGATACGAATGCATGATATGAACGTTAACGATATCGATCTTATTGCTATTGTTCATATCGTGCATTTTTCGGTGCCTCCAACCCACCAACGACCGAGTGGCACGTATGGATGATAAAGATATCGTCCATCGACCATGCATGCAGGCCAACCTGGTCAATATCAACCAGGTTACTATAGGGACCCGCGGCCGTCGTTGGTGGGTTGGTGATGTGCTGGATGATCGATATAGATCATCCAGCACACCCAGAAGACCGTTCAACTATATTGTTATCGTTGACGATCATCCCGTGTGTATGTACTATTAATCTCATTCTATATGGGATTCAAAATGTGCTTTAGTCAGACATTGGTATTTGATTTGGTTCTGTTAGGTAGAGCTAGTACTGCACTGGTGTAGGTCACACACACAGAAAAGGGAAGGTGTTTTCCCAATAACCAAGCCCTGGCTTAGCAGCTGTAGGGGATTAGATTGTGTGCACTGTATGATTTTTTTTAGGGCAGGGATGCTGAACCCAGAGGAATGACACATCTGTGAACCAAAGCAGAGCCATTACTACACATATTGATGTCATGTGTAGTGTTCACTGTAGGATTTTGTTAGGGCATTAGTTATCACTGAGGATGGCACACCAACGCATGCCTCTCTGTGAGGGGCATGGTCTCATGGCATGCCCCACCCCCCCTTTCCATCATTCATACCAGGGAAAGGTAGACACATGATGTTTAAATTAATATAAACATGAGCCATTAACACCCAAACCACAGCATAATGTGGGCCCAGTGTGACCTCTAAAGATACACAAGGGGAACAAATGAAACAAACATATGGATGGAAAATAATTATACAGAGTTGATCTCGCATTTACTACTGTATTACCTGCTCAGTGACATGTGGGAAGGAGCTGCACTCACACTCCTCCTCACCCGGGCAGTAGACATGACACAGTCACACCTGCACTCATGTGAGGGGATCTGCAGAGTGTGACACTAAGCCCGGATTCACGCAGTGACAGCAGGCCTGATGCCAGAGCATGAGGTGATATCACTGCCCACCTACCCCACCAAACAGGCCTATACTACACACCAGGGCCCCTGATTCAAAGCATAGCACACAACAGGGCCCCCAACTCATAGTATGACACGCAGTAACGCCCCTTATAAGTAGGGGTGTGTACCGGACACTTTTCGTGTTTTGTGTTTTGTTATTGGATCTGGATCTTTCTTTGTGTTTTGGATCTGGACTAGTTTTGCCAAAACCACCCTTCCGTGTTTTGGGTTCTGGGTTTTGTGTTTTGGATCTGTATTTTTTTTTTTTTTAAGCATAAAAACAGCTAAAATCACAGAATTTGTTGGTTTCCCTGCTCCTATGCTATTATTAACCTCAATAACATTAGATTCCACTCATTTCCAGTCTATTCTGAACACTTCACACCTCACAATATTGTTTTTAGTCAAAAAGATTGCACAGAGGTAGCTGGATGACTATGCTAAGCGTCACGAGTGGGCGGCACAAACAAGTGGGCCATCTAGGAGTGGCACTGCAGTGGCAGGCAGGATGGCAGTTTGAAAAATTAGGCTCCAAACAGTACATAATGCAAAGAAAAAAGAGGTGCAAGATGGAATTGTCCTTGGGCCCTCCCACCCACCCTTATGTTGTATAAACAGGACATGCACACTTTAACAAACCAATCATTTCAGCGCCAGGGTCTGCCACACGACTGTGGTTGAAATGATTGGTTCGTTTGGGCCCCCACAAAACAAGCTGGCAATTAATCTGTCCCTGCACAAACTGGCTCTACGGAGGCAAGATGTCGTCCTCATCCTGATCATCCACCGATTCCTCACCCTCTTCAGTGTTGTGTACATCCTCATCCTCACAGAGTATTAATTCGTCCCCACTGGAATCCACCACCACAGGTCCCTCTGTACGTTCTGGAGGCTGGTCTCCCTGGAAGAGTTGATAATTAATTTTTATGAACATCATCTTCTCCACATTTTGTGGAAGCAAACTCCTACGCCTTTCACTGACAAGGTCCCGGCTGCACTAAACACTCTTTCGGAGTACACACTGGAGGGGGGGCAACTCAGGTAAAATAGAGCCAGTTTGTACAGGGGCCTCCAAATTGCCTCTTTTTCCTGCCAGTACAGGTACGAACTCTCTAACATGCCTACTTGGATGCTGTTACCGATATAATCCTCCACCATTCTATCAATGGTGACACTATCATATGCAGCGACAGTAGACATTTCAGAAATTGTTGCCAGGTCCTTCAGTCCAGACCAGATGTCCAAACTTGGTCCTGCCTGCCCTGCATCACTGCCAGCGGGTTGCTTAGGATACCTAAGTTGTTTCCTGGCAGCCCCAGTTACGGGAGAAAATGAAGAAGGAGCTGTTGATGTGTCACATTCCACTTCAGCTGACAGTGTTTTCACCAGCAGGTCTTTGCACCTCTGCAGGCTTGTGTCGGCCGGAAAGAGAGACACCACATAGGCTTTAAACCTAGGATTGAGCACGGTGACCAAAATGTAGTGGTCTGATTTCAACAGGTTGACCACCCTGGAATCCTGGCAAAGCGAATGAAGGGCTTCATCCACAACTCCCACATGCCGAGCGGAATCACTCCGTCTTAGCTCCTCTTTCACTTTCTCCAGCTGCTTCTGCAAAAGATTGATGAGGGGATTGACCTGACTCAAGCTGGCAGTGTCTGAACTGACTTCACGTGTGGCAAGTTCGATGGGCTGGAGAACCTTGCACAACATGGAAATCACTCTCCACTGCGCTTGAGTCAGGTGCATACCCCTCCTTTGCCTATGTCATAGGTGGATGTATAGGTTTGAATGGCCTTTACTGCTCCTCCATCCTCTGAAGAATATAGAGGGTTGAGTTCCACTGCGTAACAACCTCTTGCTTCAGGTGATGGTGGGGCAGGTTCAAGAGTGTTTGCTGGCGCTACAGTCTTCGGCACGCAGTCGCTGAATGGCGAAAGTGGCCAGAAATTTTTCGGCCCACCCAAAGCGTCTCCTGCACGCCCCTGTCGTTTTTCAGAAAATTCTGCACCACCAAATTTATTGTCTGAGCAAAACATGGGACATGCTGGAATTTGCTCAGATGTAATGCCCGCACAATATTGGTGGCATTGTCAGATATCACAAATCCCCAGGAGAGTCTAAGTGGGGTAAGCCACTGGGTGATGATTTCCCTCAGTTTCTCTAAGAGGTTGTCAGTGGTGTGCCTCTTACTGAAACCGGTGATACACAGCATAGCCTGCCTTGGAACAAGCTGGCGTTTCTGAGATGCTGCTACTGGTGGCGCTGCTGTTGTTGCTGCGTAAGGTGATACATCTACCCAGTGGGCTGTCACAGTCATATAGTCCTTAGTCTGCCCTGTTCCACTTGTCCACATGTTCGTGGTTAAGTGGACATTGGGTACAACCGCATTTTTTATGACACTGAGGACACTTTATCTGACGTTTCTGTACAGTCTCAGTATCGCCTGCCAAGTGAAGTGGAATCTAAATGGGATTTGGAACTGGGGACACACTACCTCCATCAATTGTCTAAATCCCACTGCACTAATGGCGGATACCAGATGCATGTCTAACACCAACATAGCAGTCAAGGATGACTGCTGTCGTACTTCATCCTCCTCGCTAAGGACTGTTGGAGGGTCAATTGTTTTGTAAAAGTAGTGGTGTTCCTACTTCCTCTCTGGGATGATGAACGACTCCCAGAAGCAACAGCAGCAGCGGCAGCAGTAGGCGTAGCAATGCAGAACCCTCCGGAGGAATCCCGGATAGGAGAGTCAGTCATGCCAGTGACATGGCCTGCAGGACTACTTCCGATCCTGACAAAGGAGGAAAATGGACGAGGAGGGAGTTGACGGTGTGGTTTGCAGGTGCTTGGATACAACAGGACAAAGGGATTTTTTTGTCCCTGGACTGCTTACAGTCTTAGCCAAAGTTTCTGAACTTGACAGTAACTTTTTATGAATGCGCTGCAGGTGACGTATAAGGAAGAATGTTCCTAAGTGGTTAACGTCCCTACCCCTACTTATTTCACCTTTACATATGGTACATATGGCAAGACAGTTGTTGTCCAGATTTGGATAGAAATATTGCCAGACCAAAGAGGTAGAATGTTTGGTCTTCTGCCCAGGCATGAACATGATGGGCTTTTTCATCACATGGACAACAACTGTCTCCCTCGGAGCCTGATTTAAACAAAGCACATCACCATCAGAATCCTCCTCGCCAACTTCCTCCTCAGCGCCAGCTACACCAGTATCCTCATCCTCTTGTACTTCAACAGTGACATCTTCAATTTGCATATCAGCAAGTGGACTGTGGGTGCTCCTTTCAGCACTTGCAGAGGGCGTGAAAATGGTGGAAAGAGCCACCTCTTCCCGTCCAGTGCTGGGAAGGTCAGACATCACAACCGCCACAACACTTGGACTCTCCTTGGGGATTTGTGATATCTTCTTAGAATGCACAGTTCTTCGCTGTGCTTTTGCCAGCTTAACTCATTTGATTTTTGTAGCGGGAGGAGGGCTTCCATCGTCATGTGAAGCTGAACCACTAGTCATGAACATAGGGAAAGACCTTAGCCGTTCCTTGCCACTCCGTGTCATTAATGGCATATTGGCAAGTTTACCTTTCTCCTCAGATCATTTCAATGTTTTTTTTAAGGTCATTTTCCTGAACTTTGTCATTTGGGATTTTGTATGCCCTCTGCTATGACATTGGGCATCGACCTTGGCAGACAACATTGATGGCATTTTATCATCTATGTCATGACTAGTGGCAGCAGCTTCAGCACTAGGAGGAAGTGGTTTTTGATCTTTACCTATTTTATTTTTAGGGGACAAAGGCCCTGATTCAGAGCCGTTCGTTAACAGCAGTACGCTCGTTGCATTCCGATGTTGAGTAACCGCGCATGCGTCGGTGTTACACTGCGCATGTGCGTATGGCAGATTGCGAGATTTTTTTTTGTCTCGTTCGTCAAATAGCGTACAGGAAGTGACATGTCAAATGTGATTGACATAACAGGCCGTTTTTGGGCGTTGACGGGGGTGGAGATGGAAAAACGCAGGCGTGGCGAGGCGTTTTTTGGGCGTACATACATTAACAAATGCGAACGTCAAATGTGTTCGTACCAACTCATACGTCAGTGGATGATCCTCTTTCCCTTCAAAATGCTCGCACAGCTTAGGGGCTGGATAACTCGACCACAGTGGCGATGGCCTTCTCCTCCGTCCCGGCACTCCACGATGTAGCATCGATTAATCACGGCTTGTCAGAAACTCAATTAGTGTTGGATTGAAAACCGGCTTGGTATGTGTTTGGAAAGCAGTTTTTTTGGATAGCACAAAACCGAACGCAGGTGGAAATCATAGCTGCTAATGTCTGGATTACACAATCAATTAGCATACATTTGTGGGGGTGTATTTTGGCCGCAATGTGTTCGTTTTTGGACTATTGTAACAATAATGTCATCATGTTTAGGTTTGGTCCCTCATTTTGTGTTTGCAAGGTGATTTTTCCTACTTAGGTAATGTTTTAAACGTTCCTTAACGAGCCCTTTTTTTTCAATGTGTAATTTTTTAGTTTGAACGTTGTTGGCTTGTGTGCCCGGATTAAATGTAACCCATTTTTACAATAATGTCAGAATACAAAGTCGAACATTTGTGGTAAATTTATTGGTATCCCACAAAAAAAAAATACACATATTTAACTCAAACATTTTTGGCAGTGTTCATTCCACAATATTTATTAATTGTGCAAACAATAATTTTTGGGTAAACGAAAATTCAAAAATTAAAAACAATTCACAAGAAAGGAGAGGGAAGTTTTGGCCAGAAAGGAATATGAGGCAAGCACAGAAGGAGTGTGGGAAAAGTAGCCAATGGTGTCACCGTTTTTTCGCCCATTTGGCTGGGGGAGGGAGGGCGCCAGACCGTGTCCGGGATGTCATCGGGCTGGCCTGTCCAGAGGCAGATGTTGTGGCCTCTGGACTAGGCACAGGGCTAGGCACATTTGGAGGATTGGCTGATGTTGTGCCAGAGGTGGAGGATCCTGATGTTCCGGCAGGAAGGGAGGTCGGCTCCACCATGTGTTGGCGACCAAGCTGCTCTAGGGCAGTGGCGATGCGGATGTTGACCCTGGTATTTTCCGCCAGGGCCTGACCAATGGTCACGTTGGCCGCAGCATTTTGCTCCAGGGCCTCAGCCACCCGTACCAGACTGGCGTCCATCCTCTGCAGAATCTCCGTATGAAAATCCGATTTAAAATTGAGTTCTGTGAGGAGGGACACTGCCTGCGAGGGGGATTGCCCTGGACTGGCTTCTGCAGGGTCCTCAGCCGGATGTACTGGTTCCTCCCCTGCAGAGCCAGCTGAAATTCTGCGGCCAAGGCTCCCCTCTGGAGCACACTCATCCGCCTGTGTCTCTGTTGGAAAAATGAGAAAAGACTCACATTAGAATCTACATATTGGCACAATAACATCTCAGAGTTGGTGACATCACAACATTTACCTGGGACAACATGAGGAGCCGCAAAGTCTGGCATGTCCGTATCCATGTTGGACACGCCAAACACCTCCACAGGCTGCACACACCCCTGTGCCAGCTCTTCTAAATCAGTCAACTCCAATGACACAGGGGTGGGACCCCCACCTGTCCCCCTTGCATGCCTAGTCCTGTCTGCCAGTTTTTGCTTCAGGCAATATTTGAAGTCGGCCCATCTGTGGGATGAAATTGGTTTTGGGGTGGTCAAGTGTTTACTTACCGCCGTTTGACATCCCGGGCTAGATGGACATAATCACCCACCCTATTGACATCCACGGCTACCTCTTCCCACATTCTCCACTTCTGGCTAGCACTCATATTCCTGTCTGCCTGTGGCAGGATGTCCACACATTTCTGAATCAAAACCTCCATCTCCTTTCTTGTGCATTGTGGCTGCCTTTTTGGCAGCTTTGCCCGGAATACTGGGCCCAGCAGCCTCTTCCATGTCATCCTCCTAACCTATGTGTGTAATTTTGGAGTATTGTCAACTTCACAACTTGCACAATATTATGTTTCTAATTAATCATTGAGTCAAAATGCATGAAATACTTACCGCCTGACTGTTGTCCATTGTTTCCCTGGTCTGTAGCCATGTGTGAGCTTCAAACAAGAAATACACCAAAATTGTGTTTTTGTCTCGTGACGTATTTATACATGCGTCCTTATTTTGCGGCCGCATCATTGATTGTGCGTTCCTATGATCCCTCCTTAATTTGTGCGGGAAACGAAACACTATTTATGGCTTGGGGCGTCTCGAATCGAGGTGGTGTTTTTTGAATGTTGGAGGTTACGTTGGTTGGAGTTGATTGTTGGCTGGTGTAGGAGATAGCGTTTTTTGAAGTTTTTTTTTTGGATTTATTCTTTTTTTGATTTCCGTTCGTTTTTTTTCCCTTTTAATTTTTTTGGTCGTTTCCAGTTTTGGTAAGTTTGGGGAAGTCTAACTTTGGGTCAATTTGTCTCTCATTCTGGTGTCGATTTTTCTAATAAGTTTTTCCCGTCATTTCATCTCTCTTACGTTTTATTTTGGCTCTGCCCCAAACACATTTTGTTCCGGATTCTTATATATTATCTCTTGGTAAGTTCATTTGTTAAACTGTTTTGGAAATGTTCTTGTTTGTCTTTACGCAACTTTGGTTGGCCTTACACATGTAACGTTTGTTTCTGCAAAATCGAACTCTGTGTTTTTTAAATTTTTATTTACGCGGCGTTGTTGTAACTTGTATTAGCAAACTAATTAGCGCATTTTTACTACTTACTATTGTGACTTGTATTTGCGAACTAATTAGCGCATTTTTACTACTTACTATTGTGACTTGTATTAGCGAACTAATTAGCGCATTTTTACTACTTAGTATTGTGACTTGTATTAGCGAACTAATTAGCGCATTTTTACTTCTTACTATTGTGACTTGTATTTGCGAACTAATTAGCGCATTTTTACTACTTACTATTGTGACTTGTATTAGCGAACTAATTAGCGCATTTTTACTACTTACTATTGTGACTTGTATTAGCGAACTAATTAGCGCATTTTTACTACTTACTATTGTGACTTGTATTTACGAACTAATTAGCGCTTTGTGAAATGTTTATTCATCCCTTAAAATTGTTTGTGTTTTTTCGGGAGCATTGGTTGCTTACATTTGGCCTCAATTTGACGTAGTGTGCGCAACGTCGTTTTGCTCTTTGCCCAAATGTGTGTGTGTCCCCTTTTCTGTTTTTTCTTGCTTAAATTTTTGAAAATGACATGGCCAGCATAAAATGATGTATATTTTTGTTGTGATTATTTGCTGTTACAACATATCATGACAATACCCCGGCATGTAAGCATCAATGGATGGTATTTTCAAGCTAAGTAAAATTTATTTTTAATGGGTGGGGTAAAAGCCTGACATTCCAATGTTTCCATTTCAGGTTGATATGGGTCGGATTGTTCTGGCCCTGCTCCCGGAAGCCGACCAACCTCAATCTCGTCCCAGGCGTAGGCATCGTAGGCGTGCAAGGCCCCAGATATTTCGAACACGTGTCACCCTTTTTGGAATGCCAGATGATGAGGTTTTAAGACGATACCGTCTTCCTCCAAAAATCATCATAGACACTCTCTCATTAATAGAGAGTGATCTTGAGCGGCAAATTGACAGTCCTACAGCAATTCCACCACTTACGCAATTTATGGCGGTGTTACATTTCTGTGCCTTAGGATCGTTCCAAACAACGGTGGGAATAGTGGCGGGCATCTCACAATCCTCCTTTTCCCGGATCCTGAGGGCAGTGATGGAGGCACTTTTCAAGCACCTCCATCATTTTATTCAAATGCCTTTGGATATGGGTGCCCTTAGTGTGGCCAAGGCCAATTTTTACCAAATAGCTGGCTTCCTACACATCATAGGGGTTGTGAATGGTACTCACATACCACTTCAGCCTCCAGCACGGCTGGAGGCAATATTTAGAAACCGGAAACACTATCACTCCCTCAATGTAATGGTGGTATGTGATGCCTCCCTCCAGATCCTGTCCCTGAAAGCAAAATTACCAGGAAGTGCACATGACTCCTTCGTCATCCGGCAATCAGGGATATGGCACAAATTAACCAACCTACAAGCTGGTGATGCGTGGCTTCTGGGTAAGTGGAGACCTTTAGTACATAACAATGTTAAGCTTCATACAGAGTGAGCCTGATGTTGACTATTCTTTTTCACAGGAGACAGTGGCTACCCTTGCACGCCCTGGCTGCTCACTCCTTATTTGGCTCCCACACCAGGGCCACAAAGTGAGTATAATTCCGCACTTACAGCCACCAGGCAAGTGGTGGAGTGCTGTATCTGCCTTTTAAAAGGCCGATTCAGATGCCTCCACCGCTCTGGTGGCGAACTCATGTATTTGCCGGATATGGTTTCGAAAATTGTGGTCCTGTGTGGGATATTTCACAACATCGCCATAAGGAGTGGTGTCTCAATGCAGCCAGAGGATGCCTTACCTGAGGATGGCCCCCCCGAGGTTGGTCGGAGGTCAGTATGTGGGGGGGCCATACGCGATGATGTGGTGGCCAGATTTTTTAGGTAATTATTGGAAAAAAAACAGTGTTGATACCTAATGTGGTTGGGTTTGTTTGAGAACATCTAATTTTTTGATAATTTTTTTCTCCATCTTCTGTTTTTTAACATAATCTTTGGCACTCCAATGATGACTACTTCCTCCTACCCTTACAAAACCTGTATGTGGACATTTTGGGGATATATTCTGGAACCCTTATTGCAACGCCATATTTGTGGAATCATGTTGGCATGGTCCTTCGTCAACCAGTTCTTGATTTTTTGTTTTGTGATGTGGTTTTTTTGGTATGTGTTGTATTTGAGATTATCACTGTGTGTTTTGTTTGTGAGTGACCACTTTGATTTTTCAGTTATGTTGATAATAAATGTTTTGAGAGTGAAATGTTGTACCTTTTTTGGAACGTTACCAGCAAGTGTAACCAGGTTCACACACGTTACATTTGACTAAGGGGTAATCCAGTACTGACGACAGTTGAGCTAAAATTAAATTTTTTTTCAGGGTCCAAACCAACACCAAAAGGAAGCCTGTACAATCATTTTGCTTCGTAAGATTGGCCTAAGCAGCTTGCACACCAACTAGGAACCTGTAAAATGTAGAAATATCTAATTGTGACTACACCAAAAAAGGGAAATCAGATTGTTACTGTTAGGTGTTTCTTGTGGCTGTTTAACATAAAAATACAACACACACTCTTAGTGTAAAAAAATGGAAATCCTTGCAGGAACAGTCTACTTATGTCAGGGTAAACAATCTGTGCTTTAGAAAAAATGAATGAGCCAGAATGTTACTTCAAAAATAACAATTTATTTACATAATGGGCCAAAAAAAAACAACTAATCCCTAAGGAGGACCGACATACGGTCAAGGACCACCAGCACCCCGATGATATTGTTGTGCATCTGGGCCACACAGGCGGATAATTCGGCCCGACGCCTCTGTTCCTCTGTGGGTGAGAAAAGTGTGGGGATTAATACAACAATAGTGAAACCACATTAAATAAAAGCCAAAACCAAACTCTACCAAAAACAAAAAAAAAAAACTGCATTAAAACTCATCAAACTAAAATGGTGTAGGCCAAAAATACAAGGCCTATGTACAAATTCCGACAGGTGTGATATGTGTATGTGGAAAACAGCAGTAACAGGTAAAGGCAATCACCAAAATCCCCAAAAGTTTAGCCAAAAACCCAAAAAAAGGAACCACCCATGATTACATACAGTTTGTGTCGATAAAAAAACGCAAAAAAAAACATACCGGAAGACCCAACGCCAGCTACGGAAGGCCCTCCATCGTCCTCCTCGGAGGTGGCTCCATTCCCCAAAGATCGGGGCGGGGTAATGACCGACTCCGGGGAGGGGGTCATTCTAAGAGGGGTGGTTGGAGGAGAGGGGGAATTGGGTCGGAGGGGAAGGAGGCCCGAAATTCAGGCTGAGGGTCTAGGAAGGCTGGGGAGGAGTGGGGAATAGGGGAATGACTGGAGTTGGAGTGTTGGCTGGGGATTGGGGAGAGTGGCCGTGATCGACATCTGGCCGGACGCTGACGGCGTAGTCTTCGCTGGGCCCCTAAAAGATGTGAAACAAATTGTGGTTAGTTTCAACATAAATCCGCGCCACAAAACAATTTCAAATCCACCCCAAAAAAAACCAAAAAAGCAGATATGAGGAGAATGAATAAATATGAAATACAGGGAAAACATGGCCGTGCAGATATGAGGAGAATGAATAAATATGAAATACAGGGAAAACATGACCATGCAGATATGAGGAGAATGAATAAATATGAAATACAGGGAAAACATGGCCATGCAGATATGAGGAGAAAGAATAAATATGAAATACAGGGAAAGCATGCACACGCAGTTAGGGCCACAAAGACAAACATGAAAACCACAATCCATAAAACGTACTTTCTGCGATCTGCATGCGAAAGCATGCCAGCAAGCGGGGCGTCCGCCGTTGCAGGTCTGACCACCTGCGCTCCAGCTGCCCGATATGGCGGCGTGAGCCGAAGGAGCGCAGGCGGGCCCGTACTTCCACATATGCGGAACGCTTCTCGCGGTTGGTGATGGGTGGAGGCTGGCTGGTGATCCGCCTATCCTTGACCTCCGTAAGCACCAGCGCCTGGTGAATGCGGAGGCTTCATGATGGCAATGGTGTTTTTCATAAAAATAATTTTTGATAAAGTGCACCCAAATTTTATGATTGGCTAATGTATTTGGGAAATTAACAGGAGCAATTCTATTGGTTAGTGTATGAGTCATGTGTTCGACAGGGCCAGAAATCTGTTGAGACTTATGATAGGCTTGATGCAGTGATATGCGTAAGCAAATTTACATAAAGAAATGAACTCCGGGAAATATGCGGCCTGAAAAACAAACAGAACAATTATTTAATTGAGGCTAACATGTATTTTGACAATTAAAAGCGAATGTTTAAGCCGTACGTATTCTGCGGGTAAACACAAACACGGACATGAATAAAGTTTATTGCATTGTGTAAAATAAAAACAAAAAAAAACCAATTAAGCTAATTGATATATTGATTGGCATGTTACGATTGAGGGAGGTAGGCAGAATAAACGAGCAGTTAATCGAAATCTGACAGTCCAACTTCCGGGTAGTACTAGTGCGTGCGTTCCCTTCAAGCCACTTCGGGGATGTACGCTCGCTATTTGGCACGCTCGTTAGTTAGAGGAGGGGTCGCCTGAGTTTGGGGAGGATGTTTGGCTGCGAGCGAAAATACGAGCGTGTGCTTGAATTTAAATATTTTTTTATGTACGCCGAACGTACGAACGGTCACTTGCGTCCGGGTCTGAATGAGGGCCAAAGTTTGGTCCTCCATTTATGTTAGATTGATATATACGTGCGGCTAAGGCGCACACATACACAGAAAAGAAGATTTTTTTTTTTGGAGTGCACTTTGGGGATTACACCACCCTTTAAGAGATGAGCCAGCCGGCCCTTTACCTATGGGACACAGGCGCACGCTTGGCGCTGCTCCTTTGTTGATGCACGTGCAACCACAGTGCACACAATTCACAAATAGAAAATATTTTTTTATTTTTGTTGGAGTGCACTTTGTGGGTTGCACCACCCTTTAAGAGATGAGCCAGCCGGCCCTTTAATTATGGGACATAGGCGCACGCTTGGCGTTGCTCCTTTGTTGATGCTTGTACAGCAACAGTGCACACAATTCACAAACACAGAAAATATTTTTTTATTTTTGTTGGAGTGCCCTTTTAAGGAGTTACACCACCCTTTAAGAGATGAGCCAGCCGACCCTTTACTTATGGGACACAGGCGCACGCTTGGCGCTGCTCCTTTGTTGATGCACGTGCAACTACAGTGCACACAATTCACAAACACAGAAAATAATTTTTTATTTTTGTTGGAGTGCACTTTGGGAGTTACATGACCCTTTAAGAGATGAGCCAGCCAGCCCTTTACTTTTGACACAGGTGCACGCTTGGCACTACAGTACTTTGTTGATGCACGTGCGGCTACTGCGCACACAATTCACAAACACAGAAAAATTTTTTTTTTTTTTGGAGTGCACTTTGGGGGTTACAGCACTCTTTAACAGACAAGCCAGCCAGCCCTTGATGAATGACACAGGTGCACGCTTAGTGCTACTTTGTTGATGCATGTGCGGCTACTGCGCACACAATTCACAAATACAGAATTTTTTTAAATTTGTTTGGAGTGCACTTTGGGCGAGCACCCCTGATTGAAAGATCACCCCCTGGACAACACTACAGCACCCCTTTAGGACTACAGCCTTTATGGACCACTGCACAACACAGTCCAGCCAGCCCCTATAGAGTTTGGAGTGGACACAGGGCCTGATTCAGAGCCGGACGCTCTGACAGATAGCTTGCTCTGAATCAGGGCCGGCCTTCTGTTTTTTTAGAGCGGCCTCCTGGCCACTCGCATAGCTATGGGTGACCACCCACAGCTATAGCGAGTGGCCAGGAAGATGGTCGCAATGGTCAAGACCATCACAACCATCGGGCTTGTGACAAGACTCTTGTGGTAGGGTCTCCTGGCCGCAAGCCCTAGAGTGCTATCCAATGGGAATGCCTCCGTATGGCCAGCCACGCCCCCGGCACGCCCACCAAGGGGGGCATGCTGTCACTCAACATCGACAGCACGCCCCCTTTGGTACGAGATCCGGAGTGACGGCTTGCCCGTCGCTATCTTGGTCTCGCGCATGTGCACAACGGAGCCGGCTCCATCGTGCGCATGCGCACTGGGCCACCATCGACCCGCTTGCGAGCGCTCAGCACTCGCGAGCGGGTCTGAATCTGGCCCACAGCCCCTATGGACAACTGACTGCACAACACAGCCCAGCCAGCCCCTATGACAACAGCACAACACAGCCCAGCCAGCCCCAATGGACACCAGCAGCACATCACAGCCCAGTCAGCCCCTATGTATAGGGAAAAAAACAAAAATGAAGGTAGCGCTAATATTTACAGATCCTATAGGTATCGCTTTTAGAGGAGGAAAGAAGGGGGCTCACCTTCCCTGATAGATATAGTGGATAAAAGAAAAACCTCTAGCGCATCCTATAGATACTAAATAAATGAAATAAGCAGTGATAATTATAATGCAGGTTTATTGATCATGCTAACTATTTAAAAAACACTGACTTACAACACGTAACAGATAACATAGAACTGTAGGACATACTAACATATAGAGTAGAGAAATAAAATAAAATAAAATAGAATAAAAAAGGGGGATGCAGACACGCTAAATAGCGAATTATTCTGGTCCCTATTCAGGATCAATATCCAGGAAGTTTCCTTTGGTAGTGAAATGTCTTTAATTCAACACATGTAGTCCAAAAATTAAATCCAAGCAGGGGGCGATCAGTTGAAAAGTTTGCCGGCAAACTAAAGGGTACCTGATAAACTGCAGTATAACGTCCAGGTCCCCCTCCACTGTCATCAACGCGTTTCACCTGTCATTAGGCTTCCTCAGGATGGTGTGTGGGTCTCACTTCTGCCGCCTTATATACCTGCTTGATTGTCGCTCTCCGCCCAGCCGTACTACGTGTACTTCCGGTCGGCGGGCCGTCACATCCGGTTACGTCATATCCGGTTATCTCTTTGTTTTTCGTCTGGAATCATACCTCTTTCTATATATTTGGTTAATGTAGTGCTCTCCCACCAATGTCTAATTTCTCTACTTTCCAATTTCTCTAGATTCGTATAAAGGTCACAAAAAG
Source organism: Taudactylus pleione (assembly GCA_031769625.1). Classification (NCBI taxonomy): domain Eukaryota; kingdom Metazoa; phylum Chordata; class Amphibia; order Anura; family Myobatrachidae; genus Taudactylus; species Taudactylus pleione. The sequence continues at coordinate 8,058,556 of JAUIMM010000063.1, forward strand.
TTTCCTCTGACACCACTGTGTCTGCATGATTCTTGGTGTCTATCTTTTTGCCAAATAATTCTAATTGTTTAAAGCGTTCTTCTCGGCTATATGCCATTCTGGAAAAATATAATACTGCTGCTAAACCTTCAGTGGTGAGCTTATGAAATATGTATAGGGAAAAAAACAAAAATGAAGGTAGCGCTAATATTTACAGATCCTATAGGTATCACTTTTAGAGGAGGAAAAAAGGGGGCTCACCTTCCCTGATAGATATAGTGGATAAAAGAAAAACCTCTAGCGCATCCTATAGATACTAAATAAATGAAATAAGCAGTGATAATTATAATGCAGGTTTATTGATCATGCTAACTATTTAAAAAACACTGACTTACAACACGTAACAGATAACATAGAACTGTAGGACATACTAACATATAGAGTAGAGAAATAAAATAAAATAAAATAGAATAAAAAAGGGGGATGCAGACACGCTAAATAGCGAATTATTCTGGTCCCTATTCAGGATCAATATCCAGGAAGTTTCCTTTGGTAGTGAAATGTCTTTAATTCAACACATGTAGTCCAAAAATTAAATCCAAGCAGGGGGCGATCAGTTGAAAAGTTTGCCGGCAAAATAAAGAAAAAAAAAAAAAAAAAATTCCATGGAGAGGAGGGAATCTTAATGATATTCTGCTAAAAGAGGAAACAAAGTTGATTTTTGAATTAGGTACATTACAGCCTAGGGGCCTTAATATTGATTTTGACTTGGCACCTTTCCTGAAAACTTGAGGATGAACTCAGATCATTGACCTCTAAACTATCAGAGGTATCTCCTTTATACTAAACTAGGAGCCCATCTGTAGTTATGTATGTGTTTGTGATGTCCGATGTTATATGTATCTTCCTTGTTATTTTCCTTTATTTTATTTTCATTTTAAATTTTTATTTTCTATTTGTTTTTTATTTTCTTTTATATATATATATTTTATTTATTTTAATTTTATTTTCAGTATTTTTATCAATCCACCTATACTCTTGACTAACATGAATTTGGAAAATAACTTTGAATTATCACGGTTTTCATTTTGATCAAATATGGACGTCCATTGTATCCTATTGAGAGTAGGAACAAATGTGATGAATACTATCAAAGGGACTCCCTTAAAAGACGGACAACATACAACTGCACGTGGCCATCTTGGTTCCTGGCAACTCCCAAACGGGAAGTGACGATATCGGAGGGAACGTACACAGATGACCACGCGGGAGAACCAGGTGATCGGCGCATCCTGACTGAACAGGAAGTGACGGTGAAGCCTGGATCACATGGATCAGAGGTGCAGAACGAATGGCCAGATGAAAAACAAAGAGATAACCGGATATGACGTAACCGGATGTGACGGCCCGCCGACCGGAAGTACACGTAGTACGGCTGGGCGGAGAGCGACAATCAAGCAGGTATATAAGGCGGCAGAAGTGAGACCCACACACCATCCTGAGGAAGCCTAATGACAGGTGAAATGCGTTGATGACAGTGGAGGGGGACCTGGACGTTATACTGCAGTTTATCAGGTACCCTTTAGTTTGCCGGCAAACTTTTCAACTGATCGCCCCCTGCTTGGATTTAATTTTTGGACTACATGTGTTGAATTAAAGACATTTCACTACCAAAGGAAACTTCCTGGATATTGATCCTGAATAGGGACCAGAATAATTTAGCGTGTCTGCATCCCCCTTTTTTATTCTATTTTATTTTATTTTATTTCTCTACTCTATATGTTAGTATGTCCTACAGTTCTATGTTATCTGTTACGTGTTGTAAGTCAGTGTTTTTTAAATAGTTAGCATGATCAATAAACCTGCATTATAATTATCACTGCTTATTTCATTTATTTAGTATCTATAGGATGCGCTAGAGGTTTTTCTTTTATCCAGTCAGCCCCTATGGACTGAGTGGACACAGGGCCTGATTCAGAGCCGCTCGTAAGCGGCCGCTCGTTCGTTCCGAGCGACGTTTGCCCAACTGCGTATGCATACGGATCGTAATACGCATGCGCGAACCAGTCATTTCTGCCGAAAATCAGTTGTTGGCTAAATAGCGAATGCCTGCTAATATGAGTGACAGGAGGAGGCGTATGTGGGTGGTAACAGGGGAAGGTGCTTGAAAACGGGGAGTGGAGATCAGAACGCAGGCGTGCTTATAGGTCAAAATGGGCGTTTTATGGGTGTGCATAATTAAAACAACAGCATCACTGACCACGTCACTGGGTTATTTTATAGTCAGAACTGCTTGCAAATTTGTGGTAGGAAAAACCAACCACAAGAATAGCGAACAGTTCATACGCTGGTCGATGTACTCGATTAATCTAGTAAATAGTGGACATGACGTAGGATGCGAGCGGCCAGGGGGCGTGGTTATCCAAAAAACATCCGCAAGTTTTGCTCGCTCATTCAGACATAGTGGCATGACCAGACCGCAAAGAGCGAACGGTTCATTTGAATAGCCACCCCTTTTTTTGGAACGAACAACCGCAAATAGCGACCGGCTCTGAATCAGGGCCACAGTCCCTATGGACAACAGCAGCACAACACAGCCCAGCCAGCCCTAGTTCCCACCCTCACTTTTCACTGACCACAGCCGAAGTGAAAAATGACGTGGGGACCTTTTATAGAATCCAAAACCCACGAGATCCAGAAGGCAGGATGATGATGTTTTGCCTTGATTTCAGTTCAGAGTCAGGCGGGAAAACCTGAGCCAGACTCGGTTCCCGACTCGGATTGGGAGGGGCTCAGTGGGGTTCGGATTTCAGAAATCCGAACCTGGTCATCCCTACTTATAAGACATTATGCCACACACAATAAATGCCCCTTGTAAGACATTATACCACACACAGTAATGCCCCTTATTAGACATTATGCCACATGGTAATGCCACTTATAAGACATGCCACACATAGTAATGCCCCTTATAAAGTCACAAAATATAGGGCCTGATTCAGACCTGGTCGCAAGCGCTGAGCACTCGCAACCGGGTTGATGGTGGCCCAGAGCGCATGCGCATGACGGAGCCGGCTCCATCATGCGCATGCACGAGACCCGGATAGCTCCGGGTAATCCGTCGCTCCGGGTCTCGCACCAAAGGGGGCGTGATGTCAATGTTGAGTGACAGCACGCCCCGTTTGGTGGGCGGGCTGGGGGGTTGGCTGACCAGACGGAGGCTTTCCCATGAGAACGCCTACCATTTGGGGGCGGCCGAAAGCTCTCTGGGGCTTGCAGCCACAAGACCCTACCACAAGGGTCTCGTCGCAAACCCGATGGACGTGATGGTCTTGACCATCGCGACCATCATCCTGGCCGTTCGCATTAGCTGTGGGTCTCGCGCATGCGCACGACAGAGCTGGCTCTGTCGTGCACATGTGCACTGGCCCACCATCGACCTGGTTGCGAGCGCACAGTGCTTGCGACCGGGTCTGAATCAGGCCCTTAGTTCCATCCAAGCGGTGACAGTGCTGTGCAGCGTGGAATACAAACTAGGGGTGTGCGGGTTCGGATTTCTGAAATTCGAACCCCCCCGAGCCCCCCCGATCCGAGGCCGATCTGAGTCAGGCTCGACTCTTCCCGCCTGACTCGGATCTGAAATCGAGGCAAAACGTCATCATCCCGCCTTCCAGGGTCTCGCGGGTTTTGGATCCAATATAAGGTACCCGCGTTGGCACCATTTTCTCACTTGGCTATGGACAGTGAAGAGGGAGGGTGGGAGTTAGGGCTGGCTGGGCTGTGTAGTGTAGTGTTGTAGTGTAGTGTAGTGTAGTGTAGTGCAGTGCAGTGCAGTGTAGTGTTGTGCTGTGCTGTGCTGTGCTGCGCTGTGCTGCTGTTGTCCATAGGGGCTGTGTCCACTACTTCAAAGTCCATAGGGGCTGGCTGGACTGTGTTGTGCAGTCAGTTGTCCATAGGGGCTGTGTCCACTGCAAAGTCCTGTGCAGTGTCCCAGTCCTAAAGGGGTGCTGTAGTGATGTCCAGGGGGTGCTCTGTCCGTCAGGGGTGCTCCCCCCAAAGTGCAAAAAAATATATATTTTTTCTGTGTTTGTGAATTGTGTGCACTGTGGCTGCACGTGCATCAACAAAGGAGCAGCGCCAAGCGTGCGCCTGTGTCCCATAAGTAAAAGGCCGGCTAGCTTGTCCATTAAATGGTGCTGTAACACCCAAAGGGCACTCCAAACAAAAAAAAAATATATTTTTTTGTGTTTGTGAATTGTGTGCGCAGTAGCCGCACGTGCATCAACAAAGTAGTGCCAAGCGTGCGCCTGTGTCCCATAAATAAAGGGCCAGCTGGATTGACCACTAAAGGGTGCTGTAACCCCCAAAGGGCACTCCAAACAAAAAAAAAATATAAATTTTTTTGTGTTTGTGAATTGTGTGCGCAGTAGCCGCACGTGCATCAACAAAGTAGTGGCAAGAGTGCGCCTGTGTCCCATAAATAAAGGGCCGGATGGATTGACCGCTAAAGGGTGCTGTAACCCCCAAAAGGCACTCCAAACAAAATAAAAAAAAATATTTTTTTGTGTTTGTGAATTGTGTGCGCAGTAGCCTCACGTGCATCAACAAAGTAGTGCCAAGCGTGCACCTGTGTCCCATAAAAAAAGGGCCGGCTGGATTTACCGCTAAAGGGTGCTGTAACCCCCAAAGTACACTCCAAACAAAAAAATATATATTTTCTGTGTTTGTGAATAGTGTGCACTGTAGCCGCACGTGCATCAACAAAGGAGCAGCGCCAAGCGTGCGCCTGTGTCCCATAAGTAAAGGGCCGGCTGGCTTGTCCGTTAAAGGGTGCTGTAACCCCTGAAGTAGACTCCAAACAAAATAAAAAAATATTTTCTGTGTTTGTGAATTGTGTGCACTGTAGCCGCACGTGCATCAACAAAGGAGCAGCGCCAAGCGTGCGCCTGTGCCCCATAAGTAAAGAGCCGGCTGGCTCATTTCTTAAAGGGTGGTGTAACCCACAAAGTGCACTACTCTCCAGCAAAAATAAAAAAATATTTTCCGTGTTTGTGTGCGCCTTAGCCGCACGTATATATCAATATAACATAAATGGAGGACCAAACTTTCTCCGATAAAAATAAAATAAGGAAAGATCAAGAACCACTTCCTCCTAGTGCTGTTGCTGCTGCTGGGAGTTGTTCATCATCCCAGAGAGGAAGTAGGAACACCACTACTTTTACTAAACAATTGACCCTCCAACAGTCCCTAGCGAGGAGGATGAAGTACGACAGCAGTCATCCTGAAGCAAAACGTATAACTGAGGCCTTGACTGCTATGTTGGTGTTAGACGTGCGTCCGGTATCCACCATTAGTGCAGTGGGATTTAGACAATTGATGGAGGTAGTGTGTCCCCGGTTCCAAATTCACATCTAGATTCCACCTGCATCATCAAAGCAGCAGCGACAAGCGTGCGTCTGTCTGTTAAAGGGTGATGTAACCCTCAAAGTGCGCTCCACAAACAATAAAAAAATTCTTCTTTTTTTTCTGTCTTTGTGAAATGTGTGGGCTGTAGCCGCACCTGCATCCTTAAAGCAGCAGCGACAAGCGTGTGTCTGTCTGTTAAAGGGTGGTGTAACCCTCAAAGTGCGCTCCACAAACAATAAAAAAATTCTTCTTTTTTTTCTGTCTTTGTGAAATGTGTGGGCTGTAGCCGCACCTGCATCCTTAAAGCAGCAGCGACAAGCGTGCGTCTGTCTGTTAAAGGGTGGTGTAACCCTCAAAGTGCGCTCCACAAACAATAAAAAAATTATTCTATTTTTCCCTGTCTTTGTGAATTGTGTGGGCTGTTGCCGCACCTGCATTCTCAAAGCAGCAGCGACAAGCGTGCGTCTGTCTGTTAAAGGGTGGTGTAACCCTCAAAGTGCGCTCCACAAACAATAAAAAAATTCTTCTTTTTTTTCCTGTCTTTGTGAATTGTGTGGGCTGTAGCCGCACCTGCATCCTCAAAGCAACAGCCACAAGCGTGCGTCTGTCTGTTAAAGGAGTACATCGGTGACAGCATCCAAGTAGGCATGTCAGACAGTCCGTACATGTATTGGCAGGAAAAAGAGGCAATTTGGAGGCCCCTGTACAAACTGGCTCTATTTTACCTGAGTTGCCCCCCCTCCAGTGTGCATTCCGAAAGAGTGTTTAGTGCAGCCGGGAACCTTGTCAGCAAAAGGCGTAGGAGGTTGCTTCCACAAAGGAATCGGTGAATGAGGAGGATGAGGACGACATCTTGCCTCCGTAGAGCCAGTTTGTGCAGGGCCAGATTAATTGCCAGCTTGTTTTGTGGGGGCCCAAAAGAACCAATCATTTCAGCCACAGTTGTGTGGCAGACCCTGGCGCTGAAATGATTGGTTTGTTAAAGTGTGCATGTCCTGTTTATACAACATAAGGGTGGGTGGGAGAGCCCAAGGACAATTCCATCTTGCACCTCTTTTTTTTCTTTGCATTATGTACTGTTTGGGGCCTAGTTTTTCAAACTGCCATCCTGTCTGCCACTGCAGTGTCACTCCTAGATGGGTCACGTGTTTGTGCCGCCCACTCGTGTCGCTTAGCATAGTCATCCATCTACCTCGATGCAACCTTTTGGACATAAAAACACTATTGTGAGGTGTGAGGTGTTCAGAATAAACTGGAAATGAGTGGAAATTAAGGTTTTTGAGGTTAATAATAGCATAGGAGCAGAAAAATCAACACATTCTGTGATTTTAGCTGGTTTTATGCTTTTTTTTTAAAAAAATACAGATCCAAAACACAAAACCCAGAACCCAAAACACCGAAGGGTGGTTTTGGCAAAACAAATCCAGATCCAAAACACGAAGAAAGATCCAGATCCAAAACCAAAACACAAAACACGAAAAGTGGCCGGTGCACACCCCTAATACAAACGGAGATGGATAGAACTCTGCAAATAAAATCACCTTTATTCCTATCAAGCAGTGATACTTGTAATTTCCTTTAAAAGCTCAAAACCTTTTTAATTTTAAAGAACCAGCAAATTGGACTGATCCACAGCTGACATGATAAAGGTGAAAAAGGGTACAGAGTCAGCCTTGTGATAAAGGCAGTTAGCTAGTGTACACAGTTGAAAGGCATTGAAAGGGTTAACACCAGTCACTCTTCAAGTATGTGTACTTTTGTAGTCAGTGGCGTAACTTCATCCCATGTGCCCGGAGGCAAGATAAATGTTGGTGCCCCCCCAAACTAAAATGTACCACCCCCCAGCACCTATGCCAGCCCCAGCTGCCGCCGCCCCCCTTATGCAGTTCCTTTTATATAATGCCCCCAGTAGTGGTCTGCCTATGTAGTGCTCCCCAGTAATGGTTCCCCCTATGCAGTACATCCAGTAGTGAGACCCCGGGAGTTGCCCCCAGTAGTGAGGCCCCTGTAGTTGCCCCCAGTAGTGAGGCCCCTGTAGTTGCCCCCAGTAGTGAGGCCCCTGTAGTTGCCCCCAGTAGTGAGGCCCCTGTAGTTGCCCCCAGTAGTGAGCCCCCTGTAGTTGCCCCCTGTAGTAAGCCCCCTGTAGTTGCCAGCAGTAGTGAGGCCCCTGTAGTTGCCCCAGTAGTGAGCCCCCTGTAGTTGCCCCCAGTAGTGAGGCCCCTGTAGTTGCCCCCAGTAGTGAGGCCCCTGTAGTTGCCCCCAGTAGTGAGGCCCCTGTAGTTGCCCCAGTAGTGAGCACCCTGTAGTTGCCCCCAGTAGTGAGCCCCTGTAGTTGCCCCCAGTAGTGAGGCCCCTGTAGTTGCCCCAGTAGTGAGCACCTTGTAGTTGCCCCCAGTAGTGAGCCCCTGTAGTTGCCCCCTGTAGTGAGGCCCCTGTAGTTACCCCCAGTAGTGAGGCCCCTGTAGTTGCCCCCAGTAGTGAGCCCCTGTAGTTGCCTCCAGTAGTAGGCCCCTGTAGTTACCCCCAGTAGTGAGGCCGCTGTAGTTACCCCCAGTAGTGAAGGCCCTGTAGTTGCCCCCAGTAGTGAGCACCCTGTAGTTGCTCCCAGTAGTGAGCCCCTGTAATTGCCCCCAGTAGTGATGGCCCCGACCACGTGCGCGTGCACACACAAAAAATACAAACACTTACCTTTATCCCCGCTCCAGTGCTGCTGCAGTCCATCCCCGGCGTCCGCTCCTCGGCACTATGGGAGTGACGTCATTACGTCACTCCCATAGTGCACTGCGGGACCCGGAAGACGGAGCTCACTCCTGAGCTCCGTCCCCGGCGTCCGCTCCTCGGCACTATGGGAGTGACGTTATGATGTCACTCCCATAGTACACTGCGGGACCCGGAAGACGGAGGGAGCTCCGTCCTCCGGCTGCCGCCGGGGGTTTGAATAGGAGCCGGGCGCCGGCTGGTAACAGCAAATGACTCCATTGTCTCCGGCAGCAAATGACTCCATTGTCTCCGGGAGTTCCGCCACTGTGTGTAGTACCCCAGGTCCTAGGCGTACCACTTATGTGTACCTTTTGGGTAGAATACCTCAGCTCTGCTATAATATAAAGTTAGGTACATGCTTTGTATTTGCGTTGCTGATACAGATAATATATACATTGGACTGTGCCCCTAGCCAGCAATCATTCCCTTTTCCATTTGTTAATTACTCTGCTCCTCAAGGAGCAGAATGGTTTCCCCTAGCAATGTTTTTGGATGTTGACAGTCAAAATGTTGACAATGCAATTTTATCCTAACACTAACCCTAACCTTTACCTAAAATGCACCCTAACACTCACCCTAATTACACCGTAAACCTAAATGAAGCCTAAGCCTAACTGCAGTCAACCCTAACAGCAGCCTAATCCTAAACCTACCCTAACTACAGCCTAACCCTAGCCTCAGCTAATCCTAACCCTGCCATAACTACAGCCTAACCCTAACCGCAGCTAATCCTAACCCTACCCTAACTACAGCCTAACCCTAACCGCAGCTAATCCTAACCCTACCCTAACTATATCCTAATGCAGGGCACAAACTTAACGATATGCTCCATGAGCAATATCGTTAAGTATTGTCCCCTGCACTGCCGGGCTCAATGTCGTCACTGAACGATATCATTCAGTGACGTCACCAACTATATCCCCAAACTTGCAGGAGCTGATTGTCCTGCAAGTTCGGCCAATGAACGATACGATGAGAGCATGCATCGTCAACGATGTCTTGCATACACACTGAACGATATGAATGCACATGAACAATAACGATATTGTTCAAAAACATCATCTAGTGTGTATGCGGCTAAATTCTAACCCTACCAAAACTATAGCCTAACTGTACCCTAACTACAGGATAACCATAATTGCAGCCTAACCCTAACCACAGCTAAAGCCTGACCCCACTCAACTACAGGCTAACCCTAACTGCAGGCTAACACTAATAGAAGCCTAATCCTAACCCTACCCAAACTACAGCCTAACTGTAACCGAATCCCCATTACAGCCTGATCCTAATCCTACCCTAACTACAGCCTAACCCTAACTGGTCAGCAGTTAATCCTAATCCTACCCTAACTACAGCCTAAACTGCAGCCTAATCCTAACCACAGCCTAATCCTAACCTAACTACAGTCTAACCCTAACTGCAGTCTAATGCCGGGCACAAACTTAACGATATGCTCCATGAGCGATATTGTTAAGTATTTTCCCCTGTACTGCCAGGCTCAGTGTCGTTAACAACATTGGGCATACACACTGAATGATATCGTTAATGATATCATTCAGTGACGTCACCAGTGACGTCACCAGCTATGTCCACAAACTTGCAGGAGCTGACGATATCGTCAGATTGTCCTGCAAGTTCGGACGATGAAAGATACGATGGGAGCGTGCATCGTCAACGATGTCTTGCATACACACTGTACGATATGAATGATAAGGATATCGTTAAAAAAAATCGTCTAGTGTGTACGCGGCTTAACTCTATTTCTAACCCTACCCTAACTGTAGCCTAACCCTACCCTAACTACAGGATAACCATACTTGCAGCCTAACCCTAACCTCAGCCTTATCCTTATCCTACATGCATGTGTTGACATTCTGGCTGTCAACATTCACAATGATGACAATATGTCAATGTCGACATTATGGTGTTGACATCCTAAATGTTAACATGATGATTATATAAATGTTAACATGATGATCATATAACCTCCAGTACTCTTAATTTCTAATATAAAGGGCCTCATTTATCAACGAGTGACATTCTTGTTATCACTCGTTACTTATCTTAAATGATGCTCCAACCAATCAGCTCTTGTAATTTTAGTTAGGAGCGAATTGGTTGGAGCACAATTTAAGACTTGTAACGAGTGATAACAAGAATATTGCTCATTGACAAATATGGCCCATAGTTATTACATATAGGCCCTCATTCAGAGCCACTCACTAGCGGTAGTACGCTCGTTCCGAGCGATGTTCGCACATCTGCGCATGCGTACGGTTTTTAGTACGCATGCGCGAACCAGTCAGTGCGGCTGAAAATCGTTTGTACGCAATATAGCGAGTGCCTGCTATTTTGAGTGACAGAATGAGGCGTATGTGGGTGGTAACAGGGGAAGGTGCTTGAAAACGGGGAGTGGAGATCAGAACGCAGACGTGCTTAAAGGTCAAAACGGGCGTTTTATGGGTGTGCATAATTAATATAGCAGCGTCATTGACCACGTCACTTGGTTTTTTTTAACTCAGAACTGCTCGCAAAATAGCGGTTGAAAAAACCAACCACAAGAATAGCGAGCAGTTCATATCCTGTTCGATGTACTCGATTAATCTAATAAATAGCGGACATGACGTATGGTGCGAGCGGCCAGGGGGCGTTTTTAACAAATAAACGAGCGGATGTTTTGCTCGCTCATTCAGACTTAGAGGTGTGAACAGACTGCAATGTGCGAACGGATCATTTGAATAGCCACCCCTTGTTTTTGAACAAACAAACGCAAATAGCGAACGGCTCTGAATGAGGGCCATAATCAATAAATTATAAGTGTAACATATACAGTAAATGACTTACCTTTAAGGTGGAGGAACAGGTTTCAGTGGTACTGTAGCTCCCACCCAGGACGAGGCTGTGTCGGTGCCTGTAAGGTCAGAATGACTCTTGGCTCTGCTGTAAGGGGAGAGAGCACAGAAGTGAGGGTCTGTGTGGGAAAGGGGGATCAGGGGTGTTTCACATGGGGGAGTGAGTTGGGAGTTTGGCGCTCTAGGAGGAGAGAGAGGAGAGGGGAACCTGTGTGGGAAAGGGAAGGCAGGGGTTCTGCGGATGGGGAGGATTTGGAGTTGTGAGGATAGAGTAAGCAAGAAAGGGTAACTTGTGTGGGGAGGGGGTGTGTGGGTGCCACAGATAGGAGGAGTTTGGAGCTGTGAGGGGAAACAGAACAGAAGAGAGGAACCTGTGTGGGGGAAGGAGAGGGGTGCCGAGGATGGGGGTGGGGTTGGATCTGTGAGGGGAGATAGAACAGAAGAGAGGAACCTGTGTGGGGGAAGGTGGGGGAGGGGGGTGCCCCTGATGGGGGATTTTGAATCTGTGGAGGGAGAGAGCAGAAGAGGGTATCCTGTGTGTGGGAGGGGGGGCGGGTTGGATCTGTGAGGAGAGAGAGAGCAGAGCTGTGAGGGAAGAAAGAGCTGAAATTGTGTTGGGGAAGAGGGTCAGGGGTGCCATGGATGGGGAAGAAGATCAGCTGTGTGGGGGAAGGGGGGGAAGGGGTTGCCATAGATGATCTGTGAGGAGAGAGAGATCTGATGAGGAGAACCTGTGTGGGGGAAGGGGGGTGGCGTGGATGGGGATGGGTTGGATCAGTGAGGGGAGGGAAATGGGAGAGAGATCTGAAGAAGAAAACCTGTGTGGGGGAAGGGGGGGTACCACGGATGGGGAAGGAGTTGGAGATATGAGGGGAGAGGCAGCTGAAGTGGAGAACCTGTGTGATGGAAGGGGTTGGTGCGGGGGTACCGCAGATGGGGGAGGGGTTGGATCTATGAGGGGAGAGACAGCTGAAGAGGAGAACCTGTGTGGGGGAAGGGAGGGGTCAGGTGTGTTCCGCAGATAGGGCAGGGGTTGGATCTGTGAGGTGAGAGAGAGATGAAGAGAACCTGTGTGGGGGAAGAGGGGAGTTGGGGGGCACTGGAGATGAGGGAGGGGTTGGATCTGTGAGGTGAGAGAGAGCTGAAGAAGAGTACCTGTGTGGGGGAAGGGGGCAGACCAGGGGGTACCGCGGATGGGGGAGGGGTTGGATCTGTGAGGGCAGAGAGAGCTGAAGAGGAGAACCTGTGTGGAGGAAGGGGTGGGTGCGGGAGGTACCGGAGATGGGGGAGGGGTTGGATATATGAGGGGAGAGAGAGTTGAAGAGGAGAACCTGTGTGGGGGAAGAGGGGGTCAGAGGGGTTCCACAGATGGGGGAGGAGTTGGATCTGTGAGTGAGAGAGAGCTGAAGAAGAGTACCTGTGTGGGAGAAGGGGGGGGGGTCAGGGGGTACTGGGGATGGGGGAGGGGTTGGATCTATGAGATGAGAGAGCTGAAGAAGATAGCCTGTGTGGGGGAAGGGTTGCTGCTAGAAAGGACCTCTGTGACATTGCAGTCACGTGACCTCTGCAGGAGGGCCTGATTGCTCCTGTGTTACCATCCACGTGGGCATAGAGGGGGAATAACTTTTTGTGGCGAGCGCAGTGAGCCACTGTGCCCGAAGCATGGCGAGTGCAGCGAGCCCGTGAGGGGATACTTTTGGCCCCCCGTTATCATCCATGCCCCTCGCCCTTTCATGATGGGTCACGTGTGTGTGATGCCATAGGTCCCCTGAAGCTCTGTATTCTAGACCTAACTGTGGGGGATCGGGGGGAATCGCGGCTGGGGGAGGGGTTGGATCTGTGAGGGGAGAGAGAGCTTAAGAGGAGAACTGTGTGGGGGAAGGGGGTTCGGGGGGTACCACGGGTGGAGGAAGGGTTGGATCTGTGAGGGGAGAGAGCGCTGAAGAGGAGAACCTATGTGGGGGAAGGGGGGGTCAGGAGGTGACACGGATGGGGGAAGGGTTGGATCTGTTAGGGGAGAGAGAGCTCAAGAGGAAAACCTGTGTGGGGGAAGGGGGGAGGGGTCGGGAGGTGCCACAAATGGGGGAGGGATCATAAGGGGAGAGAGAGCAAAGCTACGGGCCTCTGACAGGATGGGATGTAGTGTAGCCGGCGCATTCAAGAGGACCTGAAGGAACACTGTTAGGAGCCCTGCGGTGGATATGAGGAGGAAAGGACCTTTGCTATGCCACTTACCTGGCTTCCAATGGTGAACGGAGCCGAGTGGGAGTTGAGTACAGCGCTGTCTGGTGAGGCATTGTGTGGAGCGGCGGGGACCCGGTGACTGGCAGCCCATGTGACAGGAGTTGGACTAAGGGGACGGAGACCATCGGGCTGGCTGGAAGGTGTGCCGGAGCCCTGAGGCAACGCGTAATGCAGACTGCTTAAAGAACAGTTCCGCTGACATCACAGAAGGGGTGTGGTTTATTTTCTCTGCTCCCGAGTCCTACGCTGTTTCTGCAAGAGAAAACAGCTGCTGCTCGGCTGAACTGGCCCATGTGGCCATCGGCCCTTCTGGCATTTGCCAGAACTGCCCGATGGCCACTCCAACCCTCGAGTTGAGCATAAGTCCATTTGCAGCATGTAAGAATATGCTGTTCTACAATGTGAATATGCAGCAAAATATACTGTACAGGTTGAGTCTTTCATATCCAAATACTCTGAAATATTAAATATTTCGAAATACAGAATTTTTTTAGGCATAACTGAGATAGTGAAACCTTTGCTTTCTGATGGTTCAATGTACACAAAGTTTGTTTAAGGCACAAAATTATTAAAAATATTGTATACAATGACCTTCAGGCTGTGTGTATAAGGTGTATATTAAACAAATTAATTTAATGTATGTACATAAACTTTGGTGCACAAAATTATAAAAATATAAAATTACCTGCAGGCTGTGTGTATAAGGTGTATATGAAAAATAAATGTATCCTGTGTTTAAATTTGGGTCCCATTCCCAAGATATCTCATTATGGTATGCAAATATTCCAAAATACAGAAAAGTACGCTATCCAAAATATTTCTGATCCCAAGCACTTTGGATATGGGAGACTCAACCTATATAAAATTTGGATGTAAATGACACTTGTTGCCCCTTATGCCTGGAACTGTGGATCAGGGGGAGGCATAATCTCAGTACAGTAGAGAGTGCACATGAAAATGTAATATTCACCCTGGAGATTTTAGGAGGTATTTCATGCTGTAAGAGCTATCTTACCTGACAGAATTGTAAATTATAGATACATTAATAAAGAATTTACAAAATAAATCCTCCCTCCTTTGCTGTGCATCAGGACTGCTCTGCAGGAGTGAATTCCAAAAGACACATACCCCCCACACCCAAAAATTATCAGCCTAATGCTAATATTGTTAAAAAAATAAAATAAGAGTGCAAGCACTCATGGCACTACAAGTATCAGCATGCAGTGACAAAAACACTGATAGAATGAATAGCTTTTGACAAAAAAATTAATCCTAATGTGTGTATTTGTGGGGGTGGTAACACATTTAGACTGTAAATTCCAATTGTGCAGGGACTAAAGTGAATGATTGTATAGAACAGCAACTGAGGGTGCCCAAGATGGCTGTAATACCTGCTGTGATAATGTAAAGTGCTTTCTATCCTATTGGGAGGAATGTGTTATGTAAATAAATATACAGAACTATTACTGACAATTGCAGTGAAACAAGTGTTAACTGCTAGAGTTGGCTACCTTAGTAAAATAAATACCTAGTAGTGCCCACTTTGTAGAAGAAATAAATAATTATTATCTGGTTTAGATAGCTGGTGATGTAGTACAGTTTCTATATTCAAGTTGTCCTCTCATACACATACTTGCTTACCCTCCCGGAACAGCCGGGAGGCTCCCGAAAATCGGTTGGCACTGCCGGCCGCCCAGAAATGTGATCAAGTCTCCCGGCCACTATCGTACTCTCAAAATCTTTGTATGCTACTCAAGTTTTACGTACAGTACATTCCTTGTCTTACTCATTGTCCTCTTGAAGTTCTGCAATTCCCATAATGTCACCTTCACCGGAGGTGTTTATAAAATATATTGTTTCATTTTCAATATTCCAATGCATTCGATGGTCACTTAAAAATAAATAATAAATAATAAATATGAATAAAATGTATAGTGAGAAATATATTCTGTAATTGTGCTTTGCAATTGAGGAAAATGAGATACAATTGGTGACATTGATAGTCCCATTATGCTGATTTGCTAAGGACATCCATTTATGTTCCTCACTGCACATTTTGGAGCTTGGTAAATATGACAGTCAGGCAGTCCCATAGAGGTCTGCTTCTGAATTCAGCAATGTAGATATTTGCTGTGGTCCCTCCTTGTTAAATTCAGGGGATCGTTAATATTTGTGAGTAGTGGGTACCTTCGAAAACAGATGTTTTCAGTGGGATATCCAGCAAATGTTATTTGTTAAATAGTCCCCAAATACTCAAAACCTCCAAAAATGTTCACTCTCCACCCCTTGAAGTGTATTAGTATACTTTAGCCTGCTACACAATGTTTTATTGCATCTGTGTACAGAAATAGGCACATTACTGCCAGTAGCTTCCATGGAATGCCCTGATATACCCATAATTGTTTAGTTCCTCTAATCATAAACACAAAATTAACTTCCATCGTAAAGGACTCCATCTTACCATCCTAATCCAAATGCGTCCATGTAAACATGTGTAACTGGCACATACTGTATTGGGATATTATGTCATGGGGAGCAGACTCTTAGTTATCCATCTTCTGACCAGAGGGATAACATTAACCTTAAGCTGGGTACGATGCAACCCAATGATACATTTACACCATACACACTACACGATCCGCTAAATGATGGTGCGACATATCATTACTGTACATGATGCATGTAACAACACTGCATTGGCAGTGGAACCATCCTATCTGATGTGCAGCACAGCAGATGGGACGATTCACTGAACAACAGCTGGGAATGACGGATTGGACATACTGTACACACTGGGCCTGATTGAGACCTGGACGCTAAGCCGCTAACTAACACAATGGCCGATAATCGCATATTTGCGCATGCGTATGCATCAATATGTATGTGCGTGAGTCACTCATGGCACTCGGGAATTGTGCGCTCATAGTACACAGTCTGGACGCTAATTTGAGTGACGCATAGCGCCGTTTGTGTTTGGTAACAGGGGAACACAATTGTGCACAATCATTGATGTACTTCACGTACTAAGTGGATGTTTAGGTAAAGTTACATGTTAAATCGAACAGCACTAACTGGCCATTGGAGCTAATGTCAGTAGCTTCCAATGTAAGCATAAAGATGTGTCGGTTCAGATTCCTGGAATCTAAACGCACCCTAACTTAGTGGTTACAAGTCGAACTGAGCCCTGACTCGGGTGTTCCCATCAACTTTTTCCATCATAATACTGAAACCATTAATTGACTTTTTGTAACCAGAGGCAAACATATTTATGTATCTCTAAATATGTGGATATTAGGCAGCTGTTGCAACAATGCATAATGTTTGAGAGGTTCTTATCAATATTGGCACATTTTGGTGTTTATATGTTATGTCCTTTTCTGTTTGGGCATTCATATTGAGATAGATTTCATGTTTCCAAAGGTGCATATGTTCAGTTAAAACCAACCATGCATTATCTTCCTATATATAGGAGAAACTGTATCATTAAATCTATTATCTGATATTTCACCCCAGTCCATTTGTGGACTATTATCATCTCTACACTTAAGAAACATTCAGAACCCAAAAAGGGGTTATAACAGATCAAATTTTATTTAATTATACACATACACAAAACCATAAGTGAGATGGGATTAATTTTGAATGCATAACAATTAAAAGTTATATTTTATTGTCTAGCATTTCCAATCTTGCCAGGTTGAGATTTTTGTCACCACCTCCAAGTTTGGGGGGACATGATCTATAACCATATATTTTAAGGATGCCAAAGAATGTTGTTTAAGTCTAAAATGTTTGGTGACCAGCTGCTCAATAAATATATATTTTGGTGAAATGTATTTTAAAACACTAAATACACATGGTGTAGTGTACTGAATAACAATAAGTGCATACCTGACCATCCTAACTTTATTTTACAGTATTTTAGTTTTTAAGTCACGATAATAGTAAAAACACTATTACAGTTTCTGTGTACTCGCCGGTACTGAGATGCCGTCAGGTCTTAAACTCAGGATGATAGGGGCTTATAAAATTAATAGGTGATCACAAAGCAGGACTGAATTCTAAAGATATACAGGTGGTAATGCAGCAGCAGCGGCAAATACTTGAAGCAGAGTTCCAGTGGAAGGTGTAAAAGGGTTTTTTCAGGTAAATGTAATGACACAGAAATAGCAAGCATGGCCAGCACACACACAGCAGTAAGTAACCGGACTTGTGGAGTGCAAATTATCACCAGGAAAACATGAACAGGCTGATTAGCTAGACATAGAGCATGAAACTGTAACTGGCAAAAAAGTGTAAGGTTGACTGCCTTTTAACAAGAACATGGGTCATTTACAAGCCTCCACAGAGACCAGCCCTCTATTGAATAAGTTGATGCAGTTGAGAAGCTACATGTACATGGTCCATGTCCCGACTGCTAGGCAACAGCGGGACCAAGAGTCACCATGGCTGCCTGGAATTCCAGTTGCATAGCAACCGTAGGGACCATTTGCCCATGTGACTGGCATGATGTGGCATCCCGGTTGCTTGGCAAAGGCGGAGGGATGAGCCATGATGGCTCATAACATAATCAATATTGTGAACTGTGAGGTGGTCAAAACTGAATGGAAATGACTGGAAATTAATGTTATTGAGGCTAATAATACTGTAGGCACAAATGATATGATTTTAGCTTTTTTATCCATTTTGAAAAAAATACAGATCCAAAACCAAAACAAGGGGTTCAGTGCACATCTCTAGTGTGCAGACAGGTGATGCTCTAAAACATTGCATGTGCAAATCATTTTGGATTTGTGAGCGATTGCGCACGTATGTAATTAAAGGTGGTGGGCTGGACATGGCTGAGCATTTGTGAGTGTTCACCCAGATCTGGAAAACAGGTAGAATCTAATCTGCAAGATTATTTCTGCGATCGCACGCTGTTGAGAATTTATCTCTCTTTAACAACGTACAACTCTGAATCAGGTCCTATATTTCAACACTGTGCAGAATATGCTGGTGCTACATAAATACATTTTAATAAATAATGTGGACTTTTATGCATTTATTTATTATGTACTACTTTCTACTAGGTTTAGTCCTCCATCTACCATCATGGTAGCATCTCCCTAATGCTAATACAACTGTATGCAAATGGAGACAGTCTAAGGCAATATGTTAGTTGCAAACAAATTTGTCTCTTCCTACTATAGTCTTGGAAAAACAGGATAAAGTTGGCCACACACTAGACCAACTTACATCCAACCATCCAACTAGTTGATTGGTTGGAATGAAAATCTGGTAAGGTATGGGAGTAAATGATGATCTAAACAATTTGTTCAAACAAGTTTTTGTCCATTTTCCGGCGTTTGGGAGCAAATTGCTGATTGTCATTTGCTTTCATCCCTTACAAGATTTTCATTCCAACCAATCAACTGGTTGGATGGTTGGATGTAAGTTGGTCTAGTGTGTGGCCAGATTTAGTGTAAGTGAACTTTTATTTTAGCACAAATTACAAATTTTGGTATTGCACCTGAACACAAAAAGTTCTTACAGTATGTAGGTCTAGGTGCATTTTTTACTCTTATACCAAACAAAAAGACAAACTTGCTGAGGCGCTTCTGATCACTCTGCAGCTGACCACAGCAATTAAAGGAAAAACTGTCCTTTCCAACAAGAATACTAATTGACATAAATTGCTGTTAATGTAGTGCTGAGTGTGTCTCTGATTTTCTCATGTTGTAGAGTTACTTTTTCGATATGCAAAATTGATTCTGGACTTGGTCACCCTACATAAAGTACTTTTAAATTTACTTGAGTAAATAATGTTAGAGCGATGTATACACAGAAACAATGTATTCTTTATTCCTGTTAATTTCCCATTTCATCCAGTGTACGGATTTCATAACTCAAATCTTTTGTACATACAATGACAAAAACATAAAAAGAGATCTAATGCCTTACGTTTTTATCATGAAAAGGCACGGTATAGTACTGCTTAGTAACACATTACAACAACCATAAGAATGTAGATAGAAGTTCAAGAGACTAAACACAGTATTGTATAGCCTCCAAGATGTAATACGTTATTTTTTATTTTTTAATAGTCCAGGAAGGAACATCTCATCTATTATTACTTGCATTTTGGCTGTGTGTCCCACTGGTGCTGTACCTGAACTTCAGCACCTTGGTGCACAGCCCAGAATTCCTAATACATACAGGGAAAGCATTAACCCTTGCTGCATAGAGCACACTGGTGTTTTTTTTGTCACTGCCCACAGTGCAGCATTAACCCATTGTTGGTGCACACTGATGTGTGCAACCATTACTTTAATATTGCAGATGTGTCCACATACATCTAGCCTCCTTGCTCGTTAAACAGCCCTTTCTAGCCGCGCCATGCCGTGAAGTGACCTGGTAGTGCCAAGTGTCTTTTCATGCAATGTTTTACCTTCATTTGCATCCTATTCGCAAAGTAATGTGAATAGAATGCACAAGCAGCTTCTGATGATTAAAATGATATGCAGAATACTCATGGCTATTTTTCTGGAAAAATAGGTTCAGGAACTGTGGGTGGAGCTACAGGGGGTGGAGTATATAGAAAAACAATTATATATATATATACATACCTCCCAACTTTTCTACTCCTCAAAGTGGGAGAAAAAGGGGTCGGGGCTTCACTAGAATGGGCGGGGCATCTAAGAAACGGGACGGAGCCTTGCAGAAACCCATATTTGTGTCATTATAGGGGGCGTGCCCAGCACTCTTCGAGATGCTGGGCAGCCCCCTGGCTCTCCCTACACAGGTGAACAGATGCTGTGTGCATGTGCACGGCATCTGTTCACCTTTTGTGGGTGTATGCTCTCCCCAACTTACCCCCCACCGCGGGACACTGCGGCCTGCAGGTGGGAAAATGGGACAGTCCTGCTGAATGCGGGACAGTTGGGAGGTACGGTATATATATAATATATATACATATGTATATATATATATACTGTATATATATATATATTATATACATATATATAGTATTTAGAAAAAAAGGCACTCAAAAGTGCCTTTAAAATAAAATTTATCTTATGGAAAATACATTTTGGCCCAGGACAGTTAATGACAGGTTCAGGAAATGAGTTCTTGCTTGTTCCTGCTGAAAAATAGCACTGGGCATGCATAAGTTCTGTGTGCAACTGCAGGTGTATCTAAATGCAAAACGCTACATTACAGTGTCACAGCTACTGACACTGTAATGTAGAATTTTGCATGCAGATAAATCCGAAGTCGCACACAGAACATAGGCATGCCGCAAGAAAAGACGCTTGGTGCTACCGAGCCACATGGGGCTCACGCGTTATGTGTAATGCAATTTGTAGCACATGGAGGTGCCGTGCTGCACCGCATTTATAAATATAAGCACTGTGAGTCCATAGTGTGAGTTGTCATTTGTGAAAACAAACAAAGGCCCTCATTCATAGCTGCACGCAAAAAAGCGATCGCTCACTCTGAATGAGGGCGGCCGCTTTTGTTTTAAAAGCTGGCCTCCTGGCCACTCACTAAGCTATGGGTGACCACCCACAGCTTTATCGAGTGACCAGGTGATTGTTGCGATGGTCTGTTGCACCTGTAGATCAAGTCTTTTATTTGATTTGTCAGGGTCCAAGGGTTGTCAGCATCTTGAATACTTGCAGGTAGCAAGTATTGTGAAAGGAAATACAAGTTGACACAAAATAATGAAGACAAAGAGGAGTATCTTGTAAAGCAGAAGGAGGCTAAGAAAGTAATAAGATGTGCAAAAGCAAAAGCTGAGGAGAAGATGGCACAGTCAGTGGGTAAAGGGGGCAAAACTTTTTTTAAATATATAAGCGAAAGGAGAAAAACAAATGGTGGTATATAAAGACTAAAGACAGAAAGAGGGAGCTTTGTTGAGGGAGACAATGTAATAGCTGATCATCTTAATAATTATTTTTGTTCAGTATTCACTAACAGAGAGAGGGAAAGCGGCCACAGTTAAGTTGCAGGTGTAATCAGAAAAGTGGGGTAGGAACAAACACAGAGGAGAAGATCCTATCAGAACTCTCAAAACTGAAAGTGGATAAATCAATGGGGCCAGATGGAATACATCCAAGGATACTAAAAGAGCTTAAAGGGGTGCTGGTAACACCATTAACAGAATTATTTAACCAGTCACAAGCTACTGGAGTAATTCCAGAGGACTGGAAAAGAGCAAATGTTGTCCCACTGCACAAAAGTGGAAGCAAGGAAGAGGCAAGCAACTACCGACTAGTGAGCCTTACATCAGTAGTGGGGAAATTTATGGAAACACTCTTAAAAGAAAGAGTCATAGATCATCTCAAATTCAACAATTTGCAGGATCCCAAACAGCATGGATTTACTGGGGGGAGATCATGTCAAACAAATCTTATTAACTTTTTTGACTGGGTGACTAAGGAAATAGATAAAAGGGGGGGCATAGATATAGCTTATCTAGACTTTAGTAAGGCTTTTGACACTGTTCCACATCGCAGACTGTTAAATAAACTGGAAAGCATGGGATTATATATAAAGATAGTTGAATGGATACGATCATGTCTGCAGGATAAGAAACAGAGAGTTATAGTAAACGGAGTGCAGTCTCAAGAGGGAAATGTTACCAGTGGAGTACCTCAGGGAACTGTACTTGGACCAGTGCTTTTTAATATCTTTATTTGTGACATTTCAAATGGTATTGAAGGGAAACTATGGCCCTCATTCAGAGCCGTTCGCTATTTGCGGTTGTTCGTTCAAAAACAAGGGGTGGCTATTCAAATGATCCGTTCGCACATTGCAGTCTGTTCACACCTCTAAGTCTGAACGAGCGAGCAAAACATACGCTCGTTTATTTGATAAAAACGCCCCCTGGCCGCTCACACCATACGTCATGTCCGCTATTTATTAGATTAATTGAGTACATCGTACAGCGTATGAACTGCTCGCTATTCTTGTGGTTGGTTTTTTCAACCGCTATTTTGCGAGCAGTACTGAGTTTAAAAAAAACAAGTGACGTGGTCAATGATGCTGCTGGATTAATTATGCACACCCTTAAAACGCCCGTTTTGTCCTTTAAGCACGCCTGCAATCGAATTCCACTCCCCCGTTTTCAAGCACCTTCCCCTGTTACCACCCACATACGCCTCATTCTCACTCAAAATAGCAGGCACTCGCTATATAGCGTACAAACGATTTTCGGCCGCACTGACTGGTTCGCGCATGCGTACTAAAAACCGTACGCATGCGCAGATGTGCGAACATTGCTCGGAACGAGCGTACTGCCGCTAACGAGTGGCTCTGAATGAGGGCCTATGCCTTTTTGCAGATGACACATAGGTATGCAACAGGGTAGACACACCAGGAGAGGTAAAACAAATGATTGATGATCTAGGTAGACTAGAGGAATGGTCAAGAACATGGCAACTACAGTTTAATGCCAAAAAACGCAAGATCATGCACTTGGGTCTCAAAAATCCAAAGGCTAAATATAGTAATAATGGCACTATACTGGAAAGTACTGAAGAGGAATGGGATCTAGGAGTCACTATTTCAGGTGACTTAAATTCAAGCAAACATTGTAACAAAGCAATGAGGAAGGCAAGTCAGATGCTTGGTTGCATAAGGAGAGGAATCAGTAGCAGAAAGAAAGAAGTGATAATACCACTGTGTTAGGTCATTGGTACATCCTCATCTCAAATACTGTGTTCAATTCTGGAGGCCATATCTCCAGAAGGATATTAATACATTAGAGACTGTACAAAGAAGGGCAACTAAAATGGTGCAAGGTCTACACCACAAAACATACCAGTAAAGACTAAACGATCTTAATATGTATAGTTTGGAGCAGAGAAGGGATTGGGGTGACATGATTGAAACGTTCAAATATATAAAGGGTTTTACCAAGGTAAAGGAAGGAGACATTCTTCAAAGAAAGAGAAGTATTAGAACAAGACTACATGTTCTAAAACTGGAGGGTGGTAGGTTCAGGGGAAATTTGAGGAAAAATTACTTCACAGAAAGGGTAGTGGACAAGTGGAATAGCCTCCCATCAGAGGTGGTAGAAGCTAAGACAGTAGAGGATTTTAAACATGCATGGGATAGACATAAGGATATCCTTCAGAAGAAGTAAGGATCAATAAGGGTTGATGTAATAATATGTTTAAAAATGGGCAGACTAGATGGGCCAAGTGGTTCTTATCTGCCATCAAATTCTATGTTTCTATGTTTCTATGTAATGACGACATCTTGCCACTGTAGAAAAGAGACCATTAACAGCACTGTTAGCTGCCTTAAGCCCATTGGTAGCTTTTTTTGTGGGGTCCAAACACACTAACCACTTCAGCTACAAAAGTGGCAGTCCTGTCACTGAAGGAATTGGTTTGTTAAACTATGCATGTCCTTTTTAATATACAACATAAGGGTGGGTGGAAGGGCCCAAGGACAATTCCATCTTGCACATCTTTTCTTTGCATTATGCGCTGTTTGGGGCATTTGTGACTGTCTTTTTGCATAGACGACAAACATATTTATAGTTTAATAAACTGCCATCCTGTCTGCCACTTCATTATGTGAATTTAGCACATTTTATAATTAAAAAAAAAAAAAAAAAATACTTATCCAAAACAAACCACGTGAAGGTGGTTTTGGCAAAACCAAAACAAACGATGAATTAGAACCAAAACCAAAACGTGGGGTTCGGCGCACATCTCGAATTTCACATTCAGAGTCTGAATTTAAACTATTTGGAGGAAAAAAACTTTGCGCCCCTTGCGCACAATTTAGGAATACCGCAGGTATGTGTGCTCCCGATATCCATGGTATTCAATTAAAAAAAATTGTGGTCGTGGGTTTTTCAGCTCTGAAAACCCAGTGCCGCAGAAAAAAAAAATAACAAAAATTCTTCACTCACCTGTCTGGGAGTCTCTGCGGCTCCTGGTGGCCTCCCCTCTATCTTCTTACTAGATAGGGGGATTCTGGGAGTCCCGGGGGATGCTGGTAGGCTCCAGGGGCTGGTGGGATAGACAAGGGCTGCTGGGAGATGTAGTTCTCCCAGCGTCCATTCCTTGGGGTCCACACATACACCGGGGGTCTCACACACACACTCATGCACACACATAGTCACTCATACACACTTACAAGCACCACACACACTAACATACTCACCTTGCTGCAGAAGAGCCGGCTCCCGATGCTAGATGCAGGAGACAGCGCTGCAGAAGGTAAGCAATTAAGGACTAATTAAGCTAATTGGAAACTTACAATTGCTTAATTAGTCCTAAGGGGGGGGGGGTGATGCCGGGGTCCCAGAGGAAGTCCCAGTCATTTTTCCTAAAAATAACGATTTTAGGAAAAATGACGCTTGCTCTGGATGCGTGTGGAAAAAAAGCTCCCGGCTCACAAAAACAAAATAAATAAACTGCACCTAATTGAACTGCAAAAAACTCCTCGCAGGTGCCGGTTTTTTGCAAATCAGGCACCCAATTGAATATGCCCCAAAGTGGCAAGTTTAACAATCCAATGCATATCTGCTTTGTCAAGGACTGTTTCTATATTGGTAAGCCTCCAATCACCTTTCACTTATTCAGTCATTTTAAAACTCACGATGGGCGGTATGCATCAAAGGCAAAAAATATGGTCAAACCTCCAAAAATGCCGTTCTCTGAGTTGTGGCCGCATTTTCCATATGCACCAAGCTTGGTCTCGGTAGGCAATAACAATAAAAACTTTTTATTTTCTATATGGAGTTTGCAGTGGGAAGGATCCAATAGGATCCCTCCTAGGGTTCCCGCAGCTCATGCATGTGCTGGGCAAAGGCCACGTATGCACAGAAGGACACCAGAGGAACTTTTGGGTAATAATCCCAGAAGTCGTCACACCGTGAAGGACTGCTCTTATTGGAAGAGCTGTCCTTTGCTTAAATGTTCATGCATACGGCATTACTAAATGTCGTTACGCATGTGATCAATGGCAGAATGCAAAGCATCCACAATACGATGCTTGATGCATCCCACCTCATTAAGTAAATTGAACATTAAAGACAATTTTTTAAATGTACCGACATACAGTGATATTCTACACATTTTTTATATATTTTGTAGATGTTCTCCTATCATCATATTAAAAGATCTATTTGTTTATCGATGTGCTGGGCTATGTATGAACAATCAGTTCATCTGACCGTTCCACCAGCTGCTGCTGTCCCTGCTGCGGCGGTGGCCGGCTCCGAGGGCTGCATGCAGGATCTTGCAATGCTTGCGAGATCCCACGCATGCTCTATGGAGCCGGCCAGGATTGAGACACAGCGCATCAGCACTAGGCTGATGCACTGTGGGCTCTAGCAGGGATCGCCGGGGGGGTGAATTTTCACTCCCCCACTCCGGCCAATGAGATGTCAATACATCTCATTATTTGTGCTTCCTGCTTCGTCTCAGTAAAGTGGCAAAGCAGGAAGAGTTATAGCGTCACGATAAGTGATATGACATAAACACATAGGGATGACGGGGGTGGTCGTCGAAACGCAGATGTGCTTGGCCGTTTGAACGTTGTTACAGGGGCGTGCATAAATTAGCCACTACGACGTCATACGCAGCTTGGGTACTCACTGCGTGTGACGAGGTTAAAAATTACTGAGTAAGGTCAGACCTGTTGTAATTGTGCGTCAGGGGCCGATGTTACTCGATGTTCCCGATGTATAAGCAGGATTGCAATGTATTACGGATGTGCGAAAGTGGTAGTGGGAGTCTCTGTGCTAGCTTTGGGTGTCTCTATAATAGCTTTGTGATTGCAGTTATTAGCATATTTGCGCAATAGACCTGCATGTGTAATTGCAGCTGCGATCGCAATAGTGATCCATAATGAATTAGGCCCTAAATCAGCTGCATTGATTTGTGTGAAGCAAAAAATGGCAATATATACTACCAGTGCTATTCATTGTATGTGGCAGGGATTTCTGAGACTCTACCACCAGGCTGAAAGGACCCAGGAGCAAGAAACAGAGCAGGCTCATGAGGTAATACAGGTACCACAAAGGCTGCTCAGGCCCCGTTTTCGGTGTTTTACCGCATTTTCCATATGTATTATTGGCTCCAATGCAGAGGGGGTAACGCCAGCTTTTGCTGGTCTTACCCTATAGTAGCCTATGGGCTTCTGCTGCATTGCGCCAGTATGAGGGATCGAATCGGATCCCTCCCAGCATGACCCGCAGCCGCCAAATCACTCTGCGTATGCGCAGATGGACTCCCGGGTCATAAACCAAGAAGTACAGGGAACAGCACTGATTGCAAAGGACAGCTCTTATCGGAAGAGCTGTCCTTTGCTGTACTGATCGC
Organism: Taudactylus pleione; assembly: GCA_031769625.1. NCBI lineage: Eukaryota > Metazoa > Chordata > Amphibia > Anura > Myobatrachidae > Taudactylus > Taudactylus pleione. The sequence continues at coordinate 8,085,128 of JAUIMM010000063.1, forward strand.
ATATGTTAGTACATATGCGATCAGTAGGGATGCAGTGACAGGCGGGATGTACTCCACAAGGTTAATACATCCCGCCCCCTGTTTCTTAGGAGGTGTTTGAACCTGAATGCATTGGCCGATTGTGAGGTCATACAGATGTGTCGGATGAACCGTAACAACATATTCCATCTGTATGACCAAGTCTCAGGCCTGCATAAGCTTCTGGCTGTTTTGCACTTTCTGGCTACTGGTAATTTTTGTCTGTGACCAGTAGATTTCTCGGGATAGCCTATTCAACATTCTCATGGTACCTAACTCAGGTAATGGTGGCATTTCATCCACTAAAGGATACCTGTAACTGCTTACCTAGCCAGGAGTTACAGTGGCATGTAGTCAGGGTAGCTTTCTTTTTAGCATTGCGGGCATGCCTAATTCCCTGAGTGATATGGCATTCTTGTGGCGCGTCAATGTCCTGGCAGCCTTTTGTTCAGAGACCACATGGTGGGATTTCATGACCTCCTGCACAAAAACCATGTTCTTCTCCACAAAGAATTTCACATTGTGCCCTTTCTTGGTCTTGCTCCTCTGCCTGGACATCACATCACTACTGTCTGTACTGTTCAATAGGGCCTCTTGAGATACAACCTCCTTCACCTCACTCTCTCCCTGCCTCTTCTGTGCCCTTGACATATTCTTGTCCCCCTCCCTATGCAAACACAAAATACACACAAAAAAAGACAAACTAACATAAACCTCCTCTTCTACTACCCACACATGCACACACATAAAAACACTGACAGGGCTAAAGAAAAAAAACCTAATCAAGAAATATAGAAAAATGAGACAAACAGATTTATGACAAGACAATAAATAAGCAGGAAACAATTTCCACATACCAAGCAACAATCGATTCCACAAGCCAAAAACTCTCCTACACCACTAAACACACTCCTCACTGTCCCTCTGCAAACTCCAACCAAAAAAAACCCTCAATGGTTGGGCTGTTTGTGGCATTTTTATATGCTTGGGCAGTGTGTACATGGCGTGACTGCTTCAATCAGAACATGTCTCTAGGATGATGCATGCATTCTCATGTGTGTTTTATAAACACAGCCACTCTCGCACGTGTTTTACCAAAAACTTGCACGACAAAACAAGTTTGCATTCACCATCGAAAAACAAGATTTTGCAAAACTCACTTCTTGGTAAATTTGCGAGTTTGGTCTGGGAAAACTCATGAGTGTTTGTGGGAACCTGTTGGAGTTTAATCTTGCAGAAACACGATTCTTAGTAAATTTACCCCCTGACAACTGTTTTGTCAGGTTTACTTTTCAATGCATTGCCCTTAATAAATGATGACCTGTTGCGATGACCTCAGTATATATATATATATATATATTCTGGCAGATGTTTTTAGGTTATTTATACCAGTAAGGAGCATTACAGTATTTCAAATGTTGGGAGTATTGAGAGTCTGTCAAATAGAGTTCAAGACACAGAAACCCTTGAGGCCTGTTGATCGTATGTTTTCTACAGGGTCACGAGATATAATTGTATTATCCATCTCATCTATAACATAATCATATTCCCTATCGACAAAGACTCAAGCAATACGACAGAGCAAGCTATTTATTTTGATACAAGTCCGAAGATGAATACATGTGTAACTTCCTTTAAGCTATTTAACCTTTTCAAATCTAAAAAAAACCCCTTTCCGTATGTAATCTATGAGCATGACTAAGGGACATATACTAGTTGATATATTGGTGAAAAATGATGACATTAAAAAGTATTTTTTTAAAAACATGAAACATTGAAATATAATGTTAAATTCATATTTATTTTAACTTGGTCCCTGCAGCCAGTGGGCCTGATTCAGAGCCGCTCGCTAGATGCGATCGCTCACACGATGTGTATGCAAATTGCGTAAATGGTGCTACCGCACAAAAATGCATTAGCACGCCCAGTATTTTTTAGAGAGTGATCACATAGTGTATGCAGACACCCACCAGCCTGTTTTAAGATGCCCACTTGTGCACGTCATGTCCAGGAAGTGTATGCAACCATCGGTACATCGAGTAACATCGGATGCTACTGCAGCGCTTGAGGTTGACTATACCCTACTGTAAGCACTGCGAGCACTTCAGTGTAAAAACAAGCCAGGTGACGAGTAGTATAATGCTGTCTTATAATTATGCACACCTCTAAAACGCCGTTGAGATGCTCAGTCACGCCTGCGTTTGCACCTCCACTCCCCCATTTTTAATGGCCAGCCCGTTACCACCTACAAATTGCTTCCCCTGTCACTCACTCTGCTGGGCTGTCTATGCGCAGCGAGCGAGTGCATTGTGAACTTTCGCTAAGGTATGCACATTCGCACAATGGATACACACTGCATACCATCAGCAGCAGCGAGAGTATGCATCTTAGTGAGCGGGTCTGAATCAGGCCCAGTGTATAGGTCACCCGTACACCCAGCCAGCATAGGCAAAACTGGGGGTGGTCCGGGGCCACCGGGGGAGCTGCTGCGCATGACCAGCAGCAGCTCTTCACACAAGCAGCAAAACAGACGAGCAGCAGGTAAGTGCTGGCGGCGACTGCAGGAAGGGAGGTAGAGGGGGATTGGAGCTGTGCACAGTGTTGAGGGGGAAATTGTTGGAGCTGTGCACAGTGTTGAAGGGGGAGGGGGGATTGTTGGAGCTGTGCACAGTGGGGAGGGGGGATTGTTAGAGCTGTGCAGAGTGTTGAAGGGGGAGGGGGGATTGTTGGAGCTGTGCACAGTGGGAAGGGGGGATTGTTAGAGCTGTGCACAGTGGGGATGGGGGATTGTTAGAGCTGTGCACAGTGCTGAGGGGGGATTGTTGGAGCTGTGCACAGTGCTGAGGGAGGAGGGGGGGGATTGTTGGAGCTGTGCACAGTGAGGCAGGGGATTGTTAGAACTGTGCACAGTACTGAGGGGGGATTGTTGGAGCTGTGCACAGTGCTGAGGGGGGAGTGGGGGATTGTTGGAGTTGTGCACAGTGCTGAGGGGGGAGGGGGGGATTGTTGGAGCTGTGCACAGTGCTGAGGGAGGGATTGGAGCTGACTGCACAGGGGACTGGGGAGGAAGGTTGGAGCCAGGGCTGCCATCAGAAATGATGGGGCCCTGGACTATCAAAAAAGGCAGGACCCCCACCCCTTCTCCCTCAGTCCCAATAACTGTATCCATTGCCATAAAAATGGCCTGGCCCGGGTCTGGGAGAAAGGACACAGACACAGACACACACAGACACACACATACACTTAACTTAAATCACTCCTTCTGTCTCAGCCTCTATGCTCCGGATGCCGGCTCCTTACACTACCTGCCCGTTGTGGCTCCTCTCTTTCATTTAGTGGCATGGAGGGACGACATGATGTCACGCCGCACTTGCTTCGGTGTAAAAAAAAACATTATTGGGGGCAAGATAGTGGGCACAGTGTCCAATGCAGGACTGCAGCGCGGCTGGGGCTGGGTGAGAAGTGACTCACAACAATGAATCACTTACTCACTCACTATATTGTGCAGTGGGGGGGAATAGTGGTGGGCACTTGCATTGGCAGCTGCAGGCCTGCAGCATACTGGTAGGAGTGGCCAGAACCCCCCCTCCGGGCCTTTCACTGCAGGGGGTTAGTGGCAGGCAGGCGCGCGGGCAGCAGCAGATGCCGGACAGGCCCCCTGAGTGTTCGGGCCTGGGACTCCAGTCCCGACAGTCCCCCCCTGATGGCGGCCCTGGTTGGAGCTAACTGCACAGGGCTGGGGGGGGATTGGAGCTTACTGCACAGTGGGCTGGGGGGTATGGTCGGAGCTGACTGCATAGGGCTGTGGGGGATTGGTGCTGACTGCACAGGGGGCTTTGGGGGGAGGTTGGAGCTGACTGCAAAGGGCTGGGGGGTTTGGAGTTAACACGGGGCTGGGCTGGGGAATAGGGCAGAGGGACGCACACTGGGGCCGGGGGAATGGGGCTGAGAGATGCACTGGGGCAGAGAGATGCACACTGGGGCTGAGAGATGCTAACTGGGGTCGGGGAAATGGTGCTTAGAGACACACTGGGACAGAGAGACACACACTGGGGTAGGGGCCTGGAGATACAGAGACATGGAGGCCTGGAGATACAGAGACATGGATGCCTGGAGATACAGAGACATGGTGGCCTGGAGATAAAGAGACACAGTGCCTGGAGAACCACAGGGGGGCCTAGGGATGGAGACATTGGGGGGTCTGAAGTAACACAGGGGAGCCTGGAGAGACACAGAAGTTTGATCAGGGAAATTCACATTTTTCCGACACAAAAGCTGCTGTTACTACAGTATATATTATCTGGTTATGATAATGACATGGATTATATTTCTACCTAAACAGGCATCTTCCAGACATTGTCATCTCCTACATGAATAGTGAATGCCGGCTGAAGATGCTGCCCAGTGAGGCTAAAATTCCTCAGAGGTTCCCCGTTACAGAGAAACCACCATATAGGTAAGAATAGACTTTCAAACACCAAGGTGACAGGAGCCGGGTGCTGCACTGTAGCATTAAATGCAGCACTCGGCTCCTGATGGTGTGAGGGAGCCGGCACTGCACAGTGCTCACCCGTACTTCTTCCACACACCAGACCACTGGGGTTCGGGCCGCGAGGCCATTCCCCCTTCTCAAATGACCACGCCCCCTGTTCATGAGGCCACACCCCCTGTTTTGGCGGCACACGGCGCACAACATACCTCCCTGCACCTGGTGACATCATGGGGAAGGATGCTTCTGGTGTTTTTTTTCCAATATCTGACATGGTGCTAAAACTGGGACCACCCATTACCAGATCTCTAGTTTCGCCTATGCCAGCCAGACATACCGATATGTCTGCAATATATATTGGCATTGGCTGTACTGCAGGGCCAAATGATATGTCTGTGAACTGATGCACTCACGATATATCGATCATTGATCGAACAAGTTTTATATATCGATAAGTGTGTACCAAGCCTGAAACAATCATATTTGCCCTTCTTTTTTCAGGAGTACAGCATTTTAGATTGTATATCTGACTGTCGCTCTCACAGTTATTAGCAGCTTTCTGAACACCCTGACACTGTGTTATGTCTTCTCAGAGTAATCAGACAGTGCTTTGAGTAGACTGTGCCACAACCAGATCAGTCTCATGCGTGATGCTAAATTATTTGTTTTAAATACTTTAATTCTGCAAACTGCACATCAGCCTGTATCTGATTACATCTGAGAGTCCAATTACAAATTGATAGTGGGCCTGATTCAGTTGCGGATACAATGCCGATATTTACGCAGTTGAGAGGCTATCAGCCGACTGCGCATAAGTTGTGGTCACACTGCGCATGCGCCAAGCTACTTTAGTGATGCCACTCGCATTGAGGATTTCTTTGCAAAGTGATTCACATTAAAGGACTGTTTGGGATGGTTACGGGGAGAAACGCAGGCACGTCGCGGCCATTTTGGGGGCGTGTCTCAGCTTACTACTGCGATCCCCTTGGAGCCAGTGTCTCAGTTCCCATGGCAAACAGAATGGATAGGATACTGCATACAATGGGTGAAGCAACACTCTTCAACGCGTTTTGGTGCGCTGCGGCGCCTTTTTCAAGATGACTGTCCTTTCACTCCCTAATACAAGCTCTGTTTCAGCAGCTACCCATTTGCCCTTACTGATCTGGGTCCATCTTCTGTAGGGCAATAGGAATCTGCATAATATTACCATCTGATGGTATGGGCTTACTGCTGCATTTTTATATATGTTTTTATGTATAATAAATATCTGTCTTTCATTGTACTGGATGACGGTCTTTTTTTTTACCCTGTCCTTTCACGACTTGAAAGTCTCCACTTTCTGTTAAGGACCACAGGTCGAGGTTTCTTAAAATAAGGATACCTTTATATTTCCATACATCGCCCTTACAAGTAAGCATACATGTAAGGAACTCCACATTCACATTTGGGTGATTCTTATGGGAGTTGGGACCATACTAAGCCAGGAGAAGATCTTCATAGTCCACCACATTCTCCTCATATTCACATCCACGGGTGTCTACATCATACAGTGACTGTCACAGTTGCCAACACAAGACTCCTGGTGGGAGGCAGGCCTACTAGGCACAATAAACTGGGGTGGTCTTAGGAATGACCTTTCCATGAAACTCAGTAGCACAGGATAAAAGTAAAATAGAATTTATTCACAAAAGAATTATAATCAGCAAGGTCTCATATAAAGTCTCAAACAGACAGAGATTCATATATGCAATAATAAGTATAGGAGAGAATCCCCAAATATATATGCAGTCTTTACCATATAAGAACTAACGTGGTGGAGAACCCAGAGTCCAATATGAGGCTAACACCTCAGGTTGACATTAAGGACCTTTGCCAAGGTAGAACCCTGTAGTAAAGGAAATCTGGAGACGAGGAGCAGACCCTGCAGAATAGTATAGTTCCGGGATAGGGCCATGCCCTGTGGTGCAGTGAGAGCCTTGTGGAGTAGTGAAGTCAGAGCAGGGTTAAGCCCTGTAAGACGATGAGATTCCCAGACAGGGATGAGCCCTGCAGTGTGGCAAGAGTTTGGAGCAGGGTTGAGCCCCGTGATGCAGAGAGGACTGTAGCGGGGTTGAGTCCCATGATGCGGAGAAGATTGTAGCGGAGTTGAGCGCCATGACGTGGAGAAGATTGCAGCAGGGTTGGGCTCTGTAGTGTGGCTAGGGTTCGGAGCAGGGTTGAGCCCCGTAATATGGAGAAGATTGTAGCAGGGTTGAGCCCTGTGGTGTGGCTAGAGTAGGGAGCAAGGTTGAGCCCCGTGATGTGGAGATGACACTGTAATGGTGCAGTTGACAACTGTAACAAGGATGAGTTCAATATCCACAGGAACATAAAGACAACAGGTAAAGTGCAGCAAAATGATGAAAGCACAATGGTGGAGCAAAAAGCAATACTTAGACAATAAGAATGCTGGGCTCTGTAGTGCAGTGGATAACTGACATCAGAACTTCATCTGGAATATAACAAAGTCCACAGCAATCAACAGGCACAGTGGGGGATCTGGCAGGAGTCCAAGAAAAGACCTTAAAGCAATGTTGCACAGACACTGAGACACAGTAACAGGCTTTATACTAGAGGTCTGTGATCCATAGGAAGTTTCAGAACATGTGACCCAAATGGAATCAGGTTTAAAATAATGAGCAATATAGGAATCCCACAACCTGACGACACCTGGGAAACAGATGATCACTTTAACACTCTATCCCCTGAATGAGAAGCATGCCAGCAAGCAGGATAGCTCATCCAACAACCACAATGGAACTTTGGCAAAAGTAGTCTATCTTTATGTACTGAAATAGTCGCAGTCATGACAGTACCCCCCCCTTTTTGGGTGGTCTCCGAACACCAACCAGGTTTTAAAGGGAATCTAGCATGAAAATTATGTATCAACTTAGGAGCATGGACATCAGAATCTTTAATCCAAGATCTCTCTTCTGGGCCATAACCCTTGCCTCGCAGTCTACAAGATATTGCAATTGAGTTTGATGCTTACGTGAATCCAGAAACTTATCGTTATCAAACTCCAGACCTCAAGCAGTTGTTATGGGAGATACTTTAGGCAAGCTGTCATGAAATTGATTAAGAATCAATGGTTTAAGCAAAGAGACATGAAAGGAGTTAGGTACACGCATGGTTGGAGGTAACTGTAACTTACATGCCACTGGGTTGATAATTTTTATAATACGAAAAGGACCAATATATCGGGGAGCAAACTTCATGGTAGTGAACCAGTAGACAACCAGACACAATACCCAACAGAATATTTAGGAACAGCCGAACGTTTTCTATCAGCAAAGGTTTTATAATTATGAGAGGCTTTCCTAAGACACTTATGTACCTGTCTCCAAATTCCAGAAAAATATTGGAGGGTAGCTTTACCTGCTGAGACGTCCACAGTAGGAATTGACTGAAGCTCAGGAACTCGAGGATGTCGAAAGTTATGAGCAAACTCAGGCCAAGGCAAAAGATCCATCCAATCATCTTGGGAGGAAGAATGTACATTCTTAAGAAGGTCTCCAACTCTTGGTTCACTCTTTCAGTTTGTCCATTTGACTGGGGATGATATGTAGAAGAAAACTGTAATTTAATTTGCAATGATGTACATTAAGCCCTCCAAAACCAAGCAACAAACTGGACACTCCGATCAGACCCTATCTCAGAAGGAAGTCCATGAAGACGAAATATCTCTTTGATAAATATTTGTGCTAATTTGGGGGCTGATGGAATTCGAGCCAAAGGACAAAAATTAACCATCTTGGTAAGACAATCCACCACTACCCAAATAACTGTTCACCCCCTAGACTCAGGAAGATCTGTAATAAAATCCATGAAAAGATGGGTCCATGGCTGGGTGAGAATGGGTAGTGGATGGAGAGGACCAACTGGAGACTGCCGGGAGGACTTAAGTTGTACACACAAGGAACAAGAATGTATAAACTCTTGGACATTTTATTTCATGGAAGACCACCAATAGGAATGTTGCAAAAAAGAGTACATTTTACGAACCCCTAGATGTCCAGAGAAACAAGAATTATGAGCCCAGGAAAGAAGTTTACCTCGTAACTCAGGTGCCACAAATATCTTCCCAGGAGGGAAATCAGGAGAGATGGAAATTGAAGAAAAGGCCAGAGTGTTTATAATAGGGTTCTTTTGATCCTCATTTTGTTCTTTCTCTTCCAACATTGAGCGTGAGAGAGAATCTGCCTTTTCATTCAAAGAACCTGGATGATACCTGAGGACAAAATCAACACGAGAAAAGAAGAGTGCCCAACGAGCTTGTCGTGGGTTCAGACAATGGGCAGTCTTCAAATACAACAAATTTTTATGGTCTGTAAAAATAGTAACAGGATGTTTTGCGCCTTCTAATAAATATCTCCACTCCTCCAAAGCTAACTTAATAGCTAACAATTCTTGGTCCCCGATGGAGTAATTATTCTCAACAGTAGAAAACTTTCGTGAAAAGAATCCACAAGACACTGTTCTCCCATCTGCAGCCACTTGAGACAAAATAGCCCCAACTCCATAAGTGGAAGCATCCACTTCTAGCATAAATAGTTTCTCAACGTCAGGTTGAACTAGAATGGGGGCCGCAGAAAATGCATCTTTAAGAGTCTAAAAGACATTCAATGCCTCTGGGGACCATACTTTGGGATTAGCCCCTTTTTTTGTCATAGCAGAATTGGGGCTACAATCATTGAAAATGCTTTGACAAACTTTCTCTAAAGCCTAAAAATCTCTGAATAGACTTTAACGAAGTGGGCAAAACCCAATCTTGAATAGCCTTTAACTTCTCAGGGTCCATCTGAAGCTCAGAACTGGAGATGATATACCCCAATAAGGGTATAACTGGAACTTCAAAAACACACTTGGAGATCTAACCATAAAGCTTATTAGCTTGAAGACGACTTAATACCTCTTTAACATGGGTACGATGATCAGAATGTTTCCTGGAAAAATCTAATTATCATCAAGATAAACAATAACAAACTGGTAAAGTATGTCTCGGAAAATTTCATTCACAAACTCCTGGAACACCGCAGGAGCATTACATAAACCTAAAGGCATGACGAGATTCTCATAATGGCCATCTCGCTTATCAAACACGGTTTTCCACTCATATCCCTCTTTAACTCTGATCAAGTTATAAGCTCCTTTTAGATCAAGTTTAGTAAACAGTTGAGAACCCTTAACTCTATCAAACAGTTCTGTAATGAGAGGTAAAGGATATTTATTTTTTAACGTAATCTCATTTAGACCTCTAAAATCAATACATGGACGAAGACCACCATCTTTTTTCTTTACAATAAAGAAGCCTGCTCCAGCGGGAGTTGAAGAAGAAGGCCTGATAAACCACTTTCGTAGGTTATCTCATACATACTTCGACATGGCTTGAGTCTCAGGAACAGAAAGAGGGTATACTCGTTCTTTAGGTGGCATTTTACCAGGGATAAGTTCAATAGGACAATCCCAGGGACGATGCGGTGGGAGTTCGTCTGCCGCCTGGTCAGAAAATACATCAGCAAATTCATAATAAGGCTGTGGGTAGTGAAGGTGGAACATCTACTTTCACTTCAGCCAATTGTACCACAGGAATCAAACAATTTAATTTGCATTTGGGACTCCAAGAAAGAATTTGAGAACAATTCCAATGAATATGAGGGTTATGAAGAGTTAACCATGATAAACCAAGAACTATATCATACATAGAAATAGGTAATACCAAAAACTCTAAACATTCTTCATGCAAAACTCCTATCCTCAACTTCACAGACTTTGTTTGATGTGTCACATATCCATTAGAAATTCTAGTCCTATTTAATGCAGAAAGGGAAAAAGAATGGGTTAATTTGACAACAGGAATTTTCAACTTTTGAACCAAAGACAATGAAATAAAATTGCCAGCTGCTCCAGAATCTAGCAATGCAGAAAACTCTTGACATGAAAAACCAAAGTCAGGAATGCTCACAAAAATTAAACAATCTTTTTTGGATGAAACTTTAGAGAGTACCCCTAGTTTGACTTCCCCTCCATCAACTAGGGACGACCATTTCCCGGCCTCATTGGACATTTAGCCAAAAAAAATTCTGAGGATGCACAATACAAGCACAGATTAGAACGCCTTCTACGTTGCTTCTCCACTTCAGACAATTTGGCTTTATTCATTTGCATAGACTCATCTGATGTACCATGAACAGAGCAAGACTGGGGAAGAGAATTTTTAAAACACTCAATGAAATTAACTCATCCAATCTCTCAGGAAAATCCCGAGTCACCAACTCATCTTTAAGTCTCTCAGAGACACCATTCCAATATGCTGCTCTTAATGCCTCATTGTTCCACTTAAGTTCTGTGGCTATAGTTTGATTTAAATTATTTTCTTCCATTGTTGCTCCTATTGTTGAACTTACAAAAAAAGAGGCTGATACTACCAACTGGCCTGTCAAGACACTTCGAGCCTTTAATTCTCTGAAGTCAGCTTTTGGCTCAGCTCCTATCCTTCATCATCCCAATCTGGATCTCCCATTTATCGTTGAGGTGGATGCTTTCAAAGTTGGTGTTGGCACCATTTTGTCTCAAAAAGATCCTAGCGATAATAAGTTTCATCCATGTGCCTTTTTCTCATGGAAATTTGCTGCTGTCAAGAGAAATTATGATGTCAGTAATCGGGAATTATTGGCCATCAAGTGGGCATTTGAAGACTGGAGGCACTGGCTGGAGGGAGCTAATCATGTAATTACTGTCTTGACTGATCATAAAAACTTGTCTTATATTGAAACCACTAAAATATTAAATGCTAGACAAGCACATTGGGCCCTATTCTTCACTTATTTCAATTACATCATTTCTTTCCGTCCTGGCACCAAAAATCTCAAGGCAAATGCCCAAAGCTTTCAACCCATCCAGCCTTCTACGGTTTCGGAGGACACGATCATTCCAGCTTCTCATATCCATCTGGCCTTGACTAGGAATGCAGCGAATGCTCTCCATGTCTGTCAGTCCGAAGCTCCTTCTGGTAAACCACCAGGATTACTCTTTGTTCCTGAAAATTTTTGTAAAGCAGTTTTGTTGGATTTCCATCCCCCCAAAGCAATTGTTCACCTGGGCATTTCTAAAACTGCTGAATTACTCTCCCGCTCAGTTTGGTGGCAATCCATTTTCCAGGATGTTTGTGAATTTGTGTTGGCCTGTGATGTCTGTGCCCGGAATAAATCTCCTCTTACTGTTCTTTCTGGTCTTTTACTTCCTCTTCCTACTCCGTTAAAACCCTGGACTAATATTGCAATGGATTTTATTGTTGATCATCCCTCATACTCTCGTTGCTTGGACATTTGGACTGTTGTTGACCGTTTCAGTAAAATGGCTCATTTCATTCCACTCTCCAAACTGCCTTCTACCAAAGAACTATCTGTTTTGTTCATTCAACATATTTTCAGACTTCATAGATTACTAGTGGACATTGTCTTTGATCGAGGAACTCAGGCCTTGATCCAGACCCGCTTGCTAGATGCAATCACTCACACTCCAGTGTATGCAAATCTGGCCAACCCACGGCATGGCAGGCGATCGCACGGCAAGGCATTAGCACGGCCACTATGTTTTAACTAGGGGTTTGCACTGGCCACTTTTCATATTTTGTGTTTTGGTTTTGGATCTGGATCTTTCTTCGTGTTTTGGATCTGGATTGGTTTTGTCAAAACCACCCTTCCGTGTTTTGTGTTTTGTGGTTTGTGTTTTGGATCTGTATTTTTTTGGAAAAAAGCATAAGAACAGCTAAAATCACAGAATTTGGGGTTTTTGTTCTTTCGCCAGTGGTTCCCAAACTTTTTTGAAGCAAGGCACCCTACTGGATCAGCATTGTATTCACGGCACCCCTAAACCAAAAGTTTGTTATTTAGAAATGTTTAAAAAATGCAGTGAAGTAGTAAAGTGGAGCAAATTGTGCTTATCTGTCATCCGTAGGTTCAGTTATGTGGTGGTGGACAGGTTTGCATTTTTGTTTGTCCACATATTTACATTACATTGACCATAAAAAATTTAATTTGGTGCTGGACCACCAACCTGAGGCACCCCTGCAAGTGTCCCGAGGCACCCCAGGGTGCCACGGTACACAGTTTGGGAACCACTGTGTCGAAGCTGAATAATTGGCTGAGACAAGATCAGTTTAAAATTGAAGCGTGCGCGACGCCATCTTGCAAATGGCAGCTAGACTCCATTTTAGAAACAAGAATCTGCAAGACGCCATTTTGTGACCAACGTCATTTCAAGTTACAACTCAGGAGCTAAGAACAGATGGCAATGTTTTTGTTAATCTACCAAGGGCAACTGGAAGAACAAGCTTTCTGAGTAAAAGTAAATAGAATAGACAATGGATATTTTTACATACAAATTGGGAATCCCTGGATGCAGATAAAGTATAGTTGTGGCAATTGTAATATAATCCAGACATTGATCTACACAATTGTATTTGTCTGAATCCTAAACAGGTCTTAGCCCCACACACAGACAGGATGGCCCCAACTTCACAGCTTGATTCACAGTTCACACAAGAGTCTGGGAGAACAAAAAAGGTTTTTTTCCTTTGAACACAGGACAGGTGGGGGCCTGCTGACAGAGGGCATGTGGAACTACAATGCTCAGCAATCCACACTGCTGGATGTTCACTTCATGTATGAGAAATTATGCACTTAAATCTCACCCATTAATAACTAGTGTCCTTATATCAAACCCCGAATACCCACACATTACATATTCACACATAAGGTTCAATAAGCTCTAAAGTGTATGATTTAAGTTGGTTCAGTTAGTTAAATGCTGAGAAATAAAGTTATTTGATAACTAAGGTATTATACATGCTAAACAAGTCGTGTTTGGAGTTGTACTGATGCGTATTCTTTTTACAGTATTCCGGTGTTAACGGTGAGGAGATCGCATCATGCATTCTCGAGTTATTGATCGCAGAGCCTACAAGCAACAAAATGTATATTTTAGGAACAGCTGTTAGGATGTTGCAGGGGGTGTGAAGAGGAAGATCCCCACCTGTTAGAGGCAGGGAGAGTCTGTTTGAACCAGCCTGTTAAATGTGCTGTAACAGATGCTTCTCTCCTGGGAACCAATGATATCAGCAACAGACTTCCCTATTGTCCTGTTTATTCTGGGGGGGTATAAATATGAGTGCATGAACACTGGTTCTCAGTCTTCATGCTGAACGCTGTATGACTAGGGGTCTCTTGCTGATGCCTATCTCCGGGTCCGGAAGCGCCTGCGTATGTATACTGTACTTGGGGTCTGTATAATTTCCTTTTGCGCCTAAATTGTGTCTTGATCAATTGCGTGTAACTGTCTGAACTTTTACCTGAATATCACTTGTGCTTTCGAACCACAGATTCCACGTCTAAGTCTTTATTTATGGTATGACTGCGTACGCAAATTAGCGTCATCCTTAGAGGTTTATAGGAAGGGTTTTAGAAGGTACAGGCAGGGGTATATAGAGGTTCATTTTAATATCAACAACTGTCCTACTCTATTATTTACCTCAATAACATTAATTTCCACTCATTTCCAGTCTATTCTGAACACATCACACCTCACAATATTGTTATTAGGCCAAAAGGTTGCACCGAGGTAGCTGGATGACTATGCTAAGTGACACAAGTGGGCGGCACTCACGGCACAGAGCAACATACCCCTACACCACACAGGGAAGCCCCTGTAAAAACTATTTGGATGAAATCAATAACCCCTGTAAAAATTATTTGGATGAATTAAATGACCACTTTTTAATTGGACTGGATATACACTGGGCAGCAGCCCCTGTAAAAATGATTTGTATGAGCGTACCCCTACAGCAGACAGGGCAGCCCCTGTAAAAATTATTTGTATGAGGGTACCCTTACAGCAGACAGAGCCCCAACCTGTAAAAAGTATTTGTAAGAGCGTATCCCTACAGCAGACAGGGCAGCTCATGTAAAAAATTATATGTATGAGTGTACCCCCACAACAGACAGGGCACCCCCTGTAAAAAATATTTGTAAGAGCATACCCCTACAGCAGACAGGGCACCCCTGTAAAAAATATTTGTATGAGTGCACCCCTACAGCAGACAGGGCAGCCCCTGGACAACACAGCACCACAGCCAACCAGCCAGCCCCTATGGACCGGACAACAGCCAGCCCCTATATGGACAAGGACAAAAGTAGCCAGCCAGCTCCTATGTATTGTATATGGAAAACAGTAGCTAGCCAGCCCCTATGGTCAGCGTCAGTCTATTGTTAGCGTCAGCAGAAGCTCCCTCCCTCTTCACAGTAGCCAGCCATACTTTATTATTTTTTATTTTTATAACAGTCCGTCTAACACACTGAGCTCCCAGCTCCCTCCTAACTGACAGCCGGAATGAAAAATGGCAGCGATCACGGGATCTTTTATAGAATCCAAAACCCGTGAGAATCCGACAGCAGGATTATGACGTACTTTTTCCAATTCAGGTCCGAGTCAGGCAGGAAAACCAGAGCCTGACTCGGATCCCGGCTCAGATCGCAGTTGCGATCCAACCTGAGTCAGGCCCATTTTGGAAATCCTAACCTGCTCATCCCTAGTCTTAACATGCGATCGCATTGTGTATGCAGACACCCACCAGCCTGTCTTAAGATGCCCACTTGTGCACGTCATCTCCAGGAAGTGTATGCAACCATCGGTAACATCAAGTACCATCGGATGCATACAGAGCACTTGTGGTTGACCATACCCTACCGCAAGCACTGCGAGCGCTTCAGTGTAAAATTCAGCCAAGTGACGTGCACTATGATGCTGCCTCTTAATTATGTAATGCCTCTGAATTGGTGGTAAGATGCTCAGGAACGCCTGCATTCGCACCTCCACTCCCCCAATTCTAGCAACCAGCTCCTGTCACCACCCAAAACGGCTTCACCTGTCACTCACTCTGTGCTTCCCGATCGCTCACAGTGGTTCGTGCATGCGCCTTGTGATGTGTATGCATGTGCAGAATGCAAACAATCGGCTGGCTGCGTGCGAAGGCATCCTAACGAGTGGGTCTGAATCAGGTCCTCAATTTGTTGCACATTTTTGGAAAATTTTTTGTTCTTCTCGGCATAAATCTCACTTTGTCTTCTGGATACCATCCCCAATCTAATGGAAAGACCAATTGGGTCAATCAGTCTTTGGAGCAATATCTCCAGTATTTTGTTTCCAAATATCAGAATGACTAGGTTTCTCATTTGCCACTAGCAGAATTTGCTTTCAATAACTCTTGCCATACTTCTTCCTCCATTCTTTTGTAATTCTGGTCTGCATCCTAGACTTATTTCTTTTGAAACTGATTCAGTTGGAATTTCATTCTCTAATTCAGTCTCTAGACTCCATTTGGTTTGGAAGAAGATTCACCAGTGTCTTCTCAAGGCATATTTTCACTCCAAGGCATGGGCTGATAGACACTGTAAGCCATGCAGTTTCAAGGTTGGAGATCTAGTATGGATATCCTCGAAGAATATCAACATTCGCCAACGTTCACAGAAATTGGGTCCTAAATTGATTGGTACCTTCAAAATTATATCTCAGATCAATCCTGTTGCCTTTCGCCTGAAGTTACCCAACTCACTCAAGATTAATAATACTTTCCATTGTTCCTTACGTAAACCATTTTTTCTTCTACCAGGTCTAGTTCCTGACGTCCACTGAGACCCTCTCCTGTTTTCATCCAGGGTCATCAAGTTTATTGTGGAGAAAATCCTAGATTCCATATTTTCACAAGGAGGTTTACATTTCTTGATTCATTGGAAGGAGTACGGACCAGAGGAGCACTCTTGGGTTTCTGAAAGATCTTTGCACACTCTTACCCTGAAAAGAAGATTTTCTGTGAACTTCCCTGATAAACCTGGTTCTAGGGGTCATTTAATCCCTTGTCAAGGGGGAGTACTGTCACGGCCTGCTGCTGCATATTGTCAGATGGCACTGCTCTAGGTGGCTCTCGCTGGGTTGTTACTGGGAGACAGGGATGCAGAGTCACCTCTTAGTGAGATCCTCTTACCTGGCTCTCTTACCTGCCTCTCTCGTCATCTCCGCTACTGATGTGCCCAGCTGTAACGTGGCATCACAGCGCTATCTCTCACGCCATGCATGGCGCACCACACACCACACCATGAGTCGCGCCACAAAGAAAGTTTATTAGTGAAAAAAGTCATTACGTGTAATACAACATTTTGCCCAGCAGATGTCACTTTTCCTAAACTACATAGCGCATGTGTCTGATTTCATTACGTGTAATACAACATTTTGCCCACCAGGTGTCACTTTTCCTAAACTACATAGCGCATGCGTGTGATTTAATTACGTGTAATAAAACATTTTGCCCACCAGGTGTCACTTTCCAATGTACCGTATGGTATGTTCTGTATCACCGGCCGATGATTGTTTGACAGAAGCTTAGACATTAGACTTTACAAACTACAGAACTCTAGTAATGGGTGAAGCGTGTAGCCTAGTGGTCTAATGCCTAGTCTCACTGCTTCTCCCCTCTTCTTGTTCCGTGGGTTCGAGACCTTGAAAATACAGTATGTTTTTTTAATTTATTTTTAAAATCTTCACTTAAAATATTCACTATTCAATACTGTACATGTGGAGCGCATGTCTGCCCAGTGCTTCGGGAGTCAAACAGCGAAACTAGGATTTTTATTATTGTACATACAGTACTGTACCTTAGAACGCAAACTTGCGTCAATGCCGGCGCTGACATGAACGTGGACATTATAGTGATTTATTATGACCATCAAGTGGCAATGGGCCCTGTTAAAGAGACTGGTTTCTGTATATCAAACTGACGTTTAAACCGCAAAATTGCGTCAATGTCTGCGCGTGCCCAGTGGTCGGATTTTAATCACAATGGAATGTGTGCCCCATGTCCAGTGGAGCCAAGCCATACATTAAGTAGCGCTATTTTATGGCGCATGCCCAGTTGTCTGTATTGCTAACAGTACTGTTGAATTTTCACACTAGTGCCATTCTGCACTGTCCGAGACTTACAGTACCGCACAGTATACACAATAGTAAATTCATTACTACATAAGGTGCTAAAGTAGTGGACTAACAGCAGTTTGTAGGGCAGATGCAGAGCGCAAACTTGCGTCAATGAAAATGCTGTCCTAGACTTGGAAACATTAGTAATTTAATATGTTTAGTAACTGATAGTTGACTGTGTATAAGAGAGGGTTCTCTATAGTACAAACTGACTCGGCGTTTAAACCGCAAAATTGCGTCAATGTCAGCACAGTTTGCGTTGTGGTAACTTATAACCAGTTCTGATGGGTTACGGTACAAATAGGATCTCTGGCGCGTGCCCAGTGGCGGGGTTGCAATGCATTACCAGTGGTGCTGCGCCATAGCCATACCCTTGTAGCACTATGGCTATGTACTGTACGCCATGGCGTACAGTATGGAATATCATACTGTAGAGTACCGGGTCATGATTCACACACAGTGAAAGTGTGTTATTATTATTACACTGACTGTGTAATAATAATATTAAAAATAAAAAGTGTAACCTTGACTGTCTAATAATAATGAAAAGTTTCATTATTAAGCTTCCTGGTTTCGAACCCGGGTTGTACAGACGTCTGCAATGTAGAAGTTCGATTTCTTACCTCTACGCTATAGACGCCTGAGTACTGTACTTCATCGTATGGTACTGTAGATGTCACATAAAGTACTGTAGAGGACTAGGAGAGACTTGTGAGCAAGGGCTTAGGTGATCCGTCTTGCTTACACTTCTCTCCTTATGTTCGAGACCTTTATAATTTAATTTATTTTTTTAATGTTCACTATAGTACTGTAGTTCAGTCTTGTTATCCAACCCTTACAAAAATCAATCTATTGTACTGTAGATGTGCCCAGCTACAGTACTGTAGTTTGTTGCTCCATACGGTCCATTTTGACTAGCCAGTGACGCACGTCGTACATCGCACGACGCACGGCATCTGTGATGCAGAGCCCTGTCTCACATTCTAAACAGTAGATTCACTAGCAGTTTCTGCAGTTATGAAATCACTATTCTGTGGTGCTAAATTGTACTGCACCGTCAGTTTTGAATATTCAGTACAGGCACATTCATAGCGGCACACTAATTGTCCTAGAAGATGGGGGATGGTGTCCTTGGCAATGGTGACAATTCGTAGCATTTTTCAGGACACTAGGGCAGAGCTGACTGCTTACAGTAAATGGATTAACAAAGCTTCCTTTATTATGGTAATGTGAGGCTCTTTGCTTGCTTTGGGGGAAGGGACCTGCTGCACTGTGTATGACTCTCGGCCCACTGGGCATGCGCCAGAAATCCCATCGCAACCCTCCTACTGGGCATGCGCCCGCCAGAGATGGAAATGCAACAGCATAGAGTACAATACTGTACCGACTGCAGGAATACAGCCAACTGCGCATGCTCAGTGATAGCATAGCGCTACATGGCGTATGGGTTGGCGCCACAGATCCCATTGTACCCCCCTCCATTTCTAATCCATCGCAGATGGCTGACAGCGACCATAGCGCCAACCGTGTAATACAGAGAGCTCTCTCTCATACAGATCACACTACTACCGTACTTAGTGTGCGAGGTTGGAGCAGCATCACCAATGTCATAAGTTTGCGATGCAACGCTATTTTGCGCTTCAAACGCACAGTCAGCTTTGAACACAGAGCGCTCTCTCAGAGATGGAAACCACTCTCAGACACAGTCCAAGGGATGTAGCTATAGTGAACACGGCTGAGACCGCATATGTGTTGTCGCATGTTTGCGTTTTGCGGTTTTGGTCACACAGTTTGTGATGCAGAGCCCTGACTCACATTCTAGACAGTAGATTAACTAGCAGTTTCTGCAGTTATGAAATCACTATTCTGTGGTGCTAAATTGTACGGCACCGTCAGTTTTGAATATTCAGTACAGGCACATTCATAGCGGCACACTAGTTGTCCTAGCAGACGGGGGATGGTGTCCTTGGCAATGGTGACAATTCGTAGCATTTTTCAGGACACTAGGGCAGAGCTGACTGCTTACAGTAAATGGATTAACAAAGCTTCCTTTATTATGGTAATGTGAGGCTCTTTGCTTGCTTTGGGGGAAGGGACCTGATGCACTGTGTATGACTCTCGGCCCACTGGGCATGCGCCAGAAATCCCATCGCAACCCTCCTACTGGGCATGCGCCCGCCAGAAATGGATATGCAACAGCATAGAGTACAATACTGTACCGACTGCAGGAATACAGCCAACTGCACATGCTCAGTGATAGCATAGCGCTACATGGCGTATGGGTTGGCGCCACAGATCCCATTGTACCCCCCTCCATTTCTAATCCATCGCAGATGGCTGACAGCGACCATAGCGCCAACCGTGTAATACAGAGAGCTCTCTCTCATACAGATCCCACTACTACCGTACTTAGTGTGCAAGGTTGGAGCAGCATCACCAATGTCATAAGTTTGCGATGCAACGCTATTTTGCGCTTCAAACGCACAGTCAGCTTTGAACACAGAGCGCTCTCTCACAGATGGAAACCACTCTCAGACACAGTCCAAGGGACGTAGCCATAGTGAACACGGCTGAGACCGCCTATGCGTTGTCGCATGTTTGCGTTTTGCGGTTTTGGTTGCACAGTTTGTGATGCAGAGCCCTGTCTCACATTCTAGACAGTAGATTCACTAGCAGTTTCTGCAGTTATGTACATACTGTACGCCATTCAGTAGTTTCACTATAGTGTCAGTGACAGTGACAAAAAAAAAATATACGGTACGGTATATTCTTTTCCAGGGATCGAACCCAGGACCATAATTCTACCAAAGTGATCACCTAACCACTAGCCCACACGACAGCTACAGTGAACCACAGAGAGTGGCCTCATCCTTGTGCACTCCTCCCGTTGCTGTTTTTTAATAAAGATGAAAAAAAATTGCCATACTGTAATGCATCCCATATCAGTGAAAGCTGTGCATGCATCTCATTAATCTACAGTATTGGTTATACCGTGACAACAACTCAGGCAACTTCTCTACTATTCAGTTACTGCACCGTACCGTATGTATAATACAGTATGTGCAGTGATTTGCTTCCTGTTATAAGATGTTACGTATGGTACAGTACTACAGTGTATACTGTATATATATATATTATGCGACATTAAAAATACAGTATGGGTTGTGCGTACATGAAAATGCTGTGAATGTGATATCCACCCAATTTACTGTAAGTTTAACATTATGGCATTCTATACAAGGCATTCAGTACAGTGGAGCACTCGCCACCCAGCGGTTACGCACTATATTACATGCAATTACAAAAGTGGAGCACTCGCCACCCAGCGGTTAAGCACTGTATTACATGCCATAGCCACGGTATTCCACAAGTCCATGGCGCGACTCAGAGGCCTGAACGCCACGCCACAAGTCCATGGCACAACTCACGCCACGCCATGAGCAACAAAATAGCTGGGCAGATCTGTATGCCCGGATTTGTCTCCTCTTCCTTTTTCTCTCCCACTGGTCCTTGCTCAGATGCCAGTGATAGCATCCTGTACATGCTATCACTGGTTCCTGTGTGGGGATTCTTGCTCCTGTGTGTGTTCCAGTTTCCAAGCCTCCATGTGTCTTTGTTTTGAGTCTCAGCCACACTCCTGCATTGTGTTCCTGTCAGCTATTACATCTCAGCTCGTTCAGCCACACTCCTGCTATGTGTACACCATCTGCATACTACAACATCCCAGCAATCTCAGCTACACTCTGGCGCTGTGTATACCATCTGCATATAATAACATCCTAGCATTCTCAGCCACACTCCTGTACTGTGTACACCATCTGCATTTAATAACATCCCAGCATTCTCAGCCACACTCCTGCGCTGTGTATGCCATCTGCATATTACATATATCCGCAGTCTCAGTTGTAGTCCTGCATTTGTGTGCATCATCTGCAAATTACATCCCAGCAGTCGCAGTCGCATGTTAGCGACTGTGAGTACTTTCTACTCCTTAACGTCAAGGCTGCAACTTGGTCTCTAGACCACACCTAGCCAAGTATTTCAGTCCTCAAGGCCGCAACTCGGTCCTTAGGCTGCACCTGGCCAAGTATTCTAGCCCCCAAGGCTGAAACTTGGTCCCTAGACCACACCTAGCCAAGTATTCCAGCTCTCAAGGCTGTAACTTGGTCCCTAGGCCACACCTAGCGAGGTATTCCAGCCCTCAAGGCTGTGACTCGGTTCCTAGCCACAACTTAGACATGTACTCCTGCCCCCAAGGCTGCAATTCGGCCCTGAGACCACATCTCTGCCAAGTATTTATTGTCCCTCAAGGCTGCAAGTGGGACATTCAGTCAACCTCCATTTAGGACTATCAATTCAGCTTTCTCCATCGCATTCATATAATCCTCAGCACTATTGCTTCAATTTTGGACTACCCAGCCTCACTCCTGACAAGGATTTCCTTTTCAGTATCTCCCATCGCTTTATATAATTCTCAGCCATATTACCTTAATTCAAAGGTGAATACTCTCCTAGATTCATAACACTCATGCAGACTTGTACAAGGTCAGACCTTACTCAGAAATTGCTAACCTTCCAGAATGCAGTGAGAGCTCAGACTGCATATGCCATCACAGTGCCTAATTTATGCACGCCCCTGCAATAACATTCAAATGCACTGGCATGTCTGCATTTTGCTAACCACCACCCCGTCACCTCCCACAAATGGTACTTCCTGTCAATCACTCTGCGATGGGTCTGCATAGTCACTGTGATCGCAGTCCCTATCGCAGTGGCTGGTTCGTGTATGTGCACTTTGATGCATATGTTGGCACAGAATGCAACAATCAACAAATAGCGTGCGTAATCGCAGTTGCGATCCAACCTGAATCAGGCCCAAATTCCATCAAAATAACTGCACCAAGTAGACAAAAAGTGTGAGCTGCAAAAATGTAAATGGAATCCATATATATTCTCCTGATACAGAGGACAGCATTCTAATGACGCATTGGAAACTCTGGGGATTACCTGTTTTATTTGTGCAGCACAAGAAGTATTTATTTTTGATGATCTTCAGTAGTAAAAAAACACACACATCATTTCTCATAAAAGTTTATAATACTATTTGTATAAGATAGTTAATAAATAAATTATCATGGGCAGCAGCAGATTGCGATCTTACAGTGGGCCTGGAAAAGGTTTTGAAAGCAGGCTCCAATTCAACTGTAGGTGAAGCAAATACAAAGGTAGGCAGAGTTAGCACCCATAATCTCTAATCATATTAGTGGTAGGTGACAGTGGCATCACTGAGGTCGGTGACACCCAGTGCGGCCAATAGACCCTCTGAAAAGGGGGCATGGCCTCATGGTAAGGGGGCATGGTCTCATGACACCCCCCCATTTCATCACTCTGGAGGTGTGCCTAGTACACCTGGAGATGCCGGATGCCCCCAGAGATTCCTTCCACACTGCTGGCTCCTCCTCAGTTATAGGAGCCAGACACAGCAAAATAACATATGCAGAGCAGCTCCCGGTCACTGAGGAGGAGCCGTTATTTTAGTGTCATCCTCTCTGAGGGTGACACCATTTGCAGTCTGCACCCCCCCGCACCAACCTGGTAGGTGATGCTAACGAAACATGCAATGATAGATGAAGTCACAAAAACACACATTTTAAAGACCTATATACCGTACAATACAAGGAGCATCCCAGAGTTGGAAGACAATTCAGAGAGCATCACCATACAATAAAGGGAGAAAAAGCTTTCTATGGATCAATAAGCAATATAGAGAGCTTTCCATAGAGCAATATACACTACAGATAGCATTCTAAAGTTTGACACTCAATACAGATACACTCTATAAACCAATTTATAATACAGAAAGTATTCTAGAGACTGATATACACTGTACAGAGGATCTCAGAGACCACCACACAATATAGAGTGCATTCCAGAGACCGATATACTATACAGATTTACTATGTAGAACAATTATAATACAGAAAGTATACCATAGACCAATATACAATGTATAGAGCACTCAGAGACCTCCATACAATATAAGAGCTGTTATGTTCTGGGTTGCTTGTGGACCCGGGGTGGTAGCAGGAGCGATCACAGAAGCAGATTTGAAAATAAAACTAGGATTTTTAATAAATGCTTGAGTAGACATATAATGTGGCAGTAAATAAAAGTCCAGGAAAATATAAATGTGCATAAGAGTTCTGTGGTGGGAGCAAAAGGGTTAATGTCCAGGTAGAAACAATTAGAGCTGTCCAGGTGTGCAGGTAGTGAACTGAAAATAATCAAGCCAGGTTTGCAGGTAGTGAACTGAGGTGCAGGATGTCAGCAGGCTCAGGCATTCAGGTATGGGCAAGGGTGATGGAGGAAGCGGGGTAGTCCAGTGGGAACTAGGAGCTGACAGGCAGACTGGCAGACAGCGAATTCACAGGAACAGGAAAGCACAGAGAACTCCCTCTCAGCTAGGCTGAGATACACGTTGCACTTGCAAAGAAGGAAGGCACTGACCCTTCCTAAATACCCCATGCCGTGCTGTTACTGGCCGGAGGGAACATGTGACTCACCAGGATTGGCCAGCCGCATCACATGGCCAGAAGGCAAGATGGCGGTGCCCATGCCAAACGGAACGGAGACGCCTCCAGGCCTCACCAACGCAGAGTGACAACAGGGCCGCACAACAACGCGCGCAGCCAAAGCCCCCCGCCACACACCAGCTCCGCCACCAGACAGCCCGCGCCACAACGACCTCACAGATAACACCCGCCTAGCGCCATGCTGAAATACCCTGCTGAAAACTCCTTTTGGGGTGGCCTCAGGACACTCACCAGGCTTCTCCGGATGGGCAGAATGGAATCTCCTGATGAGCGTGGACATCACGACCATCGGTCCAGCAACGTTCCTCTGGACCGTAACCTTTCCAGTCCAACAAATACTGAAGATGACCTCTGCGCAGACGTGAGTCCAAGATCTGGGCGACTTCAAACTCAACTCCTCTCTCCGTCTGGACTCGAGGAGAAGCAGGTAGAGCATTATGGAACTTATTCAGGACTAGGGGCTTTAATAAGGAAACATGGAAGGAATTGGGAATTTTTAGGTATGGGGGTAACTGTAAACGGTAGGCCACTGGATTAATGACTTCTGTTATGGTGAAGGGACCGATGAAGCGGAGTGCGAATTTCATAGATGGAACTCTTAGATGAAGGTTCCGAGTAGACAACCAGACCTGGTTTCCTACTTGCATGTGTGGAACTATTCTACGCTTCTTATCGGCCTGGGTCTTATAGCGAGAGGATGCCTTCAACAAATCAGACCGTACTTGAGTCCAGATGGCAGCAAAATTCCGCACCGTGTCCTCCACGGCCAGAACATCGAAAACAGGCAGGCTTCGGAATTCGGGAACACGAGGATGAAGGCCATATACAACCTGAAATGGCGTTTGGTTAGTTGACGAGTGGTAGGAAGCATTATGTGCAAACTCAGCCCACGGCAGCAAGGCAGCCCAATTGTCCTGGGAAGATGACATAAAAATTCTTAAGAAAGTCTCAAGATCTTGATTAACTCTCTCGGTGGAGCCGTTGCTTTGCGGATGGTAGGCCGTGGAAAAGTTTAACTTCACTTGAAGAACAGAACACAAAGCCCTCCAGAATTTTGCAGTAAACTGCACACCACGGTCAGAGACAATTTCAGCAGGAAGGCCATGTAGATGAAATATGTGTTGGACAAACAACTGTGCCAGGTCAGGGGCAGAAGGTAACTTCTTCAACGGTATATAGTGGACCATCTTAGAAAATCGGTCTATTACAACCCAGATAGTGTTGAAACCTTGAGAGACTGGCAGGTCTGTGACGAAATCCATGGAGAGATGCGTCCATGGACGTGATGGAGTAGGTAATGGAAGCAATTCCCCAGCTGGAGCTTGTCGTGATGATTTATGCTGGGCACAGGAGGAGCAGGAAGAGATAAACTCCATTATATCTGCCTTCATAGAATGCCACCAATAGTGTCTTTTCAGGAACTCCAAGGTCTTCCGAGTGCCTGAGTGCCCTGCGAAGCGAGAGGAATGTGCCCAAGTGAGAAGCTGCTTCCTTAATTCCGGGGCCACAAATGATTTTCCCGTAGGAGGCTGAAGTTGTAATGCGGGGAAAACTCTTGATTCCAAGACAGGGGTATTGCTTTGATTTTCAGATTGATCATCACAGAGGAGAGATCTCGATAGGGCATCAGCCATCTGATTAAGTGCTCCAGACTGGAAGGTCAGGGTGAACTGAAACCTGGCAAAGAATATTGCCCAGCGGGCCAAATGAGGACTCACACATTGGAGGTTTTTGAGAAATAGGAGATTTCTATGGTACGTAAATACAGTAAATGGAAACTTGGCGCCTTGTAGCAATATCTCCATTCCTTCAACACCAACTTTACAGCTAGTAGTTCTTGCTCACCTATGGCGTAGTTCCTTTCGGCAGGAGAGAATTTTTTAGAAAAGAACCAACACGGATGGACTCGGTTGTCCTCATAACGTTGAGACAAGACTGCTGCCACAGCTTCAGATGACGCGTCTACTTCCAACAAAAAAGGCCTGTCCAGATCGGGTTTTCGAAGAACTGGTGCTGAGATAAAGGCCTGTTTTAGAAGATGAAAGGCAGACTCTGCCTCAGGTGACCATTGGGCAGGATTAGCACCTTTGCGGGTCAAGGCTTTAATGGGAGCCAGCAGTGTAGAAAATCCCTTAATGAAGTGTCTATAATAATTTGCGAAGCCCAACAATCTCTGGATGGCCTTCAGTGTCTGAGGTCTGGTCCAATCCAGAATTGCCTGTACCTTCTTGGGGTCCATTTCTAAACTGGAGCCAGATATTACATAGCCGAGAAAAGGTACACTGGGCACTCCAAAGATGCACTTCTCCAGTTTGCAGTAAAGGTGGTTTTCTCTTAAACGGGTCAAAACTTCTTTAACATGTTCTTGATGTTTAGCCACAGAGGGTGAAAAAATCAGTATGTCATCCAGATAGACAACAACCGAAACATATAACAGATCCCGGAAAATCTCATTAGCGAAACTTTGAAAGACAGCAGGGGCATTACACAATCCAAAAGGCATTACTAAATACTCAAAATGTCCATCTCTGGTATTAAAAGCGGTCTTCCATTCATCGCCAGCTCGGATACGAATGAGGTTGTAAGCCCCTCTTAGATCTAATTTCGAAAAAATGACAGAGCCCTTGACCCTATCAAACAACTCAGTTA
This sequence comes from Taudactylus pleione, assembly GCA_031769625.1. NCBI lineage: Eukaryota > Metazoa > Chordata > Amphibia > Anura > Myobatrachidae > Taudactylus > Taudactylus pleione. Next base: position 8,111,942 of record JAUIMM010000063.1, read on the forward strand.
TCAGGGGAAGAGGGTATCGATTCTTTACAGTAATGTCATTAAGGCCTTGATAATCGATACATGGTCTTAGACCACCGTCCTTCTTGCCAACGTAGAAAAACCCAGCTCCTTCAGGTGAAGTAGAGGGGCGAATTAACCCCTTTGCCAAGTTGTCCCAGATGTATTCGGTCATGGCTTGAGTCTCAGGCAAGGACAGCGGATAGGTACGACCACGAGGTGGTATCTTATCAGGTATCAATTCAATTGGACAGTCCCATTCCCTATGAGGGGGTAAGATATTTGCTTGTTGTTCAGAGAAAACGTCGGCGAACATCTGATATTCCTTGGGAATGGCAGAAGAAACTAATGGAACTGTCTTTCTCACAGGTCGAATTTTTGGAAGACAGGATTTCTGACAGTCCATACCCCATGACAGAATCTGCATAGAACTCCAATCAATCCTGGAGTTAATTGACGTAACCAGGGTAGACCAAGAACAATTTCTTGAGAGGCCTCTGATATCACCAGGAATTTTAAGGACTCAGAATGAAGTGCCCCAATTCGGACCAATACTGGTTGAGTCTCTTTGGTGACTATCCCGTTAGTTAGAGGGCGTCCGTCTATAGAGGTCAGAGAGATGGCATGGTTGAGAGACAAACAAGGAATCTGAAATGTATCTATGAAACTAGACATTATGAAATTTCTGGCTGCTCCCGAGTCGAGTAGAGCAGTAGCAAAGACAGGTTTGGGTTTAAGATCCAGGGCTAGGGTAATCGTGAAATCTTTAATTTTTGGAGACGGGTTCATAACTCCTAACTTGATGTCTCTAGGGTCAGTTAGGATTTGGCATTTCCCGGTTTACGGGGGCAGGAGATCAGCAGGTGACCGGACTCTCCGCAGTACAGACAGAGGTTCTTTTGCATTCTTCTCTGACGTTCTTCTTTAGAGAGGTGTGTATGATTCACCTGCATAGGCTCCTCTTCAGTAGGGGAAGGAATGGGACAGGTAGAAATGGAGGGGGTAAATGACCTTTGCCGGTCAGTTCTGTTTTTTTCAGCCTGACGTTCCCTGAAGCGTAGGTCAACTTTGATACACAATGAAATCATGTCGTTCAGATTAGTAGGAAGCTCTCGAGTGACTAGATCATCCTTTAGTCGGTCTGACAACCCATGCCAGAAGGTCGAGGTGAGGGCTTCCTCATTCCATTTGAGCTCTGATGCTAAAATTTGAAATTGCACGGCTTATTGACTGACAGGACGGACCCCTTGTCTCAGTGTCATGATGTTTGATGATGCTGATACAGTTCACCCAGGTTCATCGAAAATCCACCTGAAGGATGACACAAAGCCTGCGTAATTATCCAGCAGCGGATCTGAGCACTCCCAGAGTGGGGAAGCCCATTCCAAGGCCTGGCCGGATAACAGAGAGACTATATAAGCCACTTTAGTTCTTGCAGTTAGAAAGTTGTCAGGCTGCAGGGTAAAATGTATGTCACACTGATTTAGGAATCCTCGGCAGAGTTTAGGATTGCCGTCATATTTATTTGGTAAAGGAAGACGTAAGCGAGGAGATGATCTGCCTCCTGTATTCCCAGACGCTGATGTGGATGTAGATGCTGGTACTTCAGGTGTAGAAAAGGAAGTTTGCAAACTATCCTGTCGCTTGGACATCTCTTGCAGAAATTGAGCCATCTGATGCTGCATGTTTTCCAGATTTTCTAAACGACCACAAATGCACCTGAACAAATCCACTCCTGACTCCTGATCCGTGGCCGGCTCCATGGGGCCAGTGCAAATTGTTATGTTCTGGGTTGCTTGTGGACCCGGGGTGGTAGCAGGAGCGATCACCAAAGCAGATTTGAAAATAAAACTAGGATTTTTAATAAGTGCTTGAGTAGACATATAATGTGGCAGTAAATAAAAGTCCAGGAAAATATAAATGTGCACAAGAGTTCTGTGGTGGGAGCAAAAGGGTTAATGTCCAGGTAGAAACAATTAGAGCTGTCCAGGTGTGCAGGTAGTGAAACTGAAAATAATCAAGCCAGGTTTGCAGGTAGTGAACTGAAAATAATCAAGCCAGGTTTGCAGGTAGTGAACTGAAGCGCAGGATGTCAGCAGGCTCAGGCACTCTGGTATGGGCAAGGGTGATGGAGGAAGCGGGGTAGTCCAGTGGGAACTAGGAGCTGACAGGCAGACTGGCAGACAACGAATTCACAGGAACAGGAAAGCACAGAGAACTCCCTCTCAGCTAGGCTGAGATACACGTTGCACTGGCAAAGAAGGAAGGCACTGACCCTTCCTAAATACCCCATGCCGTGCTGTTACTGGCCGGAGGGAACATGTGACTCACCAGGATTGGCCAGCCGCATCACATGGCCAGAAGGCAAGATGGCGGTGCCCATGCAAAACTGAACGGAGACGCCGCCAGGCCTCACCAGCGCAGAGTGACAACAGGGCCGCACAACAACGCGCGCAGCCAAAGCCCCCCGCCAGACACCAGCTCCGCCACCAGACAGCTCGCGCCACAACGACCTCACAGGTAACACCCGCCTAGCGCCATGCTGAAATACCCTGGCCGTGACAAGAGCATTACGGAGACCGCCATACAATAGAGGAATCCGGAGTCCACAATAGAATACAAAGAACATCCCAGAGTCTATCATACAATACAAAAAGCTTTCCAGAGGACAACATACAGTACAAATAACACTCCATAGACCAATTGTTAGGATCTGGGTTTGTTGTGGACCTGGGGTGGTAATAGGAGCAGACACCTGAAAAAATTTAAATTGAAAATTGGGTTTTTAATGGGTGAATTTGTACACATGTATACAGATAAAATAAAGTCCAGAATATTAAGAGGATGGAGATGATTAGAAACTGTAGTAAAGTATGAATGGGTAATGTCCAGCTAGTAGCAGAATTAATAAGAGTACTTGTAATCCAAATCGTTACTGATTGATACTGGTGACATGATATCTGGAGAGGTTATGGAGTAATTGAATTAGCAGCAGCTGATGGAATTAAGTGGAGATTTGTAATTAGATGACTCAGTGTAGAGCTAGGTAAATGGAGGCAGTGTAGGTTCAGAGTAACTGTAGACACAGGTCCTTTGGCAGGGAAAGGGTAAATGCAGGATGGTTCCAGCAGGAGACTGGGAGCAGGCAGAGCGGTGCTGGCTACTTGGAAGCTGGGATCCAGCAGGAGCACAGGCGAGCACTCAAACAGACAGGTTATTCAGAAGCACAGGAAACATGTTGCACTGGCAACTATGGGAAGCTCTGAACTCCCTTAAGAAACCCTGGTCGTGACACCAATGTGCGATAAATAGTATACCAGAGGCCAATATAAAATGGATAGAGCATTTTGGAGACTGGCATATAATACAGAAATCATTACAAAGACTGATACATAATACATAGAACATTCCAGAGACCAATATATAATAATGCAGAGTTCCAGTGACCGCAATATAATACAGAGAACATTCCATAGGCCAATATACAATACAGAGAGTATTCTAAAGCCTGCTGTAAAAAACAGAGATTATCCCAGAGACCTTTATATAATTCAAGAAGAAACCCAAAGTCAGACAAACACTCCAGACAGCATTCCATAAACTGATATGCAATAAAGAGATCATTCCATTGAATTACAGTATATACAATAAAAAGCATTCCATAGACCACCATACATACAGATCATATTCTTATGCCTGTCTTAAAATAAAGTAAGCATCCTAGTTGCCAAAATACAATAAAGGTAGCATTCCAGATGCCAATATATATTACAATATAATGAGAGAATCCTAGTCACTGCCTTTCATCATATATAGTTTCCTAGTTGCCATCATACACATATTATTATTATCTTATTTACAGAATATCAACTTTTATTTATGGACTCTTTGCAGGTGGAATACAGTGGAGTTAATACCATGGAGTGCAACTGTGTGGTTTAGGTTGGCAAACTATAGAAGTCCAGACCAAAGAACACATTTTATATTTAGCCTGTGAGGATATTTGCTTTTCACACCAAACAACATAGTAGATTAACTTCTCTTATAATTCCATTATGATTACAGGCTTTCACAGGTAGTAAAGACTTAAAATGGCCACGCATCTAAAGATTATCTGTTCAACCAGCCAACTAGTTAATTGGTTGGAATGAAAATCTGGTAACGTATGGGAGTAACTGATGATCAGCAATTTGCACCTAAATGCCAGAAAACAGATGGAAATGGACGTCAGACAAGTTTGTTAAATGTTCAATTTAAAAAATGTGTTCAAACAACAGTTTTTGTCCATTTTCTGGCATTTAGGAGCAAATTGCAGATTATCAGTTACTCCCATACCTTACCAGATTTTCATTCCAACCAATCACCTAGTTGGCTGGTTGGACAGATAATCTTTAGATGTGTGGCCAGCATTATATTTCAAAACAATAAATGGCACATTGCATACAGTAGATAATATACACTATGCATGTATAAATGTACTGTTATACAGACAAACACATATATTCCAAAAACTCATGCTGTAGTAAGACAACTCTTTGTATCCTGCATGATTCTCTTTTATACCAGCAGCATAACAACACTCAGGATCACTGTCTTGTTCACTTATGAATCCATGTTACTTACCCCAGCAGCTGAATGCTGTTGCAATAAAGTTTATAAAAGCCCTTAATCATTATTCTCTCATTTCAGTTTATAAGAATTAGGGATGAGCGGGTTCGGATTTCTGAAATCCGAACCCCCCCGAGCACCCCCGATCCGAGCCGGGAACCGAGTCCGGCACGGGTTTTCCCGCCTGACTCGGAACTGAAATCGAGGCAAAATGTCATCATCCTGCCTTCCAGATCTCGCGGGTTTTGGATTCTATAAAGGTCCCCGCGTCGGCGCCATTTCTCACTCCGGCTGTGGACAGTGAAGAGCGAGGGTGGGAGCAAGGGCTGGTTGGGCTGTGTTGTGCTGCTGTTGTCCATAGGGGCTGACTGGGCTGTGTTGTGCTGCTGTTGTCCATAGGGGCTGTGTCCACTCCAAAGTCTATAGGGGCTGGCTGGACTGTGTTATGCAGTGTCCCATAAAGGCTGTAGTCATAAAGGGGTGCTGTAGTGTTGTCCAGGGGGTGATCTGTCAATCAGAGGTGCTCCCCCAAAGTGCACTCCAAAAAAAAAAAAAAAGTCTCTGTGTGTGAAATGTGTGCGCAGTAGCCACACGTGCATCAACAAAGTAGCGCCGAGAGTGCGCCTGGGTCATAAATCAAGTGCCGGCTGGCTTGTCCGTTAAAGGGTGCTGTAACCCCCAAAGTGCACTCCAAAAAAACATTTTTTGTGTTTGTGAATTGTGTGCGCAGTAGCAGCACGTGCATCAACAAAGTAGCACCGAGCGTGCGCCTGTGTCATAAGTAAAGGACCGGCTGGCTTGTCCGTTAAAGGATGCTGTAACCCCCAAAGTGCATTCCAAAAAAAAAATAATTTTGTGTTTGTGAATTGTGGGCCTGATTCAGACACGCTCACAAGTGCTGAGCGCTCGCATGTGGGTCGATGCTGCCCAAGTGCGCATGCGCACGACGGAGGCGGCTCTGTCATGCGCATGCGTGAGACCCAAATAACGACAGCCGTCGTTATGGGTCTCGCACCGAAGGGGGCGTGCTGTCGATGGTGATTGACAGCACTCCCCCTTTGGTGGGCGTGCCGGGGGCGTGGTTACCCAGACGGAGGCGTTCCCATGGGAACGCCTACCGTCTGATGCTGGCCCCACCGGCACCACAGCTATGCAAGCGGCCAGGAGGCCGCTCCAAAAAGGATGAGGGACGGCCTTGATTCAGAGCTAGCGCTCTGTCAGAGTGTCCGGCTCTGAATCAGGGCCTGTGTGCCTGATTCAGACCCGCTCATGAGCGCTGAGCGCTCACAAGCGGGTCGATGGTGCCCTAGTGCGCATGCGCATGATGGAGGGTGCTCCGTCATGCGCATGCGCGAGACCCGGATAGCGATGGCCAAGCCGTCACTATGGGTCTCACACCAAAGGGGGCGTGCTGTCGATGGTGAGTGACAGCACGCCCCCTTTGGTGTGCATGCCGGGGGCGTTTCTGCCCAGACGGAGGCGTTCCCATGGGAACACCTACCATCTGGGGCCGGCCCCACTGACATCACTAGTGATGTCAGTGGGAGTGCTTTTGGCTCTGATAGAGCCAAAAGCACTCCTGGGCTTGCGGCAGCGAGACCCTACCGCAGACCATCACGACCATCTTTTTGGCCACTCGCATAAGCTGTGGGTGGTCACCCACAGCTATGCGAGCGGCCAGGAGGCCGCTCCAATAATAGGTAGGACAGCCCTGATTCAGAGCGAGCGCTCTTGTAAGAGCGTCCAGCTCTGAATCAGGCCCTGCGTGCGCAGTAGCCGCATGTGTATCAACAAAGTTGTGCCAAGCGTGCGCCTGTGTCATAAGTAAAGGGCCAGCTGGCTTGTCCGTTAAAGGGTGCTGTAACCACCAAAGTGCACTCCAAAAAACAAAAATAACAAAAAAATTGTGTTTGTAAATTGTGTGCGCTGTAGCTGCACGTGCACCAACAAAGTAGCGCCAAGCATGCGTCTGTGTCATAAGTAAAGGGCCGGCTGCCTCATCTGTTAAAGGGTGGTGTAACCCCCAAAGTGCACTCCAAACAAATAAAAAAATATTTTTTTCTGTGTTTGTGAATTGTGGGCCTGATTCAGAGCTGAACGCTCTGACCAGAGCGCTCGCTCTGAATCAGGGCCCTCCTACCTTTTTTTGGAGCGGCCTCATGGACGCTCGCATAGCTGTGGGTTACCACCCACAGCTATAGTGAGCGTCCATGATGATGGTCGCGATGGTCTTGACCATCGCGACCATCGGGCTTGCGATGGAGACCCTGCGGTAGGGTCTCGCTGCCGCAAGCCCTGGAGTGATTTTGGCTCTATCAGAGCCAAAATCACTCCCACTGACATCACTAGCGATGTCAGTGGGGCCGGCTTGAGACGGTAGGCGTTCCCATGGGAACGCCTCCGTCTGGCAGGCATGCCCCCGGCACGCCCACCAAAGGGGGAGTGCTGTCAATCAACATCGACAGCACGCCCCCTTTGGTGCGAGACCCGGAGCGATGGAGAGCCCGTCGCTCGCCGGGTCTCGCGCATGCGCACGACGGAGCTCCCTCCATCGTGCGCATGCGCAGTGGGGGAACATTGACCCGCTTGCGAGCGTACTGCCACTCACGAGTGGGTCTGAATGACCCCTTTTGAGCGCTGTAGCCGCATGTGCATCAACAAAGTAGCGCCAAGCGTGCGCCTGTGTCATAAGTAAAGGGCCGGCTGGCTTGACCTTTTAAGGGTGCTGTAACCCCTAAAGTGCACTCCAACAAAAATAAAAAAAATATTTTCTGTGTTTATGAATTGTGTGCACTGTGGTTGCACATGCATCAACAAAGGAGCAGCGCCAAGTGTGCGCCTGTGTCCCATAAGTAAAGGCCGGCTGGCTCATCTCTTAAAGAGTGGTGTAACACCCAAAGTTCACTCCAACAAAAATAAAAAAGTCTTCTTTTCAGTGTTGTGAATTGTGTGCGCTGTAGCCGCACGTCCATCAACAAAGGAGCAGCGCCAAGCATGCGCCTGTGTCCCATAAGTCTGTTAAAGGGTGGTGTAACCCCCAAAGTGCGCTCCACAAAAAATAAACAATTCTTTTTTTTTCTGTTTGTGTGCGAAATGTATGCGTAAGTAGCCGCACGTGAATCAACTTAGTAGCAGCTCCAAGCGTGCGCCTGTGTCATAAATCAAGGGCCAGCTGGCTCGTCTGTTGAAGGGTGGTGTAACCCCAAAGTGCTCCAAAAAATAAAAAACAATTTTTTTTCTGTGTTTGTGACTTGTGTGCGCTGTAGCCGCACGTGCACCAACCCAATAGCAGCGCCAAGCGTGCACCTGTGTCATAAGTCAAGGGCCGGTTTGGACATCTGGTCCAGACTGAAGGATGTGCCAACAATATCTGACATGTCTACCGTCACTGCATATGATACTGTCACCATTGACAGAATGGTGGAGGATTACATTGGTGACAGTATCCAAGTAGGGATGTCAGACAGTCCATACCTGTACTGACAGGAAAAAGAGGCAATTTGGAGGCCCCTGTACAAACTGGCTCTATTTTACCTGAGTTGCCCCCCCTCCAGTGTGTACTCCGAAAGAGTGTTTTGTGCAGCCGGGAACCTTGTCAGCGAAAGGCGTAGGAGGTTGCTTGCACAAAATGTGGAGAAGATGATGTTCATAAAAATGAATTATCAAGTCTTCCAGAGAGACCAGCCTCCAGAACGTACAGAGGGACCTGTGGTGGTGGACTCCAGCGGGGACGAATTAATACTCTGTGAGGATGAGGATGTACACAACACTGAAGAGGGAGAAGAATCGGTAGATGAGGAGGATGAGGACTACATCTTGCCTCCGTAGCGCCAGTTTGTGCAGGGACAGATTAATTGCCAGCTTGTTTTGTGGGGGCCCAAACGAACCAATCATTTCAGCCACAGTCGTGTGGCAGACCCTGGCACTGAAATGATTGGTTTGTTAAAGTGTGCATGTCCTGTTTATACAACATAAGGGTGGGTCGGAGGGCCCAATGACAATTCCATCGTGCACCTCTTTTTTTCTTTGCATTATGTACTGTTTGGGGCCTAGTTTTTCAAACTGCCATCCTGTCTGCCACTGCAGTGTCACTCGTAGATGGGCCACGTGTTTGTGCCGCCCACTCGTGTCGCTTAGCATAGTTATCCAGCTACCTTGGTGCAACCTTTTGGACTAAAAACAATATTGTGAGGTTTGAGGTGTTCAGAATAGACTGGAAATGAGTGGAAATTAATGTTATTGAGGTTAATAATAGCATAGGAACAGAAAAATCAGCACATTCTGTGATTTTAGCTGTTTTTATGCTTTTTTTAAAAAAAATACAGATCCAAAACACAAAACCCATAACCCAAAACACGGAAGGGTGGTTTTGGCAAAACCAATCCAGATCCAAAACACGAAGAAAGATCCAGATCCAAAACCAAAACACAAAGCACGAAAAGTGGCCGGTGCACACCCCTAATAAGAATACACTAAAATTCATATTATCCATTTTCATGTGTTGCTAAAATCTACATGACAGACCCTCTTATGTTATTGTCACAGTAAGGTTTCCATGAAGACAAATCAAGTATGTTTTTAGTATCAAAGTTTCCATATGCTGCACAATCACAAAAAGTAGGTTGCCTGATGTCAAATATTTACTCTTAGGGAATGTTGAGCAGCAATTAAATTTCTGCTGCCTCCAATTACTGTCACTATCTGCCAGAATAAAAATTTATAGGTAAGAGGAACGAAAAGGGGAAACCCACATCCTAACTTCTGTCTCATCTTATGAGACTGCTAGATGACAGTTTCTCAGGTCGCTCTGCAATGATAGGGAACCAAGCTGCTTGTAACACCATCCATACATTTCTAACTGGCAAGGGTGTCTCCTTTTGGGCAGGGGCAGGTTCCTGATGAGTTCAGTCTCAACTGTACCCCTTGCGCCATCCCCGACCCCTGCCATTCTTTAATGCACAGGTGCTGCCTGTCTATGGAAGCCCATTTGTGTCAACCCAGTGCCAGCTTTAGGGTGGTTCGAGTCTAATGGCCGGGATCCAGGGACAAAGCTGGGGGGGACAGATGGGTCATGTACCCCTGGTGATGGAGGTTTGGGGACACCAGTTGGAGGAGCCAGTTCCACTGGTGTGCTGATTAATTAGTGGTACTGTAGCTGGGTCCTACTCTGAAAACCAGCTGCCAGTGCCTGTGCTGTGCTGCAGATGCCCAAGTACTCTCTCCCTTCTCTACCTGAGACTATACGTCCATCCTCTTTCTTCCTATCCTCAGCCCTGTTTATCTAGTTTATGTTATTTTCCTGTCCCTGTCCAAGACCTTGTAGCCCATTCCTCTCCTGTAGCCTGTCTCTCTTCTTCTCTGTACTCTGGAGCTTTGCAGTGACCACCAGACAGATCCTCCTTCTGGACAGGTAAATGTCAGTGATGATCAGCAAACCCTGTATGCTCCAGGCTGCTTACAGTACAATACTGCTGGTGAGATACTGCTGTGTGTGCACCACTGTTAGCCCTCATTACCTTGCAGAACCCACCGCAAAACCCAGACCGGTGTTGCACTGGACATTGGGGAGACCCGGACACCACTAGTGCCTACCACAGTCAGGAACAGCGAGCTAAGTCAGAAGGTTCAGCAACCCTATGAGCAAAGGGAGGGTGAAATGGATATGAAGCTAGTGGACCACTTGTTTCCACCTCCGTGGAGGTTCTGCCTTTGTTGTAATTAATTCAGGCCACATAACTGGGGAAACAGCAGCAGCATTAGGCATTCCCACCATAGGAACAGTTTATTTTATTTATTTTTATTTATTAACAGTTATTTATATAGCGCACACATATTCCGCAGCGCTTTACAATAGTTGGCCATTCACATCAGTCCCTGCCCCAGTGGAGCTTACAATCTAATTTCCCTACCACATGCACACACACATACACACTAGGGTTAATTTTTGTTGGGAGCCAATTAACCTACCAGTATATTTTTGGAGTGTGGGAGGAAACCGGAGTACCCGGAGGAAACCCACGCAAGCACAGAGAGAGTATACAAACTCCACACAGTTAGGGCCATGGTGGGAATCAAACCCATGACCTCAGTGCTGTGAGGCAGTAATGCTAACCATTACACCATATATGCTGGACTGCTCTAATTTGAGCAGCCCCCAGTGACAAGGCTCCACCCCTTGATGGTAAATCACAGGCAGGCACAGTCAGAGGCACATCCACAGCACTGGCTGATCAGCCATACTGACAGCTGGGGTTGCCCCCAAACAGCACAGCCCCTTCTAATGGCATTATGTCACAAAGGCTGGGGCTCCATGTTAAGAAGCGCCAGTTCATGGCCCACTCAGTGATCAGCTGCATGTCCCCTCCAGGCACTCTCCCGGATTGGAGAAATTCAGCAAGAATAATGCAAACTTGTTGGTGGATCTACATTCCTAAATTTGTAGTTCCATACCCTTTTTAACAAGACAGTCTGACATGGAATGGGTATGTAATGCCGGCTGTCAAGATGCCTCCCATCACAATACCGACAGCGGCATCCCAATGGTTGGTATCCCAACCGGGGTCGAGTAAGTATGCTTACCCTTCCCCCCTAACCCTAGCCCTCCCTTCTTGTAGCCTAACCCTAACTCTCCCCACCCTAACCCTCCCCCGTTAGTGCCTAAGCCTAACCCTCCCCTCGGTGGTGCATAGCCCTAACCTCCCCCCCAAAACTTAACACTAACCCTCCCCCATTAGTGCCTAAACCTAACCCTCCCCCCCTTCATACCTAATCCTAACCCCCCCCAGTGGTGACTAACCCTAACCTCCCACCCAAAATGTAACCCTAACTCTGCTACGCTCCCTAAACTTAACCCTCACCCCCGCAGCTAATGCTAAGGGTGCCCTGGATTTACCCCATTCGGGCTGGCATCCTTCGGTGTTCCGGTGTCGGGATTAAGATAGGCGTCTGTATTTTGACGCCTATCTTAGTCCCTTGTTGGGATTTCCCTGTCGGTATTGAGACCAGCGGCATAGCGGCTGCCGTCTCATAACTACATCCCATCTGGGATGTATGTGTGCACTATAAAATGTGCTGGGAGTGCAGTTATACACACTTGCAATGATAAAAGTAGAAGTGCAGGCTTACATGTTTTTGCTGTGTATAAATAAATAGCCAGTATTGTTTGTAGATAGCTTAGTTGAAGAGTTTAATTATTTCCAATATGGGATTCTCATGTTCTTTATATTCTATGCTCTACATTTCAGGTGTTACAATATAGCAGTGCTTCCCAAACGTAGGGCCTGATTCAGTCCGGATCACAATTGTGTTCGCAGCTGCAATTTGTTACGAAATGCAGTGGAGAAAATATGCTAATGCTTTCCAAAGCTCAGCCAGCATAAAGACGCCCACTGCTGCTTTCTCACATCCGTCCAATGTCGCTCTTCTGTGTAAACATCGGTACCATTGACACACATCGACCACTCATGCCACATTTACACCAGGTCTGACCAGCCGTGGACACTGCAAGTCTCCTCGCACGCAGTGACCTCTCAAGCTGCGTATGCAGCTAATTTATACATGCCCAAGCAACGCCGTTGAAACAGACAGGCACTCCTGTATTTTTCACTCCCCCGCCAACACCCACAAATGCTCACAGCCTGTCACTTGCTCTGCGATGGATTCCTCTGTGCATATGTAATCAGCAGTGTGATCACAGTGCACGCACAATACGGCTTATACAAATGTGAAATGGCTAATAAGCGCTCAATCTTCGTATGTAGCTGTATTTGCGATCACTGCTGAATCAGGTGCTTAGTCTTCAGGGACCCCTAACAACGCATGTCTTAAGGCCCCCATACATCAGAGATTGATTGCAGCAATCGTGCATTTTGCCATCCATTGTGTATAAAAATCTCTCCCTTTTTCAATCGATTGGCAATTCTGCAATCTGTAATCCATTGAAAAAGGGAAAGATTTTTATACACAATCGATTGCAAATTGCACGCTCTCCTGCACAGGTATTACTGGCTCACATGTTTTAAAAGATCCACAGGTGGAGCTACTTATTTCAATTTTGATACTTAGGAGATCACTAAAACATACATTGTTGGGAGTCCCTGAGGGCTGGAGTAGGAAAACACTGCATTATGGTGATTGAGATGCTAAAGCAGAGATTCCCAAACGCGGTCCTCAAGGCTCCCCAACAGTTCAGGTTTTAGAGATATCCATGGTTGAGCACAGGTGGCTTAATTAGTACCTCAGTCAATTTGATTTAACCACCTGTGCTCAACCATGGACATCTCCAAAACCTGAACTGTTGGGGAGCCTTGAGGACCACATTTGGGAACCTCTATACTAAAGTAAGTTATGCAATGTGTCAAACTCAAAACCATAATATAAATTCACTGAATATTTTTTGCTCTTTCTTTATATCTAGCATATGATCTTTTGAATATATGTTTGAAATGTATTTACAAATATTTATTTTTTAATGATCTGATGCCAAACTTCGTGTACTTGTAGACCAGAGGTTCCCAAAATCCACCATTAGAGTCCAGGTTTTAAGGATATCCACGCTTTAGTCCTGATGGTTAAATCAAATTGACTGAGGTACTAATTAAGTCACCAGTGTCAGGAGAGACGCAGTGTGCACGGCTGGTCAGACATGCCGTATTTGCAGCATAGATGCCCGATGTATGTCAATGTTACTGATGTTTACACTGTTGTATGTCGTCAGATGGATATGAGAAGGCAGCAGTGGGTGTCCCTATGCTCGGCTATGCTTTGGAAGGCATTTGCATATTTTAGCAACTGCGATCCGTTAGACTGTGCAGTTGCATTTGCGTTAACGAATCAGGCCCTCAGTACAAACTGACTGTTTGAGCAACTACTTTGATGTACACCTTACAGTAAAAACTCTTCATGCAAACAAAAGTCACATTGCCATCATTTTGAGCCTTTCAAATATATATTTGAGTTGATGCTATCCAAATGAAATATTTGTCATGGGATGCGGTTAATATTCCGACGAACAGGATGCCAACTGCCGGAATCCTGGTGCTGGAATCCCGATCATCAAGAGAACACCGGCGCCGGAATCCTGACATGTCTGGGGATGTTGACGTTGGAATCCCGGCAGCCGGCAAATCGTAAGGAGACCAGGGCAAGGTAAGGATTAGCCGCGAGGGGAAGGGTTAGATTTAGGCACCACGGGGGGACTTAGGTTTAGGCTGCGGGAGGGGTGAGGTTAGGGTTAGGCTCCAGACAAGTGGGGGTTAGGTCCGGGGGGAGGTTAGGGCTAGGCACTAAGGGGAGAGGGTTAGGTTTAGGCACTTACCAGGAGGGTTAGGGTGCAGGGTAGGGAGGATTAGTATGAGGGTACAAAAATGGAGGGTTAAGGGGTAAATAGGACAAGGGGAACAGTACTCACCATTCCCCTATCAGTATTCCAACCTTCCGGATGCCTCTGTCAGTGTACTGACAGCCAGCATCTTCTCCGTCGGTATTTCATACAGAATTCGTTTGTCACTTGTTAGAAATGTTTGTAATCAAGCTTAAAACCTGTACAAACTGTGATGCTTTGTGATTTTTTTATATATTTTACTGTACAGTATTTGTTCAGCCAGGCAGTAGCACCTATGTTCACACTCTTGCTACAGTTGGTGGGAGAATTTATCACATACAGAATTTGTCAGGTACAGTATGAAACAAAATAATAAAGAGAACAGATTTGTAATGCATAGTGTAAATTGCATATGCAATATTTGAAGTTTAATAATTTATTAGTCCATGTAAATGCAAGCATGGTTACCGATGTGGGGCTGCTACCTGTCAGTGGGCATAAAGAATGTTTGCCTTGTTAAATCAGTAGTTTCATAAATTCAAGAGTTTTTAAGTGTTACACTTGACTGCTCATGAATCTCTGAGGAAGAGTGACAGATCCAGTACAGAGAGGTCAATTTACAGAGATTTCAGGAGAGTTGAGTTCTGCTTGGTCAACTATCTACTGCTAGTTCAGAATAAGATTGGCACTTATGAGAGAGGTACAATGGAAAGCTCTGTTGCTCTGTTTGAGGCAATATACAGTATAAGTATATAGTCTTTTGTGATCTACAAAATGTTGTGCTAGATCTTATATTTACCTTGCTATTGAGAGATAAATATGATATATGATCTAGCGTAGGTGGTACACCTGGGGCCTGATTCTGAATCGGATGGATCTCTGGGCCTGATTCGGACCTGTTCACGAGTGCTATGCGCTCGCAAGCGGGTCGATGGTGGCCCAGTGCGCATGCGCACGACAGAGCCGGCTCCGTCGTGCGCATGCGCGAGACCCGGATAGCAACGGGCAAACCGTCGCTCTGGGTCTCGTACCAAAGGGGCGTGCTGTCGATGTTGAGTGACAGCACGCCCCCTTTGGTGGGCGGGCCAGGGGCGTGGCTGCCCAGACTCTTGGGCTTGCGGCAACGAGACCCTACCACAAGAGTCTCATCGCAAACCCGATGGTCGCGATGGTCTTGACCATCGCGAAAATCATCATGGCTGCTCGCTATAGCTGTGGGTGGTCACCCACAGCTATGCGAGCGGCCAGGAGGCCGTTCTGAAAAACTAGAGGGCTGGCCCGATTCAGAGCGAACGCTCTGTCAAAGCGTCCGGCTCTGAATCAGGTCCTCTGTGCACAGACGCAGAAGCTGAGTTTTTGTATACAGCGCAAGTGTAAATGCAAATTTACACATTTTTATGTACAGTATGTCCTATTCATCCACAGGACCTTATGATTTGAATGACTCCACTGAGATGAATAACATCTGAGCTGAGGTTGGAAGGTTAGTTTCAGTTGGAATTATAAGATTTTTTTTTTATTTTATTTTTTTATATTTTTATTTATGTATTTCTTTATTTAATTATTTATTTTTTCATGGTTTTTAGGGTTGTCATTTGCACTTTTTTGGAATTAGTTTTACTAAAAGTGTCTTTATAATATTTTGATTACACTTATACAAGTTTTGATTAGGTTTATATTTAACTTATTCATAATTTGTTATAATATGGAATATTAGACTGATGAGTCATTTGGCTCACATATATTAGTTATACTTCTGCTAGAATGCTTTAAAGATACTTTTTATGAGTAACATTGTATCTTTGGACTCCTGAATGATGCTGTGTTATTTATCTTTCCATTGTCATTTCATTTAATTGTTTAACATTTTATATGATGTAGTTTGATTGTGACACTGATATGTTTTATTATGAAATTAAGTCGTAATTAGTGCTGCTAATGAATATCTTAAGGCGAGAATGTGACTTTAGCACCTGTGTCCAATAATTGCCCTATTAGCTGTTTTTTAATTGGTTATTGGGCATATAAAAATTGGATTGTTTAGAAGCAATACAATTCCCTCTGAAGAAACCGCCAATCGAGGGGGAGGAGAAACGCATTAGAGAGCTATCACCAAGAGTTCATATACTATTGAGGACAGGGCCATCTTAACGTATAGGCACACTGGGCAGCTGCCCAGGGCCCACAATTCTAGGGGCTTTTGACAGGGGCATCTACATAGTGTGCTGCTGCTCACTCCACAAATAAGGCAGCCAGCTGATGGGCAGGCCGAAAAAGATGATCCCTGACCACTTTAATTGTAAAGTACACACATTCTCTACCTGCCTCCCAGTCTGCAACCACAGAGCCACATTTAGGGGGTGGAGTTAAAGGGGACACAATCCCCTGGGCCGCCCTATCTTAGGAGGCCACCATACTTTAATCACAGCTGCAGTGAACAGCAGGAGCTGCACTGCAAGCTGGAGAAGAGAAGAGGGATGTGGAATCCGTAATCCTTGCTTTACATAAGGTTTTTATGTATAAACAGATTTTATTCTTATTCTGTTTCTCTATGTGTATTTATGATATCTGATTGTTTATTTGTCATTTTTTTGTATTATCGAATTAATTTTCAAGTAAAATATATATATATTTTTTATTCTTTCATTCAGTCATTAATCAAGTGACATATTCATACCAATTACAATACAACACGCAGAATTTAGCGCAGTGTTATATATTTTTTCTCAGTCATAGTGGCTCCTCTCACCAAGATGACCAAAATCGGTTCAGTTCCTTCAGTTCGGTCTTCTGAAGCAGAGGCTGCTTTTGAGTCAATAAAGCCTTTGTTTAGTTTTGCTCATCCAATCTCGAATTGTCCTTTATCCCAGAAGTTGATGCCTCTGATGTAGGAGAATAGGCTATTCTTTCTCATGTCAAACCTAGAGACAACAAATTGTACTCATGTGCCTTTTTTCTCATAAATTCTCATCAGCCGCAGTGAACTACAATGTTGGTAAAAGGAAATTTGTATTCAGCAAGTGGGCTCTGGAGAAATGGAGACAATGGCTAGATGGGGCAAAGTACCACATTTCCATTTATTCCGACCGCAAGAATTTACTGTATATTGAGGGGACAAAATGAGAATGCCAGACAAGCCAGATAGGTATATTTTCATGCTTTAACTTCACTATTTCATTTCACCTTGGATCAAAAACCTTGTAAGCTGATGCACTATCCAGAAGTTTAATTCTTCAACATTCGGAAACATCCATGGAGGTACCTATTATACCAGGGGTCTTCAAACTTGGCCCTCCAGATGCTGTGGAACTACACATCCCAGCATGCACTGCACATAGTTTTAGCATGCTGTTATATCAAAAAGGTGGCAGTGCATGCTGGGATGTGTAGTTCCTTAGCAGCTGAAGGGAGAAGTTTGAAGACCCCTGTATTATACAGTGCATCCGGAAAGTATTCACAATGCTTCACTTTTTCCACATTTTGTTATGTTACAGTCTTATTCCAAAATGGAATAAATTAATTTTTGTCCTCAAAATGCTACACACAATACCCCATAATGACAATGTGTAAAAAGTTTTTTTTTTGGAGATTTTTGCAAATTTAATAAAAAAATAAAAAAACATTAAGAAATCACATGTACATAAGTATTCACAACCTTTGCTCAATACTTTCTTGATGTACCTTTGGCAGCCTAAAGTATTTTTGAATATGATGCCACAAGCTTGGCACACCTATCTTTGGGCAGTTTCGCCCATTCCTCTTTGCATCACCTCTCAAGCTTCTTCAGGTTGGATGGGAAGCATCGGTGGACAGCCATTTTCAGATCTCTCCAGAGATGTTCAATTGGATTCAAGTCTGGGCTCTGGGCCCAGACTGTACTGTACCTTCTAATACAACGCACTGTACCTTCTAATACAATTATTGTAGGTCTGGCTAAGGATTTCTCTCTGCATTTACTGTAAAACAATTACACTGGACAACAGTGAAAATCTTTCTGAGGTGAAAATAGTTATTTTTCATTGATTTCCCAATTTCTGATTATGTACAGTACTAGGGGTATTTTGTTACTGTCAATACTAGGGGATTTTGGGTACAGTACAGTAGGTTGGCAAACCTGAATAC
Organism: Taudactylus pleione; assembly: GCA_031769625.1. NCBI lineage: Eukaryota > Metazoa > Chordata > Amphibia > Anura > Myobatrachidae > Taudactylus > Taudactylus pleione. The sequence continues at coordinate 8,129,991 of JAUIMM010000063.1, forward strand.
AAAAATGCAGAGTCAATGTGGTTTACAAAAGAAGTATCAAGTATACTGTAGTGTAGTGTTAAAGGCCAAATGACAGCAAATGCTTTACAGTATACTGTAAGCAGAGTCACAATAAACTTTATTAAGGCTTTTGACATGTTCCCACATCAAAGACTGCTACTGTAAATTAGCAGGAAAGACTATGGGATCTTAATACAATACAGTATGTATAGTTTAAGGCAGATAAGGTAAAGGTGGGACATGATAGACATTTTCAAATACAGTACATTGAGGGTTTTATTAAGCTACAGTACAGCAGGTACTGTAGATATTCTTAAAATGAAGAAGAGTTCATTAGTAGAAAGCACTGGACTGTACAGTACTTATTTTGTTGTGGTGGGGTGCTTGGCCATGCCTCCTCCTCATGTCGCAGTGGAGTTACAAAAATAAACCACTACTGTACAAGTCTTTAGAAAAAACTTTAATAACAACACAAATGAATACACAGAAATACTGTATGACAAGTGAATACTAATACTGTGAAAGAATTACACTGGGCAACAGAGAAAATCTTTCAGATGTGAGAGTTACTTTTAATTGATTTCCCAATTTCTGATGATGTACAGTAGTAGGGGTATTTTGTTACTGTCAATACTAGGGAATTTTGGGGTCTATAAAATATGTACAGTATAGTATGTTAGCAAGCCTGAATACAGGAATGCTGAGTCGGTGTGGCTTGCAAAAGAAGTATCAACTACAGTCATGGGCATATTAAGAGAGGAGGGGGTCTGTGTTCATTCCATGTCTGGGGCCCCCTCCTCTCTCTCCGGTGGCGGACTGACCACAGAAGTAGAATCTGGGCACTAATCTGTGCCCAGAGTCTACTGCGCATGCACAGGACACTGGGAAAAAGCACGGCTGCTATTTTCCCGGCAATTTGCCCACTGCTCATGTGCAAAATCCAGAAAAAATGGGCGTGGCAGCCTTTTTCCATGAATTTTATGCAGGGCTGTGACAGCCGAAGCGGGACTTCGGAGAGGGGAGTATAAAAAAAATATATGTGCCTACAGGCACCGGACACCCCGCACCCATTATAGAAACGCCCCTCACTACAATACTACAGTATACTCTAGTGTAGTGTGAAGGTGACCACACACTATGCGTTCAGGTCACGATCCGATATCATGTCCGATTTCTCCCCTTGCAGTCATGGCACGATTTAGTGTTAAAAACTACCCAAATTGACCCAGGATCTATCGTGCATCCTATACTATTCCAGTGCATCGTGACTGAGATTTTCAGATCTTGGCTGTAGCAGGCAAGATCTGAAGATGCAATGTACGGCCAGCGGGTACGCGTATCGGCATCGTAAACGTGAGTAGAGACTCACGATTAGGACATATTTTACACGAACTGTCGTCCCGATGCATCAGAATCGGGTTGATTGTGTAAAATATTACCTAGTGTGTGGGCACCTTTAAAGGCTAAAATACAGCCTTGTGCAAATACTGTACATAATACTGTAAGCAGAGTCACAATAGACTTTAGTAATGCTTTTGACACGCTCCCACATTAAAGACTGCTACAATAAATTAACTGGAAAGACTAAAATATATGTATAGTTCTGGGTAGAGATGGTAAAGGTGACATGAGAGAAACTTTCAAATGCAGACACTCGTAGTGATATAATCCTGCACCAGTATCTAAAGAAATTGTTTTACCAACTATCCAAAGGTCATTGGTTCTGTATCCTTACATTTATTATCATAGAAGTATACATTCCACTATTTATATATATATATATATATATATATATATATATACAGCCCCAATGCAGCACCAACCTGAAGCTATGAGTCATTGACCAGTAATTTCAAAAAAGAAGAAAAATAAGCATCTTTTATGGGTGCACTTTAAACCAAATAATAAATTAAAAGTTATATTTTTTATTGATATTCATTAAAAAATAACTTATTTTCAGAGAAATTGTGAAGTATTAAAATGTCAGTGTGCAAAAAGAAAGAATAGTGTATTAAAATATGTATTAAAAAAACTCTTCCGGCTACTGTTTCTGTGTTATATACCTTATTATACTCATTCCATAGAAATAGCTATATAAGTATCTGAAGACTGTATAAGTCTGATATATAAGAACCTGTTTTTTTAAGGAATATTTGGCACGGTTTGGTAAGGGTTAATGTTTGTTGCTAGCAGAGTGGAGTGAGATGTCAGTCAGGGTTCTTTAGCCTATCAGTTTAGTTAATGGGGAGGGCTTTAGGGCCTGATTGAGAGCCGGACGCTATTTGCGCTCGCTTGTTCAGAAAAAGGGGCCGGCTATTTAAATTGAGCGCTCACTCTTTGCGGTCTGTTTACGCCTCTATGTCTGAACGAGCGAACGAAATATGCGCTCGCTATTTTTTTAAAAACGCCCCCTGGCCGCTAGCATCCTACGTCATCTCCGCTAATTATTAGATTAATCGAGTACATCGAAAGGTGTATGAACTGCTCGCAGTGCTTGTGGTAGCAATTTCCAACCGCAATCATGCGAGCAGTTCAGGCTAAGAGACAACCAAGTGACGTGGTCGATGACGCTGCTTTGTTAATTATGCACACCCATTAAACACCCATTTTGACCGCTCGGCACGCCTGCGTTTGGATCTCCACTCCCCGTTTTCAAGCACCTTCCCCTGTTACCACCCACAAACAACTCATTCGGTCACTCAAATTAGCAGGCATTCGCTATTTTGCGAGCACACAATTTCCGACCGCAATGACTGGTTCGCGCATGCGTATTACAACCCATACACATGCGCAGCGAATGAGCGGCCGCTTACGAGCGGCTCTGAATCAGGCCCTTAGTCAGGCATATAAATAGGCAGTTCAAAGGGCATTCTCCCTCTTTCAAGTTTTGGAACCACACCCACCAACCCGACTATTCTATGGTTTGTTTAATGTGGTTGGAATGTTTAATTGCAATCTGATAATTTCTGACAAATGGTGGTGCAGCACTGCGGAAAGCAGCGCTCCTCGGCGGCCTATTTGAGCGCAAGAGTGGTTCGGTGGCATTTCTCCTCTGAGAGCGGCGGGTTGGTCACTACCTCAGGGTGGGACCTGGTCTCCATCTTATGGAGGGGCTATTGCTAGGCCAATTGGGGGGAGGTGGTACTGTCTAACCCAGTTTGCGCTAGGGCGGTGATCCGCCGACATTATTCAAATCTATCTATTGGGCTGTGGCCGAGGTAGCACTGTCTTTTTCTGCCACCATAATAATATTTAATTCTGATGTGATCAATAAATTAATTGGCTGCGACCCCTTTAATCCAATTTACTCAGTGTCGTTATTTCTAGTGTTCAGGTTTAGTAATAAGGTGTATTAATAAAACCAATAGGTGACTTATGCTTGTACTGTTAGAACTGTGCCACAGACTATTACATTTGTATCCATAACAGTGAGTTTCACCAGATTGTTACTCTGTTTCTGGTCTCACATTACAATGTGTTAAGGATGAGATTCTAATATACAGTAGTTTCCTGTTCACCCTATGCCCAATGTTAAACTCTATTATTAGGAGTGATAGTCTTCAATGCCAAAAATCATTGATCTATATTAGATATAATGTACGCGTGTGGAATAGATTCCCAAGATAACTCCAACACATTATCTGTTGTCTCTGGGCCAAGGGCCGTAGATTATATACCGTAAATTAGAACATCAATTTCCACCAATGCAATCTTATTATAACTTCAACCCGCTGTCTAATACCTGTGGGCTGCGGCCGCGTCTGCCGGCTATCGCGGTCACTGGGAGACTACTGCCATACTTTTGCCACTATGGGGTCACTCTCTAATAATGCTGTTTGTTCTCTCCGGGCTGCGGCTACATCTGCCAGCTATTGCGATCACCGGGAGACTATCGCTATGTTCTCCCTGCTGTGGGGTCACTATCTAATCAGGACAGTAGACATCCATATTTGACATATAGATAGCAATCCGTATTCATGGGCATATTGGATGTGTTTTAAACAATGATATAATGCACAGTAAGGTTCACAACATACACATTAGATGGGCAGAAGCCGACAGCGATTTCATCACGGGCTTTCTTAAGGCTCTAACACAGAACTGCCATACCCGCTGTCTTTTAACCCGTATTTCTCCTTCTCATTGGCTGAGACACCCTGTCCATCAAAAGTGCTATCCAATGATAATTCTTAAATCTAGTTTAAAAATCTTATAATGTATTATAATATTCCTATTAATCCTACACTCTTATAATTATAGTAAACACAAATTGTTTTTAAATACAGTAAAAATACTATATATATGTATATATATACACTGTGTGTGTGTGTATGTGTGTATATATATATATATATATATATATATATATATACTCATTTTAATAGTTGTAATATCACAATTATGCTTATTTTTTTAAGCATAATTGTGATATTAAAATGATGTTTATCTTTTCAAGAGAATACATTGATATGACAACAAAGTTTATGATCTTATATAGTCTTGATTAGAATTGTCTTTTTTCTTTATATAATGTGAATTTTATGCTGATATTTGTATGTTGTTTTGCATTATGAGATTTGTTATTTAAACTCATTTTTAAGTATGGCTTGAATAGAAGCCCATTTAGGCAAATAACATGATTTTATTTATGAATTTAAGTATTTTAATACTGCATAATTTATATTTTTAATATGTAACACTGTGGCATGTTTACATTCAAATGAGTTGTAGCATAGTGCTATTGTGAGATCCATTGATTAGCTAATTGTAATCATCTTGTGGAGGAAGCAGTGGATTGGCTCACCACTGCTATTTAAGAGTACTATGGACAATGCTGGCCGACCTCCTGATGAAGTCCGATGAAACGCGTTGAGTTGTGGCCTGGCACTACCTTCCTTATATGATCCAGTTGCCGGAAAGAAGCCTGAAGACATGTGGGTGACTAAACTGGAGTGTTCTGTCTTATACCAGTTATACTTGCGGTGGTTTATACCGCCCTTCTTGGTACGCATGCTGATTTGGATTTGTTGTACCGACTGCATTAAACTGTTATTTTGTTTGATGCACTATATGGTGCCCCCTTTTTGTGCTCTAACATATATATATATATATATATATATATATAAATACCTTTCTAGAGGTATACCAAAGCCTTGACTAATAAGACAAGTATGAAGAATTACTACTACAAAAGAAGCGACAATTGGATTACCCCCATTCAAATAATATAAGAATCATCCTATGGGAAATGGCTTGACATGAAAAACTGAGGAGGAAATGAAGAAAAAAGAAAAATTTGACCATCTTCTATCAACAACCTAAATACAAATACCATAAACTTGAGATAACCAGTGATGAACAAATGGAACCTTTATGACCACTCTCTGAGAAAAAAAATATACATAAAAGAGAAATTTTCTTCAATAGATCCATAATTAATATAGATATATAGCAATATAAATATTTAAAAGTGATTTATTAACACACTCCACCAAATAATCTATTATACATTAAGACAGTAATCTCGTTTATGGACTCTAACACTATACGCCTATATAAATTTATACAAAATATAAGGCACTAATGGTTTTAATGATGTTTCAATGCAAATACATCATGTACCGATGGAGAACCTGAAAGCAGGTGGAAGTAATACGAGAAGTGTCCCGGAGAGGACTGGAGAGAGGGGCATCACCAGAGATCCAGGAAAGCCACGTGTGTTGAAGGCGCAGGAGAAGACGCTCACCGGAAGTGACGCGCCTCGGGATGGAGACTGTCTGGCATAGAAGGTGAGGGCAGAAGTGGTCTGCATGGACACCAAGACAGCCAATAAAGATGGACATAATGACACCCAAGTATGGGCAGAAGTCCCCGGAGCCCGAGACTTGTATATATAATGTCTATATAATATAACTAATAACCATCATAATTAATATTCCAAGTGATGTTAGATCTAGTATATGTTAAATGAGCAAGTTCTATGTAAATACATGGATTAATACAAACTGGGGCATTATCACTCACAGGAAGTGAGGTCACAGATCATTGCCAATTAACTCCAATTAGTGAAGTATATATAGTCCTAAAATCCCCAATGGAGCTACATTACCCTTGAACGGATGAAATGCGTTGGGGAGCTCCATACCTGCCTTATATGAATTTACCTGAGAAGACTTACTAATAAGATTAGCACCAGACACTTTACCAATTTGCCTGCTTTAAAAATATTTAATGTGCTCAGTTCAAAATCCTTCTTTTAAAAATTGATTTCTTCTGCTATATTATGCGCTTTTATGCTTGAATGAAATTCTTTTTTATATATTGTTCTTATTAATTTAATAAATGTTGTTAATTTTATTATATACAAAGTTGATGAGTCCATAATTTGCAATTGAAAATGACTGGGGTCTGTTTATATATAGAGATACATGCTCTGTAGCATTATTTGCACATTCTTTGCAATGACACTTTATCCATATCAGATATACCTTCTTAGCATATACACTTAATAACCAGAGAATATTAAGTCTGGTTTATACTTACTTGCACCATTATTTTTACTAATATGTTTTAACATTATTTATTGCAGTAGGACACGTTATTTTTTATGATCTTGTTCACATTCATTAAACATTAATTATTTATTTATTTACTATTAAGCACTATTGTCAGTATACACAAGTTCACTTTTTAAATAATATTTTTAATAGCAGATTACCACTGCTATTTGTACCTCTTGTATTAAGCTGACACCTAGAACCTGATGGGAGAGTGCAGTTAGTTGGTATCCAGTCTATATTACTGTGTGATTAGAATCCAGGTGGCGCTTATATATCCTTCACTTATTTATATATATATATATATATATATATATATATATATATAGTCAAAAATCCACTGCACTCGCCACTCCCAGATTTGGGGTGCAGATGTGCACTCGCCAATCACAGGCATGGGCTTGTGACCACATTGCTTAAATAAATTAAAACAGAAAACTCAGCACTCACCATTGTTACTCACTCACAATAATATATAAATAAATAATGGGATTTTGGTTCATGGATTGATCAATGCATTTAAGCCTGCAGCCTACATCACGGGACCCCACTTCTCTGCAGGTCCTACACTATCTGTCATACTAATGGAAACCTGGTAGCTGCTATCACAGAGTTTAAACTAAAAAATTGTGAACTGGTTTAAAGCTCACCTGCCAACTAATGGCTAAAGGCAGTCACCAAACATAGCCTCTATCATACTACCAAAAAGGCAGCTTACACAGGTTATTATAAATTAGCTTGCACAGGGGTGCAGGAGAAAGCTATGATCACAAAAGGTTAATTAAAAATTAATCAAATAAACAAAGTCAAAAATCCACTGCACTCGCCACTCCCAGATTTGGGGTGCAGACCTGCACTCTCCATTCCCAGGAATGGGGTGCAAGTGGCTTGTGATCACATTGCTTAAATAAATAAAAACAGAAAACTCAGCACTTACCATTGTTAAATCACTCACAATAATATATGAATAAACAATGGGGTTTTGGTTCATGGATTGATCAATGCATTTAAGCCTGCAGCCCACATCACAGGACCCCCACTTCTCTACACTGCTCTACAAAAGCTGTCATACTTATGGAATATAAATAAATAATGGGGTTTTGGTTCATGGATTGATCAATGCATTTAAGCCTGCAGCCCACATCACGGGACCCCACTTCCCTGCAGGTCCTGTGTGTATATATAAATTCTCTACTGGTATTTAAAAACTTAAATATATATCTAATAAAGATTACATTTTTACACAATTTGTGTTTACTATCATTTTAACAGTTTAGGATTAATAGGGATATTATAATGCATTATAAGATTTTTGAACTATATTCAAGAATTATCATTGGACAGCACTTTTGATGGACAGGGTGTCTCAGCCAATGGGAAACAGACATAAGGGTATATAATAATTTATTATCTTGGGAATCTTCCCACATGCGTACATTATATCTGCTATAGATTGATGATATTTGGCATTGAAGACTATCATTCCTAATAATAGAATTTAACACTGGGCATAGAGTGAATATGAAACTATATTAGAATCTCACCACTAACACTTTGTAATGTGAGCCTAGAAACAGAGTAACAATCTGATGAAACTCACCGTTAAGGATACAAATGTAACAGTCTATGGCATAGTTCTCACAGAGAACAAGCAATATACTGTAGCTATTTCTATGGGATGAGAATAATATGGTCTATAACAAAGAAACAGTAGTATATATATATATATATATATATTTTAATACACTGTTCTTTCACACTGACATTTTAATATTTCACAATTTCTCTGAAAATAAATGCTATTTTTAATGCATATCAATAAAAAATATTACTTTTAATATATTATTTGGTTTAGAGTGCACCCATAAAAGATGCTTCTTTTTCTTCTCTTTTGAAACTTTCAAATACATTGAGGTTTTTATTAAACTACAGTCATGAGGTACTGTAGACATTCTTAAAATGGAGAGAAGTACAGTACAGTAGCAGAACGTGCTAAACGTGCTGTACTTTTCAGTATAGTTCTTACTGGGCTGTGGAAGATGGCTTGTGCCTGTCTCCTCCTCTTTTTGTGGCGGCTGTTGCCTGTGATGGCGTTGATGTGCTGTGAAAATAAAAATCCAGCTGCAGTGTATCTATAATTAATACTTTTAATAAGCATATAAAAATATTTGCTATCTTTAAGTAAACAAATTATTCCACAGAAGAGTAACAAAGAAATCCCATACACATTGAGCCCAACATGGTAAAAAAATATAAACATAAAATGGCCCCAGATAAAAAAAAATCCATACAGTGTCCCCATATATAACAAAAACACACACATTGCCACGACAAGGTAAAAAAAAACACTCAGTAGCCCCACTTGAAAAAAAAAATCGTCCCAAAAGGGTAAAAAAAAAATCATACAATGGCCCCACATGGAATACAAAGTCTGGGGCTTAGAGAAATTTCCATGTGCCGCCAAAACGTTTAAAGCAAAAATTCTGACACTTTTGGAAATTTCATTTTTTGACAAAATGCAGGGTCCAAGTCTTAAGAAAATATTCATGTACCACTAAAATGTTTCCATCTCCTAATTGAAAAGCACGCCGAAGGACCAACTTTTATCATCACAATAATACATTTTGGATAGGCACCCAAAGTTTAAAGTGGAAATTGAGACACTTTGGGAATTTTCATTTTTAGACCAAATAGAGAGTCCAGGGCTTAGGGAAATTTTTAAGAACCAGCAAAACAATTCCATCTCCCATTGCCACCAACAGGGTAAAAAAACATACATTGGCCCCACATGGATAATAACACAAACATTGCCATGACAGGGTCGAAAAAAAACACACAATACTCCCTGCATGAAAAGAAAACACATTGACCCCAACAGTGTAAAAAAATAAATAAAATGTCCCCACATGGGAAAAAACACACACACACACACACATTGGCTCCTACATCAACCATTACAGTAACTAGCTAATATTTTTTGTCCCAAAAACCACTCAGAAATTTTCATATATTTTATGATTGAATTAGGTTAAGAAATCCTATAACATATACAACACAATATTATAAAAAATAAATATTTAAATAAAAGTATACTGTACCACTTATTATTCGGGACCTTAGCTGCTGCAGTCTCCTCTCCTCCCTTCTTATGAGGTCACTCCAATGCCTCTGGAGTGACGTGCTATCCTCTCCTGACCTACTGTGTGTAGAATTTCACTCCAGGCATTTAAATATGCCTGCTGCTTGTCTTGATTGTTGCATAGGGACCTGTCCTTATGCTTAACTAAAATCAAAAGTTCCTGCTTGCAGTAAGGCCTTTGTCCATCCGCCACTATTGTAAGCAATAATGACGTTAGTAGATGTTCTGTCAATGTCCCCACAACATCACCACAATGATGCCATGGAGCGGACAAAAGCACAGATTTTTTCCCCTTTTCTATACTGTACCTATCTGTCCAACTTTTTACTGTAGGTAGCCACTGTACACTTTCAACAGCTTTGTGTATTACAGTGTATGAGGATGAGTCAAAAATTATCCACACTCTGGCTGTAGAATTTATTTTAATCAACTTTCAAAAAAGACAAATACATTATTTTTTACATAATCTCTCTGCTTTTCAATACACTTTGTCCATCTGTCAACAAGCTTTCAAATTCCCTTATTAAAAAATGTTTTAGACTGAGCTGCGAGCCACAAATGCACCGCTGTCTTCACCTCATCATCAGATGTGAATCTTTGTCCTCTTAAGGCTTCTTTCAGGGGACCAAATAGGTGATAGTCTGATGGGGCAAGATCAGGACTATAGGGAGGATGCTTTAACATCTCAAAACAAAGTTTTTGGAGTGTTGACAGTATGAACAGCGGTGTGCGGATGTGCATTGTCATGCAACAACACAACACCCTTGGATAGCAGTCCTCTGTGTTTTGTTAAGTTTCAGCTCTTCAGTGAACATCTTACTGTAACGAGCACTGTTGATTGTTGAACCTTTTTCCTGATAATGTTCCAATACTAGCCCTTGAGAATCCCATAATCCCGGAAGCATCAATTTTCCAGCTGATGGTTCACTTTTGAACTTTTTCTTGGTTGGCGATTCAGGATGTTTCCATTCCATACTCTGCCATTTACTCTCAGGCTCAAAGTGATGAATCCATGTCTCGTCACCAGTAATGATTCTTTTTAAGAAACTGTCATCTTCCTTAGATTATAGGTCCAAATTTTGTTTGCAGATGTCCAAACACTTCTGTTTGTTCTCTTCCGTGAGTTGTTTTGGCACCCATCTCGCACAAACCTTTCGAAACCCAAGTCTGTTGTGGATTATTGCATAGGCAGAACCATGGCTGATTTGCAAATGATTTGCAACATAAGACAAAAATACTGCTTTTCTCTCTAGTTGTCACTGCAATGATTTGCAACATAATCCACTGCCACTCGTCTATCCAACAGAATCAGTTCACGTGCACGCTCAGTCATCAGTCATAGACGTGGACGGCTGTCAGGCACCTTCTTCATGGCTAACACTTGTGCGACCTTCTTGAACTTCTCTATCCATTCATACACACTTCTTTGTACTGTGTAACAAAAGAGTTAAAAAGAAAAATAGAGACACCCCAATAAAATAAGTTCAATTTTCGGGTTAAAAAAAAAATTATGGTGAACAAGTTTTAAACTAATGAAATAAATTCTGAAGGGGTTCCCAAGTATGCGGCAGGTGTTTTAAAAAATGCAGGTGTAGCGGCAGGTGCATTTTTGTATAATTTAAAAAATTCGCCTTAGGGACTTAAAAATAGGCTTGCACCCATTTTCATGTACCCCAAATTTGATGCACCTAGTTTGTTTTGTAAAAAAAAAGCTAAGTGCTCATCTTTACCCCTTCTTCCCTGTCGGGAAAAAACACCTGTCGCGACTATTTAAAAAACATACTTATATTCCGCAGGCCAAAATGGGGGTACCCATAATGATCCCCATGTCAGGAAATCATTATGGGGGTCCCTGCATGCTTTCCCAAAAATTCCCAATTTTTTTCCGATATCTTTCCGCCGAGTCCCGTTTTCGCAGCTTTCAAATTGAATACGGGGATAAAGCGGGCACCAAAAAAGTATTTGTAGTGGCGCTTAGAGTATCATAAATTGCACATAAACAACATATATATCATAGATAAAGTTATTAAAATACCATCAAATAAGCTCCCGGGAATATATATCAGATGTGATTCACATATTCAATAAAATTCCAAAGCATATAAACTATATCCTTGCTAGTTATAAAGCAATACACTGTAAATGCTAGACACAATGGGCCTGATTCAGAGCCGCTCGTAAGCGGCCGCTTGTTCGCTCCGAGCGATGTTAGCCCAACTGCGCATGCGTACAGATCGTTATACGCATGCGCTAACCAGTCAGTGCGGCTGAAATTCATGTGCTCGCAAAACAGCGAATGCCTGCTATTTTGAGTGACAGAAAGAGGCGTATGTGGGTGGTAACAGGGGAAGGTGCTTGAAAATGGGGAGTGGAAATCAGAACGCAGGCGTGCTTAAAGGTCAAAAAGGGCGTTTTATGGGTGTGCATATTTAAAACAGCAGCGTCATTGACCACGTCACTGGGTTATTTTATAGTCAGAACTGCTCGCAAAATTGTGGTAGCAAACACCAACCCCAAGAATAGCGAGCAGTTCATACCCTTGTCGATGTACTCGATTAATCTAATAAATAGCGGACATGACGTAGGATGCGAGCGGCCAGGGGGCGTATTTTTCCAAAAAACGAACGCAAGTTTTGTTTGCTCGTTCAGACATAGAGGCGTGAACAGACCGCAAACAGCGAACGGTTCATTTGAATAGCCACCCCTTGTTTTAGAACGAACGACCACAAATAGCGAGTGGCTCTGAATGAGGGCCAATGTTGCTTAGAGAGAGGAGGAAACATAATATAAAATTGCAATCTCAGAGGGTAACTTAGTATCCAATCCTCCTTATATAGCAAGGAGATTTAGTAGTAATAAGTCATCCACTTAGGGATAGTCACAGTTCAGCTGGAATAATTATCCATATGTTGGTTAGATGTACACACAGTAGCTGGATAAGTTTGTAGGAGAAAATCCTTTACTACTCACTGCAATAATGTCCTCCTTTCTAAGCTCCAGTCTTAGATGGTTAACGACAATTCCATCATCAGTCTGCTGGTACCGATGCACAATGCCGGGCTGTGAATGGCGGACAGGGGGAGCCGATTCTAAATGGTCACTCCAAGTTTGACCACTGGTTTCCCAAGTGAGTCTGGGCCATGCTGGACTTCCACAAGCAGGATCTCCATTCAGCTGTGCTGGGGTTAAGTTGCCAATCGCTCTTAGCAGAAAGCGGTTTTTAGAGAATAAGTGCTCTGGGCTGCAATGACACCTTTAGCTTCGACGCGTTTCTCTGTGATGCACAGCTTTCTCAAGAAGCAGGTGTACGGATGGTTGGTAGCAAAACTTAAGGTGCATACACACATGTAAAGATTTTCTGTCCAACCATCCAACTAGTTGATTGGTTGGAATGAAAATCTGGTAAGGTATGGGAGTAACTAATGATCAGCAATTTGCTCCTAAATGCCGGAAAATGGTCAAAAACTGTTTGAACAATTTGTTTAGACTTTAAATCAAACATTTAACAAACTTGTCTGATGACCATTTTCATCTGTTTTCTGGCATTTATGAGCAAATTGCTGATCATCAGTTACTCCCATATCTTACCAGATTTTCATTCCAACCCGTCATCTAGTTGGAGGGTTTGACAGAAAATCTTTACGTGCGTATACACCTTCAGTCTTTTCTAAAGGAGTTTGCTTAATTAAATCTGGTGTCTATAGTTACTTCATTAGTGTCTTATGGGGCCCATCCATCAGCGATGGATTGCCATGATCCCGCGATGCGGCAACCCAGGATCGCGAGATCGCAGAAATCCAACATGTTGGATTTTCCCGATTTGACGATCGCGATCAAAAATTGATCGCGATCGTCAAATCGCCGACATTGAACATAAAAAATGTCTGCGATCCGGCGACGAATCGCAGAACATCGATGGTGGGAGGTCAGCGTTTCCACCTGGAAACGCCGGAACTTCCCATCGCATCACCGGATCGCAAAATCCGGTCTTTAATGTATGGCCACCTTCGCACTTTCAATTACTAAAATTAGAGGAACGTAATGTAAATATTTAAAAGACAATAAACATTTCCTCATAAAAAGACAAGATAAATACACAAATACTACAAATATATGATTATTTAAGTATATATAAAAAATGGGTAAAGTTTTTCTGAATTTTACATGTTTTCAGAAACAGTACAAATTATTAAACAGATTCAGAAAGATGTCGGTATAGTACAGATAGAGTGGACAGGTTTAAAGGAGACAGATTCAGATATAGAGATGTCATAATTGGAAAAATAAACAAAAATACTCAAATAGAAATACTTTTAGCCTATTATATTGTATAATTGGCTAACCTTCATTTATGTAACTAAATCTTCAGCGGTCTTATTGCATAGTAACACTCACTTGTATATTTGTATAATGAACAATCCTAATGGATATGTCCACATTAGTATCTCCATTTTTCGTATGGTAGACCGGCAATCTCCATTTTTTGTAAAGTGGCAGCTGGAGCATCAAAATTATATACCCAACATAGGTTTTCACTAGGCACCAGGGTTACATTTGTGATTGAGTCTGAGCAATGCCTACCATGTTTATTCCCAACCAAACAAGATTCTTAGTAAATATACTTCTTACTTTAAATCTGAAAAAAGTACAAAGGACTTGAAGAATAAAAATAGGTCTATAAGTAACGGCTAGTTTCTAAGTGCATAGCAGGTTCTGTAATTTAACTTAAATCAACACCAAGATAATTTCTTTAATTTGTCTACAGAAGGCAGTGTTGCAAAGTGGATATACTTCTATGAATCCTAATGCAAACCATAAATATTTGGTCTCTGGGCATTAAAAACAGATCAATTTCAATCTTTAAATTAACGCTATGCAGCATTATATCACTCAAAGCATAATTACTTTGAAGGAAATCAACAAGAATGATTTGTAGCACAAAGACCATTCACAACATTTGTGTAATAGTAACAATGAGCAAATCAATGCACAGGAAGATTGATACTCAATACAGCAGCAGATGACAAATGCATGGTGCAGTTTCGTTGAGACCACTGGTAAGTATGTTTCTCTCACATACCATAGAATGAAAGGACCTAACATGGTATGCTCTGGTTCCTTGTCATTTTATGCCCTGCAGATATTACTGCAGTTTAAATACATGGTTGTTGCCTTTAACACACATTGATTTTAGTAGGCTGAACTACGATTATATCTTTCTTGCTGTTTGTTTACAACATCCATATTGACAAGCAATGCAGCACTTCCATGCGGTGTCCCACAGGGTTCTATACTATCTCCCATGCTTTTTGCTGTATACATGCTGCCACTGGGTGAAATAATCAGACGTCATGGCCTGGTCTACCACTGCTATGCAGATGATACACAACTGTACCTGTCCTTTGCTCCAGGTACAAAGGACCCAATAACAACCCTAAATGGCTGCCTAGCTGAGCTTCAGGAGTGGATGAGTGCCAGTTGGCTGCGACTGAACCCTGATAAAACAGAGGTTCTTATTATAGGTCACAGGACAGGGCTACAGCATAGCCAACCAACAGGACTTACGCTTGGGGGTTCAGAATTACAAAACACTAAACATGTGCGGAATCTGGGTGTTGTCCTGGATAGTGGCTTGACACTTAAACATCAGGTATCAGCCACAATCAAATCCTCATTCTTTCATCTGAGGAACATAGCCAGAATCAAGCACTTAATTCCCTCAGAAGATCTGCCTAAAGTCATACATGCATTTATATCATCACGCCTAGACTACTGCAACGCCCTCTACCTCGGTCTCCCAGCAAAAGAATTACACCGCTTGCAGATGGTACAAAATGCAGCTGCCAGGCTATTAACCAACCAGCCCCATTCCAGCCACATAACACCCACTCTCTACTCCCTTCACTGGCTGCCTGTCAGATGGCGAATTGCTTCAAGATTGGATTAATAACTTACAAAGCCCTTCATGACCATGGCCCAGGGTACCTGAAGCAGCTTCTGATTCCCTACTGTCCCACTCAATTACTGCGATCCGTTGACGAAGCACTATTAACAGTACCTAGAATCTCACGGAATTCGTCCGGGGGTTGAGCTTTCAGTTTTGTGGCTCCAACCTTATGGAACTCACTTCCCCCGCACAGTTCGAGAGGCCTCCACTCTAGAATCCTTCAAATATAGACTCAAGACTCACCTATTCACCCAAGCATTTCACTAATGTCCCTTGTTTAAGCTTGTTTTGTATTTTGTACTGTAAATGTAAAGCACTTTTAGTCCTTTAGGAGAAAAGCGCTATATAAATAAAATTATTATTATTATTATTATTATTATTATTATTATTAGTATTATTATACCAGTGAACACCTTCCTCTAATACCCTAAGCACCGTCACAGAAAGCAATGGATTTAACATAGATGAAAGTAGAGATGTGCGGTTCGGTTTTCCTGAAATACAATCCCTTCCGAACTTTGTGATTCCAAGCGGATTCGAGTCCCAGTTCGGAATCACTTTGGGTATCCAAGTAGAACTGAGTCCTGGCACGGGTCTGCTGTCAGTTCAGAACTCTTATATGTAAAACAAACTTGGGTTTTGGATTGCATGTAAACAGGTCTAAATTGCATGATTTTAGTCGTTTCTATCAATTTTGTTTATTATTTTATTTTTACAGTCTGGCCCCACCCCCCAAGGATGTCAACAGAAACTCCTTCCCGGGCTTCTCCCAGGGAGGAGATTTATAAAGTCAGCAAGTATGCGGTAGGCTTAGGTAAAGTAGTTCTTGTGGTTATTTAGGTTTACTTAGCTGTTGGCAGTTTGTGTTGCAAATTTATGCGAAGGACACAACTACAAACTGGTATTTATAAAGTATATTACTCTGTACTCAGTGCTCTCTCACTGAACACATGGCAACCAAATTGGTCAGTGTACCAAACTTGGTTGCCTTGTTATTAACAGCAAAAACACAGGTTACTCTGTTAAGTGTACAGTCACATTGTCATTACACTCCCCTATGCCTGATGGAAAGAGGGCTAATAGTAGATGAGATTTTGAGCAGCTACAGAGTGTTTCCCATTTTACACTTGTATATAACACAATGTGTGTGATAAAATGTATTTTCTTGTATACCAAATGTGTCTAGGTAGTGGACTGCTTTTCAAGTATTACATACTAATGTTATTGATATGAGCAACTACTGTATATATTTGTACAGAAGTTTATTATATAATGACATTGCAGATTATTCCACTTGTTACACTCTTTCTTTTCACTGTACTCTCATTGGAATTAGGATTAGCAATGCTTCAGATAGATCCCAGCCAAAAGCAGATACTTATAACTAGGGGTGAGCGGGTTCGGATTTCTGAAATCCGAACCCCCCCGAGCCCCCCCGATCCGAGTCCGATCCGAGTCAGGCTCGACTTTTCCCGCCTGACTCGGATTCTGAAATCGAGGCAAAACGTCAACTTCCCGCCTTCCGAGTCTCGCGGGTTTTGGATCCTATATAAGGTACCCGCGTCGGCGCCATTTTCTCACTCGGCTGTGGACAGTGAAGAGGGAGGGTGGGAGTTAGGGCTGGCTGGGCTGTGTAGTGTAGTGTAGTGTAGTGCAGAGTAGTGTTGTGCTGTGCTGTGCTGTGCTGTGCTGCGCTGTGCTGCTGTTGTCCACTACTTCAAAGTCCATAAGGGCTGGCTGTGTTGTGCTGTGCTGCTGTTGTTAATAGGGGCTGTGACCACTACTTCAAAGTCCATAGGGGCTGGCTGGACTGTGTTGTGCAGTCAGTTGTCCATAGGGGCTGTGTCCACTCCAAAGTCCTGTGCAGTGTCCCAGTCCTAAAGGGGTGCTGTAGTGTTGTCCAGGGGGTGCTCTGTCCATCAGGGGTGCTCCCCCCAAGTGCTAAAAAAATAAAAATAAATTTGTGTTTGTGAATTGTGTGCGCAGTAGCCGCACGTGCATCAACAAAGTAGTGCCAAGCGTGCGCCTGTGTCATAAGTAAAGGGCCGGCTGGCTTGACCGTTAAAGGGTGCTGTAACCCCCAAAGTACACTCCAGTCCAAACCAAATAAAAAATTATTTTCTGTGTTTGTGAATTGTGTGCGCAGTAGCCGCACGTGCATCAACAAAGTAGTGCCAAGCGTGCGCCTGTGTCATAAGCAAAGGGCCGGCTGGCTTGACCGTTAAAGGGTGCTGTAACCCCCAAAGTACACTCCAGTCCAAACCAAAAAAAAAATTATTTTCTGTGTTTGTGAATTGTGTGCGCAGTAGCCGCACGTGCATCAACAAAGTAGTGCCAAGCGTGCGCCTGTGTCATAAGTAAAGGGCCAGCTGGCTTGACCGTTAAAGGGTGCTGTAACCCCCAAAGTACACTCCAGTCCAAACCAAAAAAAAATTTTTTTTCTGTGTTTGTGAATTGTGTGCGCAGTAGCCGCACGTGCATCAACAAAGTAGTGCCAAGCGTGCGCCTGTGTCATAATTAAAGGGCCGGCTGGCTTGACCGTTAAAGGGTGCTGTAACCCCCAAAGTACACTCCAGTCCAAACCAAAAAAAAATTACTTTCTGTGTTTGTGAATTGTGTGCGCAGTAGCCGCACGTGCATCAACAAAGTAGTGCCAAGCGTGCGCCTGTGTCATAAGTAAAGGGCCGGCTGGCTTGACCATTAAAGGGTGCTGTAACCCCCAAAGTACACTCCAGTCCAAACCAAATAAAAAATTATTTTCTGTGTTTGTGAATTGTGTGCGCAGTAGCCGCACGTGCATCAACAAAGTAGTGCCAAGCGTGCGCCTGTGTCATAAGCAAAGGGCCGGCTGGCTTGACCGTTAAAGGGTGCTGTAACCCCCAAAGTACACTCCAGTCCAAACCAAAAAAAAATTATTTTCTGTGTTTGTGAATTGTGTGAGCAGTAGCCGCACGTGCATCAACGAAGTAGTGCCAAGCGTGCGCCTGTGTCATAAGTAAAGGGCCAGCTGGCTTGACCGTTAAAGGGTGCTGTAACCCCCAAAGTACACTCCAGTCCAAACCAAAAAAAAAATTATTTTCTGTGTTTGTGAATTGTGTGCGCAGTAGCCGCACGTGCATCAACAAAGTAGTGCCAAGCGTGCGCCTGTGTCATAATTAAAGGGCCGGCTGGCTTGACCGTTAAAGGGTGCTGTAACCCCCAAAGTACACTCCAGTCCAAACCAAAAAAAAATTACTTTCTGTGTTTGTGAATTGTGTGCGCAGTAGCCGCACGTGCATCAACAAAGCAGTGCCAAGCGTGCGCCTGTGTCATAAGTAAAGGGCCGGCTGGCTTGACCGTTAAAGGGTGCTGTAACCCCCAAAGTACACTCCAGTCCAAACCAAAAAAAAAAATATTTTCTGTGTTTGTGAATTGTGTGCGCAGTAGCCGCACGTGCATCAACAAAGTAGTGCCAAGCTTGCGCCTGTGTCAGAAGTAAAGGGCCGGCTGGCTTGACCGATAAAGGGTGCTGTAACCCCCAAAGTACACTCCAGTCCAAACCCAAAAAAAAATTAATTTCTGTGTTTGTGAATTGTGTGCGCAGTAGCCGCACGTGCATCAACAAAGGAGCAGCGCCAAGCGTTCGCCTGTGTCCCATAAGTAAAGAGCCGGCTGGCTCATTTCTTAAAGGCTGGTGTAACCCACAAAGTGCACTACTCTCCAGCAAAAATAAAAAAATATTTTCTGTGTTTAGCCGCACGTATATATAAAATCGACATAACATAAATGGAGGACCAAACTTTCTCCGATAAAAATAAAATAGAGAAAGATCAAGAACCACTTCCTCCTAGTGCTGAAGCTGCTGCCACTAGTCATGACAAAGACGATAACATGCCATCAACGTCGTCTGCCAAGGCCGATGCCCAATGTCATAATAGAGGGCACATACAATCCCAAATGACAAAGTTCAGGAAAATGACCTTGAAAAAAACATTTAAATCAGCTGAAGAGAAACGTAAACTTGCCAATATGCCATTTACGACACGGACTGGCAAGGAACGGCTAAGGTCGATCCCTAGTATGTGCAAGTGCTGAAAGGAGCACCCACAGTCCACTTGCTGATATGCCAATTGAAGATGTCACTGTTGAAGTACAACAGGATGAGGATACTGGTGTAGCTGGCGCTGAGGAGGAAGTTGGCGAGGAGGATTCTGATGGTGATGTGGTTTGTTTAAATCAGGCTCCGGGGGAGACAGTTGTTGTCCGTGGGATGAAAAAGCCCATCACGGTCATGCCTGGGCAGAAGACCAAACATTCCACCTCTTTGGTCTGGCAATATTTCTATCCAAATCCGGACAACAACTGTCTTGCCATATGTACCATATGTAAAGGTGAAATAAGTAGGGGTAGGGACGTCAACCACCTAGGAACATCCTCCCTTATACGGCACCTGCAGCGCGTTCATAAAAAGTTACTGTCAAGTTCAGAAACTTTGGCTAAGACCGTAAGCAGTCCAGGGACACCTAAATCCCGTTGTCCTGTTGTATCCAAGCGCCTGCAAACCACACCGTCAACTCCCTCCTCGTCAATTTCCTCCTTAGTCAGGATCGGAAGTAGTCCTGCTGGCCATGTCACTGGCATGACTGACTCTCCTATCCGGGATTCCTCCGGAGGAGGAATCCTGCATAGCTACGCCTACTGCTGCCGCTGCTGCTGTTGCTGCTGCTGGGAGTCATTCATCATCCCAGAGAGGAAGTAGGAACACCACTACTTTTACTAAACAATTGACCCTCAAACAGTCCTTAGCGAGGAGGATGAAGTACGACAGCAGTCATCCTGAAGCAAAAAGTATAACTGAGGCCTTGACTGCTATGTTGGTGTAAGATGTGTGTCCGGTATCCGCCATTAGTGCAGTGGGATTTAGACAATTGATGGAGGTAGTGTGTCCCCGGTTCCAAATCCCGTCTAGATTCCACTTCACTAGGCAGGCGATACCGAGACTGTACAGAAACGTCAGAAAAAGTGTCCTCAGTGTCCTGAAAAATGCTGTTGTACCCAATGTCCACTTAACCACGGACATGTGGACAAGTGGAACAGGGCAGACTAAGGACTATATGACTGTGACAGCCCACTTGGTAGATGTATCACCTTACGCAGCAACAGCAGCAACGTCACCAGTAGCAGCATCTCAAAAACGCCAGCTCGTTACAAGGCAGGCTACGCTGTGTATCACCGGTTTCTGTAAGAGGCACACCGCCGACAACCTCTTAGAGAAACTGAGGGAAATCATCGCCCAGTGGCTTACCCCACTTAGACTCTCCTGGGGATTTGTGATATCTGACAACGCCACCAATATTGTGCGGGCATTACATCTGGGCAAATTCTAGCATGTCCCATTTTTTGCTCACACAATAAACTTGGTGGTGCAGAATTTTCTGAAAAGCGACAGGGGCGTGCAGGAGACGCTTTGGGTGGCCCGAAAAATTTCTGGCCACTTTCACCATTCAGCGACTGCGTGCCGAAGACTGGAGCACCAGCAAACACTCTTGAACCTGCCCCACCATCACCTGAAGCAAGAGGTTGTGACGCAGTGGAACTCAACCCTCTATATGCTTCAGAGGATGGAGGAGCAGCAAAAGGCCATACAAGCCTATACATCCACCTATGACATAGGCAAAGGAGGGGGTATGCACCTGACTCAA
Source organism: Taudactylus pleione (assembly GCA_031769625.1). Taxonomy (NCBI): domain Eukaryota; kingdom Metazoa; phylum Chordata; class Amphibia; order Anura; family Myobatrachidae; genus Taudactylus; species Taudactylus pleione. Next base: position 8,151,315 of record JAUIMM010000063.1, read on the forward strand.
GCGCAGTGGAGAATGATTTCCGTGTTGTGCAAGGTTCTCCAGCCCTTCGAACTTGCCACACGTGAAGTCAGTTCAGACACTGCCAGCTTGAGTCAGGTCATTCCCCTCATCAGGCTTTTGCAGAAGCAGCTGGAGAAAGTGAAGGAGGAGCTAAGACGGAGCGATTCCGCTCGGCATGTGGGACTTGTGGATGAAGCCCTTCATTCGCTTTGCCTGGATTCCAGGGTGGTCAATCTGTTGAAATCAGACCACTACATTTTGGCCACAGTGCTCGATCCTAGGTTTAAAGCCTATGTGGTGTCTCTCTTTCCGGCCGACACAAGCCTGCAGAGGTGCAAAGATCTGCTGGTGAACACACTGTCAGCTGAAGCGGAACGTGACACGTCAACAGCTCCTTCTTCATTTTCGCCCGCAACTGGGGCTGCCAGGAAAAAACTTAGGTATCCTAAGCAACCCGCTGGCGGTGATGCAGGGCAGGCAGGACCAAGTTTGGACATCTGGTCCGGACTGAAGGACCTGGCAACAATTTCTGACATGTCTACTGTCACTGCATATGATACTGTCACCATTGACAGAATGGTGGAGGATTATATCGGTGACAGCATCCAAGTATGCATGTCAGACAGTCCATACCTGTACTGGCAGGAAAAAGAGGCAATTTGGAGGCCCCTGTACAAACTGGTTCTATTTTACCTGAGTTGCCCCCCCTCCAGTGTGTACTCCGAAAGAGTGTTTAGTGCAGCCGGGAACCTTGTCAGCGAAAGGCGTAGGAGGTTGCTTCCACAGAATGTGGAGAAGATGATGTTCATCAAAATGAATTATCAGCTCTTCCAGGGAGACCAGCTTCCAGAACGTACAGAGGGACCTGTGGTGGTGGATTCAAGTGGGGACAAGTTAATACTTTGTGAGGATGAGGATGTACACACTGAAGAGGGAGAAGAATCGGTAGATGAGGAGGATGAGGACTACATCTTGCCTCCGTAGCGCCAGTTTGTGCAGGGACAGATTAATTGCCAGCTTGTTTTGTGGGGGCCCAAACGAACCAATCATTTCAGCCACAGTCGTGTGGCAGATCCTGGCACTGAAATGATTGGTTTGTTAAAGTGTGCATGTCCTGTTTATACAACATAAGGGTGGGTGGGAGGGCCCAAGGACAATTCCATCTTGCACCTCTTTTTTTTCTTTGCATTATGTACTGTTTGGGGCCTAGTTTTTCAAACTGCCATCCTGTCTGCCACTGCAGTATCACGCCTAGATGGGTCATGTGTTTGTGCCGCCCACTCGTGTCGCTTAGCATAGTCATCCAGCTACCTCGGTGCAACCTTTTGGACATAAAAACACTATTGTGAGGTGTGAGGTGTTCTGAATAGACTGGAAATGAGTGGAAATTAAGGTTATTGAGGTTAATAATAGCATAGGAGCAGAAAAACCTACAAATTCTGTGATTTTAGCTGTTTTTATGCTTTTTTTAAAAAAAATACAGATCCAAAACACAAAACCCAGAACCCAAAACACGGAAGGGTGGTTTAGGCAAAACCAATCCAGATCCAAAACACGAAGAAAGATCCAGATCCAAAACCAAAACACAAAACACGAAAAGTGGCCGGTGCACACCCCTACTTATAACATATACATGTACAGTAAATCAAATTGGCACTGTCATTTTAGCCACCCGTGACAAACGTCTGGGAAAGCAGAAACCATCTTTACATTCTATGTATGCTTCCTTCCAACTCTCTCTATCCATTAGATGTGACAAAATGTCCATAGCTTTAAATGTTTGGTATGCAATAAAACATATCTAACAACTTATGCATACTGTCTTCCAATACAGAGATTAGTGTTTTATTTAAGAAAAAGTCACTGTAAGTGATTCTTTCACACTTACAATAAGTGGTGTGTTATCTGTTTCGTATTTGCATTGTGCGAGCTGCGAGATTAGCGATACCTCATGACCTTTTATTTATTCACTATACTCTCTCTTTTCACTGTACTGTCATTGGTGCAAGGATAAGCAATGTCCCAGATGGATCCTAGCTAATAGCAGATTCAGTCAATATGCATATAAATGTAAATCATATTGGCACTCTCAATTTTGCTGTTGAATGTCACATGACAAACGGCGGAAACAGAAGAAACCAGATTTACACTCTATGCATGCTTCATTTGGAATGGGTATGAAATACCGCCGGCCGCATGGCCGATTCCCGTCAGCGGCAGCCCGACAGGAGCAGAGTGCGAAGCAGCGGAAGCCCGACAGCGCTGGAAATCCCGATCGTGGATAGGTAAGTATCCACTAACCTAACCTAACACCCCTAACCCTAACCCTCCTTTGGGGTGCCTAACCCTAACTTCCCCCCCAAGTGCCTAACCCTAATCCCCCCTCTAAGTGCCTAACCCTAACCACCCTCTTCCCCGCTACCTAAACCTAAGTCCCCCCCGGGGGTGCCTAACCCTAACCCTCCACCCCCGAGGCTGTCTGCTTGCGGCGCCCGGCGTCGGGTAAATGCGGGCGTCTACATCTAGATGCCCGGCATTTCACCCATGCTGGGATAAGACAGTCGGGAAGCCGGCTGCCGGTATATAGGCAGTCGGCTTCCCGATTGCTTCTCCTTCATTTCATCTCTTTCTATCTACAGTATAATCAGATGTGACAAATTGTTTGTCTGTTTATGATTATATGATTATTACCTATGGATTTAAGACCATGCATAGCTTTGAATATTCTTAATAATGCCGGGCATAGACTGCCAGATAAAATGCCTATCAGACCGACAGACAATTTATCTGGCAGCCTGACACCCTGCAGATATCACAGGCATACTCTGTGCGATTGTGTATTGGCCCCAATATCTGGGGAGAAGACATTTCCCCGTTCATTCCATGGGAAGGAACTGGGTCAAATGTCTGTCTGTCGGCCGCAGCTGGGCATACACTGCCCGATGCGGCCGACATGTAACGTACAAAATATCGCATCAGACAGGCATGCCCGACCAATCGATATTTTACCCTCAGTCGCTCACACAAAAAGTGCAATTATTGGGAGCATCCGCTGATATCAGGCAGATCACCCCGATAATTGTATAGTTTATGCCTGGCATATGCTATAAAACGTCTGCAACAGGTTATGCATGCAGACTGCTTACACAATTATGTGATACAGATTTTTGTGTTCTGAGAGAGGTGACACAAAGCAAATTCTTTTATGCATACTTAAAGAGAGGTTTGTTGAGGTACGAGGCTAACGAAACCTCATGACCTCGCACTTTTTTATTTTATATTTGTGTTTATCGTCATTGTGCATAAGGTGAGTCAAGTTTTTCTATGAATAAAAATTTTAACAGTGAAAAGAGTGCCCCAACAAAAAGAGTTTTCTTTTCTCTGTAATAATTATCTATGGTTTGACTGTAGGGAGCACCACCAGAAATATTTCTATCTTGTACTAAAATAGTTATGTAAATTTGTATGTCGCTACATGACCTCTGATTTATACCGGCTAATAATGACTAAAGCTCGACGAACAGAGTGAAATCAGTGCGCCTTCTAAACCCCATTTCCCAGCTAGCTGGTCACTCTTACCAAGTAAGCACATCTAAGAATACAAGTAACAGTATCATATTCAATTGCCGGCGAAAAGTCCTGGACTTTTCGCCTGCCGGACTTTCCGCCATCATCGCTAGTTTTGCCCCCGGAAAAGTTTTGCGTTTGTTCCTGCTTTTCGCACTATTCAATTGCAAAGGACGCGAAAATGCATCCCAGCGAAACTCAAACATGTGAAAAGTGCTGTCAGATTTGGGGAATCAGCCTGACACCCCCCAAAAGATGCACTGACATGGGGGATCACTATAAATACCCCTGAATAGCCCTGCTGAAGGTATTTGGGATTCTGAAATGCTCTCAATTGCTGCTAATTAGCACCTTTGCACAAGTGGTGAAGAATAGCATTTAGCAGTTTTTTTGGCTAAAATAAGTAGTCCCAGCAAATTTGAAAATGGTGCAAACATGGTTAAAAATCGCTAAAGTGATGTTTTAAAAATGTAAAAAATGCACCTTATGCAAACACCTGCAAACAAAAAAAACACATGTGGTATACTTGGGGGACCCCATGGAGTTGATTTTGCTAATTTTTAAGTTTGTCCCCCAACTTTGTTATTTTTCACCCCCAAAACAAAATTACTTTTTTGGGGTGAACTAAAGTTTTATTTTTACTTTTTTTGATGCATTTTACCTTTAGGGGACTGTCCCATGGCTGCTGGTGTGTTCCCGCAACTTTGCACCCCAAACCCCCAATTCTGCACTTTTTTTCGCCTCCATTCAGAGGCGAATCTTTTCTGCTGGTTACAAGTAGTGATGTGCGCCGGACCATTTTTGCCGGATTTGGATTTGGATCTAATTCGTCGTCCGGCTTTGGATTTGGATTTGCCAAACTGCGGTGACTGGCTTTGGAATTGGATTTGGATTTTTTTTTACAAAAATGAACAAAAAAGAGCTAAAATCACATAAATGGGGCTTTTTTTTTCTTCCTAGAGTATTATTAACCTCAATAACCTTAATTTCCAGTCATTTACAGTCAATTTAGACCACCTCACAGTTTAAACGATAGTTTTCACCATTATTGGCCAAACGTTGCAGTGAGCTGACTGGTTACCAAGCGGCAAAGCAGCGTCACAGGCACCACTGTTTAAAGCACATCAATGACACATTGCCACACAGCAGTGGCAGAAATTAAAAGTAGTGCACCCACCCAGTGGGGTACAGCCAGCAGAATCACAGTACTTGTTTACAAAGTGGGCTACCGCCTAGGAGTCACAGTGCACAATCTTATTCACATTACACCTCACATAGTGTCCATGATTCACATTACACCATAAAGTAGTGTCTCTTATTTATGATACGACACACAGTAGTGCCCCTTTTACACAATGCCCACAGTAGTGACCCTTTTACACAATGGCCACAGTAGTGACCCTTATACACAAAGCCCACAGTAGTAATGCCCCTTATACAATGCCCACAGTAGTAGTGCCACTTATACAATGCCCCCAGCAGTGGTGTCCCTTACACAATGCCCCCAGTAGTAGTGCCCCCTATGCAGTCCCCTTAGTAGTAGGGCCCCCTATGCAGTGCCCCCACTAGTAGTATGCCCCCCGTAGCAGGCCCCCAGTAGTAGTGCCCTCATTAGCATGCCACCCAGTAACAGTGCCCCCCATTAGTATGCCCCCCATTAGCATGCCCCCCAGTAGTATGCCCCCCAGTAGCACTGCCCCCATTAGCATGCCCCCAGTAGTATGCCCCCATTAGCATACCCCCAGTAGTAGTGCCCCCCAGTAGCAGTGCCCCAGTAGTAGTACCCCCCAGTATCAGTGCCCCCATTAGTATGCCCACAGTAGTATGCCCCCCAGTAGCAGTGCCTCGACTAGTATGCCTCCCAGTAGTATGCTCCCCAAGGATGCTCAAAGAAAGAATACTGGAACACATTGGCACCATCAGAAATGCCCAGCAGGACTCCTTGAAAATGAAGAAACTCACGTCAGTAGCCAGGCACTTTTACCACATCCACAAAGGAAACTTAAAATATTTTAAAGCCTTTGGGTTAGAAGAAGTCAAACTTGGAATAAGGTGTGGCGACCTTACTAAGGAACTACTTAAACGGGAAAGCCAATGGACTTTCAAACTGGGCACCCTTGTACCAGGAGGACTGAACGAATATATTAACTATAGTTCGTTTTTGTAACATCCCATAGTTTCCATTTTTTTCCGTTTTTCATACGTCTTAATAGACATATAATCTAGCTCTGGAACATCTGTGATCCCATATACATCTGTTCAAACGAACATATTAATATACTAATATTCAGCTCTCACAGGGTTATCACGAACCAGTGGATATATGTGTACATATGTGCGTATGTGCATATCCGAAAGTGTTCAAATGTGTATGTGTGCAAATTTGTACACAAGCGCATTGGTCCTTGGGATAATAATCCTTTTACCACTTCTTTGACTTGTTCACATTTTTTTCATTTTTTTCATTTCTTTCATTTTCCTTATATATAATATAAAAAAATTTTTGTTTTTGCTTTGGAATAAGAAAAATATCTACTTATGGAGAATTGCGTATGTTTGTTTCCTGCTTATGTACATACTTATTGTGAATGCATGTGCAGATGTACTAATGCATATAGATGAATCCCCTGACAAATCAGGGAATGATCGATTTCTCAATTGGGTATCATATAATTGAGTATAATCACTCGGTCTCCATCATCCTCATTACTGATGATTTAATTATTACCAAGAGCATCTTTAATAGTTTACTCCAAAAAACATTGCTCTCTAGATATATGCTTTTTATGTTTTATTTATGCCACCCATATATGTGGATGACTTAATTGATTGGTTATTATCTCTCCGGGCATGTATATCATGTAATATTTGCCAATTGGCTCTCTAACCACTTCAACTAGGTAGGGTATAAATATCACCTGAACACATCACACTTTGCTGGATGTGAACAAGCCTCTGAATAGGTGAAACGTACGTCATCATCAAGAGTGGTCATGTGATCTGGGAGGCAGGGCACCCTCCCGACTGACGCACACAGGGATTTCCCTGGAGCTCACCACCGCCCGATCACAGCACGGCAGCCGCTACTTCCTGTTCTACACAAGGGTTCTATATCCGAAAGGCAGGGCATCCTCCCGACTGACGCGCATGTGGGATTTCAACAGCACTTCACCGCCGCCTTGATACAGGACGGCAGCCACGACCACATGTCCTCTATGGACACATCTCATTAGAAACCGCCCCAATCTGCACGCTGTGCAGCTGCACGAGGTATTTCAATCCCCGCACCTATAGACATTAAACGGAGCTGTACGGTGATTACAGCATACCTGTCCAGGACTCAGTCACTATCTATGGACTGTAACTATATGGACACACTGTATCAGAAGCTGCCCTGATCGAGCATCAGCAAGGGTTTACTAAATCCCTACACCCACAAGCAATATATGGAGCTATGTGGTACATGCCCTTTATATCCAACACATGCTAAAGCAGATATTCACTCTACTTTCATTAACTCATTTTTTCTGAAATTACCTGACTAAAATATCAGCTAAAATATATATGCAAATCTCTTTATATTGTGTGGAATTAAACTGCAATCTTTATGCTGCATTCTTATTATTTTTCGCACTCTCTCATCAGCCGACCGGCCCTGCCTGTCCTGCAATGTCCCTGATATCAGGATACCCGGGGTTTGTGCACACTGACAGCAGAAGTGCTCATTTCCTTCCTTCCCACCAGCTGCCAACCCCACTCTCTCATCCCTTGTCCTCTGTCCTATACAAGACTAGGTGACAGCAGAAGTGGGGTAGTCAGGATCTGGGCACCTCTCCTTTACTCTGAGAAAATTTTGATAAGGTATACCTATTGAATCCTCAGATAATTAACCTGATACATTATACCTAATCTAATTTTTGCTCCATAGGTGACAATTTTTGCTGCTTAATATACTATTTCAACAAGTGGGATTGATATATTGGTATATTGTTTTATTCTCATATTTTGATTATTCACAAATTACTTGAAATATCTATGCTTGCTACGTTATTCTCAACCCTTCTCCCACAGGTATTAGAATACGACATATTTACCTGTTTAGGTTATATTGCAAGTTGGTACATGCGGGATTCTCCATAACATCCAATGCTGACATGTGGGATTGATACACTGTAACTTCCTTACACTGTGGTCATTTACAAATTATTTGGAATATTTATGCATGCTATTTTATTTTCAACTGTCTCCCACAGGTATTAGGATATGACACATTTACTTGTATATATTATATTGCAAGTTGGTGCATGAGGGATTCTCCACAACATCCTATACTAACAAGTGGGATTGATATACTGCAATATCCTTACATTGTGTTTATTTTCAATATATTTGGAATACCTATGCACGCTACCTTATTTTTATCCCACAGGTATTAGAATATAACATACTTATCTGTACATATTATACTGCAAGTTGGTGCATGAGGGATCCTCCGTGCAGGTGGGCACTCTATGTGTGTACTTATCTACATTATAAGCGTCAATCACTGTTCTGGCAATTCTCCGATTTAAAAGGATCTATAATTATACATGGTTACATCCATTTATCATATAGATTTGAAATATCCTCTATGAACAGATTGACCATTATTATTCAATATTCGCCACTATTTAGTATATTTTACTTTATGAGAACAAATCTCTCAAAAGTTTCCTTTTAGGTTTATATCTGTCAACAGGTACAGATAAAAACACATATGTCACATGACATTTTTATATACTATATATTGTACGTCTATTATACATTTTAGAAATATAATCAATAAAAGTAAAATTTTATTAATCTCTAATTTCAATTATATTTTTTTGAGTGCCCCCAAGAAAGAGTCTTCTTTCTCTCCGTTTTCTACATATTCTGTTATCTTGACTCTGGGGAGCACTGCCAACGGTAAATATCTATTTTCCGAATTACGGTACTTAAATCTATTAAGTTGGTTCACAAACTAAATCTTCTGAATAAGCCAGTTAAAATGCTTTAAGGGCAGTGGCAATCTGATATTTCCACAAGAAAATTGCCCTCCCATCCTGAATTGAGTCCTGTGCAAAAACTCAAATCCAAACACACATGATTTCTGATATGCCTGAAACAACATTGTTCTAGTAAGGATATTACCAAAAGGGTGTCTTTGGTGGTCCTGGAATATAGGTCAAAGGGTTTTTAAACACACCTTGATTTTATTTCTATTCACTTGGTGGATTTGACTAAGTGAAAACATTCTGCACTATGTTGTATTGTTATGTATTTTCTGCTACAGGTGTCAAATTCATGAAAAACCAAATCCAGTAAGAGTAGTGCCCAGTTTGAACAAAATACATAAGGGTATATCAGTTGGCCACGTTTATGGTACAAGTAAAATTAACACAGCCATTGTGACCAATTTTGAATTACTGTAATTATCTCACAGTATTCCATTAAAAAATGGTCGCAACATTTCTTTAGGCTCAAACCCATGAGAATTAAAAAAAAATTGGGAACCAGCCTGTACTCTACAAAAATGTAAAAAAATTGGGTAACAGTAATAGTGTTTATTACTGTCCCAAATAAAAAAATATTGTTCATTAAAAATGCATTGAATAGCTGATTTGTGCATATTTTTTGTTAAAGTAAAAATAAATATAAAAAGCAAACAAAATATATTACAAACAAATTAAACAAAAAAATACTAAATTATTTTTGCTTAATTAGTCACTAGGGGGATTCTGAAGGAAGTCCCGACAATTTGTCCTTAAAATAATTTTTTTAGGGAAAATTGAACTTGCTGTAAAGCTTTCTATAGAAATTAACACGCCCGATTTTCTTGCAGGCAATTGAATGGTAAAAACCTTGGGGCTCCAGGAAACACAGTTTCTAAAGTCAGTTACACAGGGAAGAACTCTAAGCAGTAGGTACACAAGTAAACTGAACACAATTAAATGTCCCTATACGTCAAGGCTATTCATTTATATAAAGCTGGCTATTCACTACATGATGGTGCAACTGACCAGCGGACAGGGAAGAAGGCTGTTGCAACTGTCCAATAGAGCACCTGGTACTCTGCACAATGTACAGTATGGAGACCATCTCCATCCACAGCCGTTGGCTGAACAGTGGTCGAATGGTTTTGACTGATTTGAAAACTAAACTCATAGATCCAGACCATTTTTCAACCAGTTTCTGGCTGTGACAGATCATCCTTCAGGATCATACACTGAATGATAATATTCAAACCAATCATTTGATCAACTGATTTGCACAGTTTTGTCAATTTAAAGACCATTAGCATGGTTATAACCCAGTATTAAAGTGATAATAACTAAATCTCCACAGAGTGAAGATTGAAGTAGTTAACAGTTTTACTAACAGCATGCAAGCCCACCCTCAATGTGTTGCAGCACGGGCAAGAGATATCAATACAGAAAATCCTAACATATCTCAACTAACTCAATATTTATCCATTTCAAGCTATCTAGGCTAACACATATTTATAATTATTCATAACACATCAATCCTATTCTAAGAAATCTTTAGATATCAGCCTTTAACAAATTCCTCAATTACGATTGTCCATAAGAGACCTTTATGTAAAATAGCCTGTCTATGATTGGTCTGTGGCTTATATTTTACTTAAAAGTAGGGGTGTGCACCGGCCACTTTTCGTGATTTGTGTTTTGGTTTTGGATCTGGATCTTTCTTCGTGTTTTGGATCTGGATTGGTTTTGCCAAAACCACCCTTCCGTGTTTTGGGTTCTGGGTTTTGTGTTTTGGATCTGTATTTTTTTTAAAAAAAGCATAAAAACAGCTAAAATCACAGAATTTGTAGGTTTTTCTGCTCCTATGCTATTATTAACCTCAATAACCTTAATTTCCACTCATTTCCAGTCTATTCTGAATACCTCACACCTCACAATAGTGTTTTTATGTCCAAAAGGTTGCACCGAGGTAGCTGGATGACTATGCTAAGCGACACGAGTGGGCGGCACAAACACGTGACCCATCTAGGCGTGAAACTGCAGTGGCAGACAGGATAGCATTGAAAAACTAGGCCCCAAACTGTACATAATGCAAAGAAAAAAAAGAGGTGCAAGATGGAATTGTCCTTGGGCCCTCCCACCCACCCTTATGTTGTATAAACAGGACATGCACACTTTAACAAACCAATCATTTCAGCGCCAGGGTCTGCCACACAACTGTGGCTGAAATGATTGGTTCGTTTGGGCCCCCACAAAACAAGCTGGCAATTTATCTGTCCCTGCACAAACTGGCTCTACGGAGGCAAGATGTCATCCTCATCCTCCTCATCCACCGATTCCTCACCCTCTTCAGTGTGTACATCCACATCCTCACAGAGTATTAATTTGTCCCTGCTGGAACCACAGGTCCCTCTGTACGTTCTGGAGGCTGGTCTCCCTGGAAGAGTTGATAATTCATTTTATGAACATCATCTTCTCCACATTTTGTGGAAGCAACCTCCTACGCCTTTCGCTGACAAGGTTCCCGGCTGCACTAAACACTCTTTCGGAGTACACACTGGAGGGGGGGGAAACTCAGGTAAAATAGAGCCAGTTTGTACAGGGACCTCCAAATTGCTTCTTTTTCCTGCCAGTACAGGTATGGACTGTCTGACATGCCTACTTGGATGCTGTCACCGATGTAATCCTTTAACAGACAGACGCACGCTTGTCGCTGCTGCTTTGAGGATTCAAGTGCGGCTACAGCCCACACAATTCACAAAGACAGAAAAAAATAAAGAATATTTTTATTGTTTGTGGAGCACACTTTGAGGGTTACACCACCCTTTAACAGACAGACGCACGCTTGTCGCTGCTGCTTTGAGGATGCAAGTGCGGCTACAGCCCACACAATTCACAAAGACAGAAAAAAGAAGAAGAATATTTTTATTGTTTGTGTAGCACACTTTGAGGGTGTCACCACCCTTTAACAGACAGACGCACGCTTGTCGCTGCTGCTTTAAGGATGCAGGTGCGGCTACAGCCCACACATTTCACAAAGACCGAAAAAAAAGAACAATATTTTAATTGTTTGTGTAGAACACTTTGAGGTGTCACCACCCTTTAACAGACAGACGCACGCTTGTCGCTGCTGCTTTAAGGATGCAGGTGCGGCTACAGCCCACACATTTCACAAAGACCAAAAAAAAAGAACAATATTTTAACTGTTTGTGTAGCACACTTTGAGGGTGTCACCACCCTTTAACAGACAGACACACGCTTGTCGCTGCTGCTTTAAGGATGCAGGTGCGGCTACAGCCCACACATTTCACAAAGACCGAAAAAAAAGAACAATATTTTAATTGTTTGTGTAGCACACTTTGAGGGTGTCACCACCCTTTAACAGACAGACGCACGCTTGTCGCTGCTGCTTTAAGGATGCAGGTGCGGCTACAGCCCACACAATTCACATAGACAGAAAAAAGAAGAAGAATATTTTTATTGTTTGTGTAGCACACTTTGAGGGTGTCACCACCCTTTAACAGACAGACACACGCTTGTCGCTGCTGCTTTAAGGATGCAGGTGCGGCTACAGCCCACACAATTCACATAGACAGAAAAAAGAAGAAGAATATTTTTATTGTTTGTGTAGCACACTTTGAGGGTGTCACCACCCTTTAACAGACAGACGCACGCTTGTCGCTGCTGCTTTAAGGATGCAGGTGCGGCTACAGCCCACACATTTCACAAAGACCAAAAAAAAAGAACAATATTTTAATTGTTTGTGTAGAACACTTTGAGGGTGTCACCACCCTTTAACAGACAGACGCACGCTTGTCGCTGCTGCTTTAAGGATGCAGGTGCGGCTACAGCCCACACAATTCACAAAGACAGAAAAAAGAGCAATATTTTAATTGTTTGTGTAGCACACTTTGAGGGTGTCACCACCCTTTAACAGACAGACGCACGCTTGTCGCTGCTGCTTTAAGGATGCAGGTGCGGCTACAGCCCACACAATTCACAAAGACAGAAAAAAGAAGAAGAATATTTTTATTGTTTGTGTAGCACACTTTGAGGGTGTCACCACCCTTTAACAGACAGACGCACGCTTGTCGCTGCTGCTTTGAGGATGCAAGTGCGGCTACATCGCACACAAATCACAAACACATTAAAAAAATAGTTTTTTATTTTTTGGAGCACTTTGAGAGTTGCACCACCCTTTAACAGACAGACGCACGCTTGTCGCTGCTGCTTTAAGGATGCAGGTGCGGCTACAGCCCACACAATTCACAAAGACAGAAAAAAAAAGAACAATATTTTAATTGTTTGTGTAGCACACTTTGAGGGTGTCACCACCCTTTAACAGACAGACGCATGCTTGTCGCTGCTGCTTTGAGGATGCAGGTGGAATCTAGACGGGATTTGGAACCGAGGACACACTACCTCCATCAATTGTCTAAATCCCACTACACTAATGTCGGATACCGGATGCACGTCTAACACCAACATAGCAGTCAAGGCCTCAGTTATACGTTTTGCTTCAGGATGACTGCTGTCGTACTTCATCCTCATCGCTAGGGACTGTTGGAGGGTCAATTGTTTAGTAAAAGTAGTGATGTTCCTACTTCCTCTCTGGGATGATGAACAACTCCCAGCAGCAGCAACAGCACTAGGAGGAAGTGGTTCTTGATCTTTCCCTATTTTATTTTTATCAGAGAAAGTTTGGTCCTCCATTTATGTTATATTGATATATATACGTGCGGCTAAAGCGCACACAAACACAGAAAATATTTTTTTATTTTTGCTGGAGAGTAGTGCACTTTGTGGGTTACACCACCCTTTAAGAAATGAGCCAGCCAGCTCTTTACTTATGGGACACAGGCGCACGCTTGGCGCTGCTCCTTTGTTGATGCACGTGCAGCCACAGTGCACACAAGTCACAAACACAGAAAATATATATTTTTTTGGTTTGGAGTGTACTTTGGGGGTTACAGAACCCTTTAACGGTCAAGCCTGCCGGCCCTTTACTTATGACACAGGCGCACGCTTGGCACTACTTTGTTGATGCACGTGCGGCTACTGCGCACACAATTCACAAACACAGAAAATAATTTTTTTTTTGGTTTGGACTGGAGAGTACTTTCGGGGGTTACAGCACCCTTTAACGGTCTAGCCAGCCGGCCCTTTACTTATGACACAGGTGCACGCTTGGCACTACTTTGTTGATGCACGTGCGGCTACTGCGCACACAATTCACAAACACAGAAAATATTTTTTTTTTTGGTTTGGACTGGAGTGTACTTTGGGGGTTACAGCACCCTTTAACGGTCAAGCCAGCCGGCCCTTTACTTATGACACAGGCGCACGCTTGGCACTACTTTGTTGATGCACATGCGGCTACTGCGCACACAATTCACAAACACAGAAAATAATTTTTTTTTTGGTTTGGACTGGAGTGTACTTTGGAGGTTACAGCACCCTTTAACGGTCAAGCCAGCCGGCCCTTTACTTATGACACAGGCGCACGCTTGGCACTACTTTGTTGATGCACGTGCGGCTACTGCGCACACAATTCACAAACACAGAAAATAATTTTTTTTTTGGTTTGGACTGGAGTGTACTTTCGGGGGTTACAGCACCCTTAACGGTCAAGCCAGCCGGCCCTTTACTTATGACACAGGCGCACGCTTGGCACTACTTTGTTGATGCACGTGCGGCTACTGCGCACACAATTCACAAACACAGAAAATAATTTTTTTTTTGGTTTGGACTGGAGTGTACTTTCGGGGGTTACAGCACCCTTAACGGTCAAGCCAGTCGGCCCTTTACTTATGACACAGGCGCACGCTTGGCACTACTTTGTTGATGCACGTGCGGCTACTGCGCACACAATTCACAAACACAGAAAATTATTTTTTTTTTGGTTTGGACTGGAGTGTACTTTGGGGGTTACAGCACCCTTTAACGGTCAAGCCAGCCGGCCCTTTACTTATGACACAGGTGCACGCTTGGCACTACTTTGTTGATGCACATGCGGCTACTGGGCACACAATTCACAAACACAGAAAATAATTTTTTTTTTGGTTTGGACTGGAGTGTACTTTCGGGGGTTACAGCACCCTTAACGGTCAAGCCAGCCGGCCCTTTACTTATGACACAGGCGCACGCTTGGCACTACTTTGTTGATGCACGTGCGGCTACTGCGCACACAATTCACAAACACAGAAAATAATTTTTTTTTGGGTTTGGACTGGAGTGTACTTTCGGGGGTTACAGCACCCTTAACGGTCAAGCCAGCTGGCCCTTTACTTAAGACACAGGCGCATGCTTGGCACTACTTTGTTGATGCACGTGCGGCTACTGCGCACACAATTCACAAACACAGAAAATATATATTTTTTTGGTTTGGAGTGTACTTTGGGGGTTACAGAACCCTTTAACGGTCAAGCCTGCCGGCCCTTTACTTATGACACAGGCGCACGCTTGGCACTACTTTGTTGATGCACGTGCGGCTACTGCGCACACAATTCACAAACACAGAAAATAATTTTTTTTTTGGTTTGGACTGGAGAGTACTTTCGGGGGTTACAGCACCCTTTAACGGTCTAGCCAGCCGGCCCTTTACTTATGACACAGGCGCACGCTTGGCACTACTTTGTTGATGCACGTGCGGCTACTGCGCACACAATTCACAAACACAGAAAATAATTTTTTTTTTGGTTTGGACTGGAGTGTACTTTGGGGGTTACAGCACCCTTTAACGGTCAAGCCAGCCGGCCCTTTACTTATGACACAGGCGCACGCTTGGCACTACTTTGTTGATGCACATGCGGCTACTGCGCACACAATTCACAAACACAGAAAATATTTTTTTTTTTGGTTTGGACTGGAGTGTACTTTGGGGGTTACAGCACCCTTTAACGGTCAAGCCAGCCGGCCCTTTACTTATGACACAGGCGCACGCTTGGCACTACTTTGTTGATGCACGTGCGGCTACTGCGCACAAAATTCACAAACACAGAAAATAATTTTTTTTTTGGTTTGGACTGGAGTGTACTTTCGGGGGTTACAGCACCCTTAACGGTCAAGCCAGCCGGCCCTTTACTTATTACACAGGCGCACGCTTGGCACTACTTTGTTGATGCACGTGCGACTACTGCGCACACAATTCACAAACACAGAAAATAATTTTTTTTTTGGTTTGGACTGGAGTGTACTTTCGGGGGTTACAGCACCCTTAACGGTCAAGCCAGTCGGCCCTTTACTTATGACACAGGCGCACGCTTGGCACTACTTTGTTGATGCACATGCGGCTACTGCGCACACAATTCACAAACACAGAAAATTATTTTTTTTTTGGTTTGGACTGGAGTGTACTTTGGGGGTTACAGCACCCTTTAACAGTCAAGCCATCCGGCCCTTTACTTATGACACAGGCGCACGCTTGGCACTACTTTGTTGATGCACATGCGGCTACTGCGCACACAATTCACAAACACAGAAAATAATTTTTTTTTTGGTTTGGACTGGAGTGTACTTTCGGGGGTTACAGCACCCTTAACGGTCAAGCCAGCCGGCCCTTTACTTATAACACAGGCGCACGCTTGGCACTACTTTGTTGATGCACGTGCGGCTACTGCGCACACAATTCACAAACACAGAAAATAATTTTTTTTTTGGTTTGGACTGGAGTGTACTTTCGGGGGTTACAGCACCCTTAATGGTCAAGCCAGCTGGCCCTTTACTTATGACACAGGCGCATGCTTGGCACTACTTTGTTGATGCACGTGCGGCTACTGCGCACACAATTCACAAACACAGAAAATTTATTATTTTTTTAGCACTTGGAGGGAGCACCCCTAATGGACAGAGCACCCTCGGGACAACACTACAGCACCCCTTTAGGACTGGGACACTGCACAGGACTTTGGAGTGTACACAGCCCCTATGGAGAACTGACTGCACAACACAGTCCAGCCAGCCCCTATGGACTTTGAAGTAGTGGACACAGACCCTATTAACAACAGCAGCACAGCACAACACAGCCAGCCCCTATGGACTTTGAAGTAGTGGACAACAGCAGCACTACACTACACTACACTACACAGCCCTAACTCCCACCCTCCCTCTTCACTGTCCACAGCCGAGTGAGAAAATGGCGCCGACGCGTGTACCTTATATAGGATCCAAAACCCGCGAGACTCGGAAGGCGGGATGATGACGTTTTGCCTCGATTTCAGATCCGAGTCAGGTGGGAAAAGTCGAGCCTGATTCGGATCGGACTCGGATCGGACTCGGATCGGACTCGGATCGGGGGGGCTCGGGGGGGTTCGGATTTCAGAAATCCGAACCCGCTCACCCCTACTTAAAAGTAGTCAGTCATCATCTTTTAGCTCATAACATATTAAGTTCTCTCTCTTTAGTGCCATCTTTAGTTGTTCTCGACCTTGGGTTTTATCATCTTGCGGTTGAGAAAGTCTCTGGTAGACACCTGCATTCTTATAATAACAATTCAGTAGCTGCTTCAGAAAAGATCACATTTTAATTAGTTGCAGAAATAAGCCTGCTTGTTAACAATCCATAATGATTGCATCAGCTAATTGTTAAACAGAAACCATCTATGCCTGTTTTTATAATTCAAATCATATTTTTAGTACTTGATATATTCTCTTATAATGTAATGACTTTTACAAATGTCACACATATACCTTTGCATATAAGCATCCATAATGTTTATTCTTGAATTGTTCTTTACTGTCCCAGGAATTGCCAGCCCCTCACCTTTGCTTTGCCTTGGTACCCATTCCCCTTAAATAGATTTCTTCTAGCAGACCACAACTAATTAAATATCAAAGAAAGTTAATTCTATATAATCTGAAATGCCAAGGACAAACACCTGGCATTGTAACACTACCATCGAGATAATTCTGATCTGTTCATCTGTTCTAGTGTTGATACTAAATGTTATATTAATACATTATCTTCCAAGTCTTTCACTTTACATGATGACCAGAATATGGGGCAAAAGTCACATTCATCGAATAGAGACTTGTAAATTAATAATATGTTCATCTTGTTATGTCGTAATGACACAAATCAGATATTGAATGTTTTATAGTTAATGGATGGATAGGTAAAGCATCTTTCATGTGCTCAGCAGGTCTGGAGCTTACTGGCAAGTTCTTGGAGCATGTCTCATCTGGAGGATACTTGAGGGAATTACAAGCAGCAGTGATCAGAGGGAGGGATACCACTTAAAGTGCTATCTGGCATTACGAGTACATTTATTATGTATGCCTAAACACTTTTATATATTTCCCCTTTAGCACCAGAGTGAGTTAGGTTATAGATATATTAGCTATTAGGGTATCTCCTTTTCTATTGTTGGCTTTATTGAAGTTTCACATGTAACTAAAGAACAGTCAGGCTTGGCTGTTCTTTACAATGATTTAGACATGTACCACATTAAATGGAATGATGAATGTGTATTAAAAAAATGTGCGCTGACTCCTGTGTTGGGTTTTGGTTTTGAATTTGGATTCATCTTTGTGTGTTGGTTTTGGTTTTGCAAAACCACCCTCAAGTCTTTTGGTTTTGGATCTGGATCTGGGTTTTTTTTTTTTTTTAAATCATTGAAAGTTTTAAAAACAGCTAAAATCATGGAATTTTTGCAATGTAAAACCCTGAATCTAAATTCTGAACCAGGGGAAGATCAGAACCATGACTCGGATCTGTCCAAATTCATTAAATTCAGGTGGATTTGAATTTCTGGAGAGCAGAACTGCACAAATAATATATATATATTTTTTAAAGTTTCTGTACCTTTTTTTGTGTATCTACTGTCAATTATATTGTAAGCAAAGTCAGCTGGAGACCGGTGGCTGAAATGCATATTCGCAACCATTGGCCTGGGCATGTGCATGGGACCTTTAATGTAGAGGTATTCTTTGGATCCCTCTCCATAGATTGATGCAAAACAAGCCCATAGACTTCTATAGCCAATGCCATCTATAGAATCAAGCTTTTTGGAGCTTTTTGCATACGGGCAGATCGCAGCCCCATAATCCTTAAGCTAATGCAAATATCTGCCTGTCTATGCTGTTTACCCATCCATCTTCATGTGGAATGTGACGCCGCCCACTTTTTTCCAGCTGCAGCTATCATAACTAGTTTCAGGACTGATACCCAACTCATGCTGGGTGCAAAGGATCAGTCGGAAACAGGTGTCCCATCCCCATTTGCATGCTCCAAACAAGCACAGAAGTGGTCCTTACGTGCTCACCATACTCCCATGACACACCCATGAGACAGACCTGCAAGTTCTCCCATTAAACACTCAGTTACCACACAGTACCTCAGTTAAACAACAACACAAAGATAGTTCCATCAATGGACAGATCAATCCATCTGCACTTTCAATCTCCGTCCGTGTGAGTATACATGGTATGGTGCATGAGCAGTATGCAATTGCTTTCTCCAGCGCATGTACATTTTGCAGATATCCGCAGGACCTATCCACACCTGACCTTGCATCTGACTCAAGCTGGAGTGATGTTGGGCCATTTGCCATTTCGTAACGACAAATTGCCTACATCGCTCAGTGTTCACTGGTGATTGCGCAATCACCCGCGGTCGCTAGCGATGGTCGCTAGGTTTCATGTACTGCACATCAAACATGACAACATTGTTAGTAACCTATAGTAAGTTAATGAAGGATGGAACAGTGATCGTTCTGTCGTCCATTAACTCGTCCAAGTGTAGTGGTGGAGTAACAAGGCCATGGAGGGAGGGAGGTGGTTGAGAGTAGAGGGACAGGAAAGGTGAGGGAAAGAAGCAGAGGGTTGGAAAGCAGACTGATGAGAGAAAAAAGGGGGAACAACAAGTGGAGGAGACAAGAGAGGGAGGAAGGGGGTGGAAAAAGTAGAGGATTATGTGGACATAGAATATGGGGGTTGTTTGAAGTAAGGGTGTTCATGCCAACTGTATAGCAGTTGCCAGTGGCAGTTGGATAAATTAATATCCCTAGAGTATATGGGGTAGATTTACTTAAGCTTCTAAAAATTAAAAGTGCTGGGATTACCCATAACAACCAATCAGATTCTAGTTATCATTTCTTTATTGCATTCTAGATCATTATAGACAGAAATTGATTGGTTACTATGGGTCTTGTAACTTGATGATCTGCCAATTTCCGTTCCTAAACCAAGGTAACATAGATGGTGCTGTCACACACAATGCTGATGGATTTACATGCCATTTGATCTGAGTCTATTAGACAAGAAAAAGATAAATGTTTTGTGTGAGTGTAACAGTGATTGACAATGTTTATTCCTTTGTTCCTATGCTAGAGTTGTTTCTTGCATGAGTCACTGCAGTTGACTAGAACATAAAAAATACATTATTTATTTTACCAAGTTAACATGACATATTTTCATGATAGACAGATCGATGTAACCAACAGCCTATCTACACTTACACACATAAATTCTAATTAGCAGTACTTTCCCGCCTGTCAAACTCATATATACTGTATTTCTTGGTGTATGGAGGCTGGTATGTATTCATCCCACTTGCTCATATCTATAGAAAGATTAGAAAATGCTCAATATATTTATAGATATAAAATAGTTATGTATTCTTGGGTTGCATTTAATTAATGATAAAATCTATAGACTAGATAGATAGATACGATAGATAGACAGATTCACAGTCAATATAATAGTTGTCACCCATTCAGTAAATATTAGACATACATGTCTAATACATACATGTAGTTTTGTTTAATTAAAACCCAGAATTTATGCTAGCCACAGAATTGTAGACAAGTGAATGGCTATACTCTTGATGGTCTTCCTCAAACAAATTTATAGCCATCTACTTGTTAGTTGTTCACAGAGACACTGAGAAGGAAGCATTGTGGCTACAAAGTATTCAGGTCAGAGCCTATATGGGGACAAGGACCTATGGGGGAGCAGGACCTAATATATTGGCAGCATTTTCTCTCATCTTTAGCAGTGAAATGTTTATTTCTGTTAGTCTGGTTTCTAAGCCTGGTTTCTAATGTTACAGCTGTGGTCAATACAGCGAAACATGTTAAGACTGATCCATCTACACAGCCCAGTGGACCCAACTATCTGTCATCATATTTACCTACTGGACACCTTTCTATGTGGCATCACCTACACACCAGCTCTAACTACCATGGTGCAAATGGTACTTTTTGCCAAAGAAGGACTCCATACTTTAAGCCACAGGACTGGACAAATGTCAATGTAGAAGATGGCAAAAAACTTGCATAGCATGTAAAGTGTACAGTATTTGTGCAGGTAAAATGCTCTTAATAACGTTTTTCTCTGTTAAACAAAAGGGAAGACCTTCATGGTTGTACTTTTTTTAATGACACTATGTAACAGTTTTTTTTTGTCCTTGGGTAGTAAGTACTGTTTCTTAATTGCTTATGTCTCAAAAAGTACAGAAAACTGTATTTATTCCTCTCAAACTTTGCTTTTGTGACCAGGGCATTTTATTTTTTGAAATGTACCTATTTCAGATGAGAAAAGGATGAATTTGCATTTTCTTTTACCCATGTGAGAAAAAATCAACGTATGTATGAAAATTAACATATACAGATGTACAAACATGACCACGAAAGAATTAGAATTGAGTAGCTTTTTGGGATTTATGATAATACAGTACATCACTTTCACGAATCATCCCTCAGATGTAGGGGCCCATTTATCAACAAGTTTTATCATATGTAATGAGTTTTAAAACTCATTGCATATGATAATTGTGCTCCAGCCAATCAGCTCCTAACTGTCATCTGTTTAAAAAATGACAGTTGGAAGCTGATTAGCTTGAGCAGAGGCAGTCGCTAGGGCACGATCGATTGCAACGAGTGATTTTTTGTCATGTGCGCATGCGTGTAGTCGGCATTGCGTGTGCGCAAGCTAGTTCTTGCGAGCTATAAGGAGTCTGTCGTCAGTCAACAAGTCTGTGTCAACAAGTTTTAAAGCACGTTGTGTATGATAAAACTTGTTGATAAATGAGCCCCCCGTAGTCTCTCATCATGTTCTCGTTAGACTGTTCTTGGTAGCAGCATTCAAACTCCAGTATATCCTGTTGGAAGTGATCCCCTTGTTCCTCTGAGTATGGTTCCATGTTCTCCTTGAATTTCTCAAGCTGAGCATCAAGAATATGTACTTTGAGAAACAGTCTCAATGTCTCCAACAACTCCATGTAGTTTTCGGCCTTGTGATTGCCCTGGAAGCCTTGAACCACTGTGATAAAGCTGGACCAAGCACCTTCCTTCTTCTGAGTGAGCATCTTTGGGAATTCCTTGCACTGCAGGATCTTCTTAATCTGTGGTCCCACAAAAACACCAGCTTTGATCTTGGCCTCAGACAGCTTAGGGAAGAAGTCTTGAAGGTACTTGAAGGCTGCTGAATCCTTATCTAGAGCTCTAAAAAATTGTTTCATAAGGCCCAATTTGATGTGCAGTGGAGGCATCAGCACCTTACTGGAGTCCACCAGTGGCTCCCACTTGATGTTATTCATCCCCACACAGAAATCTGTCCGCTGTGGCCAGTGTCATCTGCTGTGGTGCACATTGGTGTCCCTACTGTCCCAAAAGCAAAGAAAGCAGGAAAACTAGGCAAAACCGCCTCGGAGATCCATTAGGAATCCCACCATTTTGAAGTATCCATTGACCTCCCAGCCATACTCATCATATTTCAAGACTTTTAGCAAGGTACAGTCAGTGTTATTGGTCTCCTCTCTGGCAGAGTTGGACTGCTCTGCTGCCCCCGCGTTGCAACCACACTGAAGTATTAAAAATGTACTGGAAAATAAGAAGATCATTTAAAAATATCTCTGACCAGGTCAAAAGCATAGTTATTAGTGAATAATTGGCATTTTCTATACTCTTGGGGTATAGGCAATTAGGAAATAACACTTCAAACACAAGACAAACAAAAAATGAAACTTTGTTACATAGTGTTATCAGCAATTTTCTTCCATGATCTGAAGGTGAAGGATAATTTATTTCTGTGTTAATGCACAGAACTCCCCAATTATCCATATTAGAGAGATCTTTATAGCATATATCCCAATGAAATCATGAACACTGTAGTCTAATGCACAATATGCACTAAAAAGATTGTTGGATTGCGCTTCAGAGTGAAGCTTAATAAAATTTACTACAATGTAATAACCACTTGACTTTGAAACAAAATATTTAGACAAGGCTTCTCTCAGTAAAATATGACAAATTTAATATACATAATCATAATGTAGCAATTTTGACACATATGACATATAACAAATCTACCACATAATAAAACATACATGTATAAAATAGTGTCCCTTGGACTTAAATCGGTCCTTGTATAAAACGATGTAAAATATGAAACCAGGTAACTTGAGTATAAATCCTAACTAATGAAATAAAATTAGTCACAGTCTCCTGTATAGTTTATTTGCATACATATAGGCTCTCATTCAGAGGCGGTCGCTAGGGCGCGATCGATCGTATCATAAAAGAGCGAGAAAATGCAAATCAAGCGCAAAATCGCAGCACACATCGTAGGCGAGGAAACTCCCATCTCAATGAAAACACACCTCCTGAGTCTCGTAAAGGGGTAAGCAAGGACTACAGTCGCAGAAATTTGTCGGTCGCTGGCGCCAAGCTATGTGACCATCGTGTTTTTTTGAGTCAAGTTTCCACATCTGCACTTTCGATGGTTCTTTTGCCTATTTCGATGTGGATGCAAGCAGCGTGCAATTGCTTTGTTTTTTTTTCTATTCTTCTAATGTAAATTTTGCATGTGTTTTTTGATGTTTGGTTTAAGAAATTTGGCTATGGGCTTTATTATTTAAAAAAACAAAAAAAACAAAGCATGCTGGGATGTGCAGTACCACAAACCTAAAAAAATCTAAAAAAAAAATCTACAAAAACATGTATTTAGCTTTTGAACCAAAAAATAGGGAATTATGATTATGTAATGTATTTTAAATGGTTTTGCAAACAAATGTAATATAAATATCACATACTGAGACCAACCAAATGTAATGTCCTTTTAAAAAGAAAAAAAAAGCCAATTAACGCAACTACTTTGCTAATATACATTGCAATGATAAACACCTGTTACTTTGTTAATTGACTCCAGACATCGTCAGAGGCAGAAACCATCGCCTGCAGTTGCAGTGCTTGAGGTAGACCCTGGGCTCACTCAAGCACTACGAGAAGTAGCATCTTAAAGGCTGCAGTATGACGTGTGCGATGACCCGCTCAGTAATTTATGCACGCCTTTAAATCTCTCTTTTTACGACAGACATGCCTGCATTCGCAGCACCACGCCCCCATTCACATGCACCTTCCCCTGTTACCATCCACAAATGGAAATATCTGTCAATCAGAGCTACGACCAAGTAGTGACTGACGACAGACTCCATATAGCTCACAAGAACTGGCTTGCGCACGCGCAATGCCGACTATACGCATGCGCACATGACGAAAAATCGCTTGTTGCGATCGATCGTGCCCTAGCGACTGCCTCTGAATGAGGTCCATAGTGTGCAATGCTCACCAGCAAGTTGAAAAGCACAAATTGGGATTGCTTTAGCTTAAGTGTTTGGGATCCAGAGGTAATGCTTTCACTCAATATTAGTGTCTGCCTCCCCGTATAACTTGTGGAGGATGGCGGCAGTGCGTCTCCGCTGTATGGCTCTCCTCCTGAGTCTGGGGAACCACAGTCTCTCTGTTTATAGCGGCTGGTGCAGTATCCCAGTAGTGATCACACCGGGTCCTCCCCATGGGGATCACTTGCCTCAGGTTACAGCCAGTAATAGCCACTTGATACTGGATGCACACTGATGTACATTGTTAAAAATAAATAGTACAAGTCCACACAATGTGACAGAGCAGGTATATCTGGATTGCCTGGATGCAGTTTGTGGGCACTATTATCCTTATGTCAACCAGTTTCGCTTCCTTCAGGGAGCTTTATCAAGACATGAGAGCTGTGCTCCAGAACTCTCTTAAATAAGGGAACTCTCCTTCATTCATTTTCCCCAGGCTTGTTAAATGGATCATTAATTGCATGTGTGTCTTTGTTCATTATATCAGTTTCAGGGGTGGGGCTGCAGCACAGTCCAAAATTCAAATAGGGGAGCCACACAAACTGCCAGTGAGTCCCAGCCATCTATGTTTGGCAGTGTTTGAAATGAGTCCACCAACCTCCCTATTCTCACTATAGGCCTGATTCAGAGCTGCACACAATCCGCACGCAATGCTGATGTTCACGTAGTTGAGCAATTTTTATGCAACTGCGCATGTGCAAACATTTCTGAAAACCCCTTTGGTGCATACGTTACACAGAGCGTAAGCACAAAGTTGCTGTTGCGATTGGGACAGACGACATCAGAAATATTATGGAAAAGTGATGGCCGTTCCTGGACAGTCACTGGGAGGTGGCGAGTAGTGCATGCAAAATGATCCATTCAGGGCATATGTTATGGGAGTGCTGGGGGGTGTCAATGTGAGCAGCTGCATTCCCAGATGCAGGGCCACAGGCATAGGAGGCCATGGTCAGTTGGAGAAACTGCACCTGCCATAGAGCTGGTGCACATTTTGATGGTGTGACCGATGGTGGCGTATAAAGATGTTTCGGTCTTGGCACATTCTGCCGAATGGATGTATACAAGGGAAGATGTTTATAGCTGCATTTGCATAAATAGACAGATGACCAAAAATAGCAGCTGTTGTGTCTGGCTCAGAATCAGCCACTATCTATTGACAAAGTCACTTTCTCTAATGTTCCACAAGTCCACCGCCTAGGAGGTTTTCCCGACCATTCCTTCTCTTTTAAACCCCACATTATTCACTATCGCATTCATGCCACTTCAACCTTTATAATACCTCCAGGATCAGACCTTTTTTCAGTTTGGATGCAACTAAATCCCTCATCCACACACTGGTGATCTCTTGGCAGACTGTGTCCTCTTTCTATCTGTTTTTTTCCTAATCCTGCCTCTCTCCACTGCAGTCCATCCTAAACATTGCTGGTCAGCTCATTTTTCTCTCCAACTGCTCTGTATCTGACTCCCACCTCTGCCAGGCCTTATACTGGCTCCTCCTCAACTACAGAAATTCAACTCAAACTCCTCTCATTCATCTAAAAAGCCATCATTCATCCCCCCTCCCCATTTACATCTCTAACATTAAACTCCTTCACAGTCCCACTTTCCTACGTCACTCTGCCCATAACATCTGCCTCTCTCTCCACCACTGAGGCTCTCAAAACCCATGTCAGATCATTGTAACTAATTTTTGCTTCGCTAATATCCACCTTGCTTTTTTACATATACTTATATTCCTTCATGGCTACAGTCTCTTTCTGTAAATTAATTCATGACTCTCAAATCACCCAAAAATCCAATGAAGCATTAAATATTCAATTGTTTATGACAAGAAAATATACTCGACTTTCTCAGATTTTCTAAACACCAACACACTTTGAAGTATCAAAACAATATTTCAAAGGATTTGAGTCTTAAGAGTTTTTCACGAACAAGCTAGCAAGAAACAACACAAGAGATGATGTACTAATACAACATGACCTATTTACTTTTCATCTTTTTCCTAATTTATTTATGCTACATACACTGTTCATTCTGCTTATTGTTACAAAATACATTTCCACTATGCAATTGTAGGTAGAGAGTCAATAATGTTGAAGTGTGCATCATAAATGCTTATTATGTTTTTCTGCAGGAAATAGGATGAGCATAGAAAAATAGCCCCCAACCCCCCATATAAACATGGCATGACCAGCATAACTGTTCAAGGTAGCTGGATTGCATTTGGCATTGTAAATCTCAATGAATCTGGAATTGTACAAGCCATAGATGAGAATAGTATCAAAGGACAGCATGGGACGAGGGCTGAATTTACCATATAGGCAAGCTAGTGTTGGTACTTGCCTAGGGCCATCAAATAAATAGTTTTATTTTGGTACAGTACTTAGCCTTTACTAGTCACTAGTTTCCCCCATAAAATAGAGGCGAGGGTTGGACAGAGATAGAGTAGAATGATTGTGTGATACACAAGCCCTAATTTAGGGCCAGTTACTACACAATGCACCTACTCCGGCATCTTTCCTTATGATTCCAATCATTCTACAGGTGTTAACCACCCAAATCATAAATTGCTTTGCTGATGAAGTTTGAATTAGGTAAAACTAGCTGTGGTCCATGGATATCTCTCTCTCTCTCTCTCTCTCTCTCTCTCTCCTCTCTCTCCTCTCTCTCTCTCCTCTCTCTCTCTCTCTCCTTTTTTTTATTTCTTCCTTCCACTCTTTCTCTTTATTATGTCCTCTTGCTCTCCTCGCCCCTGCCCTGTTTTTCTCTCCCTCAGCTTTTGCTCTCATCCTCCATTGTTTCTGTGTCTCTATTTACCTCCTGTTTCTTCCACTTCTATAATTTTGCAAGCAGAAATATCAGCACCGGCGGCTATCAAGCTCAGATGGAGCAACAACTGAATTGCTCCATAGGGGGCACCTTAAAAAATAGCCACCAGCAAAACAATTGAATCGCCCCATACAGTCATATGTCCCTAAATGTCAAAATAAAAATCATTGTTACCCCCTACGCATAGAATAACTGCCCGCCCTTACTTTGCTGCATCATACATTAATTGATGCAACATTATTTGCAGAGGCCACTAATCCTTTTTACAGTAGTTCCAAATTAATGACAAGCACTTTAGCGCTAATCCCATTTGCGTGCGCCACATAACTGACAAGCAAAGCATTTACACCTGGCTATATTTTTACTGCAAGTTACAGTATGCAATAACCTATATTGTCATATATATATATATATATATATATATTTGATTATGGGCGGGATGCGTCAAAGCTGAAAAATTGGTAAAGCCACTGAAAATGCAATTTTCGGGGGTTTGATCGGGTCCAAGCTTTCCATTTTTAGATGGCATTGCCTAATAGAAGCCTATGGGTTTCTTCTTGGGAACTTCCCAGATATGGATCCAAAAGTCCCAGCGTCCCCCATGAGTCGCACATGCGCAGAGGTACTCCCAGGTCATACACCTGGAAGTCCAGACACTGCAAGGACTGCTCTTATCGGAAGAGCTGTTCTTTGCTTAAATGATCATGCATATGATGTTACTAAATACCGGTATGCATGCGAACATTGGAGGGATGAATCGCATCCAAAATGAAATGCTTAATGCATCCCGGCCTATGTCAATAATTTGATTGATATGGTCAAAATGTCGACAGTCAAAATGTCAACATGCCTATAATTTGACTGCAGGTTAAACCACTGTATATGCAGTCAACTACGAGGGCTGTTTGCCTGATTGGTAACTCTATGATAGTTATTCAATTTGTCTGATTCTTCGGTTGGACAGCCGTATTCTTCTTTGTTTGGTCACAGCAAGTGACCGTTTAAATGTCGGAGAGGATACCCAATTTCCTGACATCGATTGTGACGTGTGACGATCATGGATTCGTCATTATGATCCGGAATGCAAACAACAGTCCAGTGTATGGAAATCTTTCCGCTTTTTCCAAGTTTAACACAAAATTCAATCACACATCTCTGACGTAATCTCACAGACACATCTTCCTCATCTGCCATGAAGAAATTTACGAAGATTTTCCACTCGCTGTGACCAAACAAAGAAGACTACGGAAGTCCAATCGCAGGTTCAGACACATGGATGTATGAGCTTCACAATAACCAGCATAGCGTTGCATGTCTACCTACAGTATGGGACAGAAAAACAGAGGCAGTCTCATTAGTCTTCAATCAGCCCTCGTATTGTCACAGGTTGCAGGGTGCCTTGTTACTTACTCGCCAGTCACACTCCCAGAATCCTGCTCCTGGATAACGTACATGCAGTACTGGCATCTCTAGTTGCTAGGAGATTGGAATGCCGGTCTATGGCACCGGATACTGGATGACATTCCTCCTCATCTGTAGATTCCATTATGACCTGCCTTGTTTCCATTGGTTCAGCACCTTTTTTAAGCCTGTTGGCCCATTGCCGGCTTACCGGCCATAGCATTTCTGACGTGTGCTTCTGGTTCCTGCCAGTCTTGTATCTGCCCTTCTATGCCTGCTTCTGCCTGTAATTTGGAGATTCTCAACAACTGCTCTGATTCATCATCTAGAGTTCAGTTTCTCTGCAAGTTGTGGTATTCTCTGGGTCTCTGTCATCATGGCCCGCAAGTCCACATCCCTGCATTTAACATCTCAGCTTTCAAGCTGCACCCCAGCTCTCGGCTCACAAGCCGCACCCTTGCTCTGATCGCCACATCTTTGAATTTGGTAATGCCATTTGGTCACGCCAATGCCCCGGCAGTCTTTCAGGATCTTATTAATGATGTCCTCCATGAGTTTTTAGGCAAATTTGCTGTAGTATACCTTGATGATATACTGATCTACAGTATTCCCAATCACTGGATCACCACCGTAACCATGTCAGATTGGTATTACAGAGACTGCTTGAGAACCATCTTTATGCCAAACTCGAGAAATTTGAATTCGAGGTTAAACAGGTCTCCTTTCTGGGTTTTATATCTTCGCCTCAAATGGATTTTCCATGGATTCCAGCAAAGTGAAGGCAGTGTTGGATTGGGTCCAGCAAACAACTCTTAATGCAATCCAACATTTTCCACTATTGTGGTGCCAATATTGGAGCTGACAAAAAAAGGAGCTGACACAGTTAATTGGTCCACACAAGCTATCCAGGCTTTTGACAGCTTTCACCCTTGCTCCTGTCCTTCGACACACAAATCCTGAGCTTCCATTTGTTGTGGAGGTTGATGCTTCTGAGGTTGGAGTTGGAGCCATTTTATCTTAGAAGGATCGTCATGGCAACAAATTGCATCACTGTTCTTTCATTTTGAGGAAGTTTGCAGACGCCGAGAAAAATTACGATGTGGTCAATCGTAAAGTATTCGCTATTAAATGGGTTTTCGAGGATTGGAGACACTGGCTGGAGGGGGCCAAACATCAGATCACTGTCATAAAAATTTGTCGGACATTGAGACAGCTAAGAGACTGAACTCCAGGCAAGCTCGTTGGTCATTATTTTTTACATGTTTCAATGATGTAATTTCATTTTGGCCCAGAACTAAGAATATTAAAGCTGACACTCTCTCTCAAAGTTTTTCTCTGATTCAGCAGTCTACAGACTCTGATGAGCCCATTATTCCTAGTTCTCGGATACATGTGGCTCTTGCCCGTAATTCAGCTGATGGCCTTCTATCTTTTCAATCAATAGCTCCATCAGGGAAACCACCAGGACTATTATTTGTTCCCGAAAGATGCAGAGAAGCAGTTCTGACAGACTTTTATTCAAGTAAAATGGCAGGTCACCTGGGTATATCCAGGTCTTTTGAATAACTCTCCCATTCTGTATGGTGGCCATCCTTATTCAAAGAAGTTCGGGAGTTCATTTTGGCCAGATACAGTACATTTGCGCCAGGAATAAGACCTCTCAGGTTGCTCCCACTGGCCTTCTACTGCCACTCTCAGTGCCTTCTAAACCCTGGACCCAAACTGCTATGGATTTTGTGGTGGAACTTCCTCCTTCCTCATGATGTACTGTCATTTGGACTGTGATGCATCGATTTAGTAAAATGGCACATTTCATTCCATTAACCTAACTCCCACCTGCTAAGGTGCTTTCTACTCTATTTTTTCAACTTATTTTCTGACTCCATGGGTTAACGCAGGACATTGTTTCGGACTGAGGGACACAGGAGCTCATTCAGACCCGCTTGCTAGATGCATACGCTTGCTTCCAGAGTATGCAAATTCAGCAAAGTGACGGCATGGCAGGTGATCACATGGCAAGGCATAAGCACGCCCACTATGTCTTGGTGTGTGATTAATTTGTGTATGTAGATGCCCACCAGCCTGTCTTAAGACACCCACTTGCATACGTCATCTCCAGGAAGTGTATGTAACCATCGGTACATTCGGTACCATCGGATGCGATCACAGTGCAAGAGGTAGACCCTACACCCACCACAAGCACTGCGATCAGTGCTTGGTGAAATACAACCAAGTGACGAGTACAATGACGCATCTTTGCTAATTATGCACACCCATAAAATGCCATTAAGATACCCAGACACGCCTGCGTCCGCACATCCACTCCCCCTTTCACAAGCACCTTCCCGTTACCACCCACAAACGGCACTATCTGTCACTCAAAGTAGCGTCCAGTCTGTGCACTACGAGCGCATGATTCCTGGACTGGTTCGCACATGCATAATTTTGCCGCATGTGCAGACGGGCGATAATCGCCCATAGCGCTCGCCCGGTCTGAATTGGGCCCACAGTTCATTGCTTGCTTCTGGAAAGTCTTCTGTTCTTATTTGTGTATCAGTCTTAGCTTATCCTCGAGCTATCATCTCCAATCCAATGGACAGAGGGAGCGGGTTAACCAGTCTCTGGAACAGTATCTATGATGTATTGTGTCCAAATGCCATAACGACTGGGTCAGCCATTTACCTTTGGCCAAAATTGCATTTAATAATTCATGTCACTCTGCCTCCGCAGTCTTACCTTTCTTCTCTACCGCAGGACTGCATCCCAGAGCGAATTCCTTTGAACCTAATACTAGGAGTTCTTCATCTCCGTCTTCGGTCTCCCAACTCTGCTCCATATGGAATAAGGTACACCATTGTCTCCTCAAAAGCTTCCTTACATTCCAAGATGCTGGCATACAGACACCGGAAACCATGTTATTTCAAAGTTGGGGATTGGTTCTAGTTATAGGGTACAAACATTAGGCTCCATCAGCCTTCACAGAAGCTTGGTCCTAAATATATTGGACCATTCCGGATCATTTCTTGGGTTAATCCTGTTACCTTCCAGCTTAAACTGCCCAACACACTCAAAATTATTAATACTTTTCACTGTTCCTTGCTTAAGCCACTATTTTTCTCCTCTATGTTCAGATGTAAATGTCCTAGAAGACCATTTCCTGTGCTCATTCGAGGTCAACAAGAGTTTATGTTGGGAAGATTTTGAATTTCAAGTTTATGTGAGCACATTTACAGTTCTTGGTCCACTAGAAGACTTATGGACCAGAGGAGCATTCTTGGGTACCAAAGAAGTCTTTACATGCTCCAAAGTTTGAAGAGAGATTTTTCAAAGACTTTCCCAACAAGCCCGGTTCTAGGGGTTCTTTAACCCCTCATCAAAGAAAGGTACTGTCACAAGTCGCATCTCCAGTTGCTAGGAGATTGGAACATCTGTCTATGGCACCTGATACTGGATGATGTTCCTCCTCACCTGAAGATTCCATTAATCACCTGCCTTGTATCCATTGGTTCAGCACCTTTCTTAAGCCTGTTGGTCCATCGCCAGCTTGCTGACTACAGTGTTTCTGATGTGTGCTTCCGGTTCCTGCCAGTCATGTATCTGCCCGTCTATGTCTATTTCTGCCTGTGCTTCTGAGATTCTCAACAATTGCTCTCATTTCATAATCTCGAATTCAGTTTCTCAGCGAGTTCTGGCATTCTCTGGGTCTCTGTCATCACGGCCCACAAGGCCGCATAACTGCATTTAACATCTCAGCTTTCCAGCCGCGCCCTGGCTTTCCAGTTGCACTGCAGCTCTCAAAGCCCACCTCGGCCCTCAAGGCTGCATTTTTTCAATTAACACCTCGGCTCTCCAGCTGAACCCCAGCAGTCCAGCCGCTCCTCTGCTTGCAAGTCACACCTTGGCTTTCGTAGCCACAC
Organism: Taudactylus pleione; assembly: GCA_031769625.1. NCBI lineage: Eukaryota > Metazoa > Chordata > Amphibia > Anura > Myobatrachidae > Taudactylus > Taudactylus pleione. The sequence goes on from JAUIMM010000063.1 coordinate 8,183,656, forward strand.
CTTGGCCCCCAAGGCCACATCTCTGTCGGAACCTCGGCTCTCACAACCACACCTCGGCTCTCAAAGCCGCATCTCAGTCTGTATTCCTATCAGCTGTTCAAGCTGAACCTCAACTTTTAAAGTCAACTTCTGGCCCTCAAGGACACATAGCCATCAGAATATCAATCAGCTCTTTAGCCACACTCTGTCAACTCCTGCTTTGCATATCTCACTCCCTTTAATGTCCTACAGTCACATAACATCTTGTGGCCCTAGGATAACTGTGTAAGCCTTTACTATATCGAGTTAAGTCCAGGTGGTCACCTAAGTACCGGTGAACATGTCCAGTTCTAAGGGAACAGCGAGTGGCTGTTATTGGTGAAGACCTCGTCTCAGTGAGTCCTAGGAGACCATAAAATGTAATGTATATATTGTTACTGGAACCTTCTACCTGCAATACTAGCTTGATATTAATTTGTTATATATCTATCAATCAATGTCATTCTACTATATGGGGTAAATTTACTAAAGTGAGAGTTTTTAGAAGTGAGTTTTAAAAGTGATGTTGCCCATAGAAACTAATCAGATTCTACTTAACATTTAACTAGCACCTTCTAGAAGATAATAGCTAGAATCTGATTGATTAATATAGGCAACATCACTTTTAAAACTCACTTCTAAAATCTATCACTTTAGTAAATTTACCCCTTAGGGGGGTATTCAATTTGGGAGCGAAAAGTCCAGCACGGAAAAGTCCAGTCCGTGCTGGACTTTTTGCTCCACATCGCAGATTTTCCGGGGATAAAGTATTGGGTGCGTGCCCGATTTTATCCCTGTATTCAATTAAGCAGCGAAAACGGTGAGCTGGCTGAAAGGTAAGTATCGCCAAAAAATTGGGAATTTTGGGGAAATGTCCCTGGGTCCCCTATAAAGATGTCCAGTCATGGGGGGTTCCCATAGTGAACCCCCATTTTAGCCTGCTGTAGGAAGTCAGGGACTGTAATAGCCGCGGTAGGTGCATAAATGCGGCTATTGAAGAAGTGGTGAAGAATAGCACTTAGGTTTTTTCTTTGGAAAAATAACTTGTTCCATGAAATTTGGGATACATGAAAATGGGTGCAAGCATATTTTTAAGTCCCTAAGATTATTTTTTAAAATTCTGCAAAAATGCACCTGCCACTATCATCCGCATTGAAGGAAACACCTGCCGCATACTTCCAACCCCCTCTGGATTACATTTACCTATTTTAGAAGTGTTTTTTAATTTTTTTTTACCCCAAAATTAAAAAAAAAATTGGGGGTGTCCCGATTTTTTTTTTTTTACTTTTTTTCACACAGATCATTTTTAGTGGGCATTTGCAGGGGTGCAGGCTATTTTTTTTTAAAGCCAGCACCCCTAAACCCCAATTCTGCACTTTTATTCGCCAGCTAAAGGCTGAAAAGTCAATGTAATTGAATACGGGGATAATTGAAATAGGCGAAAATTAAGTCATCGGCAATAAATTATCGCAGATTCCTCTAATTGAATACGGACCTGAGGTGTTTAAACTCATGTCTGTTAATAATGAAAGTCACAATATGGATTTTTTTTTACAATCATTTTTTTTTCTCATGACTAAAATATGCATTAAATAGTACTTTCTTTGTCCTAAATGTAAAATGCTATGATCAGTTTGTTATGTTAGCTTAATAAAATAAATTAAACCGGGTTTTCAAGTTCTTGCAACCCTTCAACATTATTTAAGGCAACAGGCTGATACTTTATTTATTATGAGCTACACACAGATCCATCTCTGATAAAGTACACATATTTGGTATAAGATGATAACTAGTAACTAGCTAATGGACTAATTAGAGAACTATCTAGGATGTTTTGTTTAAGTCTTTGTTGTTGTTTCTTATGTAATGGCTCTAAGTTAAAAAATACTTATAAATTACATTACCAAAAAAATGCCTAGCTGTCACGAAACAGATGTGCTGTATAAAATGTTCTTTGTTAGGCTACAAAATAAGGTTATTTTCATTGAAACTGATGTAGCACAAAAAAATGTGATAAATGGTGTGACTTTGGCCAGCTGAGATTCATATTGGGCACACACCGCTGCAAGTGAGATGGATAAATCCATATATACATTGTAAACAAGACTTATTGTATATGCTTGTATTAACAATACCAAGTATTTTGTGTAGCTGTATTGCTTTTCACACCTGCTGCCTTGGATAACAAATGGGAAATAAAAAAAAATATATTCTTTAAAAAGGAAGCAATGCTACATATAGAGCTTTTTGCTATAATACACGTTTTCATATGATTCTACTGAAAAGATGCTGTTTGGCAACCAGTTATGTAGAGTTCAGTAGTTTAACATATATATATGGCTTTTAATACAGAAGTTCAGCTGTACCTTACATACTGTATAGTGTATAACTAAAACAAATGATATACTTTTGGAACTTGCATTTACAATAGTTAGTGGCTATTATATGTCATTTATTTCTCCTGAATATTTCCAGGAAGTAGAAAATGCCATAAGACAATAACCTGTAACGTTACTGTATGTGCTAAAATATACTGTACATAAAAGGCACAACAACACTGACTGACAGGATACTATATGTTCAGTTGTACTAATAGTAGTTTCTCAATGAATTTTTATTATTGTCCTTACTTAATGTGTAGTGTTGTACAATTAGATGTTTATATAGGTACACAAGTCCCACACTCAGTGGAGCTTCCAATTTAAATTCCTATCAATCACAAAAACATACTCAGAATAGGGCAATTTAGTTAGAAACCAATTACCCTGTCAGTATACATAGGGATAAATCCTACTTGCCTACCATCCCAGGTAGGCCGGGAGCCTTCCGAAAATCAGGTGCCGCTCCCAGCCCACCAGAAAGGCAAGCAAGCCTCCCGGCGGCCTCCGACCCTTCCAGTTACAGTACAAACCCCTGCAGCGGGGTGGCCGATGAGGCAATTCACGCTGAATCGCGTCATCATGACCCCACCCCCTGCTTCACAATTCCGTTAATCTTGGCATTGCATAGCGGGGACCAACATTACGCAACCACGTTACCGCGCCCCCCGCATATGCGGAGTAATATGTCCGGCTGCGCCCCCCTGGGGTAGCCAGAATGCCGGCAAACTTGGGGCAAGTAGAAAATACTGGGCCCTTAAAATAATATAAGCTCTAATAATGCAAAATAATTGTGTAATATTTCACATGACAAAAAAAAGTATACACTGGTGCAAAAATTATATAAATGTAGCACCTCCTGTGACAGTAGGAGGAGTGATACAGCTCTGTGTGATCTTTTAGTAAAGAGAGAGGCGGACTGATATACAGAGCTCTTTGTGCGTAATCTGTCTGACAGGAGGGCAGACTGAGATACAGAGCTGTGGTGAGTCAGTCAGTGAGAACAGAGGGGGGACATCTCAGCGGGGGACCCTGGCAGGGCCATAACTAGGGGTGTGAGAGTGGTGTCACTGTCCAGGGGGAAAGACCATGGAAGTGGCATCGTCACTGCCCCATGTAACCTGCATTTGGAATGTACCTGGACAAACAAGAAAGAAAAAAAAGGGTGGTGTTGGAGGTGTTAGGAGGGGTCTACCAATCACCCTGATAGCTTAAAGCCCTCAACCAACAAAGAGAATAAGGCAGCGCCTAAACTCCTAAATCACATATGCAAATACAGATATTACTATAAAAAACTTTAATGCACACAAATGCTAATAGAGTCCCAATTTATTACATATATATTTAACAGAAGCCCTAATACAACAATAAAATTGGCTGGCATTAAATAAATTCAATAATTGGTATTTAAGGTAATTAGAAATCCATATATAAGAACAAAAACCTACTGTAAACTGCAGTAAAAATCCAAGTAATTTAATGTCTCTGTTAATGATATATAACTCACACAGATTCATGGGAGCGGTGAAGTCTCAATATCTCATTGGCCGCAGTCTGATCTTCTATTACCAGGGGAGATGGAGATTGTGACCCAGGTATAGCTGTGCAGTGGTTTAATGCAAAATGCCACTTGCTGATAGATTAAGTGCCGGCTGGAAGGTGGTCTTAGAGGGACTTCAAGTATCTGGAGAGATAGAGTAGATGTCTCCTGCTCAAATATGTAGATATCATCAAATGACGGACTGTGGCCCTCATTCAGAGGCGGTCGCAAGAAGCGACCGCTCGCTCTGAATGACGGCGGCCACTTGAATTTCTAGTGCAGCCTCCTGGTCGCTAGCTAAGCGACCGACCAGGGTGATGGTCGCGATGGTCAAGACCATCGCGACCAGTGGTTTGGTCTCGGCAACCGCAAGCCCCAGGGAGCTTCCTGCTCTGATCGAGCAGTAAGCTCCCCACTGACATCACTGCTGTCAGTGCAGCCGCCCACAAAATGTCAGGCGTTCCGTCAGGAACGTCTTTGTTTGTGTAGCCACCCCCCCGCCCCGCCTACCAAACGGGACGAGCTGTCGATCAACATCGACAGCCACCCCTTTTGTAGTGATCTCCGGAGCGAGAGAATTTCTCTCTCGCTCCAGGGGTTGCGCACGCGTAGTGCACAGGGCCTTAACATTGCACAGGGCCTTAATATTGACCCGGTTGCGAGCACTCAGCGCTTGCGCCCGGGTCTGAATGAGACCCTGTGAGTGCCGCTTGTAAAGATATGCAGCATCGGCTTAATGATGCAGCAGTGCTCCATAGATGGAAGTTCCAAACTATGGGCCTGATTCAGATTTGGGAGTAATATAAAGCAAGTACTGTAAGTATGTACCTGGACAAACCATGATGCAATACAAGGGATGCAAATACATACTTTTATTTGCATGTGGAGTAAACACTGGCTGATTTTGCTTGTAGCCCACAAATGCTGGACATCTTTATTCTTCTACTACAATATAGATGTCAATTAGGACACACCCCTCCCAAATCTAAATCACTCTGCACAATTTAAACCTGCCCCAACTGCCGAGCAACATGGTTTTACAAGATACACAGTTACTGTAACAGGCCGCCGCCTCAGCTTGTCTCCTTCGCGGATCCCGGCTGTTGCCAAGCAACCGGGACACTGTCTTCTGGCCGCAGTGTGGACGGTCCCACTGGTCACCAGGCAACGTGACCGCCGGGCTGGGACAGCGCCTGCACTTGCTGGGAAATTAGGATGCAGGCGGCTGCGGGGACTTCTGGGGTTGCTTCCCTCGGTTAGCCTGTCAGGTGGTTGTGTAGCACTGCAGTTGCTCTTTATTAAGTAATCTGATGTCTCAGGCTGCTGCTGATTGGTTTAGCTTTCTGCTATAAGCCAGCGTGGCCAGCTCCTCCCTGCCGGTTATAGCTTATGCCTTGCGTGTAAGAGCCTAGTCCTTGTTCGTGGTCGTGAAGAATCTCTGGCAACCAGAACTTCTGCCTTGATCCTGCGAACCCTGTTCCTGTGTTCCAGTCTTTTGCCATCACTGCAGTCACTACCAGCTGCACAGTACTCTCAGAGAAGTGAGTTCAGCCTGCGGCCCTGCCTCTCATATCACATCAGTGCAGCAACATCAGCTTGTGACCTTGCCGCTCTTTGTACCAAGGAGCTGCACCATTAGCCCATGGCCCTGCCACTCAGACCACCTCAGTGCAGCAGTCCAGCCAGCTAACTGCCACTTTACTCTGTATCCAGCCAGTGGCCCAGTCGCTAGTATTAGTATCAGAGTTTACTGCATCTGTCTCTACTGCGTAATCCTCTACTGTTCCTTGCATAAGATCAGGCGGCTACCTAAGTACCGATGAGAATGTTCAGCTCTAAGGGAACAACAAGCGGCAGTTATTGAAGACCTTGCCAGTGTGACTCTAGAGGTCTTACAGAAAGTAGTTCAGGTCATCATAACAGTTACTTGCTCTTTCTTACTCTATTCCCAAATCTGAATCAGGCTCTATGTAAGGGATAATGCAGCCCCATCTAGATGCAGCAGCAAGGATCAATGTGTGGAAGCTCAATGCTGTATAGCCAGCATTCAATTTCAGTTGGATGAAATCGTGTTCTATGAATTATGCCTGCTGCAGGTGTAATAGATGTTCAGTAATGCTGCAAGTGCAGAGGGAGTCTCAGCATTAATCAGGCAATGCTGGTGGACGCTGCAGTAAATAAGCTGAATGGAGCACAGATAAAATAGAGACCACCATATAAATCATAGCAACTTTGAAACCCTCCAAACAATTATTCCATATTTGCCTCTCAAACAGAACACAGAATGAAAGTTGCTCAATCAATCCTTTAGAAATATGTAATATATAACCCAAACTGGGTATATTATATTTTACTGTAGGACATCCACAGCAAAGACACCTTGTCGTGGCTGGTGGCTTATCATACACTAAGGACCTCATTCAGAGTCTCTCGCTAGCGCCGTGCGCTCACAAGCGGCCCGATGGTTTGCGTACGCGTATGCGCACGCTTTGTTCTGCACGTGCGCAAACTACTCTGTGCGATTGCAGGCTGCTTGCTTGCCCAGCAAAGATGGCCCAATGAAATGAGTGACAGGAGAGGCCGTTTGCGGGTGGTAACAGGGGCAGGACACTAATAACGGGGAGTGGAGGTGCGAACGCAGGCGTGCTAGAATGTTTCAACGCTGTTTAAGAGGTGTGCATAATTAATACGCAGCATCATAGTACACGTCACATGCCTGTATTTTACACTGAGGTCCTCGCAGTGCTTGCGGTAGGGTAAGGCAACCACAAGTGCTGCGATCGCCTCCGATTGTCCTCGATGTACCAATGTTTTAATACACTTCCTGGAGATGACGTGTGCTGGTGGGCAGCTCTGTCTGTGCGATTGGGCGTACGCTGGCTGCTCACTAAGACATGGTGGGCATGCTTATGCCTTGGCGAGCGATCGCTTCCCGTGGCGTCACTTTGACAAATTTGCATTCGCTGGGGGCGAGCGATTGCATCTAGTGAGAGACTCTGAATGAGGTCCTATGTTTGCAAATGTATGTAACTGAGATCTTTGTATTGTAATTGTAGTAATAATATATTATGTAGGATGTAAATCTCATTTCCTTGTCATTTGCAGTGTGCTGGGGGAATGTATGTTGTTTTTTGTCTACCTTACATGAACCTGTGGTGGACCAATAAATTAATTATGCAAGTACCATTCTGTGTATTACTGTCATTCATTTTGGCAGTAGGTGAAACGTATAAAATGAATTGATAAATATGAGAGTGGTTCAATAAGTAAGGTAACAAGACCTCTCATGTGTGTAATGTTCTCTATTTCATACTAATTTCTCACCAGGCCAGAACAGGTAGACAACTGCTTCTCCTCACGGCCATTAGACTGTGCCTCATATCAGTCATACTGTCCCAATATCAGTTGTAATATGGCGGGGCTGGCGGAAACATGGACACACATTGAGGTGCGTAGTATGATCAGATTTTTGCATCTAAAGGGCACTTCAGCAACTGATATTCTTTGCCATCTTGTCGAGATACGGTGATAATGTTATGTCACAGAAACAGGATTGGGTTTGGTGCACTGCCTTTCATAAATGCAGGACAGACATGCAAGTTGAGCAGTGATCCGGCCGGCCATGCACGTCCACCACAGATGACAATTTGTGCCGCATTGAAGGTCTGATTCAGGAGGACAGACACATTAGAGTTGGTGATAATGCTGATGAACTGAACATCTCAGTGGATACTGTGCACAACATCGTTCATGAGCAACTGGGGTACAGGAAAAAGTGTTTACACTGGGTAGCGATGCAATGCACAGAAGTTTACAGAACCAATAGGATGGGACAGTCTCTTGTGCACGTGGTACCATGTAGAGGTAGTGCAGTTCCTGCAGTGAATTGTTACAAGCGATAAAACGTGGGTGCATCATGTGACACCAGAGACGAAGCAAGCATCTATGACATGGAAACATGCATCATCCCCACCTTCAAAGAAATTGAAAACAAAGTCTGTCAGCAAAAAAGCTAATGGTGACCATGTTTTGGGACCAAAAGGACATTTTTCTTGTTGATTTTCTCACCAAGGGAGAAACTGTGAATGCTGTTCGCTTTGTGACACATTTAGCCGGTTTTGGAGGGTAATTCATCTAAAACAACTGTGAACAGGTGTTGTATTGCTGCATGATAATGCCAGGACACACTCAGCCTACCACACGTGACTTGTTATGGCTTTACCTTTGGGAGGTACTGGACCCTTCTCCCTACAGCCCTGATCTAGCACCTGATGATTTCCATCTCTTTGGACCATTGAAGAAGCACCTGGGTGGAAGGTGATTTGCAACCAACGGTGAAGTTCAGTAAGCCATCTGGTTTCAGGCGCTTGACACTGATATCCCCTATGCCGGGATAGATGCATTGGTGTGACGCTGGAAGGAACAAATGTTTAGACAAGTATGTGTACAGGTTGAATAAATTTATGCAATGAGAGGTCTTGTTACCTTATTTATTGAACCGCCCTCATATATAGATCTCACTGTTGGGATGGGAAAATAGCGCCAACTACAATGTAGTTACTACACCCTCTTTATAATATGCGTTTTTCCTTATGCCATAATGCATGACACCACATTACTTCTTACTAAACCCGAATTTCTGCTTTTTTTTTTATTTTTCACTTTTAAATATTGAAATGAACAGCAATTTATTGTATAGCATGCACAAGTCTAGTATATTAGGTCATTATTACCAGTACTATTTTTTTCAATGTTAGTAAATTGACTTTTAAAACCAAAATTAATTTATTATTTCCACTATTATAACTATTTTTTCCAGCTCTAAAATCATGGCTGAGGAAGAGGAAGTATTTTCTACTATAGTCACTGAAAATATTTCCTTTCTCAGAGTGCAGTACATGTACAGGAGGCAGGGCCGGATTGATGGCCACATGGGCCTGGAGCTGAAAATGACCAAGGGCCCATTATGAGAAGCAGAGGAGGCATGACCAGTGCTGTGTGGGTGTGTCCAGTGCCACGTGGGCATGTACCCCCTTATACTCTCTGCTCCAAAGTCTCCCTAATTATGTAAAGGAAAACAAATCCTTAATTTTGTGAGGTAAATAGATATACAATTTTACTACTTGTGATTTATGGCTGCCCGTATGGAGCGCAGATGGCCAGTCAACATTATGTTGTCATGACAATGGGCCTATTTTTATGTGGAGGCCTGGAGCTGGAGCTCCATCCGCCCTATTGTTAATCTGGCCCTGACAGGAGGATGTGCACTACCTTCATAAGGACTGGAATTTTGATCACAGATTTTATAAAGGCAATAGAACTCAGCAGCATAAGAGGGCTGCAGTGCACCCTGTGCTGGCCTTGCCCCCTGAGCCCATGATGTCATGATGTCACACAGCCAACAACACAGTTGTCCCTGGGACCAGCTTCCTCATGGACCTTCTGCTGCCGAACATCACTGCTGTCTGAGAGCTGCTCTGCTGATCTCCGGTCACTCTAACAGCCTTGGGCTCATACCGCTGATTTCCAATCACGGGAACACTGATCTTTCTCAGATATATGTGCTGTGTCTCACCACTTTCCTCACTCTCTCTCCTCAGTCAGCACTACAGTTAGGGAGTCTGTGGCAGTTCAACTGTCCTCTCTGCTGCAAATGCCGGCTCCTGCTAACCGGACCCATGCGCAGAATGCCAGGCATCCAAAAAGTTCTGGCACTGCAAACTGTATCCTATAAAAAGTCTTATGGTGCTGGCCACTGAAGTGGGGCGGCAATACATTGTCCATTACCCAAAAACAATTAACATAAGTGCAGAGTCCAATATTTTACATTAAATACAAACAGTCCCATTTAATACAATAAATGTACAGTATGCTCACATAGCTGCTTATTACATGTGGGCAGCCCAAGACTACCCAATAGACTAGTGGGGTACCACATTAGTGCCTAAAATGTAATGCAGGGGAAGATTTACTAAAGCTTCTAAAAATGAAAAGTGGTGGTTTTACCCATAGCAACCAATCAAATTATAGTTATCTGCCTCTATCATCCTAGAAAATAATAGATAGAATCTGATTGGTTGTTATGGACAACATCACCACTTTTCATTTTTAGAAGCTTTAGTAAATCTACCCGCAGTGTCTGATGAGCCTTTGGCAACCTAGTATTTTTCTCATGTAATATACTACCAAGTTACATCCAATATACAGTACAGTATGTGTAAACAGGGCCATAATAACAACGCACAAGGCTCATGAAGGAACTGAGCCAATGGCGGCTCCAGAGGTGTGACTGCAGTGCAGTCCAATATTCAAATAGGGGAGCTACATCAATTGTCACCCCAACTGCTGCCAGACATCACTTGCGGTTGGTGAGGTTCCCCTGTTTGAATATTGGACCGCGCTGCAGCCCCACCTCTGGAGCCACCAATGGAACTGACTATTGGAAAAAAAGATGCAAAAAGGACCCTGTGTATTCTAGCATGTTGCCATGAGGTCATTGCTTAGTTTAATGCAAAGATCCATGGAAGGCTATGAGTTTCATAACTTAAAAAGGGAGCATGAGTCTGACCACAGTGTTCAAGAGTGTGACCAGTGCTTCCAAGAAGGTGCACGGCAGCACTGCCCTTTCCCATAAGAGGGGAGGAGAGGGGAGGGGATCAAACAGAAGATGGGTGGAGAAAGGAGCTGATCAGAAAGGAGAGGAACTACTAGGAGCCAATAAGAGAGGAGAGAGGAGGTGAAAGTATATCACAGAGGAAAAAGGGGGCTGAGGCCAGGGACCTGAACTCTGGATGTGTCCTAAGGACATGTTAGGTGGCTCTCCAGGCTGCAGAGTGCCATTCCAGAACAGCAGCAGTGCCACCGCTTCAACCTTGCCCCATCCTGCTTTTGCCCCTAGGAAAGTGGACTGAAATATGTAGGGTAGCCTAGCCTCCCAGAAGTCTGGAAGACTAGCTGAAGACTAGCTGGAATATGTATTTGCGCAGTAAACTTTACCTATTTTAATTATCAGAGTATGTTAGCATGTCTCCTGCTTTCCATTTATACCTGCAGATCCAGAGTTCAGCAAAGCACATCTTACGAAAAGGAGAAGAGAAATACAGAATTTGAGAACAAAATGTTGTTCATCAGTGTGGAATATTTAATAAAGAGAAATAATACTTTTAGGTAAATGTCCCCATCAAGATAGGAAAACTGTCATTCTGTGAGCAGGGTCGGCTCCAGGTGTACAAGCACCCCGTGGGAAAATTTTTGGAGCGTCCTCCACCCAATTCAATTACTGTACATACATCCCCACACACAGTAACGAAAACACACATTGGCCCTGACATAGCTTAATTATCCTTTAAAGTACTTGTACTGTAGGATAGAGAATGGAGGTTCTGGATATGCCTAGGTCACAGGTTACATACACATATTGTAGTACTTCCTCACGTCCGCTAACTGTGGCTTAATTAACATAATCATAAAAACTCCTAACCTCATGATGTTCAACATATATTTCAGATCACATTGACAGGCAAATATGACAGATCACACATGCAGGTAACACATACTTACCGACTTTTGATCTGTCCTCCAAGGTAGAAGCCCGGAGAGGAGCTGCAGTTGGGCAGTGATGTGGGCGGGACCGAACAATTCACATTATTCATGTGAATAGGGGCGGGGCCAAATGACAGGATTATCATAGAATCACGTCATTAAACCCAGCCCCCTTTTATCAGACCACAGATTCCAGGTAAGATTCTCTCTATTCTGCCCACTTCACTAGGAATTGGGCGGGATGGGGAGAAGTGCCTACTCTTCCAAGGGTGCGGGGGGCTACCTGAAAAATTGGGATCCTCCCGCAGATTCCGGGGGAGTAGACAAGTGTGAGGTAACATGGCACAGACCCCATTTGCAGGCATATATCACAAATCACACTGGCAACATATAACACAGATCCTATAGTATTTGCAGTTTTGTATTACTGATCGCAGTGACATGCATGCATAGAACATTAGATATTCAATCTGTAGAAATTATGATTCCTGTACTTGTTTTTGTACTTCAGCATTCATGAGTGACGTGTGTATTGTAAGAACTGATGCAACACATGAAAGTTATTATTACAGATATTACAGGTCACCTTGTGTTTCAGTGTCTTGTATAAAGCATACAGATAACTGTCAGTATAGAATCAGTATTTATTACCGCCAGCCGATGGGGGTGAAGATTCCGACAGTGGATTTTGGTAAGTAACCCTAACCCTACTCCCCCCCTCCCCTAACCCTCCCTTAGGGGTGCCTAACCCTAACCCTCCCTTAGGGGTGCCTAACCCTAACCCCCCTCTAAGTGCCTAAACCTAAGCCCCCCTTTCCCTAGCCTAACCCTCCCAGGGGGGTGCCTAACCCTAAGTCCCCCCGGGAGCCCTGAAACCTAGCCCTCCCCCCCCCCGGGGCGCGGCTGTCCGCACCCGGTGAACCTTCGTTCGGTATGCCGGGCGTCAGGCTCCCGGCATAGGTTTAATGACAGGCATCGGGATTTCGATGCCTATCATTAGTACCCTGCCAGGATTTGACAGTTGGGAAGCCTGCGGTCGACATTTCAACCATCGCCTTCCTGACTGCATCCCATCAGTATTACTGTGTTTAACAGTTTATACCTAAAATACATTATATAAACCTGAATATCTCTTAGTGATCCAAGATTAGTCCACTCCCCTTTCATAGTCTTCCTGTTTTTCCATCCTCCTTCCTTCTTGCATCAGTGCCAGGCGAGCGGAGAAGGGCTATGGGGCAGGAGAAGGCAGTCAGAGGAGGGCTGTGGGGTTTAAGAAGGTAGATGAAGGAGGACTTTGGGGTGGAAGAAGGCGGATGAAGAATGGCTGTGTGGTAGGAGAAGGCAGGCAGTCGAGGGCTGTCCGGTGCGCGGAGGCGGATGAAGCAGCGCTGTTGGAGTGGAGGAGGTGGAGCTTCCGGAAAGGGGGCGATCTCCGGATACTGCCCATGGTAACCCTCAGTAAGCTGCACTGCACTCCCTATGGGGTGGCGACCTTGCGTGCCCGCTCTGCTTAAACGACCCTTGTGCTGGCCTTTCTGTGAGATATAACTAATACAGGATCTATGAAAACGAAAGAAAATAAAAGTTAATGCAAACTTTGGAAACATGATTTTAAAATGCATTGGACTTTTACAGAATAACTAAAGCCACTTATATAATAGTTTTAGAATAGTACTGTCTTAGCCTAAGGGTGATGTCACATGTGAGTTTCGAACACTAGGACATCTCTAGCATTCAAAGTAACCAATTGTTCCTGGGGAGACAAGCTGAAGTGAAGGGAGATTGCTCTTCCCCTATCACACAGGGGCTATTAAGCTAAGAAAATGTTGCATATTACGTTCTCAGGGCATAATTGCTCTGGTGTTTTTAATTACATAAAAAATCCATGCCAATCATTGTCCTTAATTAACAAGCCATTCAGATACAAGCTTAAAAAGAAAATATTGATTAACACCTAAAAAGTAATCTCTGAAATTGGGGGATAATGAAATAAGTACCGTTACATTGTGAATAAATTTCAATAGCTATATGCCTTTCAGTAACCTTCCTGATTATTCCACGTCCTTTTGTGTTTTTGAGATGTATGTGACCACAGTTGTATGCATGACAGCGTACAGTAACTAATTTTCAGGCTGCCATGCATTTTTGTTATGAGGGATTCATGCTGTTGCCATGGCAAATCTATTGTGCACAAGAGTGAAGCTTTTTTCTCCCATAACATCGAGCACACTGAACTGTTAATTACTACCGGTCACGACTCACATGCTCCACATCAAAGGCACGGAGATGTCCAGAATGCAAATAGAAAAATGCTTCCTTTGAAGTGAAAACCGATACAAAACAACAATACTCTATGCAATTCTATTTTTAGCCAAACAAGCATTTCATCTTGAATAACTGATAGTAAATGGCAGGGTCATGTAGCTGTGTTACATCCGATTAGTAGGTAAAACTGGTACTGAGCAAACATTTTTGTATTTTAATAAACACACTAGTCAGGAACTATGCATGGAGGGTGCTTTATCTCTGCACACATACAAACACACCCACTTACTACTAATTATATATACCATATTTTCTATAAGCTAAACATTTAACCAGTCAATACAAATACAAATATAATATTATCCACTAATCTACATTAAATGCTAATGGGATTTGTTTATGGTTGGGCATAATTGTAGTATATCAAATGGATTAACAAAAACTATAGTACAAATCTTGCCTGTGTGCAGAAATCCAATACACCCCTATACCACCCATATTATATGATCCCATTAAGATCCATTGCTTCATTTAAGCTATCAGGGTTGACAATTAAATTCAGGAATTCAGTAGACCTCACATTTACATAATGTTTTAACTGTATTTGCCCTTCTTGCTGTCTGTTCAATATGCTCTACACTAACAATATTAAGGTATTTGGGATCACTGTCTTGGCACAGTGCCTATATACACTGAGCATCATCACCATATTAGTTATGTTTCCCCTGCAATATGTAATATGCCGACTCCTAGTCTTGCCAGTATTGTGTAATTTACTACTGTGTTGTAGCAAGTAGATGATATTGAGTTTTACAATGAATGAGCTGCTTGATTTGATACTTTTGATACATTTTGTAAGAAACATTGGATTCAATCTCATTTGTTCCTTTTTTTTTTTTACATTCAGGGTCACTAAACATCTTACTGTATAACCTAAATAAGCCAAAACCAGGTTTCAATGGTAACCAACTAGTGGTAGCTACAGAAGAAAAAAGAGAAAGAGAGAGTCTACTGTAGATTAGAATTAGTTTTCAAAAAGATAGAGACCAAGATATTCTTAAAATGTCTTCCCTTTTTAAAAAGGGCCTTAGGTCCATCAGGCAGAACATTCTGTAGAACTGGATCATATTTCAAAAGTGGATAGTTTATTTTAATTATTGCTTAATTTGGTAAGAAGATCTACTATACTTTATGACATACATATTAAATAAATGTTGGTTGTCAGTCAGTGGCATTAGACTTTTTATGCATAGAGCTCAAAAGTGTTGTCTTATTCATTTCACATACTGTAGCTGTCAGGTTGCGGCCTAGGATCGGCCATTACTCACCTCAGCGCTGGCTTCCCCTGACCTCACAAACGGTCAGACACCAGGCGCAGCGGTGGGTGATGCGCTGAGTATTATATCTGGGGTCTGCTAAGACATCTATGTGCTCGCTTCATGATGTGGTTTCTGCGGTGACCATCACAGATGCAGCCATGACAGTCTATATCCTGATTAGCCCTTCACCCAATGGTAGCATTGGTTGCTGTCAGCTGACACTATCCTCCAATGGACTGCTACCTTAGGGTATTTAACTGGTCTCTAGACAACAGGAAGTTGCCTGTACAACATCGTTACTTCCAGTGAAGACTTGCTGTTGCAGAGTTCCAGGTCACAAGCTCCGTTGCTTCTAGTGACTTGTTCCGAGTGTGTGTACTCAGTATGTCTACTGAGAACAATCTCCTAGAGCCATCTCCTGTGCTAGTTCTGCATCTGAAGCAACAGTGTGTGTACGTAGTACATCATCCAAGTACCATCTCATCATACCATTCTCCTGTGCCAGTTCTGTGCCTGAAGCCACAGCATATGTTCTTATTACGTCATCCAAATACAATCTCCTAGTGCCATTCTCCTGTGTCAGCCTTCCTTCTGGATCATCAGAGGGTGTACTCATTACATTACCCCAGTAAAAACTTCAATTATCTTTTTCCTTTGCTTTTCCTGGGACAAGGACAAAGGGCCAGTATGTGGTTCAATTCCAGACAATCGCTTCTGCATTAAAGTGGAATGATGAAGCACTTATGGCAGCATTTCTTCATGGATTATCTGAGAGAATGAAGGATGAATTAGCCTCTCGAGATGTTTCTGAGTCCCTATAGGAAGTAATATCATTATGTATTAAGATAGACTTGCACCACAGAGAATGGCAGTTTAGTAAAGGGCATGAAGATCATTTTAAGGATTGATTTCTGCCAGCTGCACCAACTAAAGAGGAACCTATGCAGATCAACAGGTTTCATTTTACTCTGGCTGAGCGGACCTGCCGATTCCAGAACAAGCTTTGCCTCAACTGTGCGGCCCCCGATCATATTCTTTAAGTTTGTCCTCTCCTCTCGGGAAATGGGAGACACTAACTGGCTCTGGGAGCATCCGGTTGGGGGTATTAACTAAGCTTTCCCATTTGTTGAATAGCCTGGTGTATATTTGTTAGCCTGGTGTATATTTGTTGAATAGACTGGTGTCTATTCGTTTCAAGACTAGAAACAAAAAATGCCTTAGTGGACCCTGGAGAGGCAGTGAATTTTATTTCTGAATCTCTGACAAATGAACTAGGAATTCCAGTTCTTTCTCTTCCAAGCAAGTTGGCTCTTTTTGGGGTAGATGGCAATATCCTCCTTGAAGATGTTATATCTTCAGTTACTCTACCTGTTTCACTTCGGGTAGGATGCCTATATCACAAGGAGTTAGAATTCCTGTTCTACCTAAAACTTCCCATGCTCTGGTTTTAGTTCTGCCTTGGCTGAAAATACACAACCTTACGCTGGACTGGTCCACCATGCATGTCCTGGCTTGGGGATCCAATTGTTTTCACCAGTGCCTTCCTCTTATTGTTCCAGTATGAACCCAACAAGTCTCTACTGAATCTTCCCCTCAGCTTCCTACGTCTGATCAATTAATTTCTAAATCAGATTCTTGTTTGTCAAAACCTTATCAAGATTTTGCTGATGTTTTTTGTGAACAAGCTGGGAAGATGTTACCTCGTGGCTGTATCTACCCTCTTTCAGTTCTGGAAACAGCTGCTATGTCTGATTACATAAAAGAAAACATAGCCAAGGGTTTTATAAGACCATCTTCTTCTGCTGAGGGCCAGATTCTTCTTTGTGGAGAAGAAAGACGGAGGTCTCTGACCCTGCATAGACTACTGTGGGCTGAATCAAATCACCATGAAAAATAGATATTCTTTGCCACTCATCTCAGAGCTATTTCACAAGGTTTGTGGAGTGTCCATTTTTACTAAATTGAATCTCCATGGAGCCTAAAATTTAATCCCTATTAACAGGGGATGAGTGGAAAACCGCTTTTAATATGCGATACAGCCATTATGAGTACTTGGTGATGCCTATTGGCTTATGTAATGTGCCAGTAGTTTTTCAGAGTTGCGTCAATTAAATCATCCAAGATGTCCTTTACAAATTTCAGCTCTTAACTGTAATTTTTCAAACACAGCCTGTAAAGTGAGTTAGGAGCTGATTGGTTGGTACTTTATCTTCATCCAATTTTTCTCTCTCCCAGGCTTAGTACAAAAGCTTTTCCAGCAATTTGAAGAGATATCCCTTGTCCAAATATTTACCCAGCATTTCTCTAGACTGGATCAAGAAATCAGAATCCAAAGTACTTTTCATCTCAAGTCTAATCTACGAGTATTGCCACTTGGGGACATAAATTTGCCAGACCTTATAGTGGGCATCCTTTTAATGCAAAAAAAAGATTACTCTATACCTTGTACTGGTAGGTAGAAGATATAATCTTATTTCCTGTGATGGATAGTCTGAGATCCAGGAAAGAAATTGAAGTCATATGATAAGTGTGTGTAAACTTTAAATTATAATTATTATTACTATTTAACTGTGAAACAAAGGATTGTGCCAGGCCTTCCCATTTATCCCAAATATTAAATATCTACATAACAGCCATAGTAACAAAGATGCCACTCCACACATTGTGATCTTCAAAATCAACCATGTAGAGATTGGCATAGCTTGGTGAAAACCTGGTTCCCTTGACCATTCCAATCACCTGTAACGAAAGGAGCACTATCAAATAAAATGTAATTATGTGATAATATAAACTATATGGAGTCAAAAATAAACATTTAATGTCTGTCTGTGGTCCTCCTATGAGTATTCAATGCTCTTTCTATTGTCTCAACTCCCTTACCATGAGGAATGTTAATATAAAAAGATTCTTCATCAAAAGTGATAAATCAGCATTCTACTTTCTAAAATATAAACTTAAGCAAGAAAACAAAACAATATGTATTGATCCATGAATGTAGAACTTCAGAGCAATTACTTTAGGCTGTAAAAAATAATATATTGAGAGAAATTAGTGAGATGGGACCCCACACCAGAAAAAACAGAATGTACCAGGGGTTAAGAAAGTATTGTATGTATTTTTGGTAATTGATAATAAATAGGTGTTGTGTGGAAAACAACATAAAGGAACATCCATTTTTTCCTAAAAAATAGTCCATTGACTACAACTTCATCCAATAAGAGTTTAATAAACTAAACTTTCTTTATATTTTATCCAAGGGTGTTGGAATATGGCGGCAAGGGGATAGCTTGCCCCACCAAAAACATTTGAAAAGCACCATGGAGACTGGTGCATTAGCCAAGGATGGCAGGGTACTGTTGGCAGTTGGGGGCTATGGCTCTGATAGCCGCTCCTCCAGCTCCCCTGTGCACTCTGCAGCATCCAAAGCCCAAATCCCTGAGCACCCACACTCAAGGGGCAGTAATAGCAGCAGCCACAGCCCAATCAGAGGGCATCATCAGCGATAGGTACGGTGGGCTCTGCCAATAACAGATGGATTCTCATTGTGGGCTGCTGGGACTGGATGTGACTTTGCGGGTGGATGTGGGACTGCATCACGACATGTGCACATCTCAGCTGTCAGTTGCATTTCATCATCCACCCAGTAATGTGGAGGATCATGGTCACTTTATTGGGGTATCCTCAGCAGCGTTGGGGATGCGGCAGCCCAGCAACAGTTAAGTTGGAGGGAGGAGCACCAAAATTAAATTATAAATTTTCCCCCAACATAAAATTGTTCCGACGCCCCTGATTGTATCTATGTTCTGTCCACATGATGGCTAGTTGGAATGATTGATACCAGACTTACACAAAATATTACATCATGCTTACAATCTAAGATAAGGATGTTGCATAATATACCCATGTATATTGAACATATCCTAGATCAATTCTAATTGGCAATAAAGAATTTGACCTTTGTATATTCAGTGATGTCTATTAAGAAAAGTGCCCACATGGGAACTGATAAACAGAGTAATAATTTATTATTATGAATAATCATGACTAGGGAGTAGATCCATTGAATTACTACTAACTAGTGATATTTGTTAATATAAATCCAGGAGCTAATAATAGTAATACTAATAATTTATTGTGGGCTGATAGACTCCAACCCCAGAAGGGACGAGGGTTATAATAGTGGTGAATAATATAGTAACATAAGCTACTGTATAACAAATGCCATCATAAATTTCACATAGGTGGTGGATGCAAATATAGAGGCATGTAAGGGAACCATTACTTGGGTGTGTCAGGGTGTGTCATGAGTGTGTGACCAGAGATCTATTCCAATCTGAGTTGTGCAAATTCAGATGCGTCTCCTAAACTTATTAACTTAGTATGGAGTATTCCAGGTGATAGTGATGATCAGTGCTGGATTTTAGCCCGCTCAGTAAAATCCTCCACCTCTAGCGAGCCAGTTGGTGTCTGTATACTGGCTGCACTGACAGTGATTTCCCATGGGAAGCACTATCTGGTAATCACACACAGGACAGGTAGTCCTAT
Organism: Taudactylus pleione; assembly: GCA_031769625.1. Taxonomy (NCBI): domain Eukaryota; kingdom Metazoa; phylum Chordata; class Amphibia; order Anura; family Myobatrachidae; genus Taudactylus; species Taudactylus pleione. Next base: position 8,203,263 of record JAUIMM010000063.1, read on the forward strand.
GAGGATGTGTTTTCTCCACCTGTGAGTGCCAGTACGGAGCATGATTAACAGAGAGAGTGCTTCCAGTGGGAAAGCCCTTCCATGAGTTACGTGGCTTCTAGTGGCTGTAGATGAATCTTTTATGCATAAAATTAGGCCAGACTATTTCCTCAAAATTAGGTCTAAATGTATGGATGACCCCTGTCCCTAAAGCAAATTAGCCTTTCTATGCATATAGTTTAATTCTAACTTGTAAGTTTGCTAATCGTTTTCATTGGAAAAGTTTATTCTCTGTAATAATATTTATTTCTTTTGAATGTGTATTTTCTGTTGGGAACGGTATGATTTACCACCGGTTCAAATCCCAACGCCGGACACCAGTGAAGATCCTGACAGTGCTAAAGGTAAGTACTAACTAACCTAACCCTTCCCTAACACTTACCCTCCTTTAGGGGTGCCTAACCCTAACCTCCCTCCCTAGTGCCTAACCTTAAACCCCCTCTAAGTGCTTCAACCTAACCCCCCCCTTCCCCGCTGCCTAAACCTAACCTTCCTGGGGGGGTGCCTAACCCTAACCCCCCCTTCCCCTAGCCTAACCCTGACCCTCCTGGGGGGGTGCCTAACCCTGAGTCCCCCCCGGGAACCCCTAACCTAACCCTCCACCCCGCGGCTGTCCGTGCCCGGCGCCCGGCTTACCTTTGATCGATATGCTGGGCATCGGGCTCCCGGCGTAGGTAAAATGTCAGACGTCGGGATTTCGACGCCTGTCATTAGAACCTTGCCGGGATTAGACAGTCGGGATGCTGATAGTTGGCATTTTGACCCTTGGCATCCCGACTGCATACCATTCTGTTACCATATTACCAATCAATAGTTGTATTGTTACTCAATAAAAAACAAAACACCAAATTAAAATCAAAATAATGGTATTCATATAACACAACTGTGAGTTAAAATACAGTCTCAGTATTTCACATGGAGACATGTGTGTTAATAGATGATATGTAATGTATTGATATAGTTCTTTGTACTGTTGTGAACTGCAGCCATTCTATGGTCAAGCACCTGGGCTTATTAATTCTAATGTTCCATTTGCAGCAGATGTAGTACAATACAATATATGTCTCATGTATCTTAATCCATCAGGGAATAAAGTATACAGTATACAGTTATAAAGTTGTATTATACATAAATCATCCTCTTTTCACTCCTTTGTGTTTAATTATTTTTTGGTTGTCATATGTTTCAAATAGTTAATAAAAGATGAATAATGTTTTCCTACTTTTTCAAACTCCTACATCCTACAGTATATCAATAAATAGAAACTATATTCCTGTATACAAGGGTCCTGTCGAATGGACCAGATGGTGCTAGTCGTAATCTTTTGTGGAACGCACCTTCCATATGGTGGTGTATTTCTAATGGGCTCATACCATGTACCCAGAGCAGACCACACTGTGTGCCATGCAGAAGGTCCCTCTTTCATATTCTGCTGGTGGCACCAGCTTTCTGATTATTACTTTGGAAACATAGCTCTGCCAGCAGAAGGTATGGGAGAGGTAGGTCTGGCGCAACCATTAAGCAGCTGCCAGTGTGCTGGCACTTAGGGAGCACCGCTGAATCCCCTACTACAAAAATGATGGTGCAGAACTTACAAGCCATGACCACTGCTACCCCTGAACAGTCGCACTATTGTGTGACTGTGATGCAACCAGCACTGTGCAGTCTCCTGCTCTCTCCTATTATTTCCTTCCCAGAGAGACATACTGTAGTGAAAGCTCCACTTCCCAGACAGGACAGGGATTTCTGTCTTTTTGGGCTTCATATAAACTGTTGCTTTCAACATTCTAAGTGGGAAAAATCAGGAAAACTGAGGCCAACCCCCTGTTCGTCTATTATAAAAAAAAAAAATTCTTATTAGACAACATCCTTTGGGACTGAAATTTGGGACTGTTATGCAGGGTACATACTATACAATATATCGTTTGTACAGTTGACAAGCAATATATCATTAACTGTGTCGGCTGTTCTAAACACACAACAGATCTCAGATATATTGTGTCGGCCATTCAGCTCGGCAGATGAGATATATCTTGCAGATACAGTATATTGTGCGTATCTGCATGTGTTTACGAGTATTGGCCGATATGTACACTGACCGTAGGAACCATCGGCACTGACATCACAACTGGACAGGCAAATTTAAATGCCCGTCCAGTTGTGATGCCTGGCCAGACATATCGAGCAGCCAATTGGTAAGTGTCTATGCTTACCAATTTGGTTGCTCAGTCTGTGTGACGGCCGGCCGGTCACTAGGTTGCTCAAGTATGTACCCAGCATTTACGTAACCATTCTGAGTTTTTTGGGGGAATGAAAATTTACTCTACAAATACCATAATGGTGGTCATGCAACTATACATAGGCAAATACGCAGACAGTTAATGGAAGAATATTCTGTTTGTAACACAAATATAGTTCAATGCAATTAGTACTGTACATATACCAAATTGTGAACAGAAACAAACATTACCAGGTTTGAAGAGCTGCATTGACCTGTGTGAAAAGATGCATTTTCTATCATCCCAAACAAGCATTTCACATTTTATCTGAAAGAAGTCAGTGAAGCTTGTCAGACACAGGCTGAGTCTACATCTGAATACACAATGGTAAGAATCAAGACAATAGTTCATATCAGAATATGGGGACCTCCATACAATTGAAAATGCAATTCATATGGATTTCTCCAGGGTAATATCTAACTCCCTCACATTGTGCAAGCAGCAGACTGTAAAATTGCTAAATTCTGTTTCTAATTTAGATGAAGTTTGATTAAAATACAGCTTTTTAAAAAATGCATCACAAAAGTGTGTAATAACCCATTTCTTTTTCACTTGCTATCCATTTGCAGCTTTAAAGTTATAAATGTATAACAAATATTTTATAATTGTAGAACATGATAAACACAGCTTATAGCAGCTTCATCAGAATGAACTCAAATAAACAGGGAAGGATGAAAGCTGAAGGCTTTTCATGTGAACATATACTGTACCTTCTATACTTTACATAAAAGTTTATGACTCTTGTAGACCTTTGAATATTATGCATTTCCCCAAAACCTGCAGTGACCATACACTTTAATGATAATCCTCTTTCGTATTTTAATTCTGTACCTTTGTTCACACTCTAAAGCTCATACCCCATAGGTTTCTAAAGTACGTTATGCTACCAGTGGCATAGTCAGGTTTTGAAGTGCAAACAGTATAAATAGATGCCAACTATTTATCAGAATCAGAATGTCAGATAGATAACTTGCCCAAAGTCACCATGTAGCCATACAGAGATTTCAGGGCTCAGATACCAATAGTTAGGAGCAGGATGCCCAAGTTAGACCACCAGGGGAAATGGGGAGAGTAAGCAGTGGCTAATGCTTCACATGTAGTGGTGATGGTTGATGGTGTTAGGGGAGTGCCCTGTAGCAACCTTTAGATATTTGGGCCTTCTACAAATAAAATGATTTGGGGGTCACGGAGGGATTACGGTAGGGCCTTTAGGGCTGTGAGGTCTAGGTAGGGAAGCTCAGAGCCGGATTTACGGGGCCCTAGGCAAGCCATTGTTTAGGGCCCCCCTCCATCAAACAATCCTTTGCATATATTACAGTAGGTGTCATTGGAGCAAGACACACACATCATATTATAAACACGCATCTATCTATCTATCTATCTATCTATCTATCTATATATATATATATATACATACACACATGCAGTTTTATTTCTCCAAAGGAAACCTGTCCAATCTGTGGAAAGGAATAGACGGCACTCTTGATCCCTGACGAAAAGGTCTTAGGACCTTGAAACGTTGACTATGTATTTAATCTATCAGTGATCAATACATGTTTTATTGGAGACAAAAAAATGCCGCCTATTCTTTTCCACATGGGGAGGGCCATGTTTTCCTTATCTTGCTCCTGTGACACGGGAGGAAAGGGGGAAGAACAGAGGGAGACGGGAGGAAAGGGGGAAGAACATAGGGGGAGACGGGAGGAAAGGGGGAAGAACAGAGGGAGACAGGAGAAGGTGAGGGAACAGAAAATAAGCTAAAAACCACCTACACAATAGGTAACTCAGCAAATAAATATAATATATATATATATATATATATATATATATATATATATATATATATATACACACATACACACACAATAGAAGCTGGTCTGGCACTCACATAACATAAGGCATATCCTTGCTTGGTGCCTTTGCTGAGCCAGAAGCTGCAAACATGTCCAAATAGCACGGCACTCAAGACTGATAGAAATCAAAGTCAGCACAAATAGCCATTTTCAACGTTTCATTCAGATGAGAATTTCCTGACGAAATTATATATATATCTCAATAGTGTTCCCTCTAGCTCCGGCGGCAGGCAGGGCACCGGAGCTAGTAAGGGCAATCTTGTGCGCGCGCCTTAGGCGCGCACGCATCCGGAAAGGGAGCGTGGTTATGAAAAGGGGGCGTGTCTATAAGACGCGTCACCTTTTTGTCATACTTGAGGGCGCGCCCGGCGCTTACGGACATGCCGGGCAGCCCCCAAGCGCTGCAGAAAGGGAGAATAGATGCCGGGCGAGTCCCCTGAGGAAGGAGGATCCGAAACAGCTGTTGGGGCTTCTGAATGTTGGGGTTCAGAGCATGGCTCCCCCTATGCATATCTATACCTGATGCTAAGTACCATTATACTTTTTGAGTGTTATGTGACGGCTTTTCACCCCGCTATGGGATATTAAAAATAAATAATATTCTTTTTCAAGCGGTGTGCTGGCTGGATTCCACTTCCGTTTAGGTAGTGGTTATATATCATATATATATATATATATATATATATATACATACACGATCCAATGCTCCGGCATATAGTGACATTGTAAAAACTGTGCAGGTATCGCCAGGTCAAGTCTTGACCTAGTGACACCTACTTGATACATGCAGTTTTTAGAATGTCACTATATGAGAAAAAAATAAATAAATAAAATTATATATATATATATATATATATATATATATATAGGGCAGAGAGTACTGGTTGTTATAGTCACACTGACAGCCTGGCCCCTTCACTGCCCACTTGACAGCACCACGTGCCCTCTTACACAGCACCCATCATTCCCTCCTCACTACCCTCACAGACCCCTCTCAGCAGCCATAGACCCTCTCCCCTCACACCACAGGTCCCCCCTCACAGCACAGACCCACCCTCCCCTTACAGACTCCTCTCCCCTCAAAGTACACAAACCCCCTTCCCTCACAGACCCCTCCCAGCAGCCATAGACCCTCTCCCTTCACATCACAGGTCCCTCCTCACAGCACAGACCCACCCTCCCCTCACAGACTCCTCTCCCCTCAAAGTACAGAAACCCCCTTCCCTCACAGACCCCTCTCAGTCTCACCAGCCATAGACCCTCCCCTGACAGCACAGACCCCCCTCCCCTCAGAGTCCTCTCCCCTCACAGTACAGACACCCCCTCCTCACCCCTCACAGACCCCTCTCAGCAGCCATAGATCCTCCCCTGACAGCACAGGTCCCCATCCCCTCAGTGACTCTTCACCCCTCCCCTCAGAGACTCTTCTCCCCTTACAGTACATACACCCCCTCCCACCATCAGCGATCCCTGTCAGCAGCCATAGACTCTCTCCCCTCACGGCACAGACCTCCCTCCCCTCACAGACACCCTCCCAGCCCAGCAGAGACACCTCACAGTTCCGCGCCTTTCTCCCCTCCCCTCCCCACCGGCTCCAGCAAATTTACCTGCCTATGACCTCTATATGCACAGCGCCTGCATGGCTCGCCTCTTCACGTAGCTCCAGCCTTAACAGCGGCACAGCGGGGGAGTGAGACAGTGAATCACTGTCACTGTCTGTCTGCACTGCGGGCGCAGCGGCATCCTCCTCACGATGAGACTCCGTTCAGCAGCAGCATCCCCGAGCCCGCCCCTTCCTGCTTAATGATAGGGCCGGCCAGCCCCGTCCGACCTCAACTCCGCCTCCTCCTCCCCCAGCTTAGTAGCAGCCCGGCAGCCGGGCCTCCGACATACTGCTACTACACTGCGCCGGTATGTGTGTCCTGTCTCCTGGCTGGTGCTAGTAGCAGCATGACAAACAGCGCTGCAGGTTCTCCCCAGGCCCAGGGACAGTTTTTGGTGGGCCTGGTCACGGGCCCCGCCGGGCCCTAGGCGGCCGCTTAGGTTGCCTAGCTGCAAATCCGGCCCTGGGGAAGCTACCAGCTTTTGGCCAGATATCCTTGGCTTTCAATGACTAGTATAAGTAGAAGACGCTGCCACAAACACAAGGAGGGCCATCTTAGGCCTGGATCCAGATAAGATGGAAGCCGCTGCACTCAACGCTATTGTCTTCTGCACTGAAAGTGCTCAAACTTGACCTGGAACCCATAGCCTCTAAAATAAAATACAGGCATAGTATCCCACCCCAATTTCACTGATTGGGATAGAAGATGCTAAGTAGGCCAACATATATGTTAAGAGGAGCAATTGCTCCCCCATACTTCCCTACTAGCTATGCAACTATATTATACTGTGGGCGGGCTGTACTTAACGGAAAAAGCGGTAAAAACCCTGTTCCCAGGGTTATCCTGCATTTTTCGTATATATCATTAGCTGGCCGCCGGGTCTCCGATGCAGAAGGTAACGCCATCTTTTGCTGGCGTTACTCTATAGAAGCCTATTGGCTTCTACCCCATCGCGCTGCTATGAGGGAACCGATCGGTTCGCTCCAGGCATGCCCGCAGCCGCCGCGTCACTCTGCGCATGCACAGATGGACTCCCGGGGCATAAATCCAAGGTACAGAGCACATCGCAAAGGACAGCTCTTATCGGAAGAGCTGTCCATTGCGCTACTGATCGCATAAGTTAGTACATATGCGATCAGTAGGAATGCGAAGCATGGTGGGTTGTACTTCGCAATGTTAGTACATCCGGCCCTGTATGTATTCTGTTCAGCGTAGTGCAATTCTAGCTATGGCCTCGTCCAGTAAATGAAAAGTATAATTGTTTCTATGGGCATTGAAGGCAATCAGCAGCGTGATAATGTAAAACTGGCCACTGGAGCTAATTACCTGAGTGTTTGACATCAGTGGAGAACCCCAGAGTTGACACCTAAGAGGAAATAACATTGTTAGTATCATATGATAAATATTACATTTTCACAGATTCTACCTTTGAGGAAAACAATAACATAGCTTAACTCTGAGAATCTAGTGAAGATGGAGGAGAGCACTCATGCTGTCTCCTCCTCAGGTCCTTTCCCATAGTAATGGAGGCGCTCACTGTGCATGGCCGACCTCAGACCCAATACGCCTTCTGTGCATGTGCTGCTTACTGCGCATTCTTCCTCAGTCCTCCACAGGAGTATGGCGTGCCCACGAGTGTCCCTGCGTGTTACTGAACCTACAGACGTGGTGGTGCCACTACTTATTACTGTATCATCAACACTGTGTCCCAGTGCTTGTGGAACTATAAGTCCCACTGCCACCACTACATGTATATTGTCCTGAGCAAAGCCCAGGCACCGCATCCTACCTTTATTAACCTGCTCCTGGCTGAATCTGTATAATACCACATGTATATGAGTTCTGCTGCATTAACCCTATGTTGTCTCACACCCTGTTGATCTACCTGGTTAATTAACTAAAGACCTGGTTAAGCTATTCAACATGGGGACTGACCTCCATCATACACCGCTGACACCTATATCAACAGCTATAGGTTCTGCCAATAGAAGTCATATACCAGTTGAAATCCAGTTGAGCTTCGTTACTACAATAAAACAGTTGTGCAAAGGTATGTTAATGCTTGGACACTCCATTCCCTATGGGGCCCTGCAGGCTCATATTGCCTATGAGAAGGCACTGGGAACAACCACTAGGCTGGTACACTGGAACTCAGGAATGGACACAGTGTTCCTAATTTACAGTATAGACTGCCAACACCATTGTACCTTTTAATATAAAGAAAGAGTCTAAGAATTTCATATTATTTCAAGATAGGCACATTTACAGTAGGGTCTTTTTCAGAGGTGGATGTTGCTGCTTCCACTGTTGTGTCTATTGCTGCTGTGACAATATGCAATTGCTAGTTTCTGTCTCACCCTGGTGTAGTAGCCTGCATCTAAATGAGCATGCCCTATAACGTCCACTATAACGTCCACTTTCAGCGTCTCTGCACACTGTAACACCATCCTCCGCGGAGTATCAAAACACGGAGGATTCCTCCCCCTCCCCTCGGTGAAAAGGATTCTGGAGACTGCAGGCCGAAGAGAAGACACCTCTGCACCCCAGAGGGATAGAGCAGCCCAGTGTAGTGTATCACCCTAGGCAGCAGCAAAGCCAGTGGGTAAGCCGGACGACGTCGCCGCTTGCTGAGGGAAGACTGAGGAGAGCCGCGGTGGTGAAACCGATAGTGCTAACAGAGATGGAGTTTGAGATCTCCCTCTGCATCTAAAGGGACTCCCCCAGGTGCAGAATCATGACTTACTGCTGTGCTGATCACTTACAGTGAGTAATATTGCCCATTCAGGAATTGCCTTTATAATACGAGTTTCAGCATATACTGTGTGGACACAGGGACTGTGAAGGAGTCTTGTATTCAAACCCAGTGTGTCCTATTTTATTCTTGCTACAGTTTGTACCCCCTATTAGGGTTTTAGACATTTTTGTATTCCACATGTGGATTTAGCCTGAGCAGAATATTGCACCCATTTTTATTATTTGTTTTATATATTTTGTGGTGCATATAATAAAGGTATTTGTTCCTCATCACATATTTTTAGCAGGTTGCAGAACTTGCTGTTGGAGCAGCTAGTTTTATTAAGCTTATATTAATTGATTGAATGAGACGTGACAAGGTCACAGTTTTATTCACCGGATGAGTGCTGTGCTGGGGGTGTGGGGAGGTTGGGTTGTAATAATGTATGGCTTAATGTGCAAGGGGCATTTCTGTGTGGCATTATGTGCATAAGGGCATTACTAATGTGTGACATAAAATGTAAGCACCATTACAGTGTGGCATTACTAATGTGTGGCATGTGAAAGTGGCATTACTATGTGGCATTTCTGCATTATGTGTATAAAGGGCGCTGCTATTGTGTGGCATTATGTGTACAAGGTGCACTACTGTTTGTCATAATGTGTACTAAGGGTACTACTGTGTGTTGTAATGTAAATAAGGAGCAATACGGAGTGGTGTGAATAACGGACACCACTGTGTGACATAATGTGAAAAAGGGGCACTTCTGTGAGGCATAACATGTATAATGTAAAGGGGTAGTACTGTATGGCATAACTTGAATAAGAGACACTACATGTCATGTAATGTGAATAAGGGACACTACTGTGTAACGTAACGTGAATAAGGGACACTATCCTGTGATGTAAGGTGAATAAGGTAGCAATACTGTGTGGCGTAATTTGAATTGGGGGTACTGTTGTGTGGCCATGTCCCTTAGGCACACGCTGTCCCTATTTAAAATATGGGGGCGCCAATGCTTTTGCTGGCACAGGACACGAAAATGTCTAATTACAGCTCTGTTGGTCAGGATTGGGTGCTGGCTTATAAGTGTTGCTGGCTGCTGCTCTGATCTGTGCTGCTGAGTGATGGGTGCTGTGCTGGGAGAGGGGTGGTGGGTCAAAGCAGTGGTGTAAGTTTATCCCAGACGCCCAGAGGCAAGTTGTAACTTGGTGCCCTCTCCTGTCACAGCTACGGACACTGTAATGTAACAATTTGCATGCAGACAGGCTATAGATAGATGAAGGCAGCAGCTGTCGGTCTGATATGGAGCTCTCCACTAGTGTATGGTGGCTTCTCAGGTGCAGGGAAGAGGTGCCATGTATTGGGTGGCTGTGATGGTACACTCCGGGTACATAGTTACAGCCCTAAATGGGGTGAATATGTGGTGGACAATGGAGAAGGTGCCCCTTCGGAGCTGGAACCCGGCGGCAGGTGCCTCCATTGTCTCCCATAGTTCCGCCCCTGGGTCAAAGGCAGAACTAGTAGATGTGCTAGGGGGCATCAGCCAAATTCTCGCCTAGGGCATCAAATTGGTTAGGGCCGGCTCTGCCTCTTTGGCATTCTGCTGTGTCTGCCTATTTACTAGGGCTCTGAGTACAGGATTGGCATTTATCTTACAGCTTCACAGCTGTAAATGGAGGGCAAAGGGCAAAGCAACATGCTTCAGATTGGATGGTCAGTCATTGATTCTATCTATCTATCTATCTATCTATCTATCTATCTATCTATCTATCTATCTATCTATCTATCTATCTATCTATCTATGCACACACACGCATGCACATATTCACTTTTTAAACGCATTTCATACAAAGGGTCTTTGAAGCCTAGTCAGTTGACCTTCTCTCTCATTCACAACAGTCACAGAAGCAGAACTTTATTTCCCCTTGAAAATAATTTAAAATGACACATAATTGTGCAGCTTGGTTTCATGATGTGTAAAAGTTGAAGATGAACTATTAATCATCACTACACTAGTGGAATATCTACCATTAACCTGTCACTTTATGTAGCGAATAGCAGAGTTACTAACTCTACATGCAGAAATCAAGTGTCATATGTGATTATTCTCATTCCTCCAAAGACCTGACTTTTTTTTTTAAACACAAACTGGGATAGAAAGTGTTCACTGGAAAAGAAGATTAAATCATTCCCATGTTATTCCATTGTCCTTCCAGCCAGCAAAGAATCTTTGACTCATGATTACATTTGATAAGGTCTATGGATCTTATCGTTCCAGTGCAATGGTCTGTCATGCCAGGTGTGAATATGTTGACAGTTTAAAAACAGTTTATGAGTAACAAAATAGCAGGCAGCAAGCTAAGTAATCCACTAAAATGTCCATACAATTCCTGTCTGAATAGTTTAAGCAGATGCTGTACTAAAATAAAATGCAACAGTCTACTTCAGTGGTCAGAGAACTTTTTTACCTTTTACCCCAAAATATATTTAGATACGTTGACGTTACCCCCTTCATTTGAAAGGAAGGAAATCATATAGTAGTGCCCCCATATAATGCCCCTGTAGGAGTGCCCCCATATAATGCCCATGTAGTAGTGCCCCCATATAATTCCACTGTAGTAGTGCCCCATATAGTCCTCCTGTAGTAGTGCCCCCATATAATGCCCCTGTAGTAGTGTCCCCATATAATGCCCCTGTAGTGCTGTTTGTACAAAAAAAACAAAAAAAAACACTTACCTTAATACCCGGTCCTGCATCCGCCTCCATCCTGTCCGCCCGGCTGCTCCTCGGAACTATAGTGCACATGGATAGAGGCGAAAGCTGGAGTTAAGAAGAGAACTCCAGCCTCCAGCTAATGTGGCACTGCAGGGAAGGAGCCGGGAGCCCGCTGGTAATAACATCTCAGGCGTCCGGCTTAGAGCCTCCCTGTGGCACAGCCGGGCATGCATATGAATCATTCTATATTATAGAATGATTCATATGCATGCCCGGCTGTCCGTCCATTACCCCCAGGAATTTCATTTTTACCCCATGTGGGGTAATTTATCCCTGTTCCCCGACCACTGGTCTACTTGGTTTATATATGAAATCTATAGAAAATTAGATTTCAGGCACAATATATTTTCACAGGAAGAAGGAAGAAGCTTTTTGGCACTGTCAAACCCCTTTTTTTCTGAACAGTTGAAATGGGTAAGTAATGCTGACTGTCGGGATGCCTCCTGTCAGAATACCAATAGCAGCATTCCGATGGTTGGTATCCCGAAAGGGGTCGGATAAGTATACTTACCCTGCCCAGTGCAGAGCCAGCTTTGGACCTGCTGCAACACTCAAATTGCACAATTTTGCATTGATTTCTGCCACAGTTAATAGGTTTGGGGGCAAGGTGGTGGCATTTGTGAAGGAGCAGAAGTTTGCAAAGGCTGAGGGGACATATGAGACCAAAGAATGCAGTATGTGCTCTTTATTTGTTGTCCAAAGCCAGGTCAGGAAATTCTACCAGGTGTGAGCAAAAAGTACTGATCTGGGAACACTGACACCAGCACAAATCCAATGAGGATTGCATGGATTCTGTAAAGAACAAGGTACCTTTAATAATACAATTTATAACTGTTCTCCTTTAACCAGGGGCACATTTCTTTCGAGAGTGGCCCCCATTTCCTGGTTCCATTTAAACTCAAAGGGGAAACTTCTCTGGGGGTAAAGGACTTCCATTGCTTTATGCATTATAGAAATTAGACCATTAGTTGTTGAATGAAAAAAAAATCATAGGGCTCCTAAGGCAGAGCAGAAATAACCATGACTGCAGAAGAGCTTACAGAAATAACATTCTGTAAATATTTGCGCTTATTGGTGTGAGCTACCCTATTTTTTAGACCTATGAGCTCTGGAAAATTGCAAGCAGGGCTATCTCATTAAGAAATTTAAATACTTTCTGGACCCATATGGAAAAGGAAGATGGGACATCCCTAATGGGAATTGTGGATAATTCCAGAGAGGGCAAAAAGAGCCCAGGCTGCAGAGAATTTGGTGGGAGGATATCATACAATCACATTAGTCACAGGAAAATAGCCTAGTGGTGAGATTGAGCACTGTTTGTCTAGTGTTTTTGTAAGTCATAGGCATGCAGTGCTAGTATATATATACATATAAAGTATGTTTTTCTGTAGATTCCATGACAGTCCAATACTTAATTCCTGGGGTGCATTCTTTTTGATACATAGATAGAGGTGAACCATTTGACAGTATTTTTTGAGGTTAGGTACCCTAAGGCCGCCATCTCTATGTTTCCTCATTTGCACCCATTGTCATCTTCCAGCCAAGATAAATCTTGAGGTTTATTTGTGAAGGCTAGAGATAAATGCAAAAGGAACTCTGAATGGTATAATTTGATATAAATATAGGATCCAGAGAAGGACACTCATTTTAATGCTTGCCACCATGCCCAACACAAAGATTCCATCTGGCCATGTCTCATATGATGGCTTTGAGTAACAGTTGGAAACTAGAGGAAAATAAATGGTTACAACACCTAGTTAGTTGAATACTGAAATATCAGATTTAAGAGTGCAGTCATTTAAAATGTAGGTATCTTGCTTGGGATTTGGGCAATGTTTGCATAAAGCACTTTCATTTTTTTAAGTTACATGAATATTGAGAGAGAGAGAGAGCGAGACAGAGAGAGAGAGAGAAAGAGAGAAAGAGAGAGAGAGAGAGAGAGAGAGAGAGAGAGAGAGATTTACTAAAGTGTGGGTTTTTAGAGATGGAGAAGTTGCCCATAGCAACCAATCAGATAATACTTAACATTTATCTAGCACCTTATAGAAGATAGTAGCTAGAATATGATTGGTTGCTATGGGCAACATCTCTACTTCTAAACACCCGCACTTTAGTAATTATACCCCAGAGAGTGAGAGAGTTATTTGTCTATTTTTCCTGAATCAAGTTTGAAGCGGTATCAATGTTGGCTCCAATCTATTCCCCTAAAGACTCTATCACATGGACAAAATAAGGCATTTATTCTATATGGCAGGGTTTCCGAAACTCAGTCCTCAAGGGAGCCTAACAATCCAGGCTTTAAGGGTATTCATGCTTGTACACTGATGGAATAATCAAACTGACTGAGGTACTGATTAAGTCACCTGTGCTTAAGCATGAATATGCTTAAACCTGGACTTTTAGGGTGTCTTCAGAACCGACTTTGGGAATGGGAACCACTGCCATATGAGCTAAACTCTATATGGGCTAGAATTAGTCTCAGAAAGCACCAGTCCTGTATGGCTTGATTTACTTCTGTAGCTCATTTTAGGTTTAAGAGCAATGTCTCATCTAACCACCATTACGAGGGATGGGTGATAGGTCATGAGCGATCCAAGTAAAAGGTTGTGCTGTAATATCAACCAAAGAGGTTAATATAAAAAGGCTTTGCTTGATGCTAAAGGATGAGGACTTTATCCAAACCGCATCTCCCTAGACCTGGTTTATTATTTTTTAAGTTTGTACAGACATATTCTATAAAGCAAATAGGCCATATTTTTAATTCAATAAGGAAGGCATTTCCAAAATGCAGCATAGTGCTGTGATCAGTTTATTTTTGGTTGAAATAATTTCCCGTGATAAAATGCATGTCAAAGCATAAAATGAGAAGCCACGGTGCATCAGCAAATGTCAAACTCACTATCATCATTGAAGTAACTGAGGTGAAGTGCTAAGTCATGTGTGCTTTATAGTGTAATATCACGTAAGTTGAAATTCACCAGTTGTGAATCATTTTGTTGCATCCCAAAGGCTTTGAAGAGTTGCATGGAGAGAAACAGTCAAGTCACCAACCTCTCATTTTAGCTGAGCAAAGATATTGATTGGACAAGGTGACTTCTACACAGTTTCCAATGTTTGCTTAAATCCAACTTTTGATCTGGTTTAGTTTTCTCTTTGCATAAAAGTGTCTAATTCATCAAACTTGATAAAAAAAGAAATGATGAAAAAAAAAAAATGATTTTCAAGACTAAGTAAATGGACCACTATAAAATATAAATGTATGTACTAATCACAGAAGGAGACACTTTCTTTTAGTCAGAGCAATATGGTACAGTACACAGACGGAAAATAAGAGGAGAGTGGATATTCACTTAGAATGGTGCATTGTAAGTATTAGATCATATAAAAAACTAACTTTTAATTCAATCATTGCAATAGAGGTCAGCAAATATATTAAGCTAATAGAATGAATGAATCAGTAATTATGTTTAAAAACAAGGTATTCTTACAAGGCTTGCACAGCTCAATGAGATGCATCATAACAGATTTAATTAATCTAACCTGTAATATCTAGAAATGCCACCCAGGGAATTAGGTCTTTTGAAGATTATCATTTATAACTCTATGCACTTTACACTTTAACCCAATGTTTGAGGCCTTTGATTTTCTGAAAAAAAGGAATACTGCAGATATCAGACTTTACATTGTTAAAGTCTCTTCACTGTTTCATATGAAGTGCGTTGGGTAAGGGAGGCTGCTGCTGAGAATCCCAGGAGTCAGAATCAAAATGCCGGCAACCCCGACAGGGTCAGGATACTGACATTTGTCGCTAAGAACCCTAAGCCTCACGGTACCCCTACCCCCCCCAACCCTTCCCCTCCCTCCCTGCAGCCTAAACCTAACTTTCCCCCCCACAGCCTAAACATAACCTCCCCCCGCAGCCTAAATCTAGCCCCCCATACCTAACCCTCCCCCCAGTGCCTAGCCCTAACCCCAGTGGCGTCCCTCCCTGCTATTGCACCTGGTGTGGGGAGGGCTTTAGTGCGCATGGCGGAGCTGCGCGCTGTAAGAAAGGGGGCTTGGCCACATGGAAGGGGACGTGGGCAGGGCCTCGGGACCCGAACCCCGTTTCAACTTGGGAGCTTCGGTGGAGGGGGGTCCCGGAGTCATGGACTGCACCTGGGGACCACTCAGCGGGCAAAGCCTGCTCCCTCACTTTGTCAGGAGCTGAGCGCTGCACGTAATGTTACAGTGCAGCACCTGGCTCCTTTCACTGGGGGAATAAGCTTCTTATTTATAAAAATTTATAAAAAATTAGGTGACACAAGGAAGAAATGGGGGAATGTAAAAAGGACAAAAAAGGCAGGAAATGGAAGGATGGTCACTATAATTAGCTACAGAAACCATTTCAGTTCAAAGTCTTTGTTGAGACCATCAGGAATTAAAGTTTTAAGTCTATGAATCCATTCCATCTCTTTTTGTGCCAGTCGTGTTTCCTTGTCCCTGTTTCTCCAATTGTTTTTTAAATTCTCAACTCCCATAAAATTTAAGAGAAAACATGAATGCTCTACGAATGATATTGTCATTTTTATGAGAAGAAAAAAGAAAGAAAGACTTTGAACTGAAATGGTTTCTGTAGCTAATTATAGTGACCATCCTTCCATTTCCTGCCTTTTTTGTCCTTTTTACATTCCCCATTCTTCCTTGCGTCACCTAAATTTTTATAAATAAGAAGCTTGTTTATTTATCTCTGCTTTATATATTAATCCTTACTTCCTCTTTTTATATAAATTTTTTATATTAATCTTTATTTCTTCTTTTTATTTTTTATGGGCAAATCTACCACAAAATGACTGAATACATACTTCCATATTACATGAAAAATGTCCATAACAATAAAATCCTCCAAGAAAATGGCCGACAAAGCATTTCCTGTAACTAGAGGACCTAAATGTTGAAACTGGAAGTGGACGACCGCGTACTTCTGGTTTTCGCGGACAAGAAAACTAAGCTTGTCTATCAGATCTTCTGGGCCTCCAGCATCATAAAAACAAGTGGGAGCATACAAACACCAGTAGAAGAGAAGGACGGAACCTTTCAAATTGTTTTTTCATCAAAATCGTCAAACCGGAAGTGACGGGAGAACCACTTCTGGTGACGTAATCAAGATACACTTTAAAAGGAGAATCTGACTTTCACCTGCACACTGCCTTGATAAAGAGCTACCTAGCTCGAAACGTTTTGGCGCCAGTGTGCAGGACATCATCATTTTTCAGCCTGTAAGTGTCTGGATCAGGGTGCTGTCTGGAACCCCTGTCTCCTTACCCAAAGATACACTCACCTACCATCTATGGTATGCTATATACATCCTAACCATCAGGACATTTATATCTATACTTTCTATCTATACTTTTTCATTGAACTGGAATCCCATGATTCAGTGTTTTTATTTATAGATATACCAGTATTGCTGCTACAATAGATTCACCCAAGTCATCCACTGTTTATTGAATCACTATGCACTTCAATTTTTGCTGCCCTACTTCTATGCACTTTAAATCTGTGTTTTAGATTGTATTGAATTTGTATATTTTATTTTGCCTTCCCAAAGTTTGTTGGAAATTTTGTTGAATATTCGGGACCGGGAGCATTTCAGATTTTGGATAATTTTGGTTAATAGAATACCTTGCAGGGGGGTCCAGGAGATGTCACAGGAGGCCTGGCGTGTGCAGCGGAGGGGTCCGGCAGGTGTCACAGGAGGCCTGGTGTGTGCTACTGGGGTGTCCGGTGGATGTCGTGAGTGATCCGGCGGGTGTCAGGTGAAGTCCGGCAGGTGTCATGTGCGGTGGGGGTAGGTCCTGCAATAGGGTACATCAGGTGCTGCAAGGGAGTCCAGCGCGTGTCACGAAGTGCCTGGCTTGCGCTGCAGTGGGGGGAGCGCGGCATATAGACCATGCCCACGCCGCTAATGATTGGTCATGACGTCACAGCTGCCCAAAAAAACTACGGTTTTTGGAATATATCGGTTAATAGAATTACGGATATGGGAGACTCAACCTGTGTATATATGTATATATATATATATATATATATAATTAAACACAGTAACTATAAAAATAGCAATTTTTCAGGTATACAGTAGTGATGGCGATTGACAGCTGTACTATCAATGAAGCAACCATAACTAAAAGTCATTGATTGTTTGAGACCACAGCTACCGATGTTTCCTTAACATCAGTTGGGGCTGCCTTTGTTGGTGCAGCATCTGTGCCCCTCAGCGATGGCAATACCATCTGTTATCCATCATAGGGCCTGATTCAGAGATGGGCATTCATCCTTCAATCCTGCAATGGTTATGGGTCTGCACCCGCTCTCGCTCATGTACCCCCCAAGTCACAACATGATCCACATGCTGCTGTTTGGGGTGCAGAGCAGGGGCATGCCTGGTCAGCGTTCTTGGAGACGGGAGTATGTCAACCCTGTTTTCCGGGAGGGATGAGGCCAGAGTCTCTTGCATGACCAGGCACCGGGAAGCTTCAGCTCCCATAGCCTGACTGAAGAAGCAACCATTACAACCAGTGGCGGCTCAGGAGGTGGGGCTGCAGAGCAGTCCAAAGGTCAAATAGGGGAGTCATAACAACTGTCACCCCAACTGCTTCCAAACATCACTGGCAGTTGGTGTGGCACCCCTATTTGAAATTTGGACTGTACTGCAGCCCCACCTCTGGAGCTGCCACTGATTGTGACCATTGGTCGCAATGGTGATCTCAGCCTGCAACGTCAGTCGCAGTGCTGGAATCGTAAATGCAGCAAGGAGGTGTCTGAGACCTCCTTTGGCATTTGCATCTGAGATGGACAGATTTGCACAGCTGCTTGTGTGTGGCTCTGCAAATCCGTCCATTTCTGAATCAGGGTCATAGACCGATGGTCAGTGGCCATCCCTAGTATACTGTATAGCATACCATCCCTATCGAGTCTTGATAGATACGGGACTTCCATAATTAAAATAAAAAAACATTGTTATAAAAAATATATATAACATTTAAATGCACACATATATATTCATACAAATATATGTACATATATATATATATTTATATATATATATATATATATATATATATATATTATACAGGCACAGTCGTGCCCTTATATTAAGACTAAATTGAAAAAACCCAGAATTCTCCCATAGAGAACTCCCGAAGAGGGGGGGCAGAGGGGGGGGCATGGTGTTTAAGGGACTACACCTCAAAAGCTATTGGAGGTACCGAGCTGGAATTGGTATGGGTGAGTAGAACTGTCGCTTGGTGCTGCATGCCAAATTTCAGGGCAAAAACATAAATGAGGATTTGGGAGTAATCTAAAGTTCCAACTGTTAGTTTTTTCTGACACTCCCAATTTGGACCACTTTTCTGCTGTTCTCTATGGGGGATTTTTGGGAAAGCATAAGTCAGGGTACAGGGTGAACTTAGACTTGGGGTTTGTTTTATTTGGTAGCTATTGTTCCAGGGTAAGTGGTTTTGGGGATCAGGTAAATTAAAAAGTTACAGTTTTTAAAATATTACCTCAAGAATGTGCCATTATACAGAAAGGAAGCTTCAACTTGTTGCGCAGCCTGAGTTGGTGCCTTCAGTAGGTGTACTCACCGTGGCTTCACTTGGGTGAACCAAGATGGCGGGCCAGTGCAGGCATAGTGGCGGTAGGTCTCGGGGGAAGAAAGCAGGCGTTAGCTGCGGCCGGGTCCTGGTGGAGGGGGGGTAGCGGGTGTTAGCTGCAGCCGGGACCCAGGGAAGGTAGCAGGCTGTAGAGCGGAGGTGCGAGCAGCGGTGGTGTGGGCTGCAGGACCCGGGAGAGGTAGCAGCAGACAGATGCAGGCTCAGATCAAGAAGATCCATGATACCTGCATCTGTTTATAAATAAACAAACACAGAAGCAAGGACTGGATCAGTGCTTCTGTATTTAAAAAAAATGAAAACCTGTGTGAAAAGAAAAAAAACAGTGTGCCCCCCCCCCCCCCCGAAAAACAAAAAAATCAACCTTAATGATCTGAATTTCATTGCTTTTTTAAGTTTGGGTGGCACAAATTGAGTAGGTTTTGTGAAATTTCAAATTATGTCTAAGAAGCCTTAATGGGACTTATGAAGCCATAAGGTTTTTGTCTATGGAATATATATATACTGTATATATATATATATATATATATATATATATATATATATTAGGGGTGTGCAATGGCCACTTTTCGTGTTTTGGTTTTGGATCTGGATCTTTCTTCGTGTTTTGGATTTGGATTGGTTTTGCCAAAACCACCCTTCCGTGTTTTGGGTTCTGGATTTTGTGTTTTGGATCTGTGTTTTTTTTTTAAAAACCAGATAAACTGCTAAAATCACAGAATTTGTGGGTTTTTCTGCTCCTATGCTATTACTAACCTCAATAACCTTCATTTCCACTCATTTCCAGTCTACTCTGAACACCTCACACCTCACAATAGTGTTTTTATGTCCAAAAGGTTGCACCGAGGTAGCTGGATGACTATGCTAAGCGACACGAGTGGGCGGCACAAACAAATGGTCCATCTAGGAGTGACACTGCAGTGGCAGACAGGATGGCAGTTTGAAAAACTAGGCTCCAAACAGTACATAATGCTAAGAAAAAAAAGAGGTGCAAGATGGAATTGTCCTTGGGCCCTCCTACCCACCCTTATGTTGTATAAACAGGACATGCACACTTTAACAAACCAATCATTTCAGCGCCAGGGTCTGCCACACAACTGTTGCTGAAAAGATTGGTTCATTTGGGCCCCCACAAAACAAGCTGGCAATTAATCTGTCCCTGCACAAACTGGCTCTACGGAGGCAAGATGTCGTCCTCATCCTCCTCATCCACCGATTCCTCACCCTCTTCAGTGTTGTGTACATCCTCATCCTCACAGAGTAGTAACTCGTCCCCGCTGGAATCCACCACCACAGGTCTCTGTACGTTCTGGAGGCTGATCTCCCTGGAAGAGTTGATAATTCATTTTTATGAACATCATCTTCTCCACATTTTGTGGAAGCAACCTCCTACGCCTTTCGCTGACAAGGTTCCCGGCAGCACTAAACACTCTTTCGGAGTACACACTGGAGGTGGGGCAACTCAGAAAAATAGAGCCAGTTTGTACAGGGGCCTCCAAATTGCCTCTTTTTCCTGCCAGTACAGGTACGGACTGTCTGACATGCCTACTTGGATGCTGTCACCGATGTAATCCTTTAACAGACAGACGCACGCTTGTTTGCTGCTGCTTTGAGGATGCAGGTGCGGCTACAGCCCACACAATTCACAAAAACAGAAAAAAAAAGAAGAATTTTTTTATTTTTTGTGGAGCGCACTTTGAGGGTTACACCACCCTTTAACAGACAGATGCACACTTGTCGCTGCTGCTTTGAGGATGCAGGTGCGGCTACTGCGCATACATTTCACACACAAACACAGAAAAAAAGAAGATTATCTTATTTTGGTTGGAGCGCACTTTGGGGGTTACACCACCCTTTAACAGACAGATGCACGCTTGTCGCTGCTGCTTTGAGGATGCAGCTGCGGCTACTGTGCATACATTTCACACACAAACACAGAAAAAAAGAGGATTATTTTATTTTGGTTGGAGCGCACTTTGGGGGTTACACCACCCTTTAACAGACAGATGCACGCTTGTCACTGCTGCTTTGAGGATGCAGGTGCGGCTACATCCCACACATTTCACAAAGATAGAAAAAAAAGAAGAATTTTTAATTTTTTGTGGAGCGCACTTTGGGGGTTACACCACCCTTTAACAGACAGATGCACACTTTTCGCTGCTGCTTTGAGGATGCAGGTGAGGCTACAGCCCACACAATTCACAAAGACAGAAAAAAAAAAACAATTTTATTGCTTGTGGAGCACACTTTGAGGGTTACACCACTCTTTAACAGACAGACGCACGTTTGTCGCTGCTGCTTTGAGGATGCAGGTGCGGCTTCAGCCCACACAATTCACAAAGACAGAAAAAAATAGAAGAATTTTTTTATTTTTTGTGGAGCGCACTTTGAGGGTTACACCACCCTTTAACAGACAGACGCACGTTTGTCGCTGCTGCTTTGAGAATGCAGGTGCGGCTACAGCCCACACAATTCACAAAGACAGAAAAAAAAGTATAATTTTTTTATTGTTTGTGGAGCGCATTTTGAGGGTTAAACCACCCTTTAACAGACAGATGCATGCTTGTCGCTGCTGCTTTGAGGATGCAGGTGCGGCTACAGCCCACACAATTCACAAAGACAGAAAAACAAAGAAGAATTTTTTATTGTTTGTGGAGCGCACTTTGAGGGTTACAGCACCCTTTAACAGACAGATGCACACTTTTCGCTGCTACTTTGAGGATGCAGGTGCGGCTACAGCCCACACAATTCACAAAGACAGAAAAAAAAATTTTTTTATTGCTTGTGGAGCGCACTTTGAGGGTTACACCACCCTTTAACAGACAGACACACGCTTGTCGCTGCTGCTTTGAGGATGCAGGTGCTGCTACAGCCCACACAATTCACAAAGACAGAAAAAAAAGTATAATTTTTTTATTGTTTGTGGAGCGCATTTTGAGTGTTAAACCACCCTTTAACAGACAGATGCATGCTTGTCGCTGCTGCTTTGAGGATGCAGGTGCGGCTACAGCCCACACAATTCACAAAGACAGAAAAAAAAGAAGAATTTTTTATTGTATGTGAAGTGCACTTTGAGGGTTACAGCACCCTTTAACAGACAGATGCACACTTTTCGCTGCTTCTTTGAGGATGCAGGTGCGGCTACAGCCCACACAATTCACAAAGACAGAAAAAAAAAAAATTTTTATTGCTTGTGGAGCGCACTTTGAGGGTTACACCACACTTTAACAGACAGATGCACACTTGTCGCTGCTGCTTTGAGGATGCAGGTGCGGCTACTGCGCATACATTTCACACACAAACACAGAAAAAAAGATTATCTTATTTTGGTTGGAGCGCACTTTGGGGGTAACACCACCCTTTAACAGACAGATGCATGCTTGTCGCTGCTGCTTTGAGGATGCAGCTGCGGCTACTGTGCATACATTTCACAAACAAACACAGAAAAAAAGAGGATTATTTTATTTTGGTTGGAGCGCACTTTGGGGGTTACACCACCCTTTAACAGACAGATGCACGCTTGTCACTGCTGCTTTGAGGATGCAGGTGTGGCTACAGCCCACACATTTCACAAAGATAGAAAAAAAGAAGAATTTTTTATTTTTTGTGGAGCGCACTTTGGGGGTTACACCACCCTTTAACAGACAGATGCACACTTTTCACTGCTGCTTTGAGGATGCAGGTGCGGCTACAGCCCACACAATTCACAAAGACAGAAAAAAAAAAAATTTTTTATTGCTTGTGGAGCGCACTTTGAGGGTTACACCACTCTTTAACAGACAGACGCACGTTTGTCGCTGCTGCTTTGAGAATGCAGGTGCGGCTACAGCCCACACAATTCACAAAGACAGAAAAAAAAATGTTTTTTTATTGCTTGTGGAGCGCACTTTGAGGGTTACACCACCCTTTAACAGACAGACGCACGCTTGTCACTGCTGCTTTGAGGATGCAGGTGTGGCTACAGCCCACACATTTCACAAAGATAGAAAAAAAAGAAGAATTTTTTATTTTTTGTGGAGCGCACTTTGGGGGTTACACCACCCTTTAACAGACAGATGCACACTTTTCACTGCTGCTTTGAGGATGCAGGTGCGGCTACAGCCCACACAATTCACAAAGACAGAAAAAAAAAAATTTTTTATTGCTTGTGGAGCGCACTTTGAGGGTTACACCACTCTTTAACAGACAGACGCACATTTGTCGCTGCTGCTTTGAGAATGCAGGTGCGGCTACAGCCCACACAATTCACAAAGACAGAAAAAAAAATGTTTTTTTATTGCTTGTGGAGCGCATTTTGAGTGTTAAACCACCCTTTAACAGACAGATGCATGCTTGTCGCTGCTGCTTTGAGGATGCAGGTGCGGCTACAGCCCACACAATTCACAAAGACAGAAAAAAAAAGAAGAATTTTTTATTGTATGTGGAGCGCACTTTGAGGGTTACAGCACCCTTTAACAGACAGATGCACACTTTTCGCTGCTACTTTGAGGATGCAGGTGCGGCTACAGCCCACACAATTCACAAAGACAGAAAAAAAAAAAAAATTTTATTGCTTGTGGAGCGCACTTTGAGGGTTACACCACTCTTTAACAGACAGACGCACGTTTGTCGCTGCTGCTTTGAGGATGCAGGTGCGGCTACAGCCCACAAAATTCGCAAAGACAGAAAAAAAACGAAGAATTTTTTTATTTTTTGTGGAGCGCACTTTGAGGGTTACACCACACTTTAACAGACAGATGCACACTTGTCGCTGCTGCTTTGAGGATGCAGGTGCGGCTACTGCGCATACATTTCACACACAAACACAGAAAAAAAGATTATCTTATTTTGGTTGGAGCGCACTTTGGGGGTAACACCACCCTTTAACAGACAGATGCATGCTTGTCGCTGCTGCTTTGAGGATGCAGCTGCGGCTACTGTGCATACATTTCACAAACAAACACAGAAAAAAAGAGGATTATTTTATTTTGGTTGGAGCGCACTTTGGGGGTTACACCACCCTTTAACAGACAGATGCACGCTTGTCACTGCTGCTTTGAGGATGCAGGTGTGGCTACAGCCCACACATTTCACAAAGATAGAAAAAAAGAAGAATTTTTTATTTTTTGTGGAGCGCACTTTGGGGGTTACACCACCCTTTAACAGACAGATGCACACTTTTCACTGCTGCTTTGAGGATGCAGGTGCGGCTACAGCCCACACAATTCACAAAGACAGAAAAAAAAAAAAATTTTATTGCTTGTGGAGCGCACTTTGAGGGTTACACCACTCTTTAACAGACAGACGCACGTTTGTCGCTGCTGCTTTGAGAATGCAGGTGCGGCTACAGCCCACACAATTCACAAAGACAGAAAAAAAAATGTTTTTTTATTGCTTGTGGAGCGCACTTTGAGGGTTACACCACCCTTTAACAGACAGACGCACGCTTGTCACTGCTGCTTTGAGGATGCAGGTGTGGCTACAGTCCACACATTTCACAAAGATAGAAAAAAAAGACGAATTTTTTATTTTTTGTGGAGCGCACTTTGGGGGTTACACCACCCTTTAACAGACAGATGCACACTTTTCGCTGTTGCTTTGAGGATGCAGGTGCGGCTACAGCCCACACAATTCAGAAAGACAGAAAAAAAAAAAAAATTTTATTGCTTGTGGAGCGCACTTTGAGGGTTACACCACTCTTTAACAGACAGACGCACGTTTGTTGCTGCTGCTTTGAGAATGCAGGTGCGGCTACAGCCCACACAATTCACAAAGACAGGAAAAAAAAAATTTTTTATTGCTTGTGGAGCGCACTTTGAGGGTTACACCACCCTTTAACAGACAGACGCACGCTTGTCGCTGCTGCTTTGAGGATGCAGGTGCGGCAACAGCCCACACAATTCACAAAGACAGAAAAAAAAGTATAATTTTTTTATTGTTTGTGTAGCACATTTTGAGGGTTAAACCACCCTTTAACAGACAGATGCATGCTTGTCGCTGCTGCTTTGAGGATGCAGGTGCGGCTACAGATCACTCAATTCACAAAGACAGAAAAAAAAAGAAGAATTTTTTATTGTTTGTGGAGCGCACTTTGAGGGTTACACCACCCTTTAACAGACAGATGCACACTTTTCGCTGCTGCTTTGAGGATGCAGGTGCAGCTACAGCCCACACAATTCACAAAGACAGGGAAAAATTTTTTTTTATTGCTTGTGGAGCGCACTTTGAGGGTTACACCACCCTTTAACAGACAGACACACGCTTGTCGCTGCTGCTTTGAGGATGCAGGTGCGGCTACAGCCCACACAATTCACAAAGACAGAAAAAAAAGAAGAATTTTATTATTGTTTGTGGAGCACACTTTGAGGGTTACACCACCCTTTAACAGACAGACGCACGCTTGTCGCTGCTGCTTTTTAGGATGCAGGTGGGACTACTGCGCATAGATTTCACAAAGACAAAAAAAAAAGAAGAATTTTTTTATTGTTTGTGGAGCACACTTTGAGGGTTACACCACCCTTTAACAGACAGACGCACACTTGTCGCTGCTGCTTTGAGGATGCAGGTGCGGCTACAGCCCACACAATTCACAAAGACAGAAAAAAAAAGAAGAATTCTTTTATTGTTTGTGGAGCACACTTTGATGGTTACACCACCATTTAACAGACAGACACACGCTTGTTGCTGCTGCTTTGAGGATGCAGGTGCGGCTACAGCCCACACATTTCGCAAAGACAGAAAAAAAAGAAGAATTTTTTTATTGTTTGTGGAGCCCACTTTGAGGGTTACACCACCCTTTAACAGACAGACACACGCTTGTCGCTACTGCTTTAAGGACAGTATCATATGCAGTGACAGTAGACTTGTCAGAAATTGCTGGCACGTCCTTCAGTCCAGACCAGATGTCCAAACCGTCCCTTGACTTATGACACAGGCGCATGCTTGGGTCTGCTACTGTGTTGATGCACATGTGGCTACATCGCACACAAGTCACAAACACAGAAAAAAAATGTTTTTTATTTTTTGGAGCACTTTGGGGGTTACACCACCCTTTAACAGACTTATGGGACACAGGCGCTGCTCCTTTGTTGATCCACGTGCGGCTACAGTGCACACAATTCACAAAGACAGAAAAAATGAAGAATTTTTTTATTGTTTGTGGAGCGCACTTTGAGGGTTACACCACCCTTTGACAGACAGACGCACGCTTGTTGCTGCTGCTTTGAGGATGCAGGTGCGGCTACAGCCCACACAATTCACAAAGACAGAAAAAAAAGAAGAATTTTTTTATTGTTTGTGGAGCGCACTTTGAGGGTTACACCACCCTTTAACAGACAGACACACGCTTGTCGCTACTGCTTTAAGGACAGTATCATATGCAGTGACAGTAGACTTGTCAGAAATTGCTGGCACGTCCTTTAGTCCAGACCAGATGTCCAAACCGTCCCTTGACTTATGACACAGGCGCATGCTTGGCGCTGCTACTGTGTTGATGCACATGTGGCTACATCGCACACAAGTCACAAACACAGAAAAAAAAATGTTTTTTATTTTTTGGAGCACTTTGGGTGTTACACCACCCTTTAACAGACTTAGGGGACACAGGCGCTGCTCCTTTGTTGATCCACGTGCGGCTACAGTGCACACAATTCACAGAGACAGAAAAAAAGAAGAATTTTTTTATTGTTTGTGGAGCGCACTTTGAGGGTTACACCACCCTTTGACAGACAGATGCACGCTTGTTGCTGCTGCTTTGAGGATGCAGGTGCGGCTACAGCCCACACAATTCACAAAGACAGAAAAAAAAAATTATTGATTGTGGAGCGCACTTTGAGGGTTACACCACCCTTTAAAAGACAGAAACACGCTTGTCGCTGCTGCTTTGGGAATGCAGGCACGGCTACAGCCCACACAATTCACAAAGACAGAAAAAAAAAATTTTTTTATTGCTTGTGGAGCGCACTTTGAAAGTTACACCACCCTTTAACAGACAGACGCATGCTTGTCGCTGCTGATTTGAGGATGCAGGTGCGGCTTCAGCCCACACTATTCACAAAGACAGAAAAAAAAAGAATAATATTTTTATTGTTTGTGTAGCACACTTTGAGGGTGTCACCACCCTTTAACAGACAGACGCACGCTTGTCGCTGCTGCCTTAAGGATGCAGGTGCGGCTACAGCCCACACATTTCACAAAGACAGAAAAAAAAGAACAATATTTTTATTGTTTGTGTAGCACACTTTGAGGGTGCCACCACCCTTTAACAGACAGACGCACGCTTGTCGCTGCTGCTTTAAGGATGCAGGTGCGGCTACAGCCCACACATTTCACAAAGACCGAAAAAAAAGAAGAATTTTTTTATTGCTTGTGGAGCGCACTTTGAAAGTTACACCACCCTTTAACAGACAGACG
This sequence comes from Taudactylus pleione, assembly GCA_031769625.1. Classification (NCBI taxonomy): domain Eukaryota; kingdom Metazoa; phylum Chordata; class Amphibia; order Anura; family Myobatrachidae; genus Taudactylus; species Taudactylus pleione. The sequence goes on from JAUIMM010000063.1 coordinate 8,230,593, forward strand.
CATGCTTGTCGCTGCTGATTTGAGGATGCAGGTGCGGCTTCAGCCCACACTATTCACAAAGACAGAAAAAAAAAGAATAATATTTTTATTGTTTGTGTAGCACACTTTGAGGGTGTCACCACCCTTTAACAGACAGACGCACGCTTGTCGCTGCTGCCTTAAGGATGCAGGTGCGGCTACAGCCCACACATTTCACAAAGACAGAAAAAAAAGAACAATATTTTTATTGTTTGTGTAGCACACTTTGAGGGTGCCACCACCCTTTAACAGACAGACGCACGCTTGTCGCTGCTGCTTTAAGGATGCAGGTGCGGCTACAGCCCACACATTTCACAAAGACCGAAAAAAAAGAAGAATTTTTTTATTGTTTGTGGAGCACACTTTGAGGGTTACACCACCCTTTAACAGACAGACACACGCTTGTCGCTGCTGCTTTGAGGATGCAGGTGGAATCTAGACGGGATTTGGAACCGGGGACACACTACCTCCATCAGTTGTCTAAATCCCACTGCACTAATGGCGGATACCGGACGCACGTCTAACACCAACATAGCAGTCAAAGCCTCAGTTATATGTTTTGCTTCAGGATGACTGCTGTCGTACTTCATCCTCCTCGCTAGGGACTGTTGGAGGGTCAATTGTTTAGTAAAAGTAGTGGTGTTCCTACTTCCTCTCTGGGATGATGAACAACTCCCAGCAGCAGCAACAGCACTAGGAGGAAGTGGTTCTTGATCTTTCCCTATTTTATTTTAATCTGAGAAAGTTTGGTCCTCCATTTATGTTATATTGATATATACGTGCGGCTAAGGCGCACACAAACACAGAAAATAATTTTTTATTTTTGTTGGAGACTAGTGCACTTTTTGGGTTACACCACCCTTTAAGAAATGAGCCAGCCGGCCCTTTACTTATGGGACACAGGCGCACGCTTGGCACTGCTCCTTTGTTGATGCACGTGCAGCCACAGTGCACACAATTCACAAACACAGAAAATATATATTTTTTATTTTGTTTGGAGTGCCCTTTGGGGGTTACAGCACCATTTAACGGACAAGCCAGCCGGCCCTTTATATATGGGACACAGGCGCATGCTTGGCACCACTTTGTTGATGCATGTGCGGCTACAGCGCACACAATTTACAAACACAGAAAATATTTTTTTATTTTGTTTGGAGTGTACTTTGGGGGTTACAGCACCCTTTAACGGACAAGCCAGCCGGCCCTTTACTTATGGGACACAGGCGCATGCTTGGCGCTGCTCCTTTGTTGATGCACATGCAGCCACAGTGCACACAATTCACAAACACAGAATTTTTTTTTTATTTTGTTTGGAGTGCCCTTTGGGGGTTACAGCACCCTTTAGCGTCAATCGAGCTGGCCCTTTATTTATGGGACACAGGCGCACGCTAGGCACTACTTTGTTGATGCACGTGCGGCTACTGCGCACACAATTCACAAACACAAAAAAATATTTTTTTTTATTTTGTTTGGAGTGCCCTTTTGGGATTACATCACCCTTTTACGGACAAGCCAGCCGGCCCTTTATTTATGGGACACAGGCGCACGCTTGGCACCACTTTGTTGATGCATGTGCGGCTACTGCGCACACAATTTACAAACACAGAAAAAATATTTTTTTTTTGTTTGGAGTGTACTTTGGGGGTTACAGCACCCTTTAACGGTCAATCCAACTGGCCTTTTACTTATGGGACACAGGCGCACCCTTGGCGCTGCTCCTTTGATGATGCACGTGCAGCCACAGTGCACACAATTCACAAAAACAGAAAAAAAATATATATTTTGTTTGGAGTGCCCTTTGGGGGTTACAGCACCCTTTAGCGGTCAATCCAGCCGGCCCTTTATTTATGGGACACAGGCGCACACTTGGCACTACTTTGTTGATGCACGTGCGGCTACTGCGCACACAATTCACAAACACAAAAAAATATTATTTTTTATTTTGTTTGGAGTGCCCTTTGGGGGTTACAGCACCCTTTAGCGGTCAATGCAGCCGGCCCTTTATTTATGGGACACAGGCGCACGCTTGGCACTACTTTATTGATGCACGTGCTGCTACTGCGCACACAATTCACAAACACAAAAAAATATATTTTTTTATTTTGTTTGGAGTGCCCTTTGGGGGTTACAGCACCCTTTAGCCGTCAATCCAGCCAGCCCTTTATTTATGGGACACAGGCGCATGTCTGGCACTACTTTGTTGATGCACGTGCGGCTACTGCGCTCACAATTCACAAACACACAAAAAAAAATTTTTAAATTTTGTTTGGAGTGCCCTTTGGGGGTTACAGCACCCTTTAACAGACAAGCCAGCCGGCCTTTTACTTATGGGACACAGTCGCACGCTTGGCGCTGCTCCTTTGTTGATGCACGTGCAGCCACAGTGCACACAAATCACAAACACAGAAAACATTTTTTTTAGCACTTGGGGTAGCACCCCTGATGGACAGAGCACCCCCTGGACAACACTACAGCACCCCTTTAGGACTGGGACACTGCACAGGACTTTGGAGTGGACACAGCCCCTATGGACAACTGACTGCGCAACATAGTCCAGCCAGCCCCTATGGACTTTGAAGTAGTGGACACAGCCCCTATGGGCAACAGCAGCACAGCGCAGCACACCACAGCACAACACTACACTGCACTACACTACACTGCACAGCCCAGCCAGCCCTAACTCCCACCCTCCCTCTTCACTGTCCACAGCCGAGTGAGAAAATGGCGCCGACGCGGGTACCTTATATAGGATCCAAAACCCGCGAGACCTAGAAGGCAGGATGATGACGTTTTGCCTCGATTTCAGATCCGAGTCAGGCGGGAAAAGTCGAGCCTTACTCGGATCGGGGGGGCTTGGGGGGGTTCGGATTTCAGAAGTCCAAACCCGCTCACCCCTAATATATATATATATATATCGGGAACGGCTGGCACTCCTGTTGCTCATGGAAAACATCAGCTTTGGGTGCAAGTCCAAGACACAGTCACAAAGATATAAAGCAATTAGAACAGCATAACAAGAGTCTTGTTCAAGCAAGTAAATAACGAGGCAGACACACTAGTGTCAAATTCAACGTTTCATGATAAACATAATATCGTCAGCAACACCATACAAATAACTAAATCATACCTTTATACTGGAGAATCACTCCTTGCACTGATCCAGCCGCCGCTGTCAGAGGCGCGATGACGTCACCACGCCTCTGACAGCGGAGGCTGGATCGTTATTTACTTGCTTGAACAAGACTCTTTGAGTGCCGTTCTGATTGCTTTGTGTATATATATATATATATATATATATATATACAGTATATATAAACCATTCGCTTTTGTGTAGTAAATGTCCCCCCCACTCCTTCCCTTAAACATATGTAGCTCATTACACCCACCCCTTTTAAAATATATTTAAATGATTTAGACTCACCCTTACCCCCACTACTATATACTATATTTAATGCTAATTATTCTCACCCCCAGCCCTAATATACAGTATTTAATGATTATCCTCCGTAACCCCCAGCCCTTGTATATTTAATGATTATCCTCCCTAACCTCCAGTACTTATATATTTAATGATTATCCTCCCTAACCTCCAGTCCTTATATATTTAATGATTATCCTCCCTAACCTCCAGTCCTTATATATTTAATGATTATCCTCCCTAACCCCCAGCCCTTATGTATTTAATGATTATCCTCCCTAACCCCCAGCTCTTATATATTTAATGATTATCCTCCCTAACCCCCAGCCCTTGTATATTTAATGATTATCCTCCCTAACCTCCAGTCCTTATATATTTAATGATTATCCTCCCTAACCTCCAGTCCTTATATATTTAATGATTATCCTCCCTAACCCCCAGCCCTTATATATTTAATGATTATGCTCCCTAACCCCCAGCCCTTATATATTTAATGATTATCCTCTCTAACCCCCAGTCCTTATATATTTAATGATTATCCTCCCTAACCCCCAGTCCTTATATATTTAATAATTATCCTCCCTAACCTCCAGCCCTTATATATTTAATGATTATCCTCCCTAACCCCCAGTCCTTATATATTTAATGATTATCCTCCCTAACCCCCAGCCCTTATATATTTAAAGATTATCCTCCCTAACCCCCAGTCCTTATATATTTAATGATTATCCTCCCTAACCACCAGTCCTTATATATTTAATAATTATCCTCCCTAACCCCCAGTCCTTATATATTTAATAATTATCCTCCCTAACCCCCAGTCCTTATATATTTAATGATTATCCTCCCTAACCCCCAGCCCTTATATATTTAATGATTATCCTCCCTAACCCCCAGCCCTTATATATTTAAAGATTATCCTCCGTAACCCCCTGCCCTTATAAAATATATTAATGATTATCCTCCCTAACCCCCAGTCCTTATAAAATATATTAATGATTAACTCCCCACTTAGCTTTAAAGTTTTACCTATTGACCTCTACTGTGGTTTTCTGTGATCAGATAAGTCCTCCCAAAGTACACTCCCAGCATGTGAGGCAGCTCTACTGCAGTCTAGCTCCTCTTCATATCTTCTTTGGGGATGAGACATCATGACGTGATGTCAGTAGCGCAGCGCCGCCACTGCCGACACATCATTACCACACAGGAGGGAGGGGAGTAAGTAGAGACAGACAGGCTGGTGCTGGGAGCTACTTGCAGCGGAGGCTGAAAATAAGCAGAATCTGCTCCCAATTGCAGCGCCATAGACAGGTTACAGGTTGGAGGTGCTTCACCTGGGGGGGCCCTGAGAGAGGGGGGCCTGGGGGTACTAGCCCCCTGCGCTCCCCCACCCCCTTAATCTGGATCTGATTGGAAATACAATTGGTGATTCTTTGTAATATACAGAAGAAAAGATCTGGATGAAATAATATTGGTGCTGTACAGTTCCCACTGCAAAATGTTTATGTTGACAATCCACTTTCCAGTACATGGCTCTAACATATAACCCAGATTGTAATTGTAATACATAATTACATTGGTAAGGTTCTATGTGTATTACTGTTGTTAATAAAATACAACATTAACCTTTTCAGATATTATTAATAATGTGTTCCTAAAATAGCATTACTAAGCCAAACCAGTAATAAGTATTATAATAGTAACTACTAATTAAATGCAGATTTGGAAAATAAGGATTGTAACTGTGGGACCTGACCAGCAGGGTGAGAGCCCTTGGCAGAGGCAATATATAAGGTATAACAGGGCCACCAATATAAAAGGTGTCCCTGTTACTGATATCATATCCCCAATAGCAATATTGAAGTAGGGATGTGCAGGCTCGGATAGGTTCGAGTTTGCACGTGGAGTTCGGATTTTTCCCTCCAAAAAAACGGAACTCAGAAAGAGGCAAAACGTCATCTTGCATGGACGAACATCATCATTCCTGGACAATTGCATTGCCATATTATTTATTTTGCTTCATAAGCTCAGTATAATAGTCCCTGCCAGGTCCTACGTATAAATATTACAGTCCCAGCCAGGTCCTAGTTGTAAATATTACAGTCCCAGCCAGGTCCTAGTTGTCATTATTACAGCCAGGACACATTATAATGGAGCTTCAGCTCATGCTGATGTTATAGACTGTAACAGTGTCTTTTGATAGGAAGCGGTTGGAGGAGTAAGACTCATAATATCTTTCTCTGAAAAGATTATTTTTTAATAATTTTTAATTACTACATACGGACAAGAAGAGCCGGTAAAAGAGGCGGAAGGTAAATTGACTCCTCAGTTATTTCAACTATTTTTACTAAGCAGAAATAAAGTCATTTTATTTGGCCAAATAGTGACACATTTATACTTCAGCAGATAATACACAGCTTACTGTACATTACACCAAACCTCACACAACACTACAGCAGTCATACAGTGAGTGGTAATTATAATTCTAAATATATCTTGTAAGAATAGAATTGGGAAGAAGTGTTTGTCTATCAGCTACCTACTCACCTGAGGCTACAAGTTAGTTATATGGAGATAATAAATACAGTTTGAACCTGATTAGTATGTTCTGTGAGGCAGAGCTGTCAGGGTTACATTACATAAGGTAATTACATACAGCATATAGTGTATGTCAGGTGCAGAGACTGCCACTCTCTTTATTGGAACCCCATTACCTTTACTATGCATTGCTTTATCTTTTGTGTTTTTCACTGTGACCCTTATAACAGCACGGTAGATGGGATTAATTTTTATTACCCTTGAATATGATACAGATCTCAGTGTATTGGATAAAACTGTAACTATATACCGGTTCTGCATTTAATGGCAAAACTGATAATTAACATTGCCCTGGTGATATAGAGACATTTAATGGAGAAATTCCAGCAGGTAGAGATGTGCCAGTACCTGACCCTGCCTAATATGCATCGCTGGTACAATACACCATATATTTCTTGGTACCTGAATATGCAGAAATTGAAGATCCATATTGAGATCCATGTGCAAAAAACATAATAATTAAATTTCAGGGTGAGATATTATAAGATCTTCCAGTGGTAATTTTTGGAGGGTATTCCCAGGATAGAGGGCGCTCAGGGCCTGATTCAGACCCGTTCGCTAGGCTGCGTTCACACGCAGCTGTCAGCAGTCAAAGTATGCAAATCCCGCGATCGCTAGCAAGACATTAGCAGATCCACTATGTCTTGCCGTGCGATCGCGCTATGTATTTAGATGCCCACCCAGATGCCCATTTTCCCTTAGTAACATACGTCATCTCCAGGAAGTGTATGAAACAATCGGTAACATCGAGTAACATCGGACCCATACGCAGCACTTGTGGCTGATCATACCCTACCAAAAGCACAGTGACGTGTATGCTGATGCTGCTTCTTACTTATGCATGCCCCTGAAATGGCGTTCAGACGCACAAACACGCCTGTGTTCGCACCACCACCCCCCATTACCACTGACCACCCCCTGTCACCACTCACAAATGGCACGTCCTGTCACTCATGCTTGCGGAGCATTTGTGTACAGGCTACGAAGGCTTCCCAATCGCATGGACTACTTTGCGCACGTGCACTGCGTCTTGTACGCATGCGCAGATTGCAAACATCGGCAGTCTATGTGCGAACGCAGCCTTGCAAACGGGTCTGAATCAGGCCCTCAGAACCTTACCCTCGTAATGGAATTGACTTTCACTCATCTTGGAGTTGCTATAGATCAGATATTGGTCTATACATATATACTCCTTTTATACCTTGCATTTCATGTTGGGTGGTCCATTGGAACCGTGTGTACAAAAATGTATAGAAACCATTGTAACACACATGTGAGATATAAAAATGTATATAGTCATAGGGGTATATTTACAAAAGTGCGGGTTTTTAGAAGTGGAGATGTTGCCCATGGCAATCAATCAGATTCTACTTATCATCGTTCTAAAAGTTAATAGATAGAATCAGATTGGTTGCTATGGGCAACAACTCTACTTCTAAAAACCCGCACTTTAGTAAATATACCGCATAATGTCCACTCACTCTCATGACTTATCTATGACATAAACAAGGATGGAATGATCAATATATTTGGGGAATAATTGAAATGTTGATGTAGCCCCGGCACCTCCAATAATACAATACTAAAACAAGATCAAGGGTTATTATTGAGGAAGCACTGACACTAGAAATGCTCGGAAATGCCCCTGTGCCTTATAGCTCATACAAAGTCACCACCATTTTATACCTATTTTCAGGGAAACTGCTGCGTCTAAGTGCGTCATGTGCGATACTGTCTTATGGTACCTTGTAGCGTTACAACTCCTATCATGTATTGAAGTGAAACATAATGTAGCTCTTTCCACATTAGTTATTGATCTTTACTAAATATTGAATACTATAGCCAACACAGATATGGCTAGTAATAGTAATAAGATAAGTAAAAGTAATATGAATAGTAATAGTAATAAGAATTACATCTGCAACATAGACAATAAGGATTGTTATGGTACAGTTATTCAATACTCAGCAATACGGATATTCCAAGGGTCATACATATCTAGGATCAGGGGCACTACAACGTTTTTTAGGTTGGGGGGACAAAATATAATTTCAAGGGGGTGGAGGTGCTGCGTGGGGGTGCCGCGAGGGGGGTGGGGTCAGGAGTGCCATGAGGGGGGGGGGGGGCGTTTGGGTCCAAGTGGGAATTGAGAAAGGAGGGAGAAGGCTGTCAGAGAAGAGCTGTGGGGAGGGAGGAGGTGAAGCAGCTGGAAAGGGGAATATATCTGTGCCCGGCCCCTTGGTAACCCTGCTCCCTATGACCCAGGCGCCTCTCAAATGTTTGGGGGGGGGTGAGTTGCCTCCTTGCCCCCCCCCTCCTTCCCATTCCAGCACCTATGCTAGGAATACATCTGTACATCCTGGAGCAGACCGTGGAGATTAAGGCCAGTTGGCAACTTTGCACTTAGGTTGGTTGTGTTAAGTAGAGGGACCCGGATCTAGTTACCATGAGCAGATAGGAGCCCACTCCTCAGATCTCTCCTAAATCATGGTAGCCGGCCCATGCTTTCTAGCTCAGGGACTGTGTATAGAGAATATAAAGGTGCCAGTCTGCCTTGCTTTAGTTATTACCTATATTACTAATTCTCCCCATGTTATGGAAGCCGCTTTGCTGTTTATATAAATGTTTTACATATTGAATTGCTATGTGTAACATGGCTGTAACTGAGAAGAATAATTCTCCTAATGTGTTTCTTTCTTGTACAGTTGACATCAGACTGATGAACTTACCGTGGACCACCGATAATTGGCGCACATTATTAATTGCAGTTGGTGTATGTGGTCTGGCTTTTATCGGCCTCCTTATATACATTTTCATTAGGTAAGTTACTAACATCATTTACACATTGTGTTATGGTTTATTTACCCACATGTTTTTGGTTTTGATTCTAAAACCCTTTTTCTGTTTTGGCTTTGGCAAACCTCCCTGAAAGATGTTGATTTTGCTTTTGTATGTGAATTTCCTTACAAATGCTTAAATATGTAAAATTGTATATTTTGTGGCTTTTTGTTCCTACATTAGTATATCTATCATTAATATTCATTTAAAGTCATAAAAAGTCATTTAAAGTCAATTTTCCAATGATCCGCTCACAGCTAGCCCAACTACAGCTACTGTCATTATTACCGTTATCCCCACCAATCTGTCATGTGATCCTACTACTATCTCCACCCAGCTATCATGTCCCTACTATGATCCCTACCCAGCTGTGACCTTATTTCTACAACTACCATTCCCAGCTATAATGTGTCCCTACTAATACTAGCCCCATTTATAATCAAATGTCCCTTCAAATACTACCTTTTCCTAAATATATTGTGGTTGGTATGTTCATTAAATGGCCTGGACAATGTTAGGGAATGTAAGAGGGATGTTGCAGGCTTTAGGTAGTGGGAAGAGGAGGGGCACAGTGGCTGAGAATAGCGTGTGACAGGGTAATAAGTGAGGAGGGGAACAATGGTGAGAGGGAGAGGGATCTATAGATGGGGGGAGTATTGGTGGTGGGGGAGGTAAGCAGGGCCATCTCTTCCATTGGGCTTGTTGGGCAGTTGCCCAAGGGCCCAAAGCTTGTAGGGGCACGCCAACCCACCCCCCTGCACCTGCGGCCAGTTGGTAAATTTGTGATATTTTTATAAGCCGACCGCCGCTGCACTGTATTCCAATCTAACCTCCCCCACTCCATTCCCCCCCGGTGATGAGTACTCACCTCAGTCCCAGTTTCACTTCATCCGCTGGCTTCAGACCTGTCAGGCAGAGTCTCTCTGCATGTGTGGGAGGTCTGATGGGCATGCAAGAGGGTTTAATTTTATTGACCATTTACATTTTTTCCCATAAATCAGTGGGTAGGGGCCCCAGTGCATTGCTTTACCCAGGGCCCACACTACTTATAAGACAACCCTGGAGGTAAGTGGAGGGACAGGAGGGCATGGTAAGAGACTGCAGGGCAACCTAGTAGTACAAAATAGTCAGTACATTTCCTTTTGATGTTAAATAGAGTTTGATTAGTGGTTTTAGTAATATCACAAGACAATTGTCTCAAGAATTGTGACATTACTAAAATCACTAAACAAACTCATTTACCATCAAGAGAACATTTACTGATTTTTCATGTTAATCTCTGCTTTTGTTACATGTGGACAATTACTAGTGTTTGAGAATAAACCTTATTAGACCACAAGTGATCTGTTGGGAAAAACTGGTTTAAATGTAAAATTACTATACAATACCCAATTTCATGAACATAGGGCCTGATTCAGAGCTGAACGCTCTGACCAGAGCGCTCGCTCTGAATCAGGGCCCTCCTACCTTTTTTTGGAGCGTCCTCATGGACGCTCGCATAGCTGTGGGTTACCACCCACAGCTATAGCGAGCGTCCATGATGATGGTCACGATAGGTAGGGTCTCGCTGCCGCAAGCCCAGGAGTGATTTTGGCTCTATCAGAGCCAAAGTCACTCCCACTGACATCATTACTGATGTCAGTGGGGCCGGACTCAGACGGTAGGCATTCCCATGGGAACGCCTCCGTCTGGCCGCCACGCCCCTGGCACGCCCACCAAAGGGGGCGTGCTGTCAGTCACCATCGACAGCACGCCCCCTTTGGTGCGAGACCCCGAGCGACGTATTTCTCATCGCTCGCCGGGTCTCGCGCATGCGCACGATGGTGCTCCCTCCGTTGTCCGCATGCGCAGTCTCACAACATTGACCCACTAGTGAGCGAACTTTGCTCGCGAGCGGGTCTGAATGACCCCCATAGGCTTCTTGTCCAACTTATTTTCAAGACGTGTCATCTATGCAGTAACTTTATATATTTTGTCTATGTATATCTTTCTGCCTATGGACCTGATTCAGCAAGGAATGCAACTGCGATTATGCACGCAATCAGCCAATTGTTGCGTTCTGCACCTGCAGGCGCATCACAGTGCGCGTACACGAACACTCCACTGTGTCGGGTCACTACGCAAACCCATTGCAGAGTGATGGTGATGGGGGGAGGGGGGGTGGTTGGCAATTAAGCAGGCATGCCAAGGTGTTTGAGCACTGTTGCAGGGGCGTGCATAAATGAACCATTGCGATGCCATATGCAGCTTGTGTACTCACAGCGTACAATGAGGTTAGCAATTCCTGAGTAAGGTCAGAGCTTGTACAAGTGTGCATGAGGCTGCAATGGTACTCAATGTTACCGATGGTTTTGCAGTCTTGCTAAGTATTACGGATGTGTGTAAACTAAGGTGGGCGTCCTTATGTTGTGCTGTGACAGCATAGCCATCACAATGGATTAGCATATCTTCACAGTGAAATGTGGGCCTGATTCAGACCCGCTCGCAAGCGCTATGCGCTCGCAAGCAGGTCGATGGTTGTGCATTGCGCACGCGTAATTGTCTCGCTCTGGGACTCGCTACAAAATGGGGTGACTGTCGATGTTGATCGACAGCTCGCCCCGTTTTGTAGGCGGGGAGGGGGGGTGGCTGGATAAACGGAGGCGTTCCTGATGGAACAACTGCCGTTTGGGGGTGGCCCTACTGACATCAATAGTGATGTCAGTAGTGAGCTTCTGGCTCTATTAGAGCCATAAGCTCACTGGGGCTGGCGGCAGACGAGAACCTACCACAAGGATCTTGCCGCAAGCCCGAAGGTCGCGATGGTTGTGACCATCGCGACCATCCTCTTGGCTCCCGCTAAAGCTGTGGGTGGTCACCCACAGCTTAGCGGGCGGCCAGGAGGCCGGACAAAAAAAAAAAACGGCCGCCCTGATCGCTGAATCAGGCCCTATATCTTTTATACCTTGACGTGATTTGTGTATTGTTTTATTTGATTGCAGCAGCTAGCTTTATTTTTATTTCATTTGTTATTATTTTATTGTACATTTTCATTTATACTAATATATTTTTAACAAATTGATGTTTATTAATGTATCAGTTGTTCTCAAATTAGTAAATTGTTTTACAGATGTGTCCTCAGTGTCAAAACCCCATACGGCACAAGATGCCCAGCGTGACTGAGACGCTCCGATAGGTTTAGCGTAGCGTCTTTTTCTTTCAATTTTGCATCTTATTTGAATCAGAGATGCAGCAAAACACCACTAAAAATGTTATAGAGGTGCTGGTTTGCGACTTTAACCGCACAGGAATTTTTTTAAACAAGTTTTATTGAAGCATCATTTGTCAGATACCGTACCAGTGGCGTAACTAGGGTATTTGGAGCTCAGGGCAAATTGAAAAATGGAGCCACCCCCTATGCGTTTGCCGACAATGGGTGTGGTCACAAGGGGTGCGGACACTGAAAAATGGGGCATGTCAACATGACACACACCCCTTTCTCGTCACTCTGGGAACATTTCTTTCCATTCCATATGCACCTTAATGTAGTGTCCCTTATACAGTCCCCCCCCTATGCAGTGCCCCCAGTAGTGGTCCCCATTATGCAGGCTCTCAGTAGTGCCCTTTATACAGTACCGCCAGTATGCAATGCACCCAGTAGTGATCCCTCTTATGCAGGTTCCCGGTAGTGCCCCTTATACAGTACCCCCAGTAGTGGTCCCCCTTATGCAGCCCCCCATTAGTTCCCCTTATACAGTGCCCCCAGTAGTGGTCCCCCTTATGCAGGCCCCCAGCAGTGCCCCTTATACAGTGACCCCAGTAGTGGTCCCCCTTATTCAGGCCCCCAGTAATGGTCCCCCCTATGCAGTGCCCCTTGTGCCCTCAGTAGTAAGCTCCTATATAGTGCCCCCCGTGATGCCCCTTATGTAGTCTCCCCTATGCAGTTTGCCCACTATGCAGTGGTCCCCCTTAGGCAGACCCCAGTAGTGATCCCCCCTATGCAGTGCCCCTTATACAGTGCCCCTGTAGTGGTCCCCCTTATGCAGGACCCCAGTAGTGCCCCTTATACAGTGCCCCCGGTAGTTGTCCCCTTTATGCAGGCCCCCAGTAGTGATCCCCCCTATGCAGTGCCACTTTTACAGTGCCACCAGTAGTGGTCCCCCTTACGCAGGCCCCCAGTAGTGCCCCTTATACAGTGCCCCCAGTAGTGGTCCCCCTTATGCAGGCCCCCAGTAGTGATCCCCCTTATACAGTGACCCCTGTAGTGGTCCACCCTATTCAGTGCCCCTAGTAGTGGTCCCCCTGTGCAGTGCCCCTTTTGCCCCCAGTAGTAAGCCCCTTATATAGTGCCCCCTGTAGTAGTCCACCCTATGCAGTAGCCCCAGTAGTAGTCCCCCCAGTAGTGGCCTCCGATGCATTGCCCCCAGTAGTAGTCTCCCCCAGTAGTGCCCCCAGTAGTGGTCCCCCCAATGCAGTGCCCCCAGTAGCAGTCCCCCACAGTAGTGGTACCCCGCGATGCAGTGCCCCCAGTAGTAGTCCCCACTTATTCAGTAAAAAAAACAGTTACCTGAATCCCCGCTTGGCCAATTGCTCCCGCCACCATCCACTCCTCCGTCCTCCAGAGCCTCCCCGCTCTACATTATGAGAGAGACGTCATGACATCTCTCCCATCCATCACCCACTGTGGGAGCCGAAATATGGAGCTCATGATCATGGTCCTCTGTCCGGTCAGCACTACACTGACCACAGTGTCCCAGACCGTGGCCGGCCATCTGCAATGGTAAAAGTTGAAATCCAGAAAAAAAGGAACAGATTAAAATTGTATAGGAGGGTCATTAGCTACAAGTTGTGTTAAGTACCAGGACTAACTTTTCAGGCTATGATGAATTTGCATCTTTATGGGGGTGAAATGTGACTTTTCCACATGAGAAAAACTTCTCTATTTTAGATTCTTTATCTAAAATGACCTTGATCCAAATCAATAAACATGTACTAAAGTAGCGAAAGAAGCACAACGGAACTTGGCGTGAGAAAAAGATTCAGTCTCAGTCGCACACAGATGTACAAATATAACACATCATATTCATTAGTGCAATTTAGCAAAGTAGTTTATGCTGCTCCCAGTTGTCTTATTCATACAAATAAGATGCACATTTTGAGTGAGAAAGATGCTTGTCGTGGCCAAATTGCTTGGGTCCTAACATGCCGAGAGGGGCTATTTGTGCAACTTTAGTAACAGTCTATGAGGACACATCTGTATGTTTTTATTCTGACTTTCTTGAGTGCAGCTTTCTCTATGATTTGAATTTATTGCAGATTGCCACATTTTTAAAAATGTTTTGTTTGCTGTAGTGATAGTTGCACCATTACCATTAACAAGAGTGGAAGGCTTTTGTTTGTTTGTTTGTTTGTTTGTTTAGATTAAGTAAAGCACCCATATCAGCATGACATGACTATATTGGGTAACCTTATATGGGCTGTGGGCAGGGGATGTCTCATTGATCAAGGAAGCGAACCTGGAAGGCTTTCCCTGTTATTGGGAGATAAGATTTCTCAGGACTTATACACTTCCCAACAAGCTGATGTAGGAGAAAGGGGAGAGCAATGTCAATATCTGGTTATGGGGAGATTTAGGTTCTTTACAAGTGATGCTAGACTTTCTAACACCCTGGGTAAAGACTCTGCTCTGCTTCACCTTCCCTGTAGATAGTAGTCACCCTCAGTGTGCTTGGATACAGCCATCAACACTGTAATGACTACAATGTATGTACAGTAGGATGTGGCAAAACCCATTTACATGAAGGTGCCAGCGCTTGCTGCATCTATTGTGTGGTTCAGGGGTGTCTACCCTTTTGAAGACACCCCAGAACCACACAACTGTCTCAATGTTAGTACTGTATCTGCCTACTGGCGCATCTTTCAGAAAAAAAATGAACCAGTGTGGATGGAAATTAAATAAATAAATATAAAATAAATACTTCCCTTAAGTCAAGCGTTGCATAGGGGGGATTACCGCATGTAAAAATCTAAACATAAGACAAATACAGTGTAACTCAGTTTTAAAAGTCACAATTTTAATGATAGATAAAAGCGGTGGACCATATAATTGCTTTTGAAATGATAACAACATGAACAATAATGGAAAAAAGAGGGGGGTTAAACCCCCCATTGTTCCTCCGCACACTGAATTATACTTGCAACAATATATGAAGACTATGGGCCAAATGTAATAGGGTGTCTGTTTTAGTAACAGTACAAACTCGCACTTTCTCGCACTTTTAAAAAGTGCGAGTTTGTACTGAAACTCGCAAATTCAATAGGGTGTCAGTTTTCATGCACTGGTGATTGTGACCTGTGAGTTCCCGCGAGATTTCTCTCCAAAAAAATTGCGATTTTCTGACCAACCAAATCTCGAGTTTCAAAAGCTTACTAAATCAGTTTAAAACAAAGACAACCATTGGCACAACTCTAACTGCTGATCAATACAGACCTACACTATATAAACACCTGTTCCTCCATTTTGACCTTTGATAGGTTTGGGAAGGAGTTTGTGAATGCTAGAGGGTTTTTTGTTTGCCTGCAGAAAA
The DNA here is from genome assembly GCA_031769625.1 of Taudactylus pleione. Taxonomy (NCBI): domain Eukaryota; kingdom Metazoa; phylum Chordata; class Amphibia; order Anura; family Myobatrachidae; genus Taudactylus; species Taudactylus pleione. Next base: position 8,246,031 of record JAUIMM010000063.1, read on the forward strand.
CTCATTACACTAAAATGTCTTACAGACACAGAAGGGGTGAGGAGAGTCAGGAGGAGAAGGAGGATGTTGTTTGCCTAGTCAGACAGGCAATTACTGACGAGGAGGAGGCGAGCAGTGATTCCACACAGGAGGAGGGTAGTGAGGAGGAAGAGGGTGAGGAGGAGGATGTGGAGGTGGAAGTAGCTCCACGCCCTGGGAAAACATGAACAGGACGCAATGTTCGGTTTACACATGCCGAGAATTGTGCCCTAGTGCATGCAATTGTCCCGGTCTATAGTCACCTCCTTGGCGAGGATGCAAACAAGACCCCATTATCGAGGAAAAAAGCTATGTGGCAAACGGTTTTGGAGGCTGATACTGCTGTAGGTTCCTGCCCCCGTGATGTAAAAAATATAAAAAAAAGATACAATGATGTTAAGCGGGGTTTAAAAGCCAAAATGGCGGATGAGATGCGAGAAGCACGCAAAACTGGTGGAGGACGTCGTGTGCGGATATTGTTTTCAAGCTTTGAGGAGGAGTTGAGGCAGGTTTTGCCTCCTGAAGTCCTGCCTGGCGATCATATAGAGGACATGGATCGACCTCCTGCTCCAAGGCGTCCTGGTGAGTTTGTGTTTTTTTTTGCTGGTCGGTCCGTATTAAATGTGTGGCATTAAGTACGGATTGGCGTTATTTTCCCGCTGATTATGTCATTTTCCCCTGGTTTCATTTTCCCCCATATTCAATTTTAAAGATTTTACGCCTAGGCGGAAAGTTAACGCAATGTAATATGCGTAAAAGTAGTGTCTATGAGGGGTATTCAATATGAAACGTTAACCTTGGCAGCGAGTTTTTCACTGCACATCGGAGGTTTGGCCTGCGAAAAATTTTCGCGCACGCTCAAGCTTATCCCCGTATTCAATTTGAAATCGTCGAAAACGGGACCCGGCGATACTTGGATCTGCGTAAAAAAAATGCCAGTTTCACGAAATAATTGTAGGAGCCCCATAAAGATGTCCAGAGCTCAGGGATCACTATGTATACCCCCGTTTTTGCCTGCAAAAGAAAGACGGGTTTGCAAATAGGTTTTGCAGGTGTTTTTTCCTGGCGCGGCTATTAGAAACCCCTACTTCCTTCAGTAGTTAAAAATGGGGGTACCCATAGTGATCCCCCATGTCTAGACATCATTAGGGGGGGTCCCTAGAATATTTTCCTAAAATTCCCATTTTTGTTAACCTGTAAAAAAAAAAGTTAAAATTGTTAAAAAAAATGACATAAGGCCCCCCCCAATAGCCAAACCAGCCCCAGGCTTGCCAGCCAGTGTTGTTTTCCAAAAATACGGGGAACAAAATGTGTAGGGTTCCCCCCTATTTTAGAAACCAACACCAGGCTGCAGGGACTAGTGCTGGTTTTAAATATAGGGGTCAAAAATGACGTGGGGTACCCCCTATATTTAAGACCAGCACCAGACCCAACCGACCGGGGTGTAATGCCACAGCCCGGAGACCCAATCACCGGGGCTCCAGGTCCAAAGCATTACACCCCAAGTCGGTCAGCGCAAGCCGGTGATCTCGTGGGAGTCGGGGACCCCCCCAAAAAGGGTCCCTCCTCTCCCGAGCACCACAGGCTTGCGCTGATGCCTGGGGCTCATCCCCATACCCCTGTAGCGGTGGGTATGGGGGTAATAGGGGGGCCAAATAATGTAAGACTGTTGTACTTTACAGTGGAACTACAAGTGCCAGCATGCCTGCCATTTTGCACTTGTGGAACTACAAGTGCCAGAAGACATGCGGCACCTGTAATTTCAATGTAAAATAAATAGTTAAAAAAAGACAAAACACACACACCGTGCCCAGTATAAGTTTATTACATACACCTACCCATTCACACATACTTACCTATACCAGAAGTTTCTGTCCCCTTCTCCAGTAGAGATCCTTAAAACATGGCCCTGCAAGCAAGATTTCATACTCACCTACATCCAGCGCTGGTCTCCGCAGTAATCCATTGGTGTTTGAAAACAAAAAAACCTCCTTACCCGATCCACGCTACTAGCTATGTGTATGTGTGTTGTCACACGTACAGATAGCGCCCGAATGCCCGCTATCGGCACTTCACGGGGCATTGTAGTTCCACTGTAAAGTACAATAGTCTTACATTATTTGGCCCCCCTATTACCCCCATACCCACTGCTACAGGGGTATGGGGATGAGCCCCAGGCTTCAGCATAAGCCTGTGGTGCTCGGGAGAGGGGGGACCCTTATTGGGGGGGTCCCCGACTCCCCCGAGATCACCGGCTTGCGCTGACCGACTTGGGGTGTAATGCTTTGGACCTGGAGCCCCGGTGATTGGGTCTCCGGGCTGTGGCATTACACCCCGGTCGGTTGGGTCTGGTGCTGGTCTTAAATATAGGGGGTACCCCACATCGTTTTTGACCCCTATATTTAAAACCAGCACTACACCCTGCAGCCTGGTGTTGGTTTCTAAAATACACATTTTGTTCCCCGTATTTTTGGAAAACAACACTGGCTGGCAAGCCTGGGGCTGGTTTGGCTTTTGGGGGGGGACCTTATGTCATTTTTTAAAACAATTGTTTTGGTTTATTTTTACCGTTTCAAAAAAATTCAGTTTTAGCTGTTAAAATTCTAGGGACCCCCCTTAAGATGTGTAGACATGGGGGATCACTATGGCTACCCCCATTTTTAACTACTGAAGCAAGTCGGTGTTTCTAATAGCCGTGGCAGGTGCATAAATGCGGCTTGGAATAAGGTGATGCAGAAGAGCATTTAGTAGTTTTTTAACGCAAAAACAACTATCTATGGCCATCAAATTTTGGGTACTTGAAAATGGGGTTCAGCATATTTGATAGTTGCTAAAGTGACTTAGAAAAAATCTGAAAAACCCACCTGTCACAAACACCTGCAATCAAAAAAACACTTGGGGCATACTTGGGGACCCCCCAAGAGTCAAGTTCGTTTTTATCTAAGTTTGTATCCCATTTTTTAAATTTCTCGGCACCTTTTTAAAATACAATTTGTGGGGTGCACTTACTTTTTCGTTTATTTTTTTGGACACAGATTACCTTTGGGGGACTGTATGAATGCTGGTCGGGGGTACCCGAAATGCTACACACCAAAACCACAATTCTGCATTTTTAACGCCTGCCATTCCTAGGCAATACTTTACCGCCAATTACATTGCATTGAGTTAACGCCTAGGCGTAAAGACTTTCAAAATGAATACGGCGGTAAACTTAAACGGGATAATTACGTCATCGTAGGATAAATACCGCAAATCCAGACTTAACGCCTCAAATTGAATACGGCCAAAAGTAGGTTGAAAAGTCTGGCGGATCAGCTCAAAGAAAATAAGTACCAATTGATTAGGTATACACAGTATTAGAATACATATTGAGTAATTTCAAACAATCTCTGTTACTTTAACTAGCTGAAAATTTGAGGGTGAAAAAACGAAATAAACGGCCACGCTCTCAAATGACCGATGAAGAGGCGGGTGAGTTTTATTGTTAACCTACTAGAAGCATCTGTTTTAAACTCAAACATCCAGCCAAGCATAAAACAGCCACTGCTTCTTTCTCACCTATGTATATCAATGCATACTGCCTAAAAGCAAATAAACATTGACCTACAACAGCAGTCATCTTGACATAACATCATCTTTGACATGTTTCAGCCTTGGACCCTATTTAAACATGCACACCTGTGTATGTTTGTAATGTGTCTCACTAATTAAGGGCCATGTAATGACTACAAACAACACTGACACATCTTTGTTTCCATGAAGCCTACTCCGCAAGGTCACTCAATTCTGCTAACATGTCACTCACCCTGTGTTATTGTCATTTTTGTGTGAGTTAAACCAGTGCAATTTTCACACACACACAATGCATCTTAGACTCAGGTGTAATGGATTCCATTTTTGTTTTAAATAAAAAACAATATGCCCTGTCTTTAATTTTTGACGTGTAAAAAAATAACATAGTTGTAGTCAGGATGTTTTTGAGAGCATAAATTTTGAAGATGTTAAATACTTACAAAACTGTTTTTTTCATATTTTTTTCCCTTTTCCCTAAAAAAATGTAGGTCCTTCTACAAGCAAATATAGACAACCAATTGGAGTCACAGCAGCACCAGTTGTCCCAGCCAGACCTTTGGGCCTGGTGGATTATTCAGATGTGGAGGAAGCTGAGGAGCCCTGCATTATTCTCACTCCGATTGAGACCACACCCCCCAGCCCTGTAGCACCACCACCACAAAGCACACAGGCAACAACTGATGCAACAAGCCCAAACACAGAGGAAATGAGCCGTTCCCTACACTTCTTCCGTCAAGCACAAATGGATTTCATGGGGACCCAAACCCAACAATTAAATGTCATTTCCAACCAACTTCGCAAATTAAATAGAACTGCTGCAGTGGCCCAGGGAACACGTACCCGTATGGCAAGTGATAATAAAGTCCGCATGTTTGAACTCACCCAAGCCATACGTGATCAAACTGTGGCATTACGAGAGTTGGCACAGGCCTTCCTTTCACAACAAAGGCACTTGCCAATTCAAAGGCAGGATGTTGAGGCTTCAACAATTTCAAGCCTGAGTTCCCAACCCACCAGCCCCCAAACTGCATCACCACTCTCTCCAAATCAACGTAGCGCACGTGTACGTGGAGGTGCCTCCAAAGGGGCAGGGAGGGGCAAGGGTGTTTAGCTTCAGTTTGTCGTTGTGTTTATTTGTGAAAAATTGAGCATTTCCTGGATTTGGTTTTGGGATTGTATGTTTTTATGTTGTTGGTGCCATTTAAACATTGAATGTAATTTTTCATTCACATTTTGTAACGTTATACATTTCAGCAGCAAAGTGCACATAACTGTTTATTTTTTGGTGTTAAACAATATTTGGTATGGCTGTCAAAAAGCCATGTAAAGATTTTGGACATTTTCAATATGTTCTTAATATAAAAAAATATGGTGTAATCTCAAGTGTGTATTTTTGATATACAGAATAACTAAACACAAAGGTTGAGGGATAGTCAAGTTGATAGTTAGGAAGTAGATTTTCCATTTCAATTGGTGTAGGCCTCTACAGAAGGGACTATAAATTAGATATACAGTAGTGTCCTTCCAAAAACAGGGTTAGGACACATTTGAAGACGCACAAACATTGTATACCTTTACATTTGCCCAGGCATACTTGTACATCTCACAATGGTACACAACAACTTAAAACACATTTATTTGGAGTCAAAGAAAACAAACACTGGCACCTTAAATAAAAACTGGTTTTCATGTTATTTTAAAGATAATTCCTATATCCGTTAGAAAAATCTTGTTTTGAGTTTAGTCTGTCAAAAGTATAATGTTAACATATTTACAACAAAACAATGTGGTCAATAAGCTCCCGTAAGCAGGATCCATGAAAATCAAACACGTCCATGCATCAAACTGGAACTTGATCTGTGAGAAAAAAAACTTCCATTGAGAGTTTTTATCAATACAATATGAAATGTACAAATTTAAGGTATATTTTTAGATTTTATAAAAAATGGAAGGGGTGGGCTCACATTAAGAGCCAACAAACAAAAAAAAACAAGTGCTGAACCATGTTTGTGTGTAACACATGCATGCCTGATTATTTAAAAAACATGATTAAGGACAGTTCATCTAAGTGCTTGGACAACAACATTACATTTCAAAAATGTAAAACAAATTACAACAAAGAAGAGCAACAGGAACAGTCGAACCTACATATTTGGCTTTGCTAAACTACATCAGTGTACACACCTATGCCTGCTGAAGTAACAAAGCCACCGGTTATTTTTGGATGATAAATTGGATCAAATTAGGTAAACACATGTAAATGTGGCTCCAATTGGTGTGACAGTAGTAATGGAAAACATATTTAAGCTCATACCAAAATTAGTGTTACAAACAATTATACAAATTGTTATTTTTCGATATATGCATGTTCACAGAAAAAAACAAGGGAATGTATTTTGTGTTTGGATTTTTAATTATTAGTTAGTAATAACTATACACAACATGAACTTTTAAACAAAACTAATTTGAAGCTAAAAACTTACTTGAGAAATAACAACGAATTATCCTCTGTCGAACCTCATTCCCAGCCTCTGAGTTAACCACGTCCTGTGATGTTAAAGGATCCGGCACATCCACCTCGGCTGCAATGTCTTCAAGGTCAGTATGCCCTTGTCCGAGGACAATATTATGTAACATGCAGCAGGTGATAACTATGTCACCTACTTTAGCTGCATCATAAAGCAGGATCCCAGCAGAACGGTCCAAACAGCGGAACCGACTCTTTAAGACCCCAAACGTCCGCTCAATCACACTGCGGGTGACCTTGTGTGCATGGTTGAACCTGTTCTGTGGAGTGCCTCGTGGTCTACCCAGAGGTGTCATGAGCCAACTTTGACACCCATATCCTGAATCGCCTGATCATGGATAAGAAAGAATATTTAGTAACACAATCAAATATGTCCTTATTCCAAATACCAAAAATAAATACTATCAAGTACAGTTCCGTATACAAATTTAAGTGCAATGTGGGAATGGGAGTAAAGGTTTCGCCCATGACGTCATTTTGCAAGACAGAAAAGCATCGCCCTATTGTATTGAAAGACTTTCCCCCTAGGCGGAAAGTCAAGGCAGTGTAATAGGCGGAAAAGAATCGCTGCTCCGCATAACTTGAATACGTCAAAACTTGGTGGGTGCTTTGTTTATTTCTTTAAAAGTCGGTATTGGTGATTTTTAGTGGACAATGTCGGCATTTTTGCATATTTAAATTAGCCCCGTATTCTAAATCAAAGACATTTTGCAGTTTAAAAATTTCGGAGTAAAAAAACGGGGATAACTTATCACCATGTTTTACATGTGCAAAAAAATAAAAAAAATTTGGTTTTGGGGTGCAGGCTTAAAAAACAAACTCAGCACCCCTGGGAATTACATTTCGATCAAAAAAGTGACCAAATTGTTTACTAAAAAATAGGGACACCACAAAAATAAAACCAAAATAATTTTGTGGTTTGACAACCCAAAACCAAAAACCAAAATAAAAAACAAAAAAATGCTCTTCTGCATCACTTCATCAATGTCTGGAAAAAAAACCTTCCACGGTTATTTAAAGCCCCGACTTTCATTTGCAGGCTAAAACGGGGGTACCCATAGTGATCCACCATGTCTGTACATCTTTAGGGGGTCATACAAATTAATCTTGATAAATCCCTTTTTTAATTGCAGATAATAATTTGCAAGGTACTGTTTTTGTAACTACAAATTTGAATAGTGGGATAACGCGGGCAAGCACCCAATACTTTATCCAAGGTAAAGCTTCGATGTGGAGGGAAAAGTCCAGCACAGACTTTTGCCTAAAGGGACAGATATCATTTGGAAAAATGAAAACAAACAAAAAAATATACAATCTAAATACCTAAGAGCCAGCCCTCTGGCATGTGTGCTCCATCAAACTTCTCCCACAGGCCGGACTGGCGCAGGATATAGGCATCATGGCAAGACCCTGGGTAACCTGTAACCACACTGAGAATACGAAGATGGGCATCGCAGACCACCTGCACATTGAGGGAGTGATAGTTATACCTATTTACATAAACATAACTCCTCAAGTGTGGTGCTCGGATCCCAATGTGGGTACAATCTATGGCTCCAAGCACATTAGGGAATGCTGAGAGCCTATAGAAAGCTACCTTTAGGTCCTGCCAGTCGGACTCACAACTTGGGAATGAGATATATGTTCGCCACAAATTCCTCATGGCACTTAACACTTGAGATAAATGCCTTGAGAAAGTGGCCTGTGAAATCCCCAACACCCTAGAGCTCACAGACTGAAAAGAGCCTGTGGCAAAAAAATGCAGGGAACACATTAATTTATGCAGCCCAGACACTGCATAGTTACTGCCTGCCAAAGGCTCCAAATCAGCTCTCACCTGCTCATATAAGTTCAGGAGGTTGGTACGGCTCAGCCTAAAAAGCTGAACCACCTCTTGATCTGAGAGGGAGTCCAGGTCCATCCTTGTACTGTAGGTACGTGTGCCATGCAGCCTAATAGGGACCTGCATCTGGTCATGCTCCTGCGCATTCCTCCTGCGTAGCTCCTCCACAGTAATAATGCCAGACACATACAGCTCATATGAGTTAATCAAAAACGCCATTGCTACACCCACACAGGTCAAATTGATGTAGGTGTGGTTTATATAGGCTGAAAATTAATGTTAATGGGATTCCTATGTGGAAATATGCCTCAGATGTGAAATTTCACTTATTGAGAGATTGAACAGACCTATCTGAACGTGGTCTAAAATGTGGCTCTGTCACTAGCAGTCCCTACACTAAGAGGTTCACGTCTGGGGTGCAGAGCACCCCAAAAAACATCCAGCCCAGGACCCCCCCAGGGCATCACATGAAAAATGGTAAAAGGGTGACAGTGCAGTGTAAAGTATAGATGTGTGCGAGTAGTTAATAAGTTTTGAAAAAAGGGGTTAAAATGTATGTGAAAAATTGCATGAATAAAATACAAACATAACAGGTGATGTGAAAAATAACTATGTGTATTAAGTGGTGATGCCCCGAGGAGGCCCAGCCAGAGTTGCCCCGGGGGCCCTACGCCCAAACGCTCACCGGAAATGTAAAATATACCAATTATAAGGCCTCATGATAAAGGCACATATAAATGTTGTCAAATGTAAGGCCTCCTGATAAAGACAAATACATAAATGCATCCAAACTGAGAGCTGGCTTACCTGGGAACTCCAGCTGGCACTACTAGAACCAGCATGCCCAGCTAATGCTGACTCCTTCATTCAACTCATAACAACAAACAAACATAGCAGCTGCTCAATCAATCTAGCAGTACTGTTCAGGTGCATGAAAGGGAGGGGTCATACCAAGTAGAAAAGAGAGGGGGGTTTAACCCAACATTGTTCCTCTGCACACTGAATTAAACTTGCAACAATATATGAAGACTATATGGTCATAGAAATTCAGAGATATTAGTTGCATGCATTTGCAAATACATGAGAGGCCGCTAGGCCACATCACGGCTTCTCTGTCATTAGCAGTCCCTAACAATAAGAGGTTCACATCCAGGGTGCAGTGCTCCCCCAATAAACATCAAGCCCAGGACTCCCCCAGGGCATCACACGAAAAATGGAAAAAGGTTGACAGTGCAGTGTAAAGAATAGATGTGTGCGAGTAGTTAATAAGTGTTGAAAACAGTGGGTAAAATGTTTGTGAAAAATTACATGGAACTGGAAGTGCCCGGCCGTGTCACTTCTAGTTGCCATTTTTTTCAATTATCTCTTGCCCTATTTAAAGCCAGCACCAGCACAGCTTGCAGTATGCCTTTGAAGAAGAGCCCAGCAGCTTGAAATGCATCAGTCCAATACTGCAAGCTACCTACCTGCATCCAATATCCAGAAGAAGCCAGAGGTATCGTTAGACATCTATTTGCATTATTGTTCATGTTGTTATCATTTCAGAACCAATTATATGGTCCACAGTTTTTATCTGCTATTTTATTAAAAATGTGACTTTTAAAATTGAGTTACTCTATATTTGTCTTATGTTTATCTTTTTACATGTGGGTAATCCCTCCTATGCAATGCTTGAATTAAGGGAAGTATTTTTTTATTTATTTATTTATTTAATTTCCATCCCCACTGGTTCATTTTATTTCTGAAAAGTTGCACCAGTAGGAAGATACTAACATTTCCTATGTATCCTATTATTCAGGGGATTCATGGTTTTCCCCAGCATCTGCACCATGGCTGAATCTTGGGTTGCGCTAGGATGATCAGCACTTTGCACTTTATATTCAGTTGTCTCAATACTTAATGGCTTAGTATTGCCGTCTGTACTACAATATTTGACCCACCACAGAGCATTGACATTACCACTATATAATTCAGATAGTATCACCGTGACTGACAGATGATCCAGGGAACATCTGAGTGACTGTCATATAACACAGAGAACATTAAAGTGTTCATCATTCAGTAAACAGAGCATCGTAGTGACCACCATATAAGGCAGAGAGCCTCACAGTGACTGCCATACACTACATAGAGCATCACAGTGAACCCCATATAATACAGAAAACATCACTGACCACAGTATAATTCAGAAACCATCAGTGAGGGCAATTCAATTAAGTGCGAGGTGAATAGCACCGGAAATTGTGTCCTGGAGTTATTCAACTAAGTGCACTGTTTAGTCCAACTATAATAACTTAAGTCAGAGAATGCCGGTTCTCACAACTTAACCTGGATGTTTGATCACAAGAACCAGCAATCTCCGACTAAAGTGCTGGCCATGAGGCTGTTAGCGCCGTTCTAGGCTGGAAAAATGCCTCACGGCTGGTACTATAGTCACATTTCTCCTCGCACCCTCAGGAGGGTGCGAGAAGAAATCCTTTAGTCGCCGTAAAATCACGCTGAATTGAATAGCTTGGGGAACTTCTTCCCAGCGCTATTAACGTCTTGCTAAATTGAAGCGCTCCCCAGTGACCACCATGTAATACAGAGAGCATCAGTGACATACTCCTCCCCCACAGACAAAACAAATGCATTCTGCACGATAACATAAACACACCATCCCCCAGATAATATTAAAACATCCCCACACCTCCACTGACTAGAAGGAGAAGCTTTTTGAGCTCTGCAGAGATAGGGAAAGATTATACGAGAGTATACATATAGAGAGACAGGGTAGAGTAGAGCAAAGGGGAGTGGACTCAAGGTGAGGGGTGAGGTTTCAGCCAGGGACAGGAGGTAGTAGAGGAATGGAGAGACAGGCTACATTAGAGGAAGGGGCTTGGAGGGAGAAGGAGGGGACAGGGTTTATCCGTTGCACAGGCACTGGCAACTGGCCCTAAAGGAGGGACCTGCCACACTAATCAGATCTCCTGGGTCCTTTTGTGTTCACATTATGTTTATATTATTACAATTTTTTTATCTGTGAAATTAGGAAAATAATGAGCTGAAGAACAGAAGAAAACGTTATAACAAACTATAATTTGCTGTTCAGTACGGCTCTTTGTCACAGCCTGTGTTGTGGTTTAGGGGTGGGGACAGCTTGGGTGCGATCTAAGGTACATGGCACTGATGGTGGCTCTGAAGGGTTCCTTTCTCAGTAATAGCATTATAAAACCCTGCACGTGGCTCTCGCCAGCACTGAACATCAGGTGGACAGTTGAAAGGGCACTCTATTTGTGACCCTGGATATATGATGGTAGTGTGTTCATAGATGTATTCTCATACCTCTAGTCTCAATACGCCATGTGGTGTGGTGTGAGATGCCTGGTATGAGAGAGCAGCCAGTTCCCATGCAACTCCGCTAGCGCTGGGCATCTTTTTTGTCTCTTGTCTGACAAATTGTGTCTTAGTTGCATTGTGACTGCACTGATTAATTTGATGTACAACATTTGTATATCTGTGTGCAACTCAGTCTGTATACAAAGTACAATGGATCTTGGCGTGTAAAAAAGTAGCGTCCACTGCATCGTAGCACTTTGTTTATAGATTCATAGCAGGGGCGTAACTAGGTATTTAACCACTTAACTGACTAATTCTTTTTCCAAAAACCGTTCCAAAATTGTCAGTTTCTTTTAAGATTGAATTAGGTCATAATTTTAAACTTATCCATCACTATTTTATTTGAAAAAAAAATATTTTTTTTAAACCCAGTATACCATAAAAATAGCAATTTTTATGTTATACTGTAGTGATGGCCATTGACAGCTGAACTATCGATGGTTCAACCATCGTTAGAAACCATAAAGTGTCCAGCGATTGGTTGAGATCTGTGTTGGCCACAACTGCCGATGTTTCCTAAACATCGATTGAGGGTTGCCATCGATGGTGCAACATTGATGGTCACCAGCAATGGCAAACCACTTGTTTTCAGTCAGACCATTGATGGTTTGCAAACCATCGATGGTCAGTTGCCATTCCTAATCAGAGGTACTGCGATATCTATTGAGATATATATATATATATATATATAAAATATATACATTACAGACACACACATATATATATATATATATATATATATATATAAAATATACAGACACACATATATATATATGTGCACATATAAATATATATATATTAGGGGTGAGCGGGTTCGGTTTTACTCGGTTCTTATCGCCACTTTACCGCAAATTTGGCTCGATTTTATTCGCTATCCAAAACACATGTTCGGTGATGGCCAATAAAGAGATCCGGGTAAAACTGAGTAAAACCGAACCCGCTCACCCCTAATATATATATATATATATATATATATATATATATATTTATATGCACATATCTATCTATATATATATATATATACACATATATATATATATATATATATATATATATGTACATACTCATTTTATCTTTGGTATAAACACAGTGATAGGGAACAGTGAGGGAGAGGCGGAGGTGGAGCTGCTAAAGCTGCTGTCTGCTTCTTGTGCAGACACAGCAGCAGTAGAGATGCCGGCCCAAGAGAGGGAGGGAGGTCCTGGGGCAGGAAGCAGCGCTGGCATGGAAGCGCTTCAGGCAGGACATAAAGCAGCAGCCGCGGTGACTGCTAGGAGCCGAGGCTGCTGCTTCCATTGAACCTGCGCCGGGAGGGAGTGAAGCTGGCTGCCCGATCACTGCTGGCCACAGTGATCGGGACACAGAGGCAGCAGCAGCTGCCAGGGGCCACTGCTGCTGCTTCAACGGAAGGAACAGCTGTACTTGAGAAACCATGGGAAGGGGGTAGCGCTTGGTCCCGATCACTGTGGCCAGCAGTGATCGGGTCACAATGTAGAGGGAGCCGCGTGTGCAGAGGGCTGGCTGGCCACACTTCCCAATCCTGCTTTATCGTGCAGGTTTCGGGTACTGACAGGGGGCGGGCGCTGACTGGCCACACTTCCCCGACGGCTGCTTCACAGGGCAGCCGCCGGGTAATCGCAGGAGTCAGGCGCTAACTGCCCTTCATTTCTCCGGTGGCTCCTTCACTCCTACAGCCGCCGGGTAATCGCGCGGGGAGGGGGGGAGGCAAGCCGAGCGCTAGATGGCCACAGTTCCCCAGCAGCTGTATCACTCCTACAGCCGCGGGGTAATCAGAGGGAGGGAGGGCGGGCGCTGGATGGCCACATTTCTCTTGCGGCTGCTTCACTCTGAAGGGAACAGCGCACTGACTGGCAGAGAGGAGCAGCCGCCGGTAGGGGGGTGCTGCTGGAATGCCGACTCACTGTGATAAGCAGTGATCGGCAGACACTGTAGGTATAATCAAGCATGCAGAGGGGCCAGAAGGTGCCTCTGAGAATGGCGGCAGCCATAAAATTGTCTTCTGGCAGCCGCCCACTGAGCACTCCTGACTGGTCGTATCAGATACGACCATGTCAGGGAAAGCCCAGTCTGGTATGGTCGTATCTGATACGACCATGCCAGGCAAGTGGTTAAGGGCCATAGCAAATGTTTGTAAGGGCCCCTATGTACCACCCAATGGTGAAAAATTTATCAAATAAATCAATAAAGTCTCCTGGTGCATCCTCGTCACATCACATTGTGACTAAGACACATTTTCTGCAAAACAGACACAAAAAAGTCACCTGGCATTAACAGAGTCGTACAGGATTTAGGGCACTGAGAGGGGCTGTTTAATTTATAGTATCTGTTATATTGCCTACTACACCCCTCATCTTTAAGTCTAAAGGTAAGTTATTTAAAGTTTTGTAATTAGGACTGTAACCAAATGCTGCCGCTAGTGATCTAGACTGTACTAGGAAGTTATACGCTGCCTGTTTAGCTGTACTGTAACACCACATTCTGCCCTGTAATACATTGTACCATGATATATTGCTATCTGACATCATACAGGAACTGGTGTCTTACTGAGAACTCATCTAACGTTTCTTGCTTGTTGTAATCTCTTATTCACCCTTTTTTCTTATTTTTGCAGTTGCAGGAAAATGTTTAAAAGGAAAGCTTATACTGATATAGAATCGGCTGCTGACCTTAAGCAAGGTAACAATAACTAGATACAGGATCTATATTATAATAAATTGTTTCAAGGGTTATCACGCTCAGCCCCTATATATGTAATTTACGATTGTCTTCTTATGTATATGGTGGTAAACCAGGTGTGGATGTATAAGTAGTAAGAAGGGCTCACTCATGGATATAGAACATTATTTTATTGGTTAATCACAGTGTTAACCTGTTGACATGCAATGTTAGCATGCAGGGGTATGAGTACACATGTCCTTATACAGTAGACATATTGTGGGTGGGGGTATATTACACAATAAAGCAATAAAACTTGAAACAATGAATATGAAAAATGAAAATGTCAGGAATAGTTGTCCACAGATAGTTGTTCAGAGCAGTCAGTATTATGATAAATTGTGTACAGTCTCGTATGCTGGTTAGAGAATGGTATTGCAGAGAGTGGTGTCGCGCTGTGATGTTAGGAGATATATACAGTTCCAGTCTAATGCTGGGCTTCAGTTACCTCAGTCTGTGATGTATTTGCACTCTAGTCGGCAGCTTGTGGCAGTGTGTAGGGTTGGCTTGATTCCTTTTAAGAGATGCTGCAGACAACGTACCTGTTTAGAGGTGACTGTTGGGCATTGATCTATAACACTGCACAACATTGAAAATGTTTCCGATGTGAAAATAGTTACTTCTAATTGATTTCAGCATGCAAAGAATGAATATGACATTTAAAACTCTGTTAGCTCTGAGTTCCGAGATATAGCCCATTTATGATGATGTAGGGGTATTCCTAGTGAAGTGGGCAGAATGGAGAGAATCTTACCAGCAATCTGCGTTCCACACAGAGGGGGTGGGGTCTAATGACCCAGTTAAATGAATCAGTTATTTGTCCCCTCCCCTATTCAAATATATGCGATTCACGGGATTACCCACACAAGATAACTGGTGCACTGAGTGACAAGCATAGTGAGCGATTCCACCAAGACATTTCAGCAATGGAACAAAGATATCAGGGTAGGGGAATCACTACTGTTGGACAGTGACAAGAGATGCCCCAGAAGAGGAGTACAAGCGACAAGCAAAGAAAAAGCACCCCCATGAATAGGCCACTATATTAGATAGTACTTTCGTATGCTGTATATTTGTTTCGTATGCTGTATGTTTGTTTCGTATGCTGTATGTTGTTTCGTTTTGTGTTCTTATTTGTGATTGATTGAATTAAAACAACTGTTATTTATTTTCTATCAAGAAAATATCAGATTATTTTAAAATAGCTTTTCACTATGACTATATTACTAATGTACATACAGTATAGTGCAAGTAGTGTAGCTCAAAAAATAGAGCTAGTAAAAACATTCTTAATTCATTTTAGTTTTTCTTGACCTCAAATTAGTAATGTATGATTATTTTTTGAAAGGAAACAAATTAAAAGTATTAATTTGTTGTACAGTGTAATAAGTAATGACTAATCTGTCCATTTACTAGAGAAAAGAAAACTGTCTTGAGCGAAAATGTTCTAGATAGGGCTTCTGCCTACTTATCAATGACTACAAGCGTACTGTATCCACCTAATGAAAGGCACACATCTAGCATATAGCAAGTGTTAGACATGAACAAAAGCACTAAAAATGTTTCCTGATTGTCTTGTTTCCACAGATCTACTGGCAGCACCAACATCAGTATCCCCAATACTGCCAACCCCATCTTCCTTAATACCCCCCCGCCACCTTCCCCATCACCCCTACCCCCAACATACCACACCCATACCCATCCCCAACTCCAATACCCTTATCTCAACTACCCGGACATTTCCACCTCTTTCTGCCCCTACTGCAAGACAGTGGTATCAACGTAAGGGTTTATCTCTCCCCTTCCAGAACCCTCCCAAACCTCTCCCCATCACCAACCCCATGTATGTGTTGTGTCTGTCTACCTCCCATAGATGTTGACAGACATCAACAGGTACCACCAAGGATGGTGCCTCCAAACCTCTCACCACTACCAACACCTCCTCTACCTGAGTTCCCAACACCTCAGGAGAGAATAACAACTAGCATGGAGAGAATGGCAACAGGCCAGGAGAGGCACAATATATTTGGTAAATGCCTGCTGGAAAGAATAACTGGCCAATTAAGTCCTGCACTAAGTGATATGGCACAGGTGAGACTGAGAAATAACTACCATGTGCTTCCCTTCCTGCGGCCTCTGATACTGACTTCAACCAACAACCTCAAGTGGATGAGGGAAAAGAAGATCCCATTTTATCATTTCTAAATAAAAAATTGAGTGAAAAGTGTCTTCATGTTCTTGACTCAGATACACATCCGGCATGTTACATGTAAGTCCTTAAATATGTATTTAAAGGTACAATGGTCAAACTAGTGGTTTCTGCTGAAATACACTGAAAGTAGAAAAAGCAGGTGCAGTGGATTTATATGCCCCATTCATTACATAGGTTATACTATATGTATGCGTCATTTACATTGTTACCCATTACACTGACACAGATTCCTTCATGCTGCCACATCTGTGTAAGAAACTGGTAAGCATACCCACATTACATATACAAAATGCTATAAAATAGGTTATGGGTAACCAAAAATTTGATGCATTTTGCACAAATGTTTAGGGTGTGAAATGTTAATGCAAACTTGGAAGGGTGACCTCTTATATGTCCATTACTATATTAACTATGAACAAACAGGAGAAGCAGAATTTGAGGCTGCATTTGTTACATGCCCATTACATGTATCATTAACAAGCATGATATTGGCTCCAAGGTTAGCCGGATGTGGGAGGACGACTGCAAAGGTGCTGAGCCTATATGTATATGTATATTGACAATGAACAAACAGGAGAAGCAGAGTTTGAGGCTGAATTTAGGGCTGCCATCAGAAGTGTAACACCCAGATGAGGGTGTGCTGTTCTAAGTGTGGGGTGTTGGAGTGATTTCTTACCAAGCAACACTGCCCTGGATAGTCCTGAACCCGTCCGGATGGTGGGTACTAGATACAGGCAATAGGGTACTCGCAGAAGTAGTATTTATTCAATTGAATATATGCGGTAAAAGGCGAATGTTCACAACAACTTTACATTATAACAATTACATCACAATAGAATTGACACTTTTTAAGAGAATGAAAATACACTTCGATCAGTGTTTTGTTTATTAGAACTGGAACTCAGGATACTTGATCCACCTGTGGAAGCCATGGGTTAATGGCAAATAAGCATATAACCTCACCCCCTTTTATAGTAGATAGAATAAGGCATAATGACCAACAATTATCGGGTGCACCCAAACATGTAATACAAGAGTCTCTAGTTCTATCTCTGCATGCAAGAAATTATTAAATATTAATTTATTATTAATACAACGTTGCCCGGGTCGACAAATATTTGCCCGGAGGTAGGAATAAGGTGTCCTGTCTTTCTACGAGGTTCTGCACTGTTACTTGTAAGTTGCAAGCCCTGGCCTCTGTTAGCACTGAAGATACCTGACTCTGACTATACTGGCGTAATTTCCTGACAGGAATCAAGTCAGGATGGGTTTCATAATATCCTACGGTATATTCTGGTAATAAAAATGGTAATTGTAAGCTCTTGCTGATCTTTTATTAACACCTGCGCTTCCTTTTAATTTAAAGTCTTTCAGGATTCATCCACTAAGCATTCTTTAATGTAGCTGCAAGAAGTTTGGCTATGCTAACTGTGGGTATCTTTTCTTTTAGCTGGGACCAACGGGTTAATATCTGCTGATACCAGTTCTATTTTAATCCTTTTCTGGACGAAGGAGCTGCTAACTAGAATGTATATAACAATTTACTAGGGGTGTGCACCGGCCACTTTTCGTGTTTTGTGTTTTGGTTTTGGATCTGGATCTTTCTTCGTGTTTTGGATCTGGATTGGTTTTGCCAAAACCACCCTTCCGTGTTTTGGGTTCTGGCTTCTGGGTTTTGTGTTTTGGATCTGTATTTTTTTTTTAAAAAAGCATAAAAACAGCTAAAATCACAGAATTTTTCGTTTTTTCTGCTCCTATGCTATTATTAACCTCAATAACCTTAATTTCCACTCATTTCCAGTCTATTCTGAACACCTCACAATAGTGTTTTTATGTCCAAAAGGTTGCACCGAGGTAGCTGGATGGCTATGCTAAGCGATACGAGTGGGCGGCACAAACACGTGGCCCATCTAGGAGTGGCACTGCAGTGGCAGACAGGATGGCAGTTTGAAAAACTAGGCCCCAAACTGTATATAATGCAAATGCAAAGAAAAAAAAGAGGTGCAAGATGGAATTGTCCTTGGGCCCTCCCACCCACCCTTATGTTGTATAAACAGGACATGCACACTTTAACAAAGCAATCATTTTAGCGCCAGGGTCTGCCACACGACTGTGGCTGAAATGATTAGTTCGTTTGGGCCCCCACAAAACAAGCTGGCAATTAATCTGTCCCTGCACAAACTGGCTCTACGGAGGCAAGATGTTGTCCCCATCCTCATCCACCGATTCCTCACCCTCTTCAGTGTTGTGTACATCCTCATCCTCACAGAGTATTAACTCGTCCCCGCTGGAATCCACCACCACAGGTCTCTGTACGTTCTGGAGGCTGATCTCCCTGGAAGAGTTGATAATTCATTTTTATGAACATTATCTTCTCCACATTTTGTGGAAGCAACCTCCTACGCCTTTCGCTGACAAGGTTCCCGGCAGCACTAAACACTCTTTCGGAGTACACACTGGAGGTGGGGCAACTCAGGTAAAATAGAGCCAGTTTGTACAGGGGCCTCCAAATTGCCTCTTTTTCCAGCCAGTACAGGTACGGTCTGTCTGACATGCCTACTTGGATGCTGTCACCGATGTAATCCTCCACCATTCTGTCAATGGTGACAGTATCATATGCAGTGACAGTAGACAAGTCAGAAATTGTTGCCAGGTCCTTCAGTCCGGACCAGATGTCCAAACTTGGTCCTGCCTGCCCTGCATCACCGCCAGCGGGTTGCTTAGGATACCTACGTTTTTTCCTGGCAGCCCCAGTTGCGGGAGAAAATGAAGAAGGAGCTGTTGACGTGTCACGTTCCGCTTCAGCTGACAGTGTTTTCACCAGCAGGTCTTTGCACCTCTGCAGGCTTGTGTCGGCCGGAAAGAGAGACACCACATAGGCTTTAAACCTAGGATCGAGCACGGTGGCCAAAATGTAGTGGTCTGATTTCAACAGATTGACCTCCCTGGAATCCTGGCAAAGCGAATGAAGGGCTTCATCCACAAGTCCCACATGCCGAGCGGAATCGCTCCGTCTTAGCTCCTCCTTCACTTTCTCCAGCTGCTTCTGCAAAAGCCTGATGAGGGGAATGACCTGACTCAAGCTGGCAGTGTCTGAACTGACTTCACGTGTGGCAAGTTCGAAGGGCAGGAGAACCTTGCACAACACGGAAATCATTCTCCACTGCGCTTGAGTCAGGTGCATACCCCCTCCTTTGCCTATGTCATAGGTGGATGTATAGGCTTGAATGGCCTTTTGCTGCTCCTCCATCCTCTGAAGCATATAGAGGGTTGAGTTCCACCGCGTCACAACCCTTTGCTTCAGGTGATGGCGGGGCAGGTTCAAGAGTGTTTGCTGCTCCAGTCTTCAGGACGCAGTCGCTGAATTACGAAAGTGGCCAGAAATTTTTTGGGCCACCCAAAGCGTCTCCTGCACGCCCCTGTCGCTTTTCAGAAAATTCTGCACCACCAAGTTTATTGTGTAAGCAAAACATGGGATGTGCTGGAATTTGCCCAGATGTAATGCCCGCACAATATTGGTGGCATTGTCAGATATCACAAATCCCCAGGAGAGTCTAAGTGGGGTAAGCCACTGGGCGATGATTTCCCTCAGTTTGTCTAAGAGGTTGTCGGCGGTGTGCCTCTTACTGAAGCCGATGATACACAGCGTAGCCTGCCTTGGAACGAGCTGGCGTTTCTGAGATGCTGCTACTGGCTACTGGTGACGCTGCTGCATTTGCTGCGTAAGGTGATACATCTACCCAGTGGGCTGTCACAGTCATATAGTCCTTAGTCTGGCCTGTTCCACTTGTCCACATGTCCGTGGTTAAGTGGACATTGGGTACAACGGCATTTTTCAGGACACTGAGGACACTTTTTCTGACGTTTCTGTACAGTCTCGGTATCGCCTGCCTAGTGAAGTGGAATCTAGACGGGATTTGGAACCGGGGACACAATACCTCCATCAATTGTCTAAATCCCACTGCACTAATGGTGGATACCGGACGCACGTCTAACACCAACATAGCAGTCAAGGCCTCAGTTATACGTTTTGCTTCAGGATGACTGCTGTCGTACTTCATCCTCCTCGCTAAGGACTGTTGGATGGTCAATTGTTTAGTAAAAGTAGTGGTCAGAAAATACAGTACTTGCAGTCAATTGCGCTCCTCTAGTATACAGAGAACTGAATTCCAATGCCTTTTCGGTTTTGCTAGTAGAAACATTATCTAATAAAACTTCTACAGTGTTTCCAATATAGTCCACCTTCTTAGGGTTGAACCATCTTCTTCAGCAGGGTATAAACATATTCTTGTCACCTCAAAAAAAGGAATATATAGGCCTAGAATAGTGAAGCACAGTTTATTCAATAAAATACACTTAAAAATAAACAGTCCATCAGCAAAGCAGCGTACCACAAAGTGTGGGGTGCAGATCAACACACACCCAAACTAGCCAGAAAACAGTCACCTCCCAGGTAAACAGATTACTGCAATTCCCCTTGGTCACCTTCCTTCATACAGTGTCACTTTGGTCAAATGCTGCTCCTTCTATGGACCCACCACCGACGCGTTTCTGCTCCTTACGAGCCTTTATCAAGGTGGTGTTCCTACTTCCACTCTGGGATGATGAACGACTCCCAGCAGCAGCAAGAGCAGCAGTGGCAGCAGGAGGCGTAGCAATGCAGTAGCCTCCGGAGGAATCCCGGATAGGAGAGTCAGTCATGCCAGTGACATGGCCTGCAGGACTACTTCCAATCCTGACTAAGGAGGAAATTGACGAGGAGGGAGTTGACGGTGTGGTTTGCAGGCGCTTGGATACAACAGGACAACGGGATTTAGGTGTCCCTGGACTGCTTACGGTCTTAGCCAAAGTTTCTGAACTTGACAGTAACTTTTTATGAACGCGCTGCAGGTGCCGTATAAGGGAGGATGTTCCTAGGTGGTTAACGTCCCTACCCCTACTTATTTCACCTTAACATATGGTACATATGGCAAGACAGTTGTTGTCCGGATTTGGATAGAAATATTGCCAGACCAAAGAGATGGAATGTTTGGTCTTCAGCCCAGGCATGACCGTGATGGGCTTTTTCATCCCACGGACAACAACTGTCTCCCCCGGAGCCTGATTTAAACAAACCACATCACCATCAGAATCCTCCTCGCCAACTTCCTCCTCAGCGCCAGCTACACCAGTATCCTCATCCTGTTGTACTTCAACAGTGACATCTTCAATTTGCATATCAGCAAGTGGACTGTGGGTGCTCCTTTCAGCACTTGCAGGGGGCGTGCAAATGGTGGAAAGAGCCACCTCTTCCCGTCCAGTGCTGGGAAGGTCAGGCATCGCAACCACCACCACACTTGGACTCTCCTTGGAGATTTGTGATATCTTCTTAGAACGCACAGTTCTTCGCTGTGCTTTTTCCAGCTTAACTCGTTGGATTGTTTTAGTGGGAAGAGGGCTTCCATCGTCATGTGAAGCTGAACCACTAGTCATGAACATAGGAAAAGACCTTAGCCATTCCTTGCCACTCCGTGTTTCGTAAATGGCATATTGGCAAGTTTACGTTTCTCTTCAAATGATTTAAATGTTTTTTTCAAGGTCATTTTCCTGAACTTTGTCATTTGGGATTGTATGTGCCCTCTACTATGACATTGGGCATCGGCCTTGGCAGACGACGTTGATGGCATGTTATCGTCTATGTCATGACTAGTGGCAGCAGCTTCAGCACTAGGAGGAAGTGGTTATTGATCTTTCCCTATTTTATTTTTATCGGAGAAAGTTTGGTCCTCCATTTATGTTATATTGATATATACGTGCGGCTAAGGCGCACACAAACACAGAAAATAATTTTTTATTTTTGTTGGAGACTAGTGCACTTTTTGGGTTACACCACCCTTTAAGAAATGAGCCAGCCGGCCCTTTACTTATGGGATACAGGCGCAAGCTTGGCGCTGCTCCTTTGTTGATGCACTTGCAGCCACAGTGCACACAATTCACAAACACAGAAAAAAAAAATGTATTTTCTTTGGAGTGCCCTTTGGGGGTTACAGCACCCTTTAGCGGTCAATCCGCCGGTCCTTTATTTATGGGACACAGGCGCAAGCTTGGCACTACTTTGTTGATGCACATGTGGCTACTGCGCACACAATTCACAAACACAAAAAAATATATTTTTTTATTTTGTTTGGAGTGCCCTTTGGAGGTTACAGCACCCTTTAACGGACAAGCCAGCCGGCCTTTTACTTATGGGACACAGGCGAACGCTTGGCGCTGCTCCTATGTTGATGCACGTGCAGCCACAGTGCACACAATTCACAAACACAGGAAAAATGTTTTTATTTTGTTTGGAGTCCCCTTTGGGGGTTACAGCACCCTTTAGCGGTCAATCCAGCTGGCCCTTTATTTACGGGACACAGGCGCATGCTTGGCACTACTTTGTTGATGCACGTGCGGCTACTGCGCACACAATTCACAAACACAAAAAAATATATTTTTTTACTTTGTTTGGAGTGCCCTTTGGGGGTTACAGCACCCTTTAGTGGTCAAGCCAGCCGGTCCTTTACCTATGGGACACAGGCGCACGCTTGGCGCTGCTCCTTTGTTGATGCACGTGCAGCCACAGTGCACACAATTCACAAACACAGAAAATTTTATTTTTTTTTTGCACTTGGGGGGAGCACACCTGATGGACAGAGCACCCCCTGGGCAACACTACAGCACCCCTTTAGGACTGGGATACTGCACAGGACTTTGGAGTGGACACAGCCCCTATGGACAACTGACTGCACAACACAGTCCAGCCAGCCCCCATGGACTTTGAAGGAGTGGACACAGCCCCTATGGATAACAGCAGCACAGCGCAGCACAGCGCATTACAGCACAGCACAACACTACACTGCACTACACTACACTACACTACACAGCCCTGCCAGCCCTAACTCCCACCCTCCCTCTTCACTGTCCACAGCCGAGTGAGAAAATGGCGCAAACGCAAGTACCTTATATAGGATCCAAAACCCGCGTGACCCGGAAGGCGGGATGATGACGTTTTGCCTCGATTTCAGATCCGAGTCAGGCGGGAAAAGTGAAGCCTGACTTGGATCGGCCTTGGATCGGGGGGCTCGGGGGGGTTCGGATTTCAGAAATCCGAACCCGCTCACCCCTACTTTTTACTGCAACTTCCTGTATTACTGTGATGTCTGATGTAATGGAGAGTGTAGTGTAGCTGACAGACCTGCGTCCTGTAGCTCAGGATAGTAATAAGTTTAGTACCTTGGAGGAGGACAGCACTCTCTCCTCCAGTTAGATCCCCGGCTGTCAGTCATCAGCCCCCAGGGAGGTCTCTGGGTGGCTTCCTCCCATACAGCTACTTCCTCCCAGTTTCCTGTAGGCTCCGGATCCAGCAGTCTTCTTACTGCAGCAGCGGCTCCTCACAGCGTCCATCACTCCCGGCAGGCCCCGGGGGTGCTGCTTATATCTCCAGCGTCGTGTGCGGGTCCTCTTCCCGCTCACCACACTTGCCGCTCAAGCCCACTAACACACTGGGCTTGTTCTTAGGGACAGTTCTCCTCTTCTCAGGGATTACTTGCCAACGTCCAGTGCCATGCGCCCATCGGCTCTCCCAGTCCAATGAGGCAGCTAGCTCTATTTTCTCTTCTGGAGGGCAGGTACTGATGTGCCCAGCTATAACGTGGCATCACAGCACTATCTCTCACGCCACGCATGGCGCACCACACACCATGCCATGAGTTGCGCCACAAAGAAAGTTTATTAGTGAAAAAAGTCATTACGTGTAATACAACATTTTGCCCACCAGATGTCACTTTTCCTAAACTACATAGCGCATGCGTCTGATTTCATTACGTGTAATACAACATTTTGCCCACCAGGTGTCACTTTTCCTAAACTACATAGCGCATGCGTGTGATTTCATTACGTGTAATACAACATTTTGCCCACCAGGTGTCACTTTCCAATGTACCGTACGGTATGTTCTGTATCACCGGCCGATGATTGTTTCACAGAAGCTTAGACATTAGACTTTACAAACTACAGAACTCTAGTAATGGGTGAAGCGTGTGGCCTAGTGGTCTAATGCCTAGTCTCACTGCTTCTCCTCTCTTCTTGTTCCGTGGGTTCGAGACCTTGAAAATACAGTATGTTTTTTTAATTTATTTTTAAAATCTTCACTTAAAATATTCACTATTCAATACAGTACATGTGGAGCGCATGTCTGCCCAGTGCTTCAGGAGTCAAACAGCGAAACTAGGATTTTTATTATTGTACATACAGTACTGTACCTTAGAACGCAAACTTGCGTCAATGCCGGCGCTGACATGAACGCGGACATTATAGTGATTTATTATGACTATCAAGTGGCAATGGGCCCTGTTAAAGAGACTGGTTTCTGTATATCAAACTGACTGCGTGTTTAAACCGCAAAATTGCGTCAATGTCTGCGTGTGCCCAGGGGTCAGATTTTAATCACAATGGAATGTGTGCCCCATGTCCAGTGGAGCCAAGCCATACATTAAGTAGCGCTATTTTATGGCGCATGCCCAGTTGTCTGTATTGCTAACAGTACTGTTGAATTTTCACACTAGTGCCATTCTGCACTGTCCAAGACTTACAGTACCGCACAGTATACACAATAGTAAATTCATTACTACATAAGGTGCTACAGTAGTGGACTAACAGCAATTTGTAGGGCAGATGCAGAGCGCAAACTTGCGTCAATGAAAATGCTGTCCTAGACTTGGTAACATTAGTAATTTAATATGTTTAGTAACTGATAGTTGACTGTGTATAAGAGAGGGGTCTCTATAGTACAAACTGACTCGGCATTTAAACCGCAAAATTGCGTCAATGTCAGCACAGTTTGCGTTGTGGTAACTTATAGCCAGTTCTGATGGGTTACGGTACAAATCGGATCTCTGGCTTGTGCCCAGTGGCGGGGTTGCAATGCATTGCCAGTGGTGCTGCGCCATAGCCATACCCTTGTAGCACTATGGCTATGTACTGTACGCCATGGCGTTCAGTATGGAATATCATACTGTACAGTACCGGGTCATGATTCACACACAGTGAAAGTGTGTTATTATTACACTGACTGTGTAATAATAATATTAAAAATAAAAAGTGTAACCTTGACTGTCTAATAATAATGAAAAGCTTCATTATTAAGCTTCCTGGTTTCGAACCCGGGTTGTACAGACGTCTGCAATGCAGAAGTTCGATTTCTTACCTCTACGCTACAGACGCCTGAGTACTGTACTTCATCGTATGGTACTGTAGATGTCACATAAAGTACTGTAGAGGACTAGGAGAGACTTGTGAGCAAGGGCTTAGGTGATCCGTCTTGCTTACACTTCTCTCCTTATGTTCGAGACCTTTATAATTTAATTTATTTTTTTAATGTTCACTATAGTACTGTAGTTCAGTCTTGTTGTAGATGTGCCCAGCTACAGTACTGTAGTTTGTTGCTCCATACGGTATGCCATACAGTATACCGCATTGCTAGTTGCGCGCTACACTGTGGCGTATTGAGTCTCATAGTAGCACTGCGCATGCCCAGTTGTCTGTATTATACGGTACTTATAACTGTAGTTGTAAGTACAATACGGTAGACATTGTAGTGATTCCCTGACTCTAGGAACTACAGTACAGTAGATGCAGTAGTCTAGGGGGCTAATGCCTAGCCCTACTGCATCTACCATTTTCTTGTCCCGCTGGTTCGAGACCTTTAAAGTACATACTGTATACGGTAATTTTATTTTGTTTTAAATCTTCACTAATACAGTACATTATCCAGAAATTCTGGTATTTCTATGCCACAGTACTTTGACCAAAAAGTCTAACCTTGTTAATAAAAAATAAAAAGTGTAACCTTTCAAGCTTCGAACCCGCAAAAGGGTTGTACAGGCAGCGTAATGTATTGGTTTGATTATTTACCATTACACTACAGCCGCCTGCAATACCAAGTTTGCACCTGGCTTGAGTGTTTCCTACAATACTGTACGTCATCGTATCTCAGGCGCATGCCCAGATCTACTGTATACCCATTTAGCGCTTTTTTTTTTTTTACTAAACTCAGTACATGTTATATATTAGGGGTAAATGTACTAAGATGGTAGTGCTATTAAGTGATGTTGCCCATAGCAACCAATCTGATTCCAGGTATTACTGTACAGTATCTTCTAGAAGGTGCTACTGAAGATAAATGCTAAGTACAGTAGAATCTGATTGGATGCTATGGGCAACATACAGTACAGTAACTTCTTAAATAGAACTCCCATCTTAGTAAATTTACCCCTACAAGTTTCACTTTTTCCCCCCAATTTTTTTTCTTCCGCCCCCCAAAATGAAAGTGAATTTTGAGTGTGTTCTGACTTTTTTTTAAAAAAGTTACGCAGTTTACAGTACCTTTAGGGGACGTTGAAGGCTTCCCGCAACATTGCACCCCAATTCACCAAATTTTTCCACCTGCTATTCATACAGTAGGCAAAACTTTTTAACATACTGTCTTACTGTACATTGCATTGACTTCCCGCCTACAGTAGGCAGAAAAGCTTTCAAATTGAATACAGCGATAATTTAACGCCTGGCAAAATGACGTAATCTCCCAAACTGTTTTTAGCCAATCCCGTGTTTTTGCTCCAATGGGTGAAAAAGTGCCAAACAATGTTCTCCCAACTGTCATCTCACAGGCTGTGTTTGAAAAATGACAGTTGGGAGCTGATTGACTGACACCTTATCACTTTTTTATCACTTCTCACTGTCTAACACTGCTTAGTACAGTAAATAGACCCCCTTGGAGTGAAAATACCAGATTGGCTAAAAAAAGTAAATAGACCACCCCTAAATTGAAAACGTCCCTCAGTGTATACAGTACTGTATGTCTACTGTACTGTATTCTACTGTAAGTGCCGGCAGCTGTGAAATCACTGTGATGGGCAACAGGGATACTGTACAGTATATGACTGTGGGCGTCAACCCCCATCGGCCGGCGCGCCCCTGGTGAGTGAAATCCTGGCAAATAGGATGATACACCCTTACATCTGTGTGTTATTGACTTTTTGTACAGTACCTTTTTAATGACAGATGCACGTGTTGGGTCTCAGGCGCACTTAAAGACTGAATTACATACAGTACAAACACCAATTGTATAAATTAATGACAATTTTTATTTAACCTACAGTAACATGCTTTACAGAGTGGGGGGGGGCGGGGGAACTTGTTTAGCTTTCCACTCCTGTAGTCCTCTACTGTCACACGCTTCTTTCTTCTGCCGCTGGCATGTCCTGGAGTTCCAAGCTGGACACGGACATGACTACTGTACAGTACTTACAGTAGGAGGAAAGAGATGATGTGAGAACAGTCCTTCCTCAATGCCAACCAATATGCCCTACTGGACCGAGGACTACACAAAAAGAGTTGGCTTTTAATTTAAAATCATCACTGGCACTTTTGGCCTCAGATTCAGAGTTTCACCTATACCAGGTGCAGACTCTACCGTGCATCAGAGTGCAAG
This sequence comes from Taudactylus pleione, assembly GCA_031769625.1. Classification (NCBI taxonomy): domain Eukaryota; kingdom Metazoa; phylum Chordata; class Amphibia; order Anura; family Myobatrachidae; genus Taudactylus; species Taudactylus pleione. The sequence continues at coordinate 8,273,827 of JAUIMM010000063.1, forward strand.
GTCCACTGTACGCCCTGAAGAAAGGAGGATAGGCAGAGACAAACAGACAGTAAAAGACAGACACACAGGTTCTCACCGGAGATGCTCTTGTATTTCATCATGCTTGATCCCACATACCCTGTACTGTAGGAGAGAGAATCCGCTGTGCAGGGCCCTTACCTGCTCTAACAGTGTCACACTAATCCACTTCTCCACATTAATATATGCCCTAACTAACAAGACTAACAATTTTATTAATAACTACAGTAATTTGTATTATACTGTAATTAAGCCTGGTGGTGAAATACTGTAAGCAGTGCCCCTAGGCCCACAGCCCATAATATAACGATAAAAAAAAAAAATACATGAAACAAGACAGTATTTGGGTGCCCCACATGGAGGTGAACACCAGCTGTCTGAATACGATAACAGAGCACTAACATTACCAAAAATCTCACCTTATCCTGATGTCGAAGGGACCGCCGCTCTAACCATACAGTAGATGTACAGTAGAAGCCTGTCTCTCAATTCACGGTGCACCCACTACTGTATGTCTGCAACTATGGATGTGGATGTTGAAGCAGCCACTACTACTGTACTGTATATGAACTAAAGGAACCTGAAAACTTGAAACATCTGCATTACAAATGGCAACATCAAGCGCAGTAGCAGAAAGTGGCAGCTGCAGCACAATCTGTGACGATGCCAATGTGTGCCTTGGAACAGGGGTCAATGTAGGTGTAAGGAAAAGAGGAAAAGTATGAAGTACAGTACATAAGGTACAGTAAGGGAAAGTTATTGTAGACAAAGAGCTTATAAAATAAATTAGGAGAATACTGTATAATGTAGGGACAGAAAGCACAACCACAATACTGTACATACAGTACAGTATGGACACAGTGTACAGTACTTAGCAGTCTGGATCACAAACTGAAAAGAGGAAGTTAAACCCCTCCTCCACATTACAAATTATATACAGTACAGTATAAGCTACATAGCTGTTGCTTGACCGTTTCTTTCAATGACAACTGGTAAGACTCTATGGAGATGATCAATATAATTGTTACACTGGGCACGTGTCAATACTGTTCTCCAAAACTTCATTATCCCATCCAAAAGTTCCTGTTTAGTTCTTGGTTTCACATCAGACCTGATGAACCTCTTCAACTGGGCCCAGACCATTTCAATGGGATTCATGTCCGGTGACCTACAGGTAAGTAAAAAAAAAAATATTCAGTCACAGTACTGTACTTTAGTAAAAAGTGTACTAGAATAATTACTGCTTGGTACTGTACATACTTTTTGGTACAATAAACAGTTAATACAGTACTATAGGACAATACTCACTCTGGTGGTGTGCGTTCCCAATTTATCCCTCTCTCTTCCATAAATTTTGCTGAAGCCGAATGTTTGGGATCATTATCCTGGAATAATCGATGTCCTGATGGGAAGCATTTTCTCACAAATGGCACCATACAGCAATCTACTATTTTTTCTTGGAAGAAGGTCTTATCCATGATGCCTAAAGAGATGAGAAATTGTCAGTAACAAGCGTACACTGTACAGGACTGTAAATAATTTTTAGAACAAGCATTACTGTACTGCACCTTCAAAAATATAGATCGGTCCTGCACCCTAACGAGATATACCTCCCCATACATGGACTTTTAACGGATGCTTCGGACGTGGTTTAAGTGAGAGATGTGCACGGTGTTGGAAGGACAGTCTTGAGAACCTCTCGAGAGAAACCAAAGTTTCATCTGTGAAAATGACGTCATTAAAATTCTCTCCACTATCTATCCACTGTCGTGCTTGTTCAACTCTCTTTACTTTATTAACATCCCTTATCATGGGATTTATCCTGTGAAATAAAAACAAGTTTTAGTTTACTGTCATGTAAAATCAGTGCATTATTAATATACAGTAGATATATTTTACAGTATGTACAGTACCTTGTAGGGCCAAAAGTCCATCCCAGTTCCTTACGCATCCGTTTGAGGCTGGAACAGGAGATGTGCAGGTCACATTCTGCTTTTAGAATACGTTTGATTTGTAAAGCTGTACGCTCATCATCCTCACAAGTCAATTTGTGCACAATCTTTTTGACGCTCCTACGGTAGAACACATACAGAGCATATAGCAATTATTGGACAGTTAGTGTTGAAATTGGAACACAATACAGTACCAATCTAGCAACATACAGTATACTGTAATAAAAAAAGGTTGATGTAAAGTACCTACCATGTGCATTTAGAAGGAAATCTATATCTGGTCCACGTTCTCTCAAATGCATGATAGCGCACAGTCTGTAAACTAACAAGAACACCACACTCTTTCAGCCAGGCATGGATCTGTTGTGTTGTTTTGTGTTCTTTTTTCATGCTTGCAATTATCTTGCTGATGGCTTTGCTGATTTTTGCCATGTTTGACGACAAAATCTGTGTAAAGAACAAGAGAAATACATTGCAGTACTGTTGCTGAGTATACAGACTGAGTACAGTATACAGTACATAATTTAATGTTCAGTATCTTAAACACAGGGGGGTATTACATTCTTACTGTACATCAGCCGTAACATGTACAGTATAACCAGCTAGTAAATTTCATTTTGCAGGCTGTGTTTAATAAATGATAGTTTTGAGCTAATTTGTGATATATAATTCCCAATTTAATCTCACATCAAGCTTTCATACAGTATGCCCCTAAATACGCAAATATGCATCTACCGTATGAAGGAGACAAACAGGACAATAAACACAGCAATATTGCGACTGAAACTAAAATGGCCACCGAGCAAAACAAGATGGCGACGGTCACTCACGGGAGACTATGAGGGGCAGCGGGAGGCTAGGCAACGATCGTTGTGTGTGTGATAGTTACTCCATACACAAATAAGCCTCTATGGGGATGTGTGAAGGACAGGGCATACCGAGGTAGCGGCACGATAAACACAGCAATATTGCCACTGAAACTAAAATGGCCACCGAGCAAAACAAAACGGTACTGTATATGCATTGAAAACTCGCTGCGCAAATCAGCGTCTAACACAGCAAACTGCAAAATGACCGTGAACCTTGCAAGCTCCCATACTTACAGTACCAGCAGGTTGATACTGTAGGAAACACCTGTAGAAGCTCAGGGTACTCAGGGTACAGCAATGAGCAGCAACAACAACAGCGACTTACAGTAGAAGTCAGGCAGCGCTGCAGGTGGTGGTGGCAGTAGTAGTAGTAGTAGTAGTAGTAGTAGTAGTAGTAGTATCTCAAGGGTTCGTACTGTTGATACGTGCCAATGAGACAATCCGAGCAGCAAGTCCGTACAGTTAAGTAGCAGATTCACAGTGTGGATAGCTAGTGTGGTCTGAGACGCTCTTTTATGCTACCAGAGACAAAAGAATTCCTTCCCGCAGAAAATCTTGCCGCTGATTGGTGTATTTGAAAAATGCACTTCCTTGTGGTCCAATGGCATGGCAGAGTTTCGGCGGCAAGGTTTTCTTTGTCTCTGGTAGCATAAAAGAGCGTCTCAGACCACACTAGCTATCCACACTGTGAATCTGCTACTTAACTGTACGGACTTGCTGCTCGGATTGTCTCATCGGCACGTATCAACAGTACGAACCCTTGAGATACTGTACTACTACCTGCAATGCTGCCTGACTTCTAAGTCACTGTTTTTTGCTGCTCATTACCGTGATCTACCTCTGCAACTCTGCCTGACTTCGAGTCACCTTTGTTGCTGTACCGTGAGCTTCTACAGCTGTTTCCTACAGTATCAACTCGCTGATACTGTAAGTACGGTAGCTTGCTATGTTTTTGCAGTTTGCTGTGTTAGACGCTGATTTGCGCCTCATAGTTTCCCGTGACTGACCACCGCCATCTTGTTTTGCTCGGCGGCCATTTTTGTTTCAGTCGCAATATTGCTGTGTTTATCGTCCCGCTGCCTCGGTATGCCTCGTCCTTCACCCATCCCCGTAGAGGCTTACTTGTGAATCCAGTAACTATCACACACACATACCGATCGTTCCTAGCCTCCCGTTGCCCCTCATAGTTTCCCGTGACTGACCGCCGCCATCTTGTTTTGCTCGGTGGCCATTTTTGTTTCAGTCGCAATATTGCTGTGTTTATCGTCCCGCTGCCTCGGTATGCCCCGTCCTTCACCCATCCCCGTAGAGGCTTACTTGTGAATCCAGAAACTATCACACACACCTACTGATCGTTCCTAGACTCCCGTTGCCCCTCATAGTTTCCCGTGACTGACCACCGCCATCTTGTTTTGCTTCACGGCCATTTTTGTTTCAGTTGCAATATTGCTGTGTTTATCGTCCCGCTGCCTCGGTATGCCCCGTCCTTCACCCATCCCCGTAGAGGCTTACTTGTGAATCCAGTAACTATCACACACACATACCGATCGTTCCTAGCCTCCCGTTGCCCCTCATAGTTTCCCGTGACTGACCGCCGCCATCTTGTTTTACTCGGTGGCCATTTTTGTTTCAGTCGCAATATTGCTGTGTTTATCATCCCGCTGCCTCGGTATGCCCCGTCCTTCACCCATCCCCGTAGAGGCTTACTTGTGAATCCAGTAACTATCACACACACATACCGATCATTCCTAGCCTCCCGTTGCCCCTCATAGTTTCCCGTGACTGACCGCCACCATCTTGTTTTGCTCGGCGGCCATTTTTGTTTCAGTCGCAATATTGCTGTGTTTAACGTGTGTTTGCATTATTGCACCACTTTGCAAATTTAACTTTGAGACTAATGGTTTTAATGGTCATGTACACACTAAGTTTTGATTTATGTTATAAAAATAGCAAATTTGGCGCTGTACTTTACAGTACTGTACTGTATATCAGTTGAGATATTCACACATTTTATTACTGTTGAGCTGACACCTACTGTACCTTACCGTACAGTATATAATTAGGGAGTGTTTTTTATACACACCTGTATTTATCATATTTATTATCTTGTGCCTCTATACAATCTCACAATAGTGGATAGTGCTTTAACAGTTTTAGCGCTGTGTAATCTCCTATATTTACCTGTATATACTGTATAACACACGCACAGTCTTAGGAGACAGAAAGAGTACTGTAATTGTTTACAGTGTTGTAATGTGAAACATTTACTGTATACAGTACATGTATTTTCACTATTTTACTTAACATTGTATTTAGTGTCTTTATACTTGTGTATTTCAGAGTGCACCAAACTGTCAAAATGGTGAAGAGCAAAGGTTTTTACAATGGAAACGAATCTTGCCCACTTCCACTGACCAAAAGGCTGAGTACACTAGTCCCACAACGGTCTACAAGCAAACCTTCCAAGAAGAAAACAGGTAAGGAAAATTTACAGGTACCTCTTCTAGTCAAGGCAAGGAAGAATGCAAAGGCGAAGAACAACACTTTGTAAGTGGACATCGGAGAAAATGGACCAGGGAACGTGGAGCAACCCATGAACGTCCCGAACCAGGAGGAAACACCAGTCATTTATGGGCCAGAAGAATTGGACACCTTTGAGCCTCTTGTTGAAGATGTATGTTGCTCACCAACTCGGCGAAAACTGTCATTCCAGGAAGATAACGCATGCACATGTAGCTGTGCAAGGATGGTGAGAGACCTCGTCGGAAAAGTTGGCCAACTGGAAGCGAAAATTGACAACTTGAAAAAAGAGCTGAAGGAAGGGCTGAAGGACACCATTGCAGAAGCAATGAAAGAAGCAATCCGGCAAAGTAAAGAAGAATGGCAAGAGGCTGCTGCCCAGAGTACCAGGAAGAGACATGACCAGGCAATCCAGTATGAAATGGTCACACAGGATGAATTTGAGCCTGAGGAGAACGACGACAATTTCAACTTGGAGACTGACCCATCCTTCCACTTGCTACATATGGACAATACAGTAGCATCAGAGCATCAGGACATGACACCAGTGCCATCATGCAGCCTGCCTCAGTGGGAGAGTACACCAGTGGCATCACATCGCCTGCCTGAATGGTCAGTTGAAGAATCAAGGATCAACAATGCAAGCATGCCTGTACTTTCACCAGGAACGCCTGTCATGTCGAGCACGCCAGCACCACTGACTGTATTTGGAACACCCTTACCGCATATACCACTGGCTGTGATCAACATTGACAAGGACAATGAAATTTACAGAGCTGTGAATTGTGAGATGCATCGATATGCACAAGCAATATTTCAGGAACACGTGCCCTACGACCTGTATTGCAATTGGACGAAGCGGGTGAACTTTGATGGAAGTCGGAAGAAAGTGCCAATCCCCAACAATTTAAGAGAAGATATCCTCTCAAGATGCCTGACAAGATTCAGGATTGGAAAAGAAGAACTTACCCGGATAAAGGACACGCTGAATGGGGTGCTGCGCATGCCAAGGAAACATGCATGGAGGACAGTCACGCATACAAGTACAGATCTGCAATCAACAAACACGATTTGAAGGGACTTGTCTGAAGACAGGAAGACCCGGCGCCGCCGCTGTCCAGGACGTGGCAGCGGCAGAAGAAAGAAGCTGAGGACAGGAGAGGACTAAAGGGGTGGAAAGCAAAAGAGCTAAAGAAGTTCCCCCCCTCAAAGCCTCTTCCACCATAACAGATAGGCCCTATGTGAGGCCAACGGAACATTAAACCAACCTACAGTAGACCAACAGGTCTGAAGAGAGGAAGACCCATGTGAAGAGAAAAGCGGAGGACAGGAGAGGACTACAGGGGTGGAAAGCAAAAGAGCTAAAGCAGTTCCCCCCCTCAAAGCCTCTTCCACCATAACAGATAGGCCCTATGTGAAGCCAATGGAACATTAAACCAACCTACAGTAGACCAACAGGTCTGAAGAGAGGAAGACCCATGTGAAGAGAAAAGCGGAGGACAGGAGAGGACTACAGGGGTGGAAAGCAAAAGAGCTAAAGCAGTTCCCCCCCTCAAAGCCTCTTCCACCATAACAGGTACCGCAAGGCCCTCTGTGAGGCCAACTGTACTGTACATTAATTTATATTGTAGTTTGTTAGGCTGGTGAGATACAGTAGTATAAGTGTGACTCTATTAGAGCAGGAAAGGGCCTTGCATGGCATATTCTCTCTCCTACAGGGACCTCTGTGTGGGATTGAGCGGGACAAAGAACAAGAGTATCTCCGGTGAGTACTGTATGTACCGTACCATACCTGTGTGTCTGTCTTTTACTGTCTGTTTGTCTCTGCCTATCCTCCTTTCTTCAGGGCGTACAGTGAACCTTGCACTATGATGCAAGGCAGAGTCTGCACCTGGTATAGGTGAAACTCTGCATCTGAGGCCAAAAGTGCCAGTGATGATTTTAACTTAAAAGCCTACTCTTTTTGTGTATTCCTCGGTCCAGTAGGGCGTATCGGTCGGCATTGAGTAAGGACTGTTCTCACGTCATCTCTTTCCTCCTAGGTACTGTACAGTAGTCATGTCCGTGTCCAGCTTGGAACTCCTGGACATGCCAGCGGCAGAAGAAAGAAGTGGGGTACAGTAGAGGACTATGGGGGTGGAAAGCTAAATAAGTTTCCCCCCCTCTGTAAAGCATGTTACTGTAGGTTAAATAAAAATTGTCATTAATTTATACAATTGGTGTTTGTACTGTATGTAATTCAGTCTTTAAGTGCGCCTGAGACCCAAAACGTGCATCTGTCATTAAAAAGGTGCAGGGGTGTATCGTCCTATTGGCCATGATTTCAACCACCAGGGGCGCGCCGGCCGATGGGGGTTGATGCCCACAGTCATATACTGTACAGTATCCCTGTTGCCCATCACAGTGATTTCACAGCTGCCCGGCACTTACAGTAGAATACAGTACAGTAGACATACAGTACTGTATACACTGAGGGCCGTTTTCAATTTTGGGGTTGTCTATTTACTTTTTTTAGCCGGTCTCATCTTTTCACTCCAAGGGGTGTATTTACTGTACTAAGTAGTGTTAGGAGACAGTGAGAAGTGATAAAAAAGTGATAAGGTGTCAGTCAATCAGCTCCCAACTGTCATTTTTCAAACACCGCCTGTGAGATGACAGTTGGGAGCACATTGGTTGGCACTTTTTCACCTATTGGAGCAAAAACACGTGATTGGGTAAAAAAAAGTTTACTGTTGTCGTGTATTTATTTAGTTAAAGCTTAGACAGATAAAATTGTAGATAAATAGCACCAACCAATCAGATCCTAACTGTCACTGTACAGGCTGTGTTTGAAAAATGACAGTTACTGTAGTACAGTAGCTAATTGGTTGGTGCTACTGTATTTACAGTTTCTCCAATTTTATCTCTCTCCAAGCTTTATTAAATCACCCCTTATGAGTGGAGTGCAATTAATAAAAGTACTGAATGGGTGACTTACTGTACTGTATTTTCTTACCTTTTAGTTGTTACAGTATAAATAAATGTAAATACAGTATACTGTACTTTATCCACAGAACCAAGTAAAGACAGAAAACGTTTTACCGAATAAAACTAATTTTAATAAAAATCCTAAATAAACAAAAATAAAGTTAACAAAAAAAAAAAAAAGATCCACTAGGTGGTGGGCCATCTGCCTGTACAGCCCTAAAAAGAACATAATTTGTTCTGTGGAGAGAAAAAAAAGGGTACAGTATTACAACACTAATACACAATACTGTACAATCTTGACACTAACGTAAATACTGTACTCTACCTCGAGTCAGGCGTGGTCCCTGCCTCCCTTGGGGTCCCTGACTCCCTGAGGGTCCATGACTGAAGACTGTATTGGAAAAAAATATATTCACATTAACAGTGCTGTATTTACCTTTATATGGTATGGTGCTACTGTAAATGGTTTGGCTACTGTAGCTCCTAACAAAGTACTGTACAGTACATAAACAAACAGAACAATACAATGGCTACAGTACGGTACAATGCAGGAAAAGTACTATACAGTTTAAACATTGCTACACCAAAGGTGATTATACTGACTGAAGCTGGCAGACAGAGGGATACTTTTGGTGCGGTGTAGATACAGTACAGTAACCTCCCACAATTTAATGACTATTACTGTACAGTATCTGCAAAGCATGTTTGCAAATGATTGATGACCCTACACTGAACAACTGCTTGTTCGGAGTAGGCTCATCACTTACTGTACTGACAAACAACTGCATGATTACAATGTCGTAATCATGCAGTGGTTTTCATACCGGCACATTTAGAGTGACAATATACTGTACAATTGTGTAGGGTACAGTACTTACACGGCCTGCTTGGCCCAGCTTCTGGCAAGTGGCCGGTAGGGGGCTGTGGCCTTCCACATTCCCGCACTGTGGGAAAAAAAAAATATTCCTGTTACACAAGTACAGAAACAATTAGTGTGTAAGGAGAAGAGGTTGGAGATGGGTCTTTGGAGTACAGGAGGAAGAGAGAGGCACTGTAAAAAGGAGAGCACAATGTACAGTACAGTAGTGCACAGTACTTACTCAGGGCGGCAAGCCACATTTTAAATGTGGAAAATGGTGGTGCCTCCGCTGCCGCCATTGGTGGTGGTGGTGCCTCCGCTGCCGCCGTTGGTGGAGGAGGTGGTGTTTCTGCTGCAGTTGCTGCTGTTGGTGGTGGTAGGACTGTGGAAAAAGAACAGATTCCATCAAAACCATTTGGAAACAAATAAACTGTGTAATGGTGCATAAACACTACACGATATGCTCCCTGAGACGTCCACTTTATCGCCCAGTGTGTACGCACCATAAATCTTGAATAGAGCCTCAATAATAACAAAAACAAACACAGACAGAGGGAGGGGGGGAGAGAGAGAGAGATAGAGAGAGAGAGACTGACAAGGGTAAAAAAGGATAGCGATACAGTGCTGTAGAAAACAATGTGGTGTACTTTACTTACGCGGCTCGGAGATGCCAGTGGGCGCTGGTGGGGTTGCCGCCGGGGAGACGCCAGTGGGCGCTGGTGAGGTCGCCGCAGGTGCCGTCGTTGGTGGTGGTAGGACTGTGGAAAAAGAACAGTTTCCATCAAAACCATTTGGAAACAAATAAACTGTGTAATGGTGCGTAAACATTACACGATATGCTCCCTGAGACGTCCACTTTATCGCCCAGTGTGTACGCACCATAAATCTTGAACAGAGCCTCCATAACAACAAAAACAAACACAGACAGAGAGAGGGGGGAGAGAGAGAGAGAGAGAGAGACTGACAAGGGTAAAAAAGGATAGCAATACAGTGCTGTAGAAAACAATGTGGTGTACTTTACTTAGGCGGCTCGGAGACGCCAGTGGGCGCTGGTGGTGTTGCCGCCGGGGAGACGCCAGTGGGCGCTGGTGTGGTCGCCGCAGGTGCCGTCATTGGTGGTGGTAGGACTGTGGAAAAAGAACAGTTTCCATCAAAACCATTTGGAAACAAATAAACTGTGTAATGGTGCGTAAACACTACATGATATGCTCCCTGAGATGTCCACTTTATCGCCCAGTGTGTACGCACCATAAATCTTGAACAGAGCCTCCATAACAACAAAAACAAACACAGACAGAGGGAGGGGGGGAGAGGGGGAGAGAGAGAGAGAGACTGACAAGGGTAAAAATGGATAGCGATACAGTGCTGTAGAAAACAACGTGGTGTACTTTACTTACGCGCTCGGAGACGCCAGTGGGCGCTGGTGGGGTTGCCGCCGGGGAGACACCAGTGGGTGCTGGTGTGGTCGCCGCAGGTGCCATCGTTGGTGGTGGTAGGACTGTGGAAAAAGAACAGTTTCCATCAAAACTATTTTGAAACAAATAAACTGTGTAATGGTGCGTAAACACTACATGATATGCTCCCTGAGATGTCCACTTTATCGCCCAGTGTGTACGCACCATAAATCTTGAACAGAGCCTCCATAACAACAAAAACAAACACAGACAGAGAGAGGGGGGAGAGGGAGAGAGAGAGAGAGAGAGAGAGAGAGAGACTGACAAGGGTAAAAAAGGATAGCAATACAGTGCTGTAGAAAACAATGTGGTGTACTTTACTTACGCAGCTCGGAGACGCCAGTGGGCGCTGGTGGGGTTGCCGCCGGGGAGACACCAGTGGGCGCTGGTGTGGTCGCTGCAGGTGCCGTCGTTGGTGGTGGTAGGACTGTGGAAAAAGAACAGTTTCCATCAAAACCATTTGGAAACAAATAAACTGTGTAATGGTGCGTAAACACTACACGATATGCTCCCTGAGATGTCCACTTTATCGCCCAGTGTGTACGCACCATAAATCTTGAACAGAGCCTCCATAACAACAAAAACAAACACAGACAGAGGGAGGGAGAGAGAGAGAGAGAGAGAGACAGACAAGGGTAAAAAAGGATAGCGATACAGTGCTGTAAAAAACAATGTGGTGTACTTTACTTATGCACTCGGAGACGCCAGTGGGCGCTGGTGGGGTTGCCGCCGGGGAGACACCAGTGGGCGCTGGTGTGGTCGCCGCAGGTGCCGTCGTTGGTGGTGGTAGGACTGTGGAAAAAGAACAGTTTCTATCAAAACCATTTGGAAACAAATAAACTGTGTAATGGTGCGTAAACACTACACGATATGCTCCCTGAGACGTCCACTTTATCGCCCAGTGTGTATGCACCATAAATCTTGAACAGATCCTCCATAACAACAAAAACAAACACAGACAGAGGGAGGGGGGGAGAGGGAGAGGGAGAGGGAGAGAGAGAGAGAGAGAGAGAGAGACTGACAAGGGTAAAAAAGGATAGCAATACAGTGCTGTAGAAAACAATGTGGTGTACTTTACTTACACGGCTCGGAGACGCCAGTTGGCGCTGGTGGGTTTGCCGCCGGGGAGACGCCAGTGGGCACTGGTATGGTCGCCGCAGGTGACGTCGTTGGTGGTGGTAGGACTGTGGAAAAAGAACAGCTTCCATCAAAACCATTTGGAAACAAATAAACTGTGTAATGGTGCGTAAACACTACACGATATGCTCCCTGAGACGTCCACTTTATCTCCCAGTGTGTACGCACCATAAATCTTGAACAGAGCCTCCATAACAACAAAAACAAACACAGACAGAGGGAGAAATAGAGAGAGGGAGGGGGGTAGAGGGAGGGGGAGAGAGAAAGACAGAGAGAGAGAAAGAGAGAGGGAGGGAGAGAAAGACAGAGAGGGAGAGAGAAAGAGAGAGGGAAAAAGAGAGAGAAAGAGAGAGAGAGAGAGAGAGCGAGGAGGGGAGAGGGAGGGAGAAAAAGAAAGAGAGGGGGAGGGGGAGAGGGAGGCACAGAAAGACAGAAAGGGAGAGAGAAAAAGAGAGAGACAGAAAAAGATACAGTACTCTACTTACGCATACAGAGGCCAGGGAGCTGTGGCTCTGGCTTCTCCAGTTTGAATTTTTGGACTGTGTGGTTAAGAAAAAAACGATTATACGGTACAAAAAATAACACCTCCATACTGTACATAACACGAATACAAACACACAAAAAACAAGAGTGAGGAAGTAGAAGACAATTTATAGTAAGGTATACTGTAGTAGTGTAAGGTTCTGTACAGTACTTATACTTACGCGGGCAAAAACCCAAATTTTGCTCTGTGGGGGAAATGCGCCTGCGCTTTCCTTGTTGCAGAACTGTGGGGGAAAAAAAACAGAATGTTCCTGTTATACAAGTACAGTAGAGAAAGAATTACAGTAGGGCCTGATTCAGATACGCGCGCAACTGGGTCGATTGTCCGTCAGTGCGTAGGCGAGCCCCGGAGCAAGTGAGATGGGTCTTTGTAGTACAGGAGGGAGAGAAAGACACTGTGAAAGTAAAAAAAAGGAGTGCGATACAGTAGAAGACAATGTAAAGTAGTGTACGGTACAGTACTTACACAAAATAGATTGCCTCCATTTCCAGGAGTCTATAGGCTGGTGCCCTTCTGTGCCTTGCACTGTGGGTAAAAAAAAAAATTGTCATTTTGCATGAAAACAATATGGAAAAATGTAAATAATTCAGCAAGACAGTACTATTACTACTGTATTATTACACTTTAATGATAGGATCTACTTACTGTACAGTGTGTGACATGGGCATTAGACCATGTACTGTATACAGTATATGAGGCAATATTGTTCGTCACAGTGCCGGCGTTGTCAAGTGTACCCTATGCACACTTGCTGATGCCGGCAGCGAAGAAAGACAAGAGGGTGGGAGGGTTAACAATATCCATAGATTGACCTGCATGTACAGCCCACTGTGGATTTTGTTGATGCCTTGGGGGAGCGCGCACATGCATCCTTGGTGATTTACTGTATACAGTACACACTAGATGATATGAACAACACTGTATAATGTACTGTACTGTATCATTGAACAATATTGTTAGCGTTCATCCAAATCGTCTAGTGTGTATGCACCTAAAGACAGGTCACCGAAACATACTGTACAGTACTGGAAAATAAGAAAAACACAAGGAGAGAAAGAATTAGTGTGTATTGAGAAGAGGTTGGAGATGCATGGAGAGAGAGAGAGACAGTAAGTATACAGTGGTAGAACAATGTAATGTACAGTACATTACTGTACTTACAGATCGGGGCAGGGCTGCTGCCTGCCTCCATGATAAAGCAGTCATCTGTGTGTCAAAGAAAAACAAATGTTGACAAGTCAAAAAATTAATGAAAACACATGACAGAGAGAAAGAAAAGAGAGAAAGAGACAGAGAAAGAAAAAGAGAGAGAGAGAACAATGTACTGTACTTACACAGACTCTCGCTGGGGCTG